>CM065593.1:397391070-397991070 GCA_033119425.1 Bufotes viridis
TCGTGACGATCCTGGCGCGCCAGCTGCACTTCTCAAGCAGCTGATCGAGGCGGGGGTCACAGATGTGGGACCCCAGCCCGATCCGTGTCTGTGATCTATCCGTGGCTGAACACCCTTTGCTCAGCTGGTCTCTAATTATGACTGAGAGTTTATTGCACTGCAGAGAGTTGCTCTGCTCCCCACCCCAGGAGCCGGTGAGTGCGCTCTCATCTGCATGGATGTACCAGTTCCTTGGTTTGATTCCCTTCACCGCTGACAGTTCTTCCACATCCCTCGTGGCGCATCTGGCACCTTTCTCGTTATTAACCCTTCTGTGTTCCTATACGCCTTAACATCTCGTTATCGGGGCACAGTCTCCTGGTATCAGGGGCTTATCCTGGATTCCATCCAATTGTGTTTGGAGTGCGGTTCTGTCTACTCTTCTACTGCAACGACTTGTGTGTCACCTTCCGCCTTACCCCATGGGAGGTCAGAGCCTCTGTACCTGCATGTGGGTGTAGAGTGCACCCACCCCTCATGGACCAGCCTCTGTCCACCATCGTAGGTCCAGGAGTACAGTGTTTGATCTGCTGAGGAGTGTCAAGGCCCAGACTCTTCCTTCTTGGACCCTGAAGGTCTCTGGGTGATGACATAGATGGTCCTGTAGTGTGTGTGGGCAGATCTCAGGGACGGACCTGATGTATGAAGTGACTTCTGGAAATTTATATCATGTCCTGAACCTCATGGTTATGAAGCGAGACCCCGCCATTCATGGCATCTCGACTGTTCGTAGGAAGAGTAGAGATCAATGAGGTTGAACTCTGCTGACCCCACCCTCTAACCAAAATGAGATGACTCTGCTGACCCCCCAATCTAATGATAGAGATTACTCTGCTGACCCTCCTCTATAATGATGAGATGACTCTGCTGACCCTCCTCTATAATGATGAGATGACTCTGCTGACCCTACCCTATAATGATGAGATGACTCTGCTGACCCTCCCTATAATGATGAGATGACTCTGCTGACCCTCCCTATAATGATGAGATGACTCTGCTGACCCTGCCCTCTAATAATAATGAGATGACTCTGCTGACCCTCCTCTATAATGATGAGATGACTCTGCTGACCCTCCCTCTAATAATGATGAGATGACTCTGCTGACCCTCCCCTATAATGATGAGATGACTCTGCTGACCCTCCACTCTATAATGATGAGATGACTCTGCTGACCCTCCCTCTAATGATAATGAGATGACTCTGCTGACCCTCCCTATAATGATGAGATGACTCTGCTGACCCTCCGCTATAATGATGAGATGACTCTGCTGACCCTCCGCTATAATGATAATGAGATGACTCTGCTGATCCATCCCTCTATAATGATGAGATGACTCTGCTGACCCTCCTCTATAATGATGAGATGACTCTGCTGACCCTCCACTATAATGATAATGAGATGACTCTGCTGACCCTCCCCTATAATAATGAGATGACTCTGCTGACCCTCCCCTATAATGATGAGATGACTCTGCTGACCCGTCCTCTAATAATGATGAGATGACTCTGCTGACCCTCCCTCTAATGATAATGAGATGACTCTGCTGACCCTCCCCTATAATGATGAGATGACTCTGCTGACCCTCCCCTATAATGATGAGATGACTCTGCTGACCCTCCGCTATAATGATGAGATGACTCTGCTGACCCTCCCCTATAATGATGAGATGACTCTGCTGACCCTGCCCTCTAATCAATGATGAGATGACTCTGCTGACCCTCCCCTATAATGATGAGATGACTCTGCTGACCCTCCCTATAATGATATGAGATGACTCTGCTGACCCTCCCTATAATGATGAGATGACTCTGCTGACCCTCCGCTATAATGATGAGATGACTCGCTGACCCTCCGCTATAATGATGAGATGACTCTGCTGACCCTCCCTATAATGATGAGATGACTCTGCTGACCCTCCCCAATAATGATGAGATGACTCTGCTGACCCTCCCCTATAATGATGAGATGACTCTGCTGACCCTCCCCTAATAATGATGAGATGACTCTGCTGACCCTCCTCTAATAATGATGAGATGACTCTGCTGACCCTCCCTCTATAATGATGAGATGACTCTGCTGACCCTCCCCTATAATGATGAGATGACTCTGCTGACCCTCCCTCTAATAATGATGAGATGACTCTGCTGACCCTCCCCTATAATGATGAGATGACTCTGCTGACCCTCCCCTATAATGATGAGATGACTCGCTGACCCTCCTCTATAATGATGAGATGACTCTGCTGACCCTCCCCTATAATGATGAGATGACTCTGCTGACCCGTCCTCTAATAAGAGGAGATGACTGTGAAGGGCTCTCAGGTCCTTATATTGCAGGTGACTTCTTCTCGGTCCTCGCTGAGTCTCCACTAAGATTTGCTCACACTTATTTTGCTGCCCATAATTTTCATGAGAATTTCCATCAGTCCTTGGGTGAAGTGATGAGAACCTCTTGGGTGCAGAAATCCAGTTTTATAGTTTTATAATCTGTAAATGATTTACTTACTATAAACGGTGGAAGAGGCCGAGTGCAGAGACTTAGGTGTGATGAGCTTCTAGGAGAAGAGTTAAAGCTCTGCTGGTCAGTATCCAGCTGTGATCATTATCTCTAGGGCTGAGCTGAAGCAGTCGAAGCAGAATTCCGTACGATGTTGAGGAAAACTTTGGTTCTGAATCCGAATTCATATCTAATCTGTTCTGTTAGTTCTAGATGACTCTGCGTGAATATTACATGTCACTGTTACCAGCTAATCTAATTTATTGCCCTGTACATAACTGTGCAGTGCACCAAGATTCAAAGCTAATTAGTTCCCTTAGTGATAAAGTTGTTTCTGCGGAAACTGCTCTGTAAGTGAGACACACTAGCAGTGCACGGGTTCATAAAAGCAGTGACAGGCAGGCATCATGCAATGGTGGAAGGAGCACTGCTGACACTCCAGCTGTGTGAGAATGACTTCACACAGTCACTGGGGACATTAATGGTAATGAGATGACTCTGCTGACCCTGCCCTCTAATGATAATGAGATGACTCTGCTGACCCTGCCCTCTAATGATAATGAGATGACTCTGCTGACCCTCCCTCTAATGATAATGAGATGACTCTGCTGACCCTGCCCTCTAATGATAGTGAGATGACTCTGCTGACCCTTCCCTCTAATGCTAATGAGATGACTCAGCTGACCCTGCCCTCTAATGATAATGAGATGACTCTGCTGACCCTGCCCTTTAATGATAATGAGATGACTCTGCTGACCCTGCCCTCTAATGATAATGAGATGACTCTGCTGACCCTGCCCTCTAATGATAATGAGATGACTCTGCTGACCCTGCCCTCTAATGATAATGAGATGACTCTGCTGACCCTGCCCTCTAATGATAATGAGATGACTCTGCTGACCCTGCCCTCTAATGATAATGAGATGACTCTGCTGACCCTGCCCTCTAATGATAATGAGATGACTCTGCTGACCCCTGCCCTCTAATGATAATGAGATGACTCTGCTGACCCTGCCCTCTAATGATAATGAGATGACTCTGCTGACCCTGCCCTCTAATGATAATGAGATGACTCTGCTGACCCTGCCCTCTAATGATAATGAGATGACTCTGCTGACCCTGCCCTCTAATGATCATGAGATGACTCTGCTGACCCGCCTTCAAATAATGATGAGATGACTCTGCTGACCCTGTCCACTCAGATTAATGGTAGTGGGAACAGAAAAAAATATCAGGGTTAAACACAGGCCCGGAAGGGACTGGGGTAACTGGCGGGGTGCCAGAGGAGGGACCGGGTTACTGGAGGTAATGGAAAAAATATGTATAGAGAACAGAGGTTAGTCGGTGAAATGTACTATAGAATCGGTTATAGCAAGGGGCTGAGGCTGCCAGGGGGCGTATACATCCGTATGGATATATTACAGTGAGGAGAACCAAAAAAGAAGAAAAGTGACCCCTTTAGAGTGGCGCCAGAGCCCAAATGGATAAAGCCCAAATGGAGTAGATACGTAACTCAGAGTGGAAGCAGATAAATGACTAATTCCAAATACCATGGGTGGGGATAAGGTAAAAACCATAAAAAAAAGATATTAAAAATCAATATCAGCTCACTTCACCCAGGAGGTTCCGGGTGGGATAACCTGAAGACACCCACCGGAGTGCCTCCTGAGGACGCCTATAGGATGTCGGGGAATGACTGCACTCCACAGAGGGTCTTCTGGTCACAGAGATAATCCATAAAGCACTAATAGTATACATAAAAATAATAACTATAAATAAATAAATAATAAATAAATAGATAAATATATATGGAAAAATATATATAAAAGGATAAATAGATAGTAAATAAACTACTAATAATGCACTGATGTTTCTCTATATCCATTTATATACTCACCTTTTCCATATATATTTATCTATTTATTTATTATTTATTTATAGTTATTATTTTTTATGTATAATATTAGTGCTTTATGGATTATCTCTGTTGCTAATGTTTCCTTTATATCCTCAAGTACTTCTAATGTGAGGAAACAGACCGAAATGACGTCACTTCCGGTTGACATAAAGAGATGCCGCCCTTATATATCAGAACACACAGTTTTACACAAAATTCCACCGTTTTTCATCTATTTTTCAGTCATTGCTCTAAATGGAACAAAAACTTGCGGTCCCTCAAGAAATGTAGTCCCTTTGATTTCGTATTTCCAGCTTTCTATTATTTCAATAGACCATTTTCACATTAACATACGTCACTTCCGGTCCGCGATTCAGTTCAGCAAAATTGCTGGAGCAGCGTGATTCTTCACATCGCGATCTGCCTACAATGCGATTATCTGCACAAGAAAAAGCGAATCCTATTGATATGAGGTCCGGCACATCGTAGCCGGTGTCATGTGCTTCCCGAGTATTCTCCCACTCCGCGTCCGCTTAGGATTAGGGTTATCCTCGGCACTGAACATTAGATGTAGGATTTCATGTATTGTTGATTTCACCACTATGTGTTCATGACTTTATACTCTGTATTTCATTCCACGTATATGAATAGGAAGTCGACGTCACTTCCGCTTTCCGAGCGATGCGTTACATGAGTGGAACACAAACCGGAAGTGACGTCTCTTCCTGCTTTTTTGGCGCTCTATCCCGTCCCTTATAAAATCTGTATGTTTAGTATGCAATGTTATGCTCCTGATGAAGGGGATTATACTCCCCGAAACGCGTTGAGCCGCCCTCCTCCCTTATCCTGTGGTTATTACAGGTGATTGACCAGAAGACCCTCTGTGGACTGCAGTCATTCCCCGGACATCCTATAGGCGTCCTCAGGAGGCACTCCGGTGGGTGTCTTCAGGTTATCCCACCCGGAACCTCCTGGGTGAAGTGAGTTCATATTTATCATGCTTCCGTCATTTATCTGCTTCCGCTCTGAGTTACGTATCCACTCCATATAGGCTGTCTCCATACGTCATATACGGATACATTCAGCTCTGGTTCTCCTCTCTCAGATTAATGAGATGACTGCTGACCCTGCCCTCTAATGATAATGAGATGACTGCTGACCCTGCCCTCTAATGATAATGAGATGACTGCTGACCCTGCCCTCTAATGATAATGAGATGACTCTGACCCCACCCTCTAATGATAATGAGATGACTGTTGACCCCGCCCTCTAATGATAATGAGATGACTGTTGACCCCGCCCTCTAATGATAATGAGATGACTGTTGACCCCACCCTCTAATGATAATGATATGACGCTGCTGACCCTGCCCTCTAATGATAATGAGATAACTCTGCTGACCCCACCCTCTAATGATAATGAGATGACTCTGCTGGCCCCACCCTCTAATGATAATGAAATGACCGTGCTGACCCACCCTCTAATGATAATGAGATGACTGTTGACCCCACCCTCTAATGATAATGAGATGACTCTGCTGGCCCCACCCTCTAATGATAATGGAATTACTGTGCTGACCCTGCCCTCTAATGATAATGAGATGACTTGACCCCGCCCTCTAATGATAATGAGATGACTTGACCCCGCCCTCTAATGATAATGAGATGACTTGACCCCGCCCTCTACTGATAATGGGATGACTCTAAAGAAAGGTTCAGCAATATAAAAAGTAAGTTAAATGTCACTTTCTGGTGTCACTTGTTTATGTCACTTTCTGATGTCACTTTCTGGTGTCACTTTCTGATGTCACTTTCTGGTGTCACTTTCTGATGTCACTTTCTGGTGTCACTTGTTTATGTCACTTTCTGGTGTCACTTTCTGGTGTCACTTGTTTATGTCACTTTCTGGTGTCACTTGTTTATGTCACTTTCTGGTGTCACTTTCTGATGTCACTTTCTGATGTCACTTTCTGATGTCACTTTCTGGTGTCACTTCTTTATGTCACTTTCTGATGTCACTTTCTGGTGTCACTTTCTGGTGTCACTTGTTTATGTCACTTTCTGGTGTCACTTTCTGGTGTCACTTGTTTATGTCACTTTCTGGTGTCACTTGTTTATGTCACTTTCTGATGTCACTTTCCGGTGTCACTTTCTGATGTCATCATCAGGTGACCCCTTCCGTCATGATCTCTCCAGGGCAGATACCGAGATCCATGTGACACCCGAAACTCAAAGAGAAGTCCGGCTTCATCCAAATTAGGTTTATTTCACACATAATAACATTATAATCACATCTCGGGTTCACCGTGCGGCAGAAGAGAAGCACAAACATAACGCTGCTGTATTCATAAAGGGGAGCTCCACCAACGCATCGTACAGACCAGGGATGCTCAACCTGCGGCCCTCCAGCTGTTGTAAAACTACAACTCCCACCATGCCCTTCTGTAGGCTGATAGCTGTAGGCTGGAATGATGGGAGTTGTAGTTTTGCAACAGCTGGAGGGCCGCAGGTTGAGCATGCCTGGTACAGACAGCTCAGAAGATCACATCGCTGAAGTCTCTCGCGTCACCCAAGCTCCTCGTGTTCTCGGAGTCAGTCACGGACTCCACCAATGACGTCTTCTTACATCTGTCTATGACGTGGCACAAGGACGATTGTGGTCGGGTGCTGTCTGACGACTTGTGGCCACAGGGGGCACCCTTCTATGTCTAATACGATTGTCTATAGCCAGTGGCATGACTTGGCGGGTGGACCACCATGGAAGTGGGGCAGGAGCCTAGCAGCGCGGCAGCTTCCGTTCTAGGTCCCTTATATATAGTTTCCAAGAGTAGTACTTCACATGTTGGGGGACGCCGAAGCAGATGGGGGGCGCTCGTGCTAGTAACGTAACCGGTACCTGAACTGGATGTCATGGGTGGGCTGCATGGTGCCAAATCCCCAGCGGTTGGGATCAATATTTGGAATTTCCTCTTTAGGATTGACAAGCTCAAAGTCGAAGTAGCTGAACATCAGGAAGACAAACTGTTTGAGTTCATTGACGGCAAAAAACCGTCCCGGACATATGGTGGTGCCAGCGCCCCACGGCATGGTGAAATACTTCAGGCGCTTCCCACCCTTGAAGAACTCAGTCTTTTTTGTGCCGTCTTCGTTCAGGAAACGGTTGTACTTGAACTTCTCTGGTTCTGGGTGAACTTCTGGATCCATCTGAACGGCGGTGTACGGGAAAAGGGCCACGCGGTCTCCTTTGCGAATGGCATATTCCTTTCCAGTTGACATTTTGAGGTTCAAATTCTCCTTGACTGCTCGGATCAGCACGGGGGCGGCGGTCAGCCTTAAGGTCTCCTCTACGGCACTGTCCAGGATGGGCGTCTTCAGCAGCATATCTCTGGTGAGGTTCATCAGGGCCCCTCCTGGTTTTACCTCTTGCCCGTTTTCCTTAAGGACTCTTTCGACTTCTCCACGGACGGCCTCCATGGCTTCTGGATGCTTCATTAGGTAGAGTAGGAGCCAGAAACAAGCAGGGCCGGTGTTACCCTGGGAGGCCCACAGGAGCAGGAACATGAAGCGGTCCTGCATGTACTCCGGCATCCCGCTCTCAGCTCGGTACTGGAACTGCTCCGTGATCCAGCCGCTAATGTTTTCTTTCTCTAGGGTTCTCTTGATGGACAACATGTTCCAGAAAAGCCTCTTCAGCCTCTCAGCCTCCAGCTTGTCCTTTGGTGGCAGGACGGCGTAGGCCAGACGTGGGAACAGTTTATCGTACTTTCTAAACTCATCGAAGAGCTCGTCCGAGTGGTCACGGTCAAATTTCTTGGCTTTTTCTAGGCCGCCTTGACTCTTAGCAGCCTCGTTGCCGAATAAGGCGAGATATCCGGCCCGGAAGACTATATTGTAGCTGTAGTTGAAGAGTCCGTCCTGCTGCCACTTCTTCTCCCCGTCTCCAGAGCCCACACTATGTAACATTAGGTTCTGGAGGTTCTCCATCATGGCTTGGGTCATGACCACTAGACCATCCCCCATCAGATGCTTTGTACTTGCCTTTTCCAGCAGCTTGTGATCGTTGGTTCCGGAATGGTAGCCGAACACTCTGGCCACAAGCTCCATAGCAAATTGTTCAAAGTCCAGCTTGGACCTGGCCTCCTTCACGATGGGGCCAAACGACAGCGGGTCGGTGACGAAGGTGAAGTAGTAGCCCCCGATCTGGACGGTGAAGATGTCGCCATGTTTCTTCTGCATCTTCTTCAAGAACTCAGCGGTGTTCCTCCTGAAGTCAAGAGCATATCCCAGCCAGGGGATGGTGCCTTTGTCTAGAGGGGGCTCATTGGGCTTTCTCTTCCGGAACATCCCCAACATGTAGAGACCTCCGAGAACGGAGGCCACCAGGGCCAGAAGTATCGGGAGCAGGAGAGCCATCTGCAAGAAGAGGACATCGCGTTACCCAGAGGATCCTGGAATCTCCGCACAGTGTCACACAGTAACATAGTACACAAGGCCGAAAAAGACTGGGAAACGGGACATCCTCCGAAGTAACCGGGTCCTGAATGCCATCATGGCCTATACTCCACTCACACCCAGAGCTGCACTCACAATTCTGCTGTTACATCATGGCCTATACTCCACTCACACCCAGAGCTGCACTCACAATTCTGCTGTTACATCATGTCTTATACTCCAGTCACATCCAGAGCTGCACTCACAATTCTGCTGTTACATCATGGCCTATACTCCACTCACACCTAGAGCTGCAGTCACAATTCTGCTGTTACATCATGTATTATACTCCACTCACACCCAGAGCTGCAGTCACAATTCTGCTGTTACATCATGTCTTATACTCCAGTCACATCCAGAGCTGCACTCACAATTCTGCTGTTACATCATGGCCTATACTCCAGTCACATCCAGAGCTGCACTCACAATTCTGCTGTTACATCCTGTCCTATACTCCACTCACACCCAGAGCTGCACTCACAATTCTGCTGTTACATCATGTCTTATACTCCAGTCACATCCAGAGCTGCACTCACAATTCTGCTGTTACATCATGTCTTATAGTCACTCCCAGAGCTGCACTCACAATTCTGCTGTTACATCCTGTCCTATACTCCACTCACACCCAGAGCTGCACTCACAATTCTGCTGTTACATCATGTCTTATACTCCAGTCACATCCAGAGCTGCACTCACAATTCTGCTGTTACATCATGTCTTATAGTCACTCCCAGAGCTGCACTCACAATTCTGCTGTTACATCATGTCTTATACTCCAGTTACATCCAGAGCTGCACTCACAATTCTGCTGTTACATAATTTCTTATAGTCACTCCCAGAGCTGCACTCACAATTCTGCTGTTACATCATTTCTTATACTCAAGTCACACCCAGAGCTACACTCACAATTCTCCTGTTACATCATGCCCTATTCTCCACTCACACCCAGAGCTACAGTCACAATTCTGCTGTTACATTATGTCTTATACTCCAGTCACATCCAGAGCTGCACTCACAATTCTGCTGTTACATAATTTATTATAGTCACTCCCAGAGCTGCACTCACAATTCTGCTGTTACATAATTTATTATAGTCACTCCCAGAGCTGCACTCACAATTCTGCTATTGCATAATTTCTTATAGTCACTCCCAGAGCTGCACTCACAATTCTGCTGTTACATCATGTCTTATACTCCAGTCACATCCAGAGCTGCACTCACAATTCTGCTGTTACATCATGTCTTATACTCCAGTCACATCCAGAGCTGCACTCACAATTCTGCTGTTACATAATTTCTTATAGTCACACCCAGAGCTGCACTCATAATTCTGCTGTTACATAATTTCTTACAGTCACTCCCAGAGCTGCACTCACAATTCTGCTATTACATAATTTCTTATAGTCACTCCCAGAGCTGCACTCACAATTCTGCTATTACATAATTTCTTATAGTCACTCCCAGAGCTGCACTCACAATTCTGCTGTTACATCATGTCTTATACTCCAGTTACATCCAGAGCTGCACTCACAATTCTGCTGTTACATCATTTCTTATACTCAAGTCACACCCAGAGCTACACTCACAATTCTGCTGTTACATCATGTCTTATACTCCAGTCACTCCCAGAGCTGCACTCACAGTTCTGCTGTTACATCATGTCTTATACTCCAGTCACATCCAGAGCTGCACTCACAATTCTGCTGTTACATAATTTCTTATACTCACTCCCAGAGCTGCACTCACAATTCTGCTATTACATAATTTCTTATAGCTCTCCCAGAGCTGCACTCACAATTCTGCTGTTACATCATGTCTTATACTCCAGTCACATCCAGAGCTGCACTCACAATTCTGCTGTTACATAATTTATTATAGTCACTCCCAGAGCTGCACTCACAATTCTGCTGTTACATAATTTATTATAGTCACTCCCAGAGCTGCACTCACAATTCTGCTATTGCATAATTTCTTATAGTCACTCCCAGAGCTGCACTCACAATTCTGCTGTTACATCATGTCTTATACTCCAGTCACATCCAGAGCTGCACTCACAATTCTGCTGTTACATAATTTCTTATACTCACTCCCAGAGCTGCACTCACAATTCTGCTATTACATAATTTCTTATAGTCACTCCCAGAGCTGCACTCACAATTCTGCTGTTACATCATGTCTTATACTCCAGTCACATCCAGAGCTGCACTCACAATTCTGCTATTACATAATTTCTTATAGCCCTCCCAGAGCTGCACTCACAATTCTGCTGTTACATCATGTCTTATACTCCAGTTACATCCAGAGCTGCACTCACAATTCTGCTGTTACATCATGGCCTATACTCCACTCACACCCAGAGCTACAGTCACAATTCTGCTGTTACATTATGTCTTATACTCCAGTCACATCCAGAGCTGCACTCACAATTCTGCTGTTACATAATTTCTTATAGTCACTCCCAGAGCTGCACTCACAATTCTGCTGTTACATCATGTCTTATACTCCAGTCACATCCAGAGCTGCACTCACAATTCTGCTGTTACATAATTTCTTATACTCACTCCCAGAGCTGCACTCACAATTCTGCTATTACATAATTTCTTATAGTCACTCCCAGAGCTGCACTCACAATTCTGCTGTTACATCATGTCTTATACTCCAGTCACATCCAGAGCTGCACTCACAATTCTGCTGTTACATCATGTCTTATACTCCAGTCACATCCAGAGCTGCACTCACAATTCTGCTGTTACATAATTTCTTATAGTCACACCCAGAGCTACACTCATAATTCTGCTGTTACATAATTTCTTATAGTCACTCCCAGAACTGCACTCACAATTCTGCTATTACATAATTTCTTATAGTCACTCCCAGAGCTGCACTCACAATTCTGCTATTACATAATTTCTTATAGTCACTCCCAGAGCTGCACTCACAATTCTGCTGTTACATCATGTCTTATACTCCAGTTACATCCAGAGCTGCACTCACAATTCTGCTGTTACATCATTTCTTATACTCAAGTCACACCCAGAGCTACACTCACACTTCTGCTGTTACATCATGTCTTATACTCCAGTCACATCCAGAGCTGCACTCACAATTCTGCTGTTACATAATTTCTTATAGTCACACCCAGAGCTGCACTCATAATTCTGCTGTTACATAATTTCTTATAGTCACTCCCAGAGCTGCACTCACAATTCTGCTATTACATAATTTCTTATAGTCACTCCCAGAGCTGCACTCACAATTCTGCTATTACATAATTTCTTATAGTCACTCCCAGAGCTGCACTCACAATTCTGCTGTTACATCATGTCTTATACTCCAGTTACATCCAGAGCTGCACTCACAATTCTGCTGTTACATCATTTCTTATACTCAAGTCACACCCAGAGCTACACTCACAATTCTGCTGTTACATCATGTCTTATACTCCAGTCACATCCAGAGCTGCACTCACAATTCTGCTGTTACATAATTTCCTATAGTCACACCCAGAGCTGCACTCACATCTCTGCTGTTACATCATTTCCTATAGTCACTCCCAGAGCTGCACTCACAATTCTGCTGTTACATCATGTCTTATACTCCAGTCATATCCAGAGCTGCACTTACAATTCTCCAGCTGCGTCATGTCTTATATACTCTTGTCACATCCAGAGCTGCAGTCACTGACTGAAGCTCTGAATGGAACTAAGTAATGGCTGCAGCTCTAAAAGTGACTGGAGTATATGGCATGTGGTAGCAGCAGATTTGTGACTTTGAATGGAGTATATGACATGATGCAACAGCAGAATTAAGACTTCTGCTCTGGATGTGACTGGAGTATATAAGATGAAGCTAAAGATTTGTGAATGCATATCTGGATGTGAGTGGAGTATTAGCCATGATGTAAGAGCAGAATTGTGACTGCAGCTCTGGATGTGACTGGACTATAAGCCATGATGTAAGAGCAGAATTGTGACTGCAGCTCTGGATGTGACTGGACTATAAGCCATGATGTAAGAGCAGAATTGTGACTGCAGCTCTGGATGTGACTGGACTATAAGCCATGATGTAAGAGCAGAATTGTGACTGCAGCTCTGGATGTGACTGGACTATAAGCCATGATGTAAGAGCAGAATTGTGACTGCAGCTCTGGATGTGACTGGACTATAAGCCATGATGTAAGAGCAGAATTGTGACTGCAGCTCTGGATGTGAGTGGAGGCATGATATAACTGTATATGGAGCAGGTTTTACTCTGCAGTGAGGTTTGACTTGTTTTGCTAGCGGTTGTCAGGACAGAGCAACTCCCCTCCCCCGCTTGGAGGTCAGCTCTCTGCGACATAACATTATGCAGATACCAGTAAACAGTTCCCCTTTAAGAGTTCAGTACTGAGGAAGAATGTAACTACAACCCCCCACATCCGCTCCCTGGTTCCTGACATTCCAGACACAAGTGTTGTTCCTGGGATTGTCAGGTTTCCCCCCATCTGATACAACAGTTTACTCCGTGCAGGGAGCGCCCCCATGACAACACTTCTTGTCAGAGGGAACTGCGATATGGATTCCATCATAGTAGATGTCTATGGCCGTCTGGACGCCTGCTGACTGTCTCCCGGTAGTTACAATGTGTCAGTCCTGGTCTGGAGCCCTGCTGACTGTCTCCCGGTTATTACAATGTGTCAGTCCTGGTCTGGAGCCCTGCTGACTGTCTCCCAGTTATTACAATGTGTCAGTCCTGGTCTGGAGCGCGGTTGACTGTCTCCCGGTAGTTACAATGTGTCAGTCCTGGTCTGGAGCCCTGCTGACTGTCTCCCAGTTATTACAATGTGTCAGTCCTGGTCTGGAGCGCTGCTGACTGTCTCCCGGTAGTTACAATGTGTCAGTCCTGGTCTGGAGCCCTGCTGACTGTCTCCCTCCCGGTTATTACAATGTGTCAGTCCTGGTCTAAAGCCCTGCTGACTGTCTCCCAGTTATTACAATGTGTCAGTCCTGGTCTGGAGCGCTGCTGACTGTCTCCCGGTAGTTACAATGTGTCAGTCCTGGTCTGGAGCCCTGCTGACTGTCTCCCTCCCGGTTATTACAATGTGTCAGTCCTGGTCTAAAGCCCTGCTGACTGTCTCCTGGTTATTACAATGTATCAGTCCTGGTCTGGAGCGCGGTTGACTGTCTCCCGGTTATTACAATGTGTCAGTCCTGGTCTGGAGCCCTGCTGACTGTCTCCCCGTTATTACAATGTGTCAGTCCTGGTCTGGAGCCCTGCTGACTGTCTCCCGGTAGTTACAATGTGTCAGTCCTGGTCTGAAGTGCTGCTGGCTGTCTCCCGGTAGTTACAATGTGTCAGTCCTGGTCTGGAGCCTTGCTGACTGTCTCCCTCCCGGTTATTACAATGTGTCAGTCTGGGTCTGGAGCCCTGCTGACTGTCTCCCCGTTATTACAATGTGTCAGTCCTGGTCTGGAGCCCTGCTGACTGTCTCCCAGTTATTACAATGTGTCAGTCCTGGCCTGGAGCTCTGCTGACTGTCTCCAGTAGTTACAATGTGTCAGTCCTGGTCTGCAGCCCTGCTTACTGTCTCCCAGTTATTACAATGTGTCAGTCCTGGTCTGGAGCCTTGCTGACTGTCTCCCAGTTATTACAATGTGTCAGTCTTGGTCTGGAGCCTTGCTGACTGTCTCCCGTAGTTACAATGTGTCCGTCCTGGTCTGGAGCCCTGCTGACTGTCTCCCGTAGTTACAATGTGTCAGTCCTGGTCTGGAGCCCTGCTGACTGTCTCTCGGTAGTTACAATGTGTCAGTCCTGGTCTGGAGTCTGCTGACTGTCTCCCATAGTTTGTGTCAGTCCTGGTCGGGAGCCCTGCTGACTGTATCCCGGTAGTTACAATGTGTCAGTCCTGGTCTAAAGCCCTGCTGACTGTCTCCCAGTAGTTACAATGTGTCAGTCCTGGTCTGGAGCCCTGATGACTGTCTCCTGGTTATTACAATGTGTCAGTCCTGGTCTGGAGCCCTGCTGACTGTCTCCCAGTTATTACAATGTGTCAGTCCTGGTCTGGAGCCCTGCTGACTGTCTCCCAGTTATTACAATGTATCAGTCCTGGTCTGGAGCGCTGCTGACTGTCTCCCAGTTATTACAATGTGTCAGTCCTGGTCTGGAGCCCTGCTGACTGTCTCCTGGTAGTTATAATGTGTTGGTCCTGGTCTGCAGCTGTGCTGACTGTCTCTCGGTTATTACAATGTGTCAGTCCTGGTCTGGAGCCCTGCTGACTGTCTCCCAGTTATTACAATGTATCAGTCCTGGTCTGGAGCGCTGCTGACTGTCTCATGGTTATTACAATGTATCAGTCCTGGTCTGGAGCGCTGCTGACTGTCTCCTGGTTGTTACCATGTGTCGGTCCTGGTCTGGAGCCCTGTTCTCCTGTTTTTTACAATGTGTCGGTCCTGGCAGAGTCCCTCTTACCTGCTGACTGTCTCCTAGTTGTTACCATTTGTCGGTCGTGGTCTGGAGCACTGTTCTCCTGGTAGTTATGATGTGTCGGTCCTGGTGTGCAGCACTGCTGACTGTCTCCTGGTAGTTATAATATGTCGGTCCTGGTGTGCAGCACTGCTGACTGTCTCCTGGTAGTTATAATGTGTCGGTCCTGGTGTGCAGCACTGCTGACTGTCTTCTGGTAGTTATAATGTGTCGGTCCTGGTGTGCAGCACTGCTGACTGTCTCCTGGTAGTTATAATGTGTCAGTCCTGGTATGCAGCACTTCTGACTGTCTCCTGGTAGTTATAATGTGTCGGTCCTGGTGTGCAGCACTGCTGACTGTCTCCTGGTAGTTATAATGTGTCGGTCCTGGTGTGCAGCACTGCTGACTGTCTCCTGATAGTTATAATGTGTCGGTCCTGGTGTGCAGCACTGCTGACTGTCTCCTGGTAGTTATAATGTGTCGGTCCTGGTGTGCAGCACTGCTGACTGTCTCCTGGTAGTTATAATGTGTCGGTCCTGGTGTGCAGCACTGCTGACTGTCTCCTGGTAGTTATAATGTGTCGGTCCTGGTGTGCAGCACTGCTGACTGTCTCCTGGTAGTTATAATGTGTCGGTCCTGGTGTGCAGCACTGCTGACTGTCTCCTGGTAGTTATAATGTGTCGGTCCTGGTGTGCAGCACTGCTGACTGTCTCCTGGTAGTTATAATGTGTCGGTCCTGGTGTGCAGCACTGCTGACTGTCTCCTGGTAGTTATAATGTGTCGGTCCTGGTGTGCAGCACTGCTGACTGTCTCCTGGTAGTTACTAATGTGTCGGTCCTGGTGTGCAGCACTGCTGACTGTCTCCTGGTAGTTATAATGTGTCGGTCCTGGTGTGCAGCACTGCTGACTGTCTCCTGGTAGTTATAATGTGTCGGTCCTGGTGTACAGCACTGCTGACTGTCTCCTGGTTGTTACCATGTGTCGGTCCTGGTGTACAGCACTGCTGACTGTCTCCTGGTTGTTACCATGTGCCGGTCCTGGTCTGGAGCCCTGTTCTCCCGTTTTTTACCATGTCTCGGTCCTGGCAGAGTCCCTCTTACCTGCTGCCTGTCAGCTCCTCTCAGTTGCAGTGCTGCTGGGGCTCCGCTCCTGTTATTCAGCTCAGACCCAGCCTCCTGGCTGTTATCTCTGGAATGTATGGATTAACCCCTGACTGCCCGCTCCTTAAAGCTGGCCATGCACATTATTCGGTTGATGGTTGTACAATCATCTGGTGAAGACTCGTTTCCCAGCCGCGCTACGCGTTTTATTCCAGTTAATACGTGTTGAAGTAAACCAGGCGATGGGCGAAAGATCTGTCATCTGACTATTGGGTGAAAATATTAAACATCGGTCGACTAAAACGATTTGTTGTTAAATTCAACCGACAAACGCTCGTTTTGGTTGATATCTTGCACTTTGATTAACATTAGACTAATGCGGATGTCGACCTTAAAGGGATAAAGAGAGCACAGAATTCACAAACCAGAGGTAATCAAATCCCCTCATTACACCCGAGCGGATCTCCAGAACAACATTACCTGATGCCGAACTCAAACCAAAGGATGTAGTACTGTGTGATCCAGTGCAGTTTATGTGAGGTTTGCCACAGTGTGTGATCCAGTGCAGTGCCAGTGCCTGATCCAGTGCTGCGTATTTGAGGTTAGCTACAGTGTAGCAGTATGTGATCCATTGCAGTGTATGTGAGGTTAGCTGCAGTGTAGCTGTTTGTGATCCAGTGCAGTGTATGTTAGATACAGTGTGAGGTTAGCTACAGTGTTGCAGTGTGTGATCAAGTGCAGTGTGTAAGGTTAGCTACAGTGTAGCAGGGTGTGATCCGGTGCAGTGTATGTGAGGTTAGCTGAAGTGTAGCAATGTTTGATCCAGTGCAGTGTATGTGAAGTTAGCTACAGTGTAGCAGTATGTGATCCATTGCAGTGTATGTGAGGTTAGCTGCAGTGTAGCTGTTTGTGATCCAGTGCAGTGTATGTTAGATACAGTGTGAGGTTAGCTACAGTGTTGCAGTGTGTGATCAAGTGCAGTGTGTAAGGTTAGCTACAGTGTAGCAGTGTGTGATACATTGCAGTGTATGTGAGATTAGCTGAAGTGTAGCAATGTTTGATCCAGTGCAGTGTATGTGAGGTTAGCTACAGTAGGGCAGTATGTGATCCAGTGCAGTGTATGTGAGGATAGCTACAGTGTTGCAGTATGTGATCAAGTGCAGTGTGAAAGGTTAGCTACAGTGTAGCAGTGTGTGATACATTGCAGTGTATGTGAGATTAGCTGAAGTGTAGCAGTGTGTGATTCAGTGCAGTGTATGTGAGGTTAGCTACAGTAGGGCAGTATGTGATCCAGTGCAGTGTATGTGAGGATAGCTACAGTGTTGCAGTATGTGATCTTCAAGTGCAGTGGGAAAGGTTAGCTACAGTGTAGCAGTGTGTGATCCAGTGAAGTGTATGTGAGGTTAGCTGACGTGTAGCAGTATGTGATCCAGTGCAGTGTATGTGAGGTTAGCTACAGTGTAGCAGTGTGTAATCCAATGCAGTGTGTAAGGTTAGCTATAGTGTAGCAGTGTGTGAAACATTGCAGTGTATGTGAGGTTAGCTATAGTGTAGCAGTGTGTTATTCAGTGTAGTGTATGTGAGGTTAGCTGCAGTGTATGTGAGGTTAAATACAGTGTAGCAGTATGTGATCCAGTGCAGTGTATCTGAGGTTAGCTGCAGTGTAGCAGTGTGTGATCCAGTTTAGTGTATGTGAGGTTAGCTACAGTGTAGCAGTGTGTGATAGAGTGCAGTGTATGTGAGGTTAACTGCAGTGTAACAGTGTGTGATCCAGTGCAGTGTATTTGTTGTTATATACAGTGTAGCAGTATGTGATCCAGTGCAGTATATGTGAGGTTGGCTACAGTGTAGCAGTGTATGATCCAGTGCAGTGTATTTGAGGTTAGCTGCAGTGTAGTAGTGTGTGACCCAGTACAATGTATGTGAGGTTAGTTGCAGTGTGTTATCCAGAGCAGTGTATGTGAGGTTAGCTGCAGTGTAGCAGTGTGTGATTCAGTGCAGGGTGTGTGTGTGGTTAGCTACAGAATAGCAGTGTGTGATCCAGTGCAGTGTGTGTGTGTGTGTGGGAAGTTAGCTGCAGTGTAGCAGTGTGTGATCGATTGCAGTGTATGTGAGATTAGCTGAAGTGTAGCAGTATGTAATCCAATGCAGTGTATGTGAGGTCAGCTGCAGTGTAGCAGTATGTAATCCAGTGCAGTATATGTAAGGTTAGCTGCAGTGTAGCAGTGTGTGATCCAGTGCACTGTATGTGGGGTTAGCTGCAGTGTGTGATCCAGTACAGTGTATTTGAGGATAGCTACAGTGTAACACTGCGTGATCCAGTGAAGTGTATGTGAGGTTAGCTGCACTGTGTGACCCAGTGCAGTGTATGTGAGGTTAGCTACAGTGTAGCAGGATGTGATCCAGTTAAGTGTATGTGAGGTTAGTTGCAGTGTGTGATCCAGTGCAGTGTATGAGGTTATCTACAGTGTAAAAATATTTTAAACAGTGCAGTTTATGTGAGGTTAGCTGCAGTGTACCTGTGTGTGATCCAGTGCAGTGTATGTGAGGTTGGCTGCAGTGTAGCAGTGTGTGATCCAGTGCAGTGTATTTGAGGTTAGCTGCAGTGTGTGATCAGCTGCAGTGTATGTAAGGTTAGCTGCAGTGTAGCAGTGTGTGATTCAGTGTAATGTGTGTGTAAGGTTAGCTACAGAGTAGCAGTGCAATGTATGTGTGTGAGGTTAGCTGCAGTGTGTGATCCAGTACAGTATATGGGAGAATAGCTACAGTGTAGCAGTGTGTGATCCATTGCAGTGTATGTCAGATTAGCTGGTGTAGCAATGTTTGAGCCAATGCAGTGTATGTGAGGTTAGCTGCAGTGTAGATGTTTGTGATCCAGTGCAGTGTATGTTAGATACAGTGTGAGGTTAGATCCGGTGTAGTAGTGTGCGGATACATACAGTGTAACAGTGTGAGGTTACATACAGTGTAGCCATGGGTGTAGCTATAGGGGTGCAGAGGTAGCAGTCGCTACCGGGCCCAGGAGCCTGAGGGGGCCCAAAGAGCCTAGTGCCACATAAGAAGACACACAAAGCACTGAGGGAAGGGGGCCCAAGCTGAACTCTTGCACCAGGGCCCATGAGCTGTTAGCTACTCCCCTGAGTGTAGCTGTGTGAGGTTAGATGCAATGTAGCAGTGTGAGGTTAGATACAGTGTGGCAGTGTGAGGTTAGATGCAATGTAGCAGTGTGAGGTTAGATACAGTGTGGCAGTGTGAGGTTAGATGCAATGTAGCAGTGTGAGGTTAGATACAGTGTGGCAGTGTGAGGTTAGATGCAATGTAGCAGTGTGAGGTTAGATACAGTGTGGCAGTGTGAGGTTAGATACAGTGTGGCAGTGTGAGGTTAGATGCAATGTAGCAGTGTGAGGTTAGATATGGTGTGGCAGTGTGAGGTTAGATGCAGTGTCGCAGTGTGAGGTTAGATGCAGTGTGGCAGTGTGAGGTTAGATACAGTGTGGCAGTGTGAGGTTAGATGCAATGTAGCAGTGTGAGGTTAGATACAGTGTGGCAGTGTGAGGTTAGATACAGTGTGGCAGTGTGAGGTTAGATGCAATGTAGCAGTGTGAGGTTAGATATGGTGTGGCAGTGTGAGGTTAGATGCAGTGTCGCAGTGTGTAGTGTGAAGACAAGTCAGTTCTGGAGTCAACTCTAGTGGGACTTGTGCTGGTCAGTTCTGGTCTTCATCGCAGTTTGTGAATCACCAGACACCGGGAGACAATAGCTCAGCGCCATCTCCAAGACGCAGTAATGGTGCCGCAGCTTTTCTGATTGCTGTGCCTCCTCTGCCCCCAGGATAAGTCCCCTCAAGTGTCACCTACAGAAGATGGATACATGGACAATTTTATAAGTGATCTGTATTGACACAGAGCGCCCCCATCAGGAGAAGTGGCAAGGACTGAGCCCATCCCCCTCACTATCCTGTGTGTCTTAAGGCAGGGACAGTCAAGGGTCTAGTCGTCACCTGTAATATTACATAGATATTCCTGGGGAGAATCTCGGTCATAAACCTGAGCAGTAATTAGGAGGAGAAGTGAAGGTCGAGGTGAGAGATAACGTGTGAGGTGGGGACCGAGGAGCCTTCTTCATGTTTGGTTCGCGCTCTTTTAGATTTGTCCCCATGACGTGTCCCTGTGTAGAGCTGGAGGATGGCACTGAGTATGGGACCACATGGGAAAGCTCTTTAGATGAGAAATGGACGGCGTTAGGCGGAGAAGTCATCACGGGTGGAGCAGGGGTGGCAGTCATATATGGAGGCTGAGGGACTAGGAATGGTCTATGTGGTGTGTTGGCTGTGACCTCCAGATAAGCAGCTATCAGGACCTATGGCCAGCGTACAGGACCCTGTACAGGAGGGGCTTATACTGTCTTATGATTGCACCAACAGTGGAGCAAGAGGCCTAGGGCTGGAAACAAACTGGGGCCTCATTGTCCCAATCCACCTGATCCTAAAGCTGGACATACACAAGATAGCTGTTGGACGACAGCTATTCCAGCCCTTCTATAACTATGCATGCATGGCTTGAGTGAGGAGGAGAGGACAGAAAGTCGCTGCCAGCTTTTCACCTGAGAACAAGAGGATCGGGCAGTTGAAATCCAACATGCCCAACGCTTATCTCCCAGACGTCAGTCACAAGAAAGAGTCAGGAGACCACCATAAGCATTAGATGGTCGATTGAATCCACTGATACACATCTAATGTGTATGGCCAGCTAAGTAGTGATGTTTAAAGAGTTTCTGTCACCAGATTTAACCCTATAAAGTTAGCTGACATTAGCGATGTGCTAATGTCAGCTAAACTTAACTAGCCAATTCTTACTTTTCTCAGTGCATGCATTAACCTTAAAAATCGAACTTTTGTAATATGCTAATGAGGCTCTAGGAGCAGAGGCGTTGTTCCTGCTCCTAGAGCCTCCATTCTCACCTTGGTCTCCTCCTCCAAGTCTTGATTGACAGGGCCAGGCAGCGCTTGCGTCCGTCTGCCAGCCCTGTGCTCGGATGAAATCTCGCGCCGTTCTGAACTCAGCGCAGGCGCGGTGAGGAACCTGGCAGCCGACGAGCATCTTTCCCTCATCGCGCCTGCTCTGAGTTCAGAACGGCGCAAGATTTCATCCGAGCACAGGGCTGGCAGACGGACGCAAGTGCTGCCTGGCCCTGTCAATCAAGACTTGGAGGGAGGAAACCAAGGTGGAAGAACGGAGGCTGTAGGAGCAGGAACAACGCCCCCCCTGCTCCTAGAGCCTCATTAGCATATTATAAAAGTTCGATTTTTTAAGGTTAATGCAGGCACTGAGAAAAGTAAGAATAGGCTAGTTAGGTTTAGCTGACATTAGCACATGGTCAATGTCAGCTAGCTTCATAGGGTTAAATCTGGTGACAGAAACCCTTTAAGCTAAAGCATTGATCCCCAGCTCCAGGCCTCAGGGTCCGCCTACCGGTTAGGTTTTCAGGATTTTCTTAGTATTGAGCAGGTGATATAATGAGTAACAACACGGACTCATTCTGTGGGATATTCTCAAATCATGACTGGTAGTTGAGGAACAGTGATTTAAAGCGAACTCAGTCCTGATCCTAGAGGTGTCCCTTTTCATACACATGTCTGTCCAGTCAGACTAATATCAGTCTAAGGGCAGCCATACAAATTCAGTAGCTGTCGGCTGAATGATCGTTGGGCTGACAGCTATCTTTTCTGACTCCTTCACGGCTCCCCCATACATGTAGACTTTCTGCTTGGCCAAACGCGTATGTGTATTCCATGGGAAGGCTGAGAAAGCCAGATACTTCTGATATCGGCTTATCTCCAGGGGGACCAAAGGATTGGTGAAAATATTCACTTTGCCTGATCTTTCTCTCCCCCAACATCGGCCAAACCCATTGTTTTCGGTGGGTTCATCTGACCATACACATGTGTACGGGGACTTTAAGTATAGTGTTTGCCAGTCAATCCTACTGAAGTCTCCTAGAAAGCTGATCTGACATAACGTCTGACCAGTGATCTCCAGTACAATGGCCAATCATTTTATAGAAATCTGTACATATAAAGGCAGTTTCAGTGAACTGCAGGGCATTAAATATTCACCTAACCTTACTACCCAATATGAGGACTCTGGGAGAGAAACTTCCTAACGATTAGGTGATATAGATTAGGTCTGCCATATATCATCTCTGTGGTGCTGAGTAGAAATTCTCAGTAGTTAAGAGGAGCAATATCAACAGAATCCTCTATATAGTGAAGCCATAATCACACAAACCACTTATCATTGCAGGTGTTAGGGGTGTAACAGGACCCCATTGCGGTCCCACATTATTTTTGGACTATTTGTTTTCTTGTTCTGCAAACAATGATAATATGTTTCTAAAATATATGAAGGGATGTAAAATCAGAAGCAGGAATATCACTCCCAATATCCAATATACAAAAATAAAAAGGTGGTCAGCACTACCTTATGTGTGAAACCTTCAGTCCCGGACTTTTACTGCACTCCTCAAATTGTGACCACTGGTGGTTCTCAGCAAACAAAGTTCCATATAGACATAAACCATTAGAGGAATGAAAAGCAGCAGCTTTATTATTCCATCAAACTAAAAACATGGCGGACGCGGTACAGCACAGTGAAAGGCAACAGGCCTAGACGCAATGACGCCAGCGTGCCCACGTAAAATATGCTCACATCGGCGCCATCACCATGACAACATAAGACAGCTTTATAAAATGAATCAAAGAATACAAATGAAACAAAAATACTGCTAAATCAGTATTTTCATTCAATCCCATAGGACCCATTGCGTTTGTCTTGATAATCCTTGAAGCTTCTTTTTGTAACAGGATGCGGTTCTTGTCCGCACCGTGAACTGGGACTTGCACCACCTCTACTCCTACATCACGTTTACCTTCATGTGCTTCATGTATATGCTCGATTAGTCTAGGTCTGTGATGGCTGACCTCTGACACTCCAGCTGTGGTAAAACTACGACTCCCAAGATGTACACTTGCTTGGCTGTTCTCTGAACTCCATAGAAATGAATGTAGCATGCTGGGAGTTGTAGTTTCCCACAGCTGGAGTGCTAGAGGTTAGCCATCACTTGTCTAGGTGATCCTGCCACAAGGTCAAAAGATCACATATACTACAACCTACCGGATAGAAGCGTCTCACTACATGGTCAATTCCCGATTTTCAGGTATTTGCGCCTACATATAAATCTGCACATCTCACAGTGTCCACAGCTGAAGTTACCCGGGGTATTTTTCTAGCCAATTGAGGTTCTCCTCTTGGACGCGGCTCCTCACGATACAATCCCTAATAGTTCTACTTCTTCTGAAACCAATGATAGGGTTTCTCCTGTAAAGACTCATCCTGGATCAACAGATACCAATTATATAAGATGGCCATTTTGATTATTGGGCCCTAGAGATGTATTTGACAGTAAAAACAGTTTTTATCCCTACATCCTTTCCACCTTCGTTTAGGTATTGAATCACCTCTCTCCCGTGTAAGGGCCTCCATGTAAGCAGCATCTCTTATAGCTTCGGGATATCCTCTCTGTAGGAATCTCTTATTCAGCTCCCTAGATTGCTCAATAAACTCATCTCTATCAGTTATTATCCTTCTGAGACGCACAAATTGTCCATATGGGACTCAGTTTCACATGTGGGAGGTGGAAGCTATCATAGTGAGAGAGAATGTGTGGAAGTAGGTTTTCTGTATACCATGGTGCGAAGAGTTTTATTCTGTATCTTTACTGTAACATCCAAAATCTCCAGGTCTTCAGCATCTATTTTGCTTGTAAATTGCATATTCATATTGTTATTTACATTAAGATATTCCACAAATTCATTCAATTACGCCATGGTACCTGTCCACACTATAAAAACATCATCAAAAAATCTAGAAAATAACTTCGATATAGGATACAAAAGATTGTCCCCGTAAATACATACTGATCCTCAAAAACGCAGGAAATAAATTAGTGAATGTTCCTGAGACGGGTGCACCCATGGCCGCCCCGTTCTCTGCCGGTACTGAAAACGGTACCCAAACATGAAAGCGTTGTGAAATCCAATGCTTCGCTCACAAATTCCACATTGTCTCTCAGGAATGTTACGCTGAACCCGACTCTTGGGGTATCCCAGTGTAACGGCTTTCTACATCAGCTGATGCCAAATAATATCTATCTGGTCTTTAATAGCTTCCAAGAAGTCACCAGTGTCTTCAAGGAATGAAGGGCGAAGGGCGAAGGAGCCGATCTACATATTGTGAAAGGGGCTCCGTAACTGAGCCAACACCAGTCGCTATAGAGTGTCCTAGGGGTCCACCAAAGAGTTGTGTATTTAGCTGTAAAATACCGCACTGGTTTAGTAGGATATTGTGGGTACAGTTTCAATATTCCCATTTCAGTAGATATCCATAAAAACGATCTTAACTGACCCTAAATCTCCTCAATTTCCTCCTTATTCAGGTTTTATGAAGAGAAGATGCCCCTCAATAAAAAAAAAAAGAGACTAATAGCTGGAATATTTGTGTAGACTTGCTCAGACCTGGACGTCAGGGAAAGGTTCCTCAGAAAGCCCTGTTGCTGTTCAGCTCTCTCATTAAACCATACTATTATCATATTCTGCATATAATGTCCAGTGCGTCGGGCAGAGCAGCAACCGGAGGAATTGACCCGGGCAGCACTGCAACCAGCAGGGGTGGAATACTTTACGGAGCCTTGATCTACAGTAACCCAGGAATTCCAACTCATAGACAGATGGATAACTGCCATATCTCTCCAGCTGATAATCTAGCGGTGTAAGGTACAAGGGCCCTGAACCATGGACCTGCCTTTATGCAGAGAAGAGACCTGTTTCAGCACCTTATAGACAAGCTTATAGATAAGCAGATTTCAAGTTTTAGAGCTCCTTATCAGGCATATACATTGTCTGCTATAACAAGATCAAGAACTTGGCCGACTAATGTGACCAATAGGACATTTACATGCCACTAATCCAGTAGATCTGCTGCCCCCACCCATAACAATAGACAAGTAGACCTGCTGCACCTCATAATGTCTGGAAAAGTAAACCAGTTGTACCTCACAGCCTCTGGAGAAGTAGACCTGCTGCGCCTCAAAACATCAGGACAAGTAGACCTGCTGCACCTCATAACCATAGACAAGTAGACCTGCTGCGCCTCATAACCATAGACAAGTAGACCTGCTGCGCCTCATAACCTACGGACAAGTAGACCTGCTGCAGCTAATAACCTCTAGACAAGTAGACCTGCTGCACCCCATAACCATAGACAAGTAGACCTGCTGCACCTCATAACCTACAGACAAGTAGACCTGCTGCACATCATAACCATAGACCTACTGCACCCCATAACATACGGACAAGTAGACCTGCTGCACCTCATAACCTACGGACAAGTAGACCTGCTGCACCTCATAACCATAGACAAGTAGACCTGCTGCACCTCATAACCATAGACAAGTAGACCTGCTGCACCTCATAACCTACGGACAAATAGACCTGCTGCACCCCATAAGCATAGACAAGTAGACCTGCTGCACCTCATAACCATAGACAAGTAGACCTGCTGCACCTCATAACCATAGACAAGTAGACCTGCTGCACCTCATAACCATAGACAAGTAGACCTGCTGCACCTCATAACCTACGGACAAGTAGACCTGCTACAACCCATAACCTACGGACAAGTAGACCTGCTGCACCTCATAACCATAGACAAGTAGACCTGCTGCACCTCATAACCATAGACAAGTAGACCTGCTGCACCTCATAACCTACGGACAAGTAGACCTGCTGCACCCCATAACCATAGACAAGTAGACCTGCTGCACCTCATAACCATAGACAAGTAGACCTGCTGCACCTCATAACCATAGACAAGTAGACCTGCTGCACCCCATAACCACAGACAAGTAGACCTGCTGCACCCATAACCTTTAGACAAGTAGACCTGCTGCACCTCATAACCTACGGACAAGTAGACCTGCTGCACCTCATAACCTCTAGACAAGTAGACCTGCTGCACCTCATAACCATAGACAAGTAGACCTGCTGCACCCCATAACCATAGACAAGTAGACCTGCTGCACAGGGCCGGTGCAAGGATTTTTGCCAGCACAAACGAAGCTACATTTTGACCCCCCCATGATCACATCACGAAAGTGATTTAAAAAAAAAAGTTCATTTTGGAGCCCTCCCCTTCTATGCGCCCTAAGGCAGCCGCTTGGTCTGCCTTATTATAGCACCGGCCCTGCTGCTGCACCCCATAACCTACAGACAAGTAGACCTCCTGCACCTCATAACCTACGGACAAGTAGACCTGCTGCACCTCATAACCTACAGACAAGTAGACCTCCTGCACCTCAAACCCATAGACAAGTTGACCTGCTGCACCTCATAATAAATTTGATTTGGTCTGTTTGATTGCGTTATAATGTTAGACCACCTGAACTGTGTATGTATATTAGGTTAGTGCATTGTCTGAGTTACCTGTATCCCAGGAGGAGGGGGTGTGCCCCTGGCCTGTGGAATGTATAAATTGTGAGTGCTGGCTGTCATTAAGGTGTCCTGTTCTACCCTTCATGAAGTCTGGGCTCATGTTTGGGGGATTGGAGAACTACACTCTGGGGATTGCTATAATCATTATACTCTCCAGAGTATATTCCCTCGCTCTTGTGAGAGCTTTTCTTGTTCCTGTTTCGCTCTCTGGACTAAGGAGAGGTTCACCCACTGGAAGCTGGAGCCCGGCCTTGGGTCCAGAGTGGGTGAAGAGCGACGAAGACCCCAATCAAGCGGAAGGCGGTTCGTGGGGTCTGTGATGGTTCTGGTGTCGAGTGCAGTGCTGATGGTCCTTGGCAAGCACTAGGCGCATCGGTAGACGGAGGCACCCAGTCAGGGTGGCAGGCGTTCCGTCACAATAACCTCTAGACAAGTAGAACTGCTGCACCTCATAACCATAGACAAGAAGACCTGCTGAACCCCATAACCTACGGACAAGTAGACCTGCTGCACCCCATAACCTACCGACAAGTAGACCTGATACACCTCATAAACATAGACAAGTAGACATGCTGCACACCATAACCTACGGACAAGTAAACCTGCTGCACCTCATAACCTATGGACAAGTAGACATGCTGCACCACATAACCTCTAGACAAGTAGACCTGCTGCACCTCATAACCTACGGACAAGTAGACCTGCTGCACCCCATAAGCTCTAGACAAGTAGAACTGCTGCACCTCATAACCTACGGACAAGTAGACCTGCTGCACCCCATAAGCTCTAGACAAGTAGACCTGCTGCACCTCATAAACATAGACAAGTAGACATGCTGCACACCATAACCTACGGACAAGTAAACCTGCTGCACCTCATAACCTATGGACAAGTAGACCTGCTGCACCACATAACCTCTAGACAAGTTGACCTGCTGCACCTCATAAGCTCTAGACAAGTAGAACTGCTGCACCTCATAACCTACGGACAAGTAGACCTGCTGCACCTCATAACCATAGACAAGTAGACCTGCTGCACCCCGTAACCTACAGACAAGTAGACTTGCTGCACCTCATAACCTACGGACAAGTAGACCTGCTGCACCTCATAACCATAGACAAGTAGACCTGCTGCACCTCATAACCTACGGACAAGTAGACCTGCTGCACCTCATAACCATAGACAAGTAGACCTGCTGCACCTCATAACCATAGACAAGTAGACCTGCTGCACCTCATAACCTACGGACAAGAACACCTGCTGCACCCCATAACCATAGACAAGTAGACCTGCTACACCTCATAACCTCTAGACAAGTAGACCTGCTGCACCTCATAACCATAGACGAGTAGACCTGCTGCACCCCATAACCTACAGACAAGTAGACCTGATGCACCCCATAACCTACGGACAAGTAGACCTGCTGCACCTCATAACCATAGACAAGTAGACCTGCTGCACCTCAAAACCTCCAGACAAGTAGACCTGCTGCAACCCATAACCATAGACAAGTAGACCTGCTGCACCTCATAACCTACGGACAAGTAGACCTGATACACCCCATAACCATAGACAAGTAGACCTGCTGCACCTCATAACCATAGACAAGTAGACCTGCTGCACCCCATAACCATAGACAAGTAGACCTGCTGCACCCAATAACCTACGAACAAGAAGACCTGCTGCACCTCATAACCTACGGACAAGTAGACCTGCTGCACCGCATAACCTACGGACAAGTAGACCTGCTGCACCCCATAACCATAGACAAGTAGACCTGCTGCACCTCATAACCATAGACAAGTAGACCTGCTGCACCTCATAACCATAGACAAGTAGACCTGCTGCACCTCATAACCATAGACAAGTAGACCTGCTGCACCTCATAACCTATAGACAAGTAGACCTGCTGCACCCCATAACCTACTAGACAAGTAGACCTGCTGCACCTCATAACCATAGACAAGTAGACCTGCTGCACCTCATAACCATAGACAAAGTAGACCTGCTGCACCTCATAACCATAGACAAGTAGACCTGCTGCACCTCATAACCTATAGACAAGTAGACCTGCTGCACCCCATAACCATAGACAAGTAGACCTGCTGCACCTCATAACCATAGACAAGTAGACCTGCTGCACCTCATAACCATAGACAAGTAGACCTCCTGCACCTCATAACCTACGGACAAGTAGACCTGCTGCACCCCATAACCATAGACAAGTAGACCTGCTGCACCCCATAACCATAGACAAATAGACCTGCTGCACCTCATAACCATATACAAGTAGACCTGCTGCACCCCATAACCTACGGACAAGTAGACCTGCTGCACCCCATAACCTACGGACAAGTAGACCTGCTGCACATCATAACCACAGACAAGTAGACCTGCTGCACCCCATAACCTTTAGACAAGTAGACCTGCTGCACCCCATAACCTTTAGACAAGTAGAACTGCTGCACCTAATAACCTCTAGACAAGTAGACCTGCTACACCTCATAACCATAGACAAGTAGACCTGCTGCACCCCATAACCATAGACAAGTAGACCTGCTGCACCTCATAACCATAGACAAGTAGACCTGCTGCACCTTATAACCATAGACAAGAAGACCTGCTGCACCCCATAACCACTAGAAAGTAGACCTGCTGCACCAAATAACCATAGACAAGTAGACCTGCTACACCTCATAACCATAGACAAGTAGACCTGCTGCACCCCATAACCATAGACAAGTAGACCTGCTGCACCTCATAACCATAGACAAGTAGACCTGCTGCACCTTATAACCATAGACAAGTAGACCTGCTGCACCCCATAACCTCTAGAAAGTAGACCTGCTGCACCCCATAACCATAGACAAGTAGACCTGCTGCACCTCATAATCATAGACAAACAGACCTGCTGCACCTCATAACCATAGACAAGTAGACCTGCTGCACCTCATAACCTATGGACAAGTAGACCTGCTGCACCCCATAACCTACGGACAATTAGACCTGCTGCACCCATAACCACAGACAAGTAGACCTGCTGCACCTCATAACCATAGACAAGTAGACCTGCTGCACCTCATAACCTACAGACAAGTAGACCTGCTGCACCTCATAACCTACAGACAAGTAGACCTGCTGCACCTCATAACCATAGACAAGTAGACCTGCTGCACCTCATAACCATAGACAAGTAGACCTGCTGCACCCCATAACCTACTGGAAGTTATAATGTGTCGGTCCTGGTGTGCAGCACTGCTGCGTCCCTGGTTGTTACTATGTGTCGGTCCTGGTGTGCAGCACTGCTGACTGTCTCCTGGTAGTTATAGTGTCGGTCCTGGTGTGCAGCACTGCTGACTGTCTCCTGGTAGTTATAATGTGTCGGTCCTGGTGTGCAGCACTGCTGACTGTCTCCTGGTAGTTATAATGTCGGTCCTGGTGTGCAGCACTGCTGACTGTCTCCTGGTAGTTATAATGTGTCGGTCCTGGTGTGCAGCACTGCTGACTGTCCCCTGGTAGTTATAATGTGTCGGTCCTGGTGTGCAGCACTGCTGACTGTCTCCTGCGTAAGTTATACGGTGCTGTACCGCTGACCGTCCTGGTAGATTAGTGTCGTCCACAGTGCTGGCCGACTGTCTCCTGGTTGCTACCATGTGTCGGTCCTGGTGTACAGCACTGCTGACTGTCTCCTGGTTGTTACCATGTGCCGGTCCTGGTCTGGAGCCCTGTTCTCCTGCTTTTTACCATGTCTCGGTCCTGGCAGAGTCCTCTCTACCTGCTGCCTGTCAGCTCCTCTCAGTTGCAGTGCTGCTAGGGCTCCGCCTCTGTTATTCAGCTCAGACCCAGCCTCCTGGCTGTTATCTCTGGAATGTATGGATTAACCCTGACTGCCCGCTCCTCAAAGCTGGCCATGCACATTATTCGGTTGATGGTTGTACAATCATCTGGTGAAGACTCGTTCCCAGCCGCGCTACTGTTTTAATTCAGTTAATACGTGTTGAAGTAAACCAGGCGATGGGCGAAAGATCTGTCATCTGACTATTGGGTGAAAATATTAAACATCGGTCGACTAAAACGATTTGTTGTTAATTCAACCGACAAACGCTCGTTTTGGCTGATATCTTGCACTTTGATTAACATTAGACTAATGCGGATGTCGACCTTAAAGGGATAAAGAGAGCACAGAATTCACAAACCAGAGGTAATCAAATCCCCTCATTACACCCGAGCGGATCTCCAGAACAACATTACCTGATGCCGAACTCAAACCAGCAGGGATGTAGTACTGTGTGATCCAGTGCAGTTTATGTGAGGTTTGCCACAGTGTGTGATCCAGTGCAGTGCCTGATCCAGTGCTGCGTATTTGAGGTTAGCTACAGTGTAGCAGTATGTGATCCATTGCAGTGTATGTGAGGTTAGCTGCAGTGTAGCTGTTTGTGATCCAGTGCAGTGTATGTTAGATACAGTGTGAGGTTAGCTACTAGATGTTGCAGTGTGTGATCAAGTGCAGTGTGTAAGGTTAGCTACCAGTGTAGCAGGGTGTGATCCGTGCAGTGTATGTGAGGTTAGCTGAAGTGTAGCAATGTTTGATCCAGTGCAGTGTATGTGAAGTTAGCTACAGTGTAGCAGTATGTGATCCATTGCAGTGTATGTGAGGTTAGCTGCAGTGTAGCTGTTTGTGATCCAGTGCAGTGTATGTTAGATACAGTGTGAGGTTAGCTACAGTGTTGCAGTGTGTGATCAAGTGCAGTGTGTAAGGTTAGCTACAGTGTAGCAGTGTGTGATACATTGCAGTGTATGTGAGATTAGCTGAAGTGTAGCAATGTTTGATCCAGTGCAGTGTATGTGAGGTTAGCTACAGTAGGGCAGTATGTGATCCAGTGCAGTGTATGTGAGGATAGCTACAGTGTTGCAGTATGTGATCAAGTGCAGTGTGAAAGGTTAGCTAGAAGTGTGAGCAGTGTGTGATACAGTGCAGTGTATGTGAGATTAGCTGAGGAGGTGCAGTGTGTGATTCAGTGCAGTGTATGTGAGGATAGCTACAGTGTTGCAGTATGTGATCTTCAAGTGCAGTGGGAAAGGTTAGCTACAGTGTAGCAGTGTGTGATCCAGTGAAGTGTATGTGAGGTTAGCTGACGTGTAGCAGTATGTGATCCAGTGCAGTGTATGTGAGGTTAGCTACAGTGTAGCAGTGTGTAATCCAATGCAGTGTGTAAGGTTAGCTATAGTGTAGCAGTGTGTGAAACATTGCAGTGTATGTGAGGTTAGCTATAGTGTAGCAGTGTGTTATTCAGTGTAGTGTATGTGAGGTTAGCTGCAGTGTATGTGAGGTTAAATACAGTGTAGCAGTATGTGATCCAGTGCAGTGTATCTGAGGTTAGCTGCAGTGTAGCAGTGTGTGATCCAGTTTAGTGTATGTGAGGTTAGCTACAGTGTAGCAGTGTGTGATAGAGTGCAGTGTATGTGAGGTTAACTGCAGTGTAACAGTGTGTGATCCAGTGCAGTGTATTTGTTGTTATATACAGTGTAGCAGTATGTGATCCAGTGCAGTATATGTGAGGTTGGCTACAGTGTAGCAGTGTATGATCCAGTGCAGTGTATTTGAGGTTAGCTGCAGTGTAGTAGTGTGTGACCCAGTACAATGTATGTGAGGTTAGTTGCAGTGTGTTATCCAGAGCAGTGTATGTGAGGTTAGCTGCAGTGTAGCAGTGTGTGATTCAGTGCAGGGTGTGTGTGTGGTTAGCTACAGAATAGCAGTGTGTGATCCAGTGCAGTGTGTGTGTGTGTGTGGGAAGTTAGCTGCAGTGTAGCAGTGTGTGATCGATTGCAGTGTATGAGATTAGCTGAAGTGTAGCAGTATGTAATCCAATGCAGTGTATGTGAGGTCAGCTGCAGTGTAGCAGTATGTAATCCAGTGCAGTATATGTAAGGTTAGCTGCAGTGTAGCAGTGTGTGATCCAGTGCACTGTATGTGGGGTTAGCTGCAGTGTGTGATCCAGTACAGTGTATTTGAGGATAGCTACAGTGTAACACTGCGTGATCCAGTGAAGTGTATGTGAGGTTAGCTGCACTGTGTGACCCAGTGCAGTGTATGTGAGGTTAGCTACAGTGTAGCAGGATGTGATCCAGTTAAGTGTATGTGAGGTTAGTTGCAGTGTGTGATCCAGTGCAGTGTATGAGGTTATCTACAGTGTAAAAATATTTAAACAGTGCAGTTTATGTGAGGTTAGCTGCAGTGTACCTGTGTGTGATCCAGTGCAGTGTATGTGAGGTTGGCTGCAGTGTAGCAGTGTGTGATCCAGTGCAGTGTATTTGAGGTTAGCTGCAGTGTGTGATCAGCTGCAGTGTATGTAAGGTTAGCTGCAGTGTAGCAGTGTGTGATTCAGTGTAATGTGTGTGTAAGGTTAGCTACAGAGTAGCAGTGCAATGTGTATGTGTGTGAGGTTAGCTGCAGTGTGTGATCCAGTACAGTATATGGGAGAATAGCTACAGTGTAGCAGTGTGTGATCCATTGCAGTGTATGTCAGATTAGCTGGTGTAGCAATGTTTGAGCCAATGCAGTGTATGTGAGGTTAGCTGCAGTGTAGATGTTTGTGATCCAGTGCAGTGTATGTTAGATACAGTGTGAGGTTAGATCCGGTGTAGTAGTGTGCGGATACATACAGTGTAACAGTGTGAGGTTACATACAGTGTAGCCATGGGTGTAGCTATAGGGGGTGCAGAGGTAGCAGTCGCTACCGGGCCCAGGAGCCTGAGGGGGCCCAAAGAGCCTAGTGCCACATAAGAAGACACACAAAGCACTGAGGGAAGGGGCCTAAGCTGAACTCTTGCACCAGGGCCCATGAGCTGTTAGCTACTCCCTGAGTGTAGCTGTGTGAGGTTAGATGCAATGTAGCAGTGTGAGGTTAGATACAGTGTGGCAGTGTGAGGTTAGATGCAATGTAGCAGTGTGAGGTTAGATACAGTGTGGCAGTGTGAGGTTAGATGCAATGTAGCAGTGTGAGGTTAGATACAGTGTGGCAGTGTGAGGTTAGATGCAATGTAGCAGTGTGAGGTTAGATACAGTGTGGCAGTGTGAGGTTAGATACAGTGTGGCAGTGTGAGGTTAGATGCAATGTAGCAGTGTGAGGTTAGATATGGTGTGGCAGTGTGAGGTTAGATGCAGTGTCGCAGTGTGAGGTTAGATGCAGGTGTGGCAGTGTGAGGTTAGATACAGTGTGGCAGTGTGAGGTTAGATGCAATGTAGCAGTGTGAGGTTAGATACAGTGTGGCAGTGTGAGGTTAGATACAGTGTGGCAGTGTGAGGTTAGATGCAATGTAGCAGTGTGAGGTTAGATATGGTGTGGCAGTGTGAGGTTAGATGCAGTGTCGCAGTGTGTAGTGTGAAGACAAGTCAGTTCTGGAGTCAACTCTAGTGGGACTTGTGCTGGTCAGTTCTGGTCTTCATCGCAGTTTGTGAATCACCAGACACCGGGAGACAATAGCTCAGCGCCATCTCCAAGACGCAGTAATGGTGCCGCAGCTTTTCTGATTGCTGTGCCTCCTCTGCCCCCAGGATAAGTCCCCTCAAGTGTCACCTACAGAAGATGGATACATGGACAATTTTATAAGTGATCTGTATTGACACAGAGCGCCCCCATCAGGAGAAGTGGCAAGGACTGAGCCCATCCCCCCTCACTATCCTGTGTGTCTTAAGGCAGGGACAGTCAAGGGTCTAGTCGTCACCTGTAATATTACATAGATATTCCTGGGGAGAATCTCGGTCATAAAGCTGAGCAGTAATTAGGAGGAGAAGTGAAGGTCGAGGGTGAGAGATAACGTGTGAGGTGGGGACCGAGGAGCCTTCTTCATGCTTGGTTCGCGCTCTTTTAGATTTGTCCCCATGACGTGTCCCTGTGTAGAGCTGGAGGATAGCACCGAGTATGGGACCACATGGGAAAGCTCTTTAGATGAGAAATGGACGGCGTTAGGCGGAGAAGTCATCACGGGTGGAGCAGGGGGTGGCAGTCATATATGGAGGCTGAGGGACTAGGAATGGTCTATGTGGTGTGTTGGCTGTGACCTCCAGATAAGCAGCTATCAGGACCTATGGCCAGCGTACAGGAGGGGCTTATACTGTCTTATGATTGCACCAACAGTGGAGCAAGAGGCCTAGGGCTGGAAACAAACTGGGGCCTCATTGTCCCAATCCACCTGATCCTAAAGCTGGACATACACAAGATAGCTGTTGGACGACAGCTATTCCAGCCCTTCTATAACTATGCATGCTTGGCTTGAGTGAGGAGGAGAGGACAGAAAGTCGCTGCCAGCTTTTCACCTGAGAACAAGAGGATCGGGCAGTCGAAATCCAACATGCCCAACGCTGACGTCAGTCACAAGAAAGAGTCAGGAGACCACCATAAGCATTAGATGGTCGATTGAATCCACTGATACACATCTAATGTGTATGGCCAGCTTAAGTAGTGATGTTTAAAGAGTTTCTGTCACCAGATTTAACCCTATAAAGTTAGCTGACATTAGCGATGTGCTAATGTCAGCTAAACCTAACTAGCCAATTCTTACTTTTCTCAGTGCATGCATTAACCTTAAAAAATCGAACTTTTGTAATATGCTAATGAGGCTCTAGGAGCAGGGGGGGCGTTGTTCCTGCTCCTAGAGCCTCCATTCTCCCACCTTGGTCTCCTCCCTCCAAGTCTTGATTGACAGGGCCAGGCAGCGCTTGCGTCCGTCTGCCAGCCCTGTGCTCGGATGAAATCTCGCGCCGTTCTGAACTCAGCGCAGGCGCGGTGAGGAACCTGGCAGCCGACGAGCATCTTTCCCTCATCGCGCCTGCTCTGAGTTCAGAACGGCGCAAGATTTCATCCGAGCACAGGGCTGGCAGACGGACGCATAGTGCTGCCTGGCCCTGTCAATCAAGACTTGGAGGGAGGAAACCAAGGTGGAAGAACGGAGGCTGTAGGAGCAGGAACAACGCCCCCTGCTCCTAGAGCCTCATTAGCATATTATAAAAGTTCGATTTTAAGGTTAATGCAGGCACTGAGAAAAGTAAGAATAGGCTAGTTAGGTTTAGCTGACATTAGCACATGGTCAATGTCAGCTAGCTTCATAGGGTTAAATCTGGTGACAGAAACCCTTAGCTAAAGCATTGATCCCCAGCTCCAGGCCTCAGGGTCCGCCTACCGGTTAGGTTTTCAGGATTTTCTTAGTATTGAGCAGGTGATATAATGAGTAACAACAGGGACTTATTCTGTGGGATATTCTCAAATTATGACTGGTAGTTGAGGAACAGTGATTTAAAGCGAACTCAGTCCTGATCCTAGAGGTGTCCCTTTTCATACACATGTCTGTCCAGTCAGACTAATATCAGTCTAAGGACAGCCATACAAATTCAGTAGCTGTCGGCTGAATGATCGTTGGGCTGACAGCTATCTTTTCTGACTCCTTCACGGCTCCCCATACATGTAGACTTTCTGCTTGGCCAAACGCGTATGTGTATTCCATGGGAAGGCTGAGAAAGCCAGATACTTCTGATATCGGCTTATCTCCAGGGGGACCAAAGGATTGGTGAAAATATTCACTTTGCCTGATCTTTCTCTCCCCCAACATCGGCCAAACCCATTGTTTTCGGTGGGTTCATCTGACCATACACATGTGTACGGGGACTTTAAGTATAGTGTTTGCCAGTCAATCCTACTGAAGTCTCCTAGAAAGCTGATCTGACATAACGTCTGACCAGTGATCTCCAGTACAATGGCCAATCATTTTATAGAAATCTGTACATATAAAGGCAGTTTCAGTGAACTGCAGGGCATTAAATATTCACCTAACCTTACTACCCAATATGAGGACTCTGGGAGAGAAACTTCCTAACGATTAGGTGATATAGATTAGGTCTGCCATATATCATCTCTGTGGTGCTGAGTAGAAATTCTCAGTAGTTAAGAGGAGCAATATCAACAGAATCCTCTATATAGTGAAGCCATAATCACACAAACCACTTATCATTGCAGGTGTTAGGGGTGTAACAGGACCCCATTGCGGTCCCACATTATTTTTGGACTATTTGTTTTCTTGTTCTGCAAACAATGATAATATGTTTCTAAAATATATGAAGGGATGTAAAATCAGAAGCAGGAATATCACTCCCAATATCCAATATACAAAAATAAAAAGGTGGTCAGCACTACCTTATGTGTGAAACCTTCAGTCCCGGACTTTTACTGCACTCCTCAAATTGTGACCACTGGTGGTTCTCAGCAAACAAAGTTCCATATAGACATAAACCATTAGAGGAATGAAAAGCAGCAGCTTTATTATTCCATCAAACTAAAAACATGGCGGACGCGGTACAGCACAGTGAAAGGCAACAGGCCTAGACGCAATGACGCCAGCGTGCCCACGTAAAATATGCTCACATCGGCGCCATCACCATGACAACATAAGACAGCTTTATAAAATGAATCAAAGAATACAAATGAAACAAAAATACTGCTAAATCAGTATTTTCATTCAATCCCATAGGACCCATTGCGTTTGTCTTGATAATCCTTGAAGCTTCTTTTTGTAACAGGATGCGGTTCTTGTCCGCACCGTGAACTGGGACTTGCACCACCTCTACTCCTACATCACGTTTACCTTCATGTGCTTCATGTATATGCTCGATTAGTCTAGGTCTGTGATGGCTGACCTCTGACACTCCAGCTGTGGTAAAACTACGACTCCCAAGATGTACACTTGCTTGGCTGTTCTCTGAACTCCATAGAAATGAATGTAGCATGCTGGGAGTTGTAGTTTCCCACAGCTGGAGTGCTAGAGGTTAGCCATCACTTGTCTAGGTGATCCTGCCACAAGGTCAAAAGATCACATATACTACAACCTACCGGATAGAAGCGTCTCACTACATGGTCAATTCCCGATTTTCAGGTATTTGCGCCTACATATAAATCTGCACATCTCACAGTGTCCACAGCTGAAGTTACCCGGGGTATTTTTCTAGCCAATTGAGGTTCTCCTCTTGGACGCGGCTCCTCACGATACAATCCCTAATAGTTCTACTTCTTCTGAAACCAATGATAGGGTTTCTCCTGTAAAGACTCATCCTGGATCAACAGATACCAATTATATAAGATGGCCATTTTGATTATTGGGCCCTAGAGATGTATTTGACAGTAAAAACAGTTTTTATCCCTACATCCTTTCCACCTTCGTTTAGGTATTGAATCACCTCTCTCCCGTGTAAGGGCCTCCATGTAAGCAGCATCTCTTATAGCTTCGGGATATCCTCTCTGTAGGAATCTCTTATTCAGCTCCCTAGATTGCTCAATAAACTCATCTCTATCAGTTATTATCCTTCTGAGACGCACAAATTGTCCATATGGGACTCAGTTTCACATGTGGGAGGTGGAAGCTATCATAGTGAGAGAGAATGTGTGGAAGTAGGTTTTCTGTATACCATGGTGCGAAGAGTTTTATTCTGTATCTTTACTGTAACATCCAAAATCTCCAGGTCTTCAGCATCTATTTTGCTTGTAAATTGCATATTCATATTGTTATTTACATTAAGATATTCCACAAATTCATTCAATTACGCCATGGTACCTGTCCACACTATAAAAACATCATCAAAAAATCTAGAAAATAACTTCGATATAGGATACAAAAGATTGTCCCCGTAAATACATACTGATCCTCAAAAACGCAGGAAATAAATTAGTGAATGTTCCTGAGACGGGTGCACCCATGGCCGCCCCGTTCTCTGCCGGTACTGAAAACGGTACCCAAACATGAAAGCGTTGTGAAATCCAATGCTTCGCTCACAAATTCCACATTGTCTCTCAGGAATGTTACGCTGAACCCGACTCTTGGGGTATCCCAGTGTAACGGCTTTCTACATCAGCTGATGCCAAATAATATCTATCTGGTCTTTAATAGCTTCCAAGAAGTCACCAGTGTCTTCAAGGAATGAAGGGCGAAGGGCGAAGGAGCCGATCTACATATTGTGAAAGGGGCTCCGTAACTGAGCCAACACCAGTCGCTATAGAGTGTCCTGGGGGTCCACCAAAGAGTTGTGTGTTTAGCTGTAAAATACCGCACTGGTTTAGTAGGATATTGTGGTACAGTTTCTCCGCAACACTCTGGGACAATATTCCCATTTCAGTAGATATCCATAAAAACGATCTTAACTGACCCTAAATCTCCTCAATTTCCTCCTTTTTCAGGTTTTATGAAGAGAAGATGCCCCTCAATAAAAAAAAGAGACTAATAGCTGGAATATTTGTGTAGACTTGCTCAGACCTGGACGTCAGGGAAAGGTTCCTCAGAAAGCTCTGTTGCTGTTCAGCTCTCTCATTAAACCATACTATTATCATATTCTGCATATAATGTCCAGTGCGTCGGGCAGAGCAGCAACCGGAGGAATTGACCCGGGCAGCACTGCAACCAGCAGGGGGTGGAATACTTTACGGAGCCTTGATCTACAGTAACCCAGGAATTCCAACTCATAGACAGATGGATAACTGCCATATCTCTCCAGCTGATAATCTAGCGGTGTAAGGTACAAGGGCCCTGAACCATGGACCTGCCTTTATGCAGAGAAGAGACCTGTTTCAGCACCTTATAGACAAGCTTATAGATAAGCAGATTTCAAGTTTTAGAGCTCCTTATCAGGCATATACATTGTCTGCTATAACAAGATCAAGAACTTGGCCGACTAATGTGACCAATAGGACATTTACATGCCACTAATCCAGTAGATCTGCTGCCCCCACCCATAACAATAGACAAGTAGACCTGCTGCACCTCATAATGTCTGGAAAAGTAAACCAGTTGTACCTCACAGCCTCTGGAGAAGTAGACCTGCTGCGCCTCAAAACATCAGGACAAGTAGACCTGCTGCACCTCATAACCATAGACAAGTAGACCTGCTGCGCCTCATAACCATAGACAAGTAGACCTGCTGCACCTCATAACCTACGGACAAGTAGACCTGCTGCAGCCTAATAACCTCTAGACAAGTAGACCTGCTGCACCCCATAACCATAGACAAGTAGACCTGCTGCACCTCATAACCTACAGACAAGTAGACCTGCTGCACATCATAACCATAGACCTACTGCACCCCATAACCATACGGACAAGTAGACCTGCTGCACCTCATAACCTACGGACAAGTAGACCTGCTGCACCTCATAACCATAGACAAGTAGACCTGCTGCACCTCATAACCATAGACAAGTAGACCTGCTGCACCTCATAACCTATGGACAAGTAGACCTGCTGCACCCCATAACCATAGACAAGTAGACCTGCTGCACCTCATAACCATGGACAAGTAGACCTGCTGCACCTCATAACCTATAGACAAGTAGACCTGCTGCACCTCATAACCATAGACAAGTAGACCTGCTGCACCCCATAACCTATGGACAAGTAGACCTGCTGCACCCCATAACCTACGGACAAGTAGACCTGCTGCACCCCATAACCATAGACAAGTAGACCTGCTGCACCTCATAACCATAGACAAGTAGACCTGCTGCACCTCATAACCATAGACAAGTAGACCTGCTGCACCCCATAACCATAGACAAGTAGACCTGCTGCACCTCATAACCATAGACAAGTAGACCTGCTGCACCACATAACCATAGACAAGTAGACCTGCTGCACCCTATAACCATAGACAAGTAGACCTGCTGCACCTCATAATAAATTTGATTTGGTCTGTTTGATTGCGTTATAATGTTAGACCACCTGAACTGTGTATGTATATTAAGTTAGTCCATTGTCTTAGTTAACTGTATCCCAGGCAGAGGGGGTGTGCCCCTGGCCTGTGGAATGTATAAATTGTGAGTGCTGGCTGTAATTAAGGTGTCCTATTCTACCCTTTATGAAGTCTGGGCTCATGTTTGGGGGATTGGAGAACTACACTCTGGGGATTGCTATAATCATTATACTCTCCAGAGTATATTCCCTCGCTCTTGTGAGAGCTGTTCTTGTTCCTGTTTCGCTCTCTGGACTAAGAGAGGTTCACCCACTGGAAGCTGGAGCCCGGCCTTGGGTCCAGAGTGGGTAAGAGCGACGAAGACCCCAATCAAGCGGAAGGCGGTTCGTGGGGTCTGTGATGGTTCTGGTGTCGAGTGCAGTGCTGATGGTCCTTGGCAAGCACTAGGCGCATCGGTAGACGGAGGCACCCAGTCAGGGTGGCAGGCGTTCCGTCACAATAACCTCTAGACAAGTAGAACTGCTGCACCTCATAACCATAGACAAGAAGACCTGCTGCACCCCATAACCATACGGACAAGTAGACCTGCTGCACCCCATAACCATACCGACAAGTAGACCTGCTGCACCTCATAACCATAGACAAGTAGACCTGCTGCACCCCATAACCTACGGACAAGTAGACCTGCTGCACCTCATAACCTATGGACAAGTAGACCTGCTGAACCTCATAACCTACGGACAAGTAGACCTGCTGCACCTCATAACCATAGGACAAGTAGACCTGCTGCACCTCATAACCATAGACAAGTAGACCTGCTGCACCTCATAACCTACGGACAAGTAGACCTGCTGCACCTCATAACTCATAGACAAGTAGACCTGCTGCACCTCATAACCTACTGGACAAGTAGACCTGCTGCACCCCATAACCTACTAGACAAGTAGACCTGCTGCACCTCATAACCTATGGACAAGTAGACCTGCTGCACCCCATAACCTCTAGACAAGTAGACCTGCTGCACCTCATAACCATAGACAAGTAGACCTGCTGCACCCCATAACCATAGACAAATAGACCTGCTGCACCCCATAACCATAGACAAGCAGACCTGCTGCACCTCATAACCTATGGACAAGTAGACCTGCTGCACCTCATAACCATAGAGAAGTAGACCTGCTAAACCTCATAACCTACGGACAAGTAGACCTGCTGCACCTCATAACCATAGACAAGTAGACCTGCTGCACCTCATAACCATAGACAAGTAGACCTGCTGCACCTCATAACCTACGGACAAGTAGACCTGCTGCACCTCATAACCATAGACAAGTAGACCTGCTAAACCCCATAACCTACGGACAAGTAGACCTGCTGCACCTCATAACCTACGGACAAGTAGACCTGCTGCACCCCATAACCTCTAGACAAGTAGACCTGCTGCACATTATAACCATAGACAAGTAGACCTGCTGCACCCCATAACCTACGGACAAGTAGACCTGCTGCACCCCATAACCTACGGACAAGTAGACCTGCTGCACCTCATAACCATAGACAAGTAGACCTGCTGCACCTCATAACCTCTAGACAAGTAGACCTGCTGCACCCCATAACCTACGGACAAGTAGACCTGCTGCACCTCATAACCTACGGACAAGTAGACCTGATACACCCCATAACCTACAGACAAGTAGACCTGATACACCCCATAACCATAGACAAGTAGACCTGATACATCCCATAACCATAGACAAGTAGACCTGCTGCACCCCATAACCATAGACAAGTCGACCTGCTGCACCTCATAACCTACGGACAAGTAGACCTGCTGCACCTCATAACCATAGACAAGTAGACCTGCTGCACCTCATAACCATAGACAAGTAGACCTGCAGCGCCCCATAACCATAGACAAGTAGACCTGCTGCACCCCATAACCATAGACAAGTAGACCTGCTGCACCTCATAACCTATAGACAAGTAGACCTGCTGCACCTCATAACCATAGACAAGTAGACCTGCTGCACCTCATAACCATAGACAAGTAGACCTGCTGCACCTCATAACCATAGACAAGTAGACCTGCTGCACCTCATAACCTACTGGACAAGTAGACCTGCTGCACCTCATAACCATAGACAAGTAGACCTGCTGCACCTCATAACCATAGACAAGTAGACCTGCTGCACCTCATAACCATAGACAAGTAGACCTGCTGCACCTCATAACCTATAGACAAGTAGACCTGCTGCACCTCATAACCTATAGACAAGTAGACCTGCTGCACCCCATAACCATAGACAAGTAGACCTGCTGCACCTCATAACCATAGACAAGTAGACCTGCTGCACCTCATAACCATAGACAAGTAGACCTGCTGCACCTCATAACCTACGGACAAGTAGACCTGCTGCACCTCATAACCATAGACAAGTAGACCTGCTGCACCCCATAACCTATAGACAAGTAGACCTGCTGCACCTCATAACCATAGACAAGTAGACCTGCTGCACCCCATAACCTACGGACAAGTAGACCTGCTGCACCCCATAACCTATAGACAAGTAGACCTGCTGCACCTCATAACCATAGACAAGTAGACCTGCTGCACCTCATAACCTATAGACAAGTAGACCTGCTGCACCTCATAACCTATAGACAAGTAGACCTGCTGCACCTCATAACCTATAGACAAGTAGACCTGCTGCACCTCATAACCATAGACAAGTAGACCTGCTGCACCTCATAACCATAGACAAGTAGACCTGCTGCACCCCATAACCATAGACAAGTAGACCTGCTGCACCTCATAACCATAGACAAGTAGACCTGCTGCACCCCATAACCTATAGACAAGTAGACCTGCTGCACCTCATAACCATAGACAAGTAGACCTGCTGCACCTCATAACCATAGACAAGTAGACCTGCTGCACCTCATAACCATAGACAAGTAGACCTGCTGCACCTCATAACCATAGACAAGTAGACCTGCTGCACCTCATAACCTATAGACAAGTAGACCTGCTGCACCTCATAACCATAGACAAGTAGACCTGCTGCACCCCATAACCATAGACAAGTAGACCTGCTGCACCTCATAACCATAGACAAGTAGACCTGCTGCACCTCATAACCATAGACAAGTAGACCTGCTGCACCTCATAACCTACGGACAAGTAGACCTGCTGCACCCCATAACCTATAGACAAGTAGACCTGCTGCACCTCATAACCTATAGACAAGTAGACCTGCTGCACCTCATAACCTATAGACAAGTAGACCTGCTGCACCTCATAACCATAGACAAGTAGACCTGCTGCACCTCATAACCATAGACAAGTAGACCTGCTGCACCTCATAACCATAGGACAAGTAGACCTGCTGCACCTCATAACCATAGACAAGTAGACCTGCTGCACCTCATAACCATAGACAAGTAGACCTGCTGCACCTCATAACCATAGACAAGTAGACCTGCTGCACCTCATAACCATAGACAAGTAGACCTGCTGCACCTCATAACCATAGACAAGTAGACCTGCTGCACCTCATAACCTATAGACAAGTAGACCTGCTGCACCTCATAACCTATAGACAAGTAGACCTGCTGCACCTCATAACCTATAGACAAGTAGACCTGCTGCACCTCATAACCTATGGACAAGTAGACCTGCTGCACCCCATAACCTATAGACAAGTAGACCTGCTGCACCCCATAACCATAGACAAGTAGACCTGCTGCACCTCATAACCTACGGACAAGTAGACCTGCTGCACCTCATAACCTACTAGACAAGTAGACCTGCTGCACCTCATAACCTATAGACAAGTAGACCTGCTGCACCTCATAACCTATAGACAAGTAGACCTGCTGCACCTCATAACCATAGACAAGTAGACCTGCTGCACCTCATAACCATAGACAAGTAGACCTGCTGCACCTCATAACCTACAGACAAGTAGACCTGCTGCACCCCATAACCTACGGACAAGTAGACCTGCTGCACCTCATAACCATAGACAAGTAGACCTGCTGCACCTCATAACCATAGACAAGTAGACCTGCTGCACCCCATAACCTATAGACAAGTAGACCTGCTGCACCTCATAACCTATAGACAAGTAGACCTGCTGCACCTCATAACCATAGACAAGTAGACCTGCTGCACCTCATAACCATAGACAAGTAGACCTGCTGCACCTCATAACCTATGGACAAGTAGACCTGCTGCACCCCATAACCTATAGACAAGTAGACCTGCTGCACCTCATAACCATAGACAAGTAGACCTGCTGCACCTCATAACCATAGACAAGTAGACCTGCTGCACCTCATAACCATAGACAAGTAGACCTGCTGCACCTCATAACCTACGGACAAGTAGACCTGCTGCACCTCATAACCTATAGACAAGTAGACCTGCTGCACCTCATAACCATAGACAAGTAGACCTGCTGCACCTCATAACCTATAGACAAGTAGACCTGCTGCACCTCATAACCTATAGACAAGTAGACCTGCTGCACCTCATAACCATAGACAAGTAGACCTGCTGCACCTCATAACCATAGACAAGTAGACCTGCTGCACCTCATAACCTACGGACAAGTAGACCTGCTGCACCTCATAACCTATAGACAAGTAGACCTGCTGCACCTCATAACCATAGACAAGTAGACCTGCTGCACCTCATAACCTATAGACAAGTAGACCTGCTGCACCCCATAACCTACTGGACAAGTAGACCTGCTGCACCTCATAACCTATAGACAAGTAGACCTGCTGCACCTCATAACCTATAGACAAGTAGACCTGCTGCACCTCATAACCATAGACAAGTAGACCTGCTGCACCTCATAACCATAGACAAGTAGACCTGCTGCACCTCATAACCTATAGACAAGTAGACCTGCTGCACCTCATAACCTATGGACAAGTAGACCTGCTGCACCTCATAACCTATAGACAAGTAGACCTGCTGCACCTCATAACCATAGACAAGTAGACCTGCTGCACCTCATAACCATAGACAAGTAGACCTGCTGCACCTCATAACCTATAGACAAGTAGACCTGCTGCACCTCATAACCATAGACAAGTAGACCTGCTGCACCTCATAACCATAGACAAGTAGACCTGCTGCACCTCATAACCATAGACAAGTAGACCTGCTGCACCCCATAACCTATAGACAAGTAGACCTGCTGCACCCCATAACCATAGACAAGTAGACCTGCTGCACCTCATAACCATAGACAAGTAGACCTGCTGCACCCATAACCAGACAAGTAGACCTGTGCACCTCATAACCTAGACAAGTAGACCTGCTGCACCTCATAACCATAGACAAGTAGACCTGCTGCACCTCATAACCATAGACAAGTAGACCTGCTGCACCCCATAACCATAGACAAGTAGACCTGCTGCACCCCATAACCTATGGACAAGTAGACCTGCTGCACCCCATAACCATAGACAAGTAGACCTGCTGCACCTCATAACCATAGACAAGTAGACCTGCTGCACCTCATAACCATAGACAAGTAGACCTGCTGCACCTCATAACCTATGGACAAGTAGACCTGCTGCACCTCATAACCATAGACAAGTAGACCTGCTGCACCTCATAACCATGGACAAGTAGACCTGCTGCACCTCATAACCATAGACAAGTAGACCTGCTGCACCTCATAACCATACGGACAAGTAGACCTGCTGCACCTCATAACCTACGGACAAGTAGACCTGCTGCACCTCATAACCATAGACAAGTAGACCTGCTGCACCCCATAACCATAGACAAGTAGACCTGCTGCACCTCATAACCTATGGACAAGTAGACCTGCTGCACCCCATAACCTCTAGACAAGTAGACCTGCTGCACCTCATAACCTATAGACAAGTAGACCTGCTGCACCTCATAACCTATAGACAAGTAGACCTGCTGCACCTCATAACCATAGACAAGTAGACCTGCTGCACCTCATAACCTATAGACAAGTAGACCTGCTGCACCTCATAACCTATAGACAAGTAGACCTGCTGCACCTCATAACCTATGGACAAGTAGACCTGCTGCACCTCATAACCTACAGACAAGTAGACCTGCTGCACCCCATAACCATAGACAAGTAGACCTGCTGCACCCCATAACCATAGACAAGTCGACCTGCTGCACCTCATAACCTACGGACAAGTAGACCTGCTGCACCTCATAACCATAGACAAGTAGACCTGCTGCACCTCATAACCATGGACAAGTAGACCTGCTGCACCCCATAACCATAGACAAGTAGACCTGCTGCACCTCATAACCATAGACAAGTAGACCTGCTGCACCCCATAACCATAGACAAGTAGACCTGCTGCACCTCATAACCATAGACAAGTCGACCTGCTGCACCTCATAACCTACGGACAAGTAGACCTGCTGCACCTCATAACCATAGACAAGTAGACCTGCTGCACCTCATAACCTACGGACAAGTAGACCTGCTGCACCTCATAACCATAGACAAGTAGACCTGCTGCACCTCATAACCTACGGACAAGTAGACCTGCTGCACCTCATAACCTACGGACAAGTAGACCTGCTGCACCCCATAACCATGGACAAGTAGACCTGCTGCACCTCATAACCATAGACAAGTAGACCTGCTGCACCTCATAACCATAGACAAGTAGACCTGCTGCACCTCATAACCTATGGACAAGTAGACCTGCTGCACCCCATAACCTACTAGACAAGTAGACCTGCTGCACCCCATAACCTATAGACAAGTAGACCTGCTGCACCTCATAACCATAGACAAGTAGACCTGCTGCACCCCATAACCTACGGACAAGTAGACCTGCTGCACCTCATAACCTACTGGACAAGTAGACCTGCTGCACCTCATAACCATAGACAAGTAGACCTGCTGCACCTCATAACCTATAGACAAGTAGACCTGCTGCACCCCATAACCTACGGACAAGTAGACCTGCTGCACCTCATAACCTACGGACAAGTAGACCTGCTGCACCCCATAACCATAGACAAGTAGACCTGCTGCACCTCATAACCATAGACAAGTAGACCTGCTGCACCCCATAACCATAGACAAGTAGACCTGCTGCACCTCATAACCTATAGACAAGTAGACCTGCTGCACCTCATAACCATAGACAAGTAGACCTGCTGCACCTCATAACCATAGACAAGTAGACCTGCTGCACCTCATAACCTACGGACAAGTAGACCTGCTGCACCCCATAACCATAGACAAGTAGACCTGCTGCACCCCATAACCATAGACAAGTCGACCTGCTGCACCTCATAACCTACGGACAAGTAGACCTGCTGCACCTCATAACCATAGACAAGTAGACCTGCTGCACCTCATAACCTACGGACAACTAGACCTGCTGCACCTCATAATCCTAGACAAGTAGACCTGCTGCACCTCATAACCTACGGACAAGTAGACCTGCTGCACCTCATAACCTACGGACAAGTAGACCTGCTGCACCCCATAACATCTGGACAACTAGACCTGCTGCACCTCATAACCATAGACAAGTAGACCTGCTGCACCTTATAACCATAGACAAATAGACCTGCTGCACCTCATAACCTACGGACAAGTAGACCTGCTGCACCCCATAACCTCTAGACAAGTAGACCTGCTGCACCCCATAACCTCTAGACAAGTAGACCTGCTGCACCTCATAACCTATAGACAAGTAGACCTGCTGCACCTCATAACTATAGACAAGTAGACCTGCTGCACCTCATAACTATAGACAAGTAGACCTGCTGCACCTCATAACCTACGGACAAGTAGACCTGCTGCACCTCATAACCTATGGACAAGTAGACCTGCTGCACCTCATAACCTATGGACAAGTAGACCTACTGCACCCAATAACCTCTAGAGAAGTAGACCTGCCGCACCCCATAACCATAGACAAGTAGACCTGCTGCACCTCATAACCTACGGACAAGTAGACCTGCTGCAACTCATAACCTACGGACAAGTAGACCTGCTGCACCCCATAACCTACGGACAAGTAGACCTGCTGCACCCCATAACCTCTGGACAACTAGACCTGCTGCACCTCATAACCATAGACAAGTAGACCTGCTGCACCTTATAACCATAGACAACAGGGGCGTAGCTAGAAATGACTGGGCCCCACAGCAAATTTTTGTATTGGGCCCCCCCCCTACCCGTGCGTTTCGCTCCCCCTCTATAATGTGCCAGCCATATAGCCCCCCTATAATGTGCCAGTAGTCAGCCATATAGCCCCCCCAGCCCCCCTATAATGTGCCAGTAGCCAGCCATATAACCCCCCTATAATGTGCCAGTAGTCAGCCATATAACCCCCCCTATAATGTGCCAGTAGTCAGCCATATAGCCCCCTATAATGTGCCAGTAGTCAGCCATATAGCCCCCAGCCCCTATAATGTGCCAGTAGTCAGCCATATAACCCCCCTATAATGTGCCAGTAGTCAGCCATATAGCCCCCTATAATGTGCCAGTAGTCAGCCATATAGCCCCCAGCCCCCTATAATGTGCCAGTAGCCAGCCATATAACCCCCTATAATGTGCCAGTAGTCAGCCATATAACCCCCTATAATGTGCCAGTAGTCAGCCATATAACCCCCTATAATGTGCCAGTAGTCAGCCATATAACCCCCTATAATGTGCCAGTAGTCAGCCATATAACCCCCTATAATGTGCCAGTAGTCAGCCATATAACCCCCTATAATGTGCCAGTAGTCAGCCATATAACCCCCCTATAATGTGCCAGTAGTCAGCCATATAAACCCCCCTATAATGTGCCAGTAGTCAGCCATATAACCCCCTATAATGTGCCAGTAGTCAGCCATATAACCCCCTATAATGTGCCAGTAGTCAGCCATATAACCCTCCTATAATGTGCCAGTAGTCAGCCATATAACCCCCTATAATGTGCCAGTAGTCAGCCATATAACCCCCCTATAATGTGCCAGTAGTCAGCCATATAACCCCCCCTATAATGTGCCAGTAGTCAGCCATATAACCCCCCTATAATGTGCCAGTAGTCAGCCATATAACCCTCCTATAATGTGCCAGTAGTCAGCCATATAAACCCACCCTATAATGTGCCAGTAGTCAGCCATATAACCCCTCAATAATGTGCCAGTAGTCAGCCATATAACCCCCTATAATGTGCCAGTAGTCAGCCATATAACCCCCTATAATGTGCCAGTAGTCAGCCATATAACCCCCTATAATGTGCCAGTAGTCAGCCATATAACCCCCTATAATGTGCCAGTAGTCAGCCATATAACCCCCTATAATGTGCCAGTAGTCAGCCATATAACCCCCTATAATGTGCCAGTAGTCAGCCATATAACCCCCTATAATGTGCCAGTAGTCAGCCATATAAACCCACCCTATAATGTGCCAGTAGTCAGCCATATAACCCCCTATAATGTGCCAGTAGTCAGCCATATAACCCCCTATAATGTGCCAGTAGTCAGCCATATAACCCCCTATAATGTGCCAGTAGTCAGCCATATAAGCCCACCCTATAATGTGCCAGTAGCCAGCCATATAACCCCCTATAATGTGCCAGTAGTCAGCCATATAAACCCACCCTATAATGTGCCAGTAGTCAGCCATATAACCCCTCCTATAATGTGCCAGTAGTCAGCCATATAACCCCCTATAATGTGGCAGTAGTCAGCCATATAACCCCCTATAATGTGCCAGTAGTCAGCCATATAACCCCCTATAATGTGCCAGTAGTCAGCCATATAACCCCCTATAATGTGCCAGTAGTCAGCCATATAACCCCCTATAATGTGCCAGTAGCCAGCCATATAGCACCAGATGCCCCCATAGTGCTCCTCTCCCCATAGTGCCCCCTATAATGTGCCAATATCAAGTGCCTCTGTCTTCCCCATCCCAATATCATAGTGCCATCCTCTCCCCTGCCCCTAATGTGTGTGCCAATATGAAGTGCCTATCTCTCCCCCCATTTGCCAATATCATAGTGCCAATAGCCCCTCCTCCCCTGTGGCAGTAAAGTAAAAGTCCAGTATTTAAAAAATAAAAAAATAAAAAAACACACATATACTTACCTCCATGTTAGGCAAGCCTCATTTATCCTGTCTTTCAGAAAAAGTTTGTGAGGGGAATCGAACCTATGACCATGAGGATGAAAGGCAAGACACATATCCACAAGACCATATGAGCTGCCTAGCCAGGTAGCTAAAAAAAGATAAGACCTCTAGATATGGAGAACTTTGATAGTGTATCTATACACATTACAGCTGCCCCAACACACCAAGCTCTGCTACATCCATATACAATGTGCTGGTGCAGCTGTATTGTATGGATACACTATCAAAGTTCTCCACATCTAGAGGTCATATTTTTTTAGCTATCTGGCTAGGCAGCAGATATAGCCTAGTGGTAAAGTGTCTTGCCTTTGAACCTGATGGTCGCAGGTTCAATCCCCAGGGCAAGCTTTTCTGAAAGAAAGAAGAAATAAGTTTTAAATAAATAGACAAGGGCGAGAGGACACTGCGATCGGGAGAGGAGTGAGGACACGTGCTGTGATTACCCAGGGGAGGAGAGAAGTGAGGACAAACACGTGTTTGCCGGGCCCCCTGTAAGCCCAGGCCCCGAAGCAGCTGCTTCCCCTGCTTCCCCGGTAGTTACGCCCCTGATAAGAACTTTGTATTTCTGGAAGCGGCCAAACGCCTTAATCCGAGGCAAGCTAGGTGGGCCCTGTTTTTCACACGTTTTTACTTCTCTATTACTTTCAGGCCAGGAAGTAAAAATGTTAAGGCGGATGCCTTATCCCGAAGCTTTAATGCCTTCCAGCCTCCTGACACTCCTCCTGAACCCATCCTGCCGACTAAGGGTCCTTTCACACTTGCTTCTGAGGATTCGGCAGGCACTTCCGTCCCGCCGGATCCGTCAGAGCACAAGTCGCCTGAAGCATTAGAAGACTGATCAGGATCTGATCAGTCTTCGAATGCTTTCAGGTTACTATGGCAGCCAGGGCGCTATTAAAGTCCTGGTTGCCATAGTAGTGAGTGAGAGCGGGAGGCGGTATACTTACAGTCCGTGCGGCTCCCGGGCGCTCCAGAATGACGTCAGAGCGCCCCATGCGCATGGATCACGTGATCCATGCGATCGCGTGATCCATGCGTGTAGGCGCCCTGGCGTCACTCTGGAGCGCCCGGGAGCCGCGCGGATGGTAAGTATACTGCTCCCCGCTCCCACTACATTTTACCATGGCAGCCAGGACTTTAGCGTCCTGGCTGCCATGGTAACTAGTGACAAAAAGCTAAGCGTCGGATCGGCGATGCGCAAAGCGAGCGTTTAGCTTAAGGCGGATCGGATTAATGCCTTTCAATGGGCATTAATTCCGGATCCGACGCTACGGCTAAGTGTTCTGGATTTTTGGACGGAACAAAAGCGCAGCATGCTGCGGTATTTGCTGCGTCCAAAAGCGTTCGGTCCTGAACTGAAGACATCCTGATGCATCCTGAACGGATTTCTCTCCATTCAGAATGCATGGGGATGATCCTGATCAGGATTTTTCTGGCATAGAGACCCGACGGCGGAACTCTATGCCGGAAAACAAAACGCCAGTGTGAAAGAGCCTCTAACATCATTGTGGCAGCAGTCTCCTACGGACCTCTCTTCTGAAATCACATTAGCACAACATCTGGCTCCTGCACGGACCCCATCAGATAAGTTATTCGTTCCTGGGCACCTCTGTTTTCGGCTTTTGGGTAAGTGTGATGACTCAGTTTTATGTGGCCATCCTGGCATCGCCGCCGCTAAGGAACTGGTATCTAGGTCTTTCTGGTGGCCCACGTTATCTAGAGATGTCCAGTCCTACGTGTCTGCTTGCATAGGTATGTGCTAGATCCAAAAACTCCTAGATCACGTCCTGCTGGTGAACAGGGACCACTACCCATTCCTGGCAGGCCGTGGTCTCATATCTCTATGGACTTTATTTCTGACTTGCCCACCTCTAAGGGGAAGTTAGTGGTTTGGGTAGTGGTCGACCATTTTAGTAAGATGGCGCATTTCGTCCTTCTGCACAAACTCCCGAATGCTTAGACCCTAGCATCTTTGTTTATCGAACATGTGGTACTCTTGCATGGGGTTCCTGAAAATATCGTCTCTGACAGGGCGCTTCCAGTTTGTCTCTAGGTTTTGGAGGGCCTTTTGTTTTAAATGCGAAGTGTCTTTATCCTTTTCTTCGGCATTCCATCCAGAGACCAATGGGCTGATGGAACGGTTGAATCAAGCTCTGGAGCTATTTCTGAGGTGTTATGTGTCCGACAATCAACATTCATGGGTGAGATACCTCCTGTTGACGGAGTTTGCCATCAACAATTGAGTTAACTCTTCCACGGGGGGTCTCCATTTTTCTGTGATTCTGGCTTCTATCGCGTTTTGCTTGGATCCTTAAGTGCCCTCACTCAACCCAGAAGCAGATTGTTTTACTTCAGAACTGTGCACAGTCTGGGCCCAGGTTCAATCGAACCCGAAAAGGCCCAGGAGGTTCAGCGAGAGCAGGCCGATAGGAGACACTCTAAGGGGGTTCATTTTGTGGTCGGGGACTCGGGGATAAGGTGTGGCTGTCCACTAAGAATCTTTCTTTGAAGCAGTGTTCCAGGAAGTTTGCGCCACGTTTTATTGGACCCTTTGAAATTGTAGAAATTATTAACCCAGTGTCTTTTAAATTAAATTGTGGTTGAGAAAGGCTGGAGAAGCCGAAACGCGTCCTGCAATCTTGTATTCTATCTTTGATGAAATAAATATACACTCTTCAGAAGCCATTGTTGCTGGGATTTCCCTCCCTTTCCATATGGCGGACTCTGCACCTTTCAGAGAACTGATGGCTTGTGCTGAGCCAAGGTGGAGAGTCCCAAACCGTCATTACTTCTCCAAAAAGGCAGTGCCAGCCCTGAGCACGTATGTTGAGCAGAAGGTGGGCCAGTCCTTGAGCCTCTCGGTGTTTGCTAAAGATTACGCCAGCGCTGACGTGGGGAGCTGTAACTATGGTCAGGGGCAATATATGTCGCCCATAGCCCACTGGGTAAATGTGCTTCCTGCCCAGCCAAACCAGCAACTTGGCCAGGTTATAACAATGCCGCCTCCGCTGGGATGCTGGAATTTCTGCATCAATGTCCTCCTCTGCGTCCTCATCCTCCACCTTGTCCTCACCCACCCATCTAGGCACAGTTCCCAATGGTCCTGCAGCATATCACCTGTGCAGAGCTAGGCATTGTCATGTGGTTCTGCACCTAGTCAGCCTGCGCGAACTGAGCCACACCAGGGAGGAACTGCTCGGCATCATTAATAAAGAAATCAAACACTGACTGCCTCCTCGCCAACTGGAGATAGGGACCATGGTTAATGATAATGGGAAGAACATTCTGTCTGCGCTGCGTCAGGAGGGCTTATCCATGCACCCTGCATGGCACTCGTCTTCAACCTTGTTGTCACCCGGTCTTCCATTCTTACCGTGCAAAAAACACCCTGCTTGGGCTGCAAGATCCTCATCCCCAACCATTGCCTGATATGCAACGTTTCCACCCATTGCAATTCCACGCTACATATGTTAGACTGACTGTACGAGCAGAGGAAGGCGGTCAACGATTTCTTAATGCAGCAGACGAACAAGCGTACTCCCCAGTGTAACTTCCACATTAACCATTGGAAGCTCATGAGACCTAAGGAGGATGAACTGGCAGAGGAGGAGGACATAAACGCCCAGGAATTCTATACACAACTAGGTGGTTTATGTGTCCATGCAACATGACCAGGCAGATGTGTCCAGGCAGATGACTACGACAGATCGTGGCAGTGTGCAGTAGAGAGGGAATCCTCCAAGTCCCTTTCTCAAATGGCCAGATGCATGCTGTCATGTTTGTGTAGTCACAGCCCCGTTTTCAGGATTCGGCAGAGGGATGACTACTGTCTCTCTATGCGATATTAGACCCTCACTACCGGTCAAAAATTGGGGCATTTTTAGACCTGAGAGGGATGTAAAATGGACTACTATGGAGACATGCGGTGTAGTCAGTTCGCAACTACAAGCGCCATCCCCATCCTCAGGAAGGACTGACCAGGTGGAACCTCTGAGCTTACCTTCCACTGCCATGATGAGGGGGGAGCAGGAGCAGCACCAGCTCCATATGCAGCAACTTCAGTCTGGAGTCTATGATCAGCAGTTTTCTTCAGCCGCCTACTGGAGAAACCACCCAGCAGCAGCGGTGGGACATCCATCAGAACCTCAACCTTGGACTACACCCGGTCACCTATGATCCAAGATCCCTGGACTACTAGGCATGCAAACCTGAAGAGTGGCCGCAACTGGCTGAGTTTACCCTGGGCATGCTTTCCTGCCAGGACAGTAGTGCGGCATCAGGCGGGTGTTCATTACGGCGGGGGCCATAGTTACCACAAGGAGAACTCGCTCCTCCCTAAATTACTATAAAGATGAATGAGGCGTGGATCGGCCAGGATCTCCAGTCACCGGTGCCTGATCTATCAGACTAGATCCCTCTGCCACTTATGATCATACTGTAGTGTGCTGCCCCACCGGGATATTCTGCAGAATGGGCCGTTACTTCTGGCCATGTGCTGCTGCCACCCGCCTGATGCCTCTACTGCCATTCTTACAATGGGGCTTCTTGGCCTACAAGGATATGCAGCCGCTGGGCCTCACTATCACACTGCTAGCGTTGGGTTCTGCTACTACTGTGACCTGCCGCCATCTTGTGCTGTATGACACTGCTGACACCCCCTCTGTCATGGGGCCTCTTTGTCACTGCTGCCCCCACCCCCCATTCTGTCATGGGGCTACTATTCAATGTCTCAGGCGTTGCTTACTAGGTAAACAAAGAAAGGCGCACCATAGGGTAAAAAACGTAATTAAAAAGTACACTCCAAATGGAGGCTTACCTTAAAAGGTTGTGCTAACAATAGGCACAACCCTAGTGCAAAAACCTTTTTCAAAATCCAGCTCTTTACAGCAAAGTTTCGTTCTTTACTGATGCGATAAAAATTCCAAGTACAGGTACGGACAGTAAATCCCTTCTACGCGTTTCAGGCTATAGCATAACAGCTGCACCTCATAACCTCTAGACAAGTAGACCTGCTGCACCCCATAACCTATGGACAAGTAGACCTGCTGCACCCCATAACCATAGACAAGTAGACCTGCTGCACCCCATAACCATAGACAAGTAGACCTGCTGCACCCCATAACCATAGACAAGTAGACCTGCTGCACCTCATAACCATAGACAAGTAGACCTGCTGCACCTCATAACCATAGACAAGTAGACCTGCTGCACCCCATAACCATAGACAAGTAGACCTGCTGCACCTCATAACCATAGACAAGTAGACCTGCTGCACCCCATAACCATAGACAAGTAGACCTGCTGCACCTCATAACCTCTAGACAAGCAGACCTGCTGCACCCCATAACCTAAGGACAAGTAGACCTGCTGCACCCCATAACCATAGACAAGTAGACCTGCTGCACCTCATAACCATAGACAAGTAGACCTGCTGCACCTCATAACCTACGGACAAGAAGACCTGCTGCACCCCATAACCTACAGACAAGTAGACCTGCTGCACCCTATAACCATAGACAAGTAGACCTGCTGCACCTCATAACCATAGACAAGTAGACCTGCTGCACCTCATAACCTACGGACAAGTAGACCTGCTGCACCCCATAACCTACGGATAAGTAGACCTGCTGCACCCAATAACCATAGACAAGTAGACCTTCTGCACCTCATAACCATAGACAAGTAGACCTGCTGCACCTCATAACCATAGACAAGTAGACCTGCTGCACCTCATAACCATAGACAAGTAGACCTGCTGCACCTCATAACCTACGGACAAGTAGACCCGATATACCCCATAACTATAGACAAGTAGACCTGCTGCACCTCATAATCATAGACAAGTAGACCTGCTGCACTCCATAACCTACGGACAAGTAGACCTGCTGCACTCCATAACCTACGGACAAGTAGAACTGCTGCACCCTATAACCATAGACAAGTAGACCTGCTGCACCCCATAACCTACGGACAAGTAGACCTGCTGCACCCCATAACCTACGGATAAGTAGACCTGCTGCACCTCATAACCTCTAGACAAGTAGACCTGCTGCACCTCATAACCTACGGACAAGTAGACCTGCTGCACCTCACAACCTACGGACAAGTAGACCTGCTGCACCCCATAACCATAGACAAGCAGACCTGCTGCACCTCATAACCATAGACAAGTAGACCTGCTGCACCCCATAACCTACGGACAAGTAAAACTGCTGCACCCCATAACCATAGACAAGTAGACCTGCTGCACCTAATAACCATAGACAAGTAGACCTGCTGCACCTCATAACCTACGGACAAGTAGACCTGCTGCACCCCATAACCTCTAGACAAGTAGACCTGCTGCACCCCATAACCTACGGACAAGTAGACCTGCTGCACCCCATAACCATAGACAAGTAGACCTGCTGCACCTCATAACCATAGACAAGTAGACCTGCTGCACCTCATAACCTACGGACAAGTAGACCTGCTGCACCCCATAACCTACGGACAAGTAGACCTGCTGCACCCCATAACCATAGACAAGTAGACCTGCTGCACCTCATAACCAGAGACAAGTAGACCTGCTGCACCTCATAACCATAGACAAGTAGACCTGCTGCACCTCATAACCATAGACAAGTAGACCTGCTGCACCTCATAACCTATGGAAAAGTAGACCTGATGCACCCCATAACCATAGACAAGTAGACCTGCTGCACCTCATAACCATAGACAAGTAGACCTGCTGCACCTCATAACCATAGACAAGTAGACCTGCTGCACCTCATAACCTATGGACAAGTAGACCTGATGCACCCCATAACCATAGACAAGTAGACCTGCTGCACCTCATAACAATAGACAAGTAGACCTCATGCACCGCATAACCTACGGACAAGTAGACCTGCTGCACCCCATAACCTACGGACAAGTAGAACTGCTGCACCCCATAACCTACGGACAAGTAGACCTGCTGCACCCCATAACATACGGACAAGTAGACCTGCTGCACCCTATAACCTACGGATAAGTAGACCTGCTGCACCTGATAACCTACAGACAAGTAGACCTGCTGCACCTCACAACCTACGGACAAGTAGACCTGCTGCACCTCATAACCATAGACAAGTAGACCTGCGGCACCTTTTAACCATAGACAATAAGACCTGCTGCACCTCATAACCTACGGACAAGTCGACCTGCTGCACCTCATAACCTCAGGCCAAGTAGACCTGCTGCACCGCATAACCTCTAGACAAGTAGACCTGCTGCACCTCATAACCTCTAGACAAGTAGAACTGCTGCACCCCATAACCTCAAGACAAGTAGACCTCATACACCGCATAACCTCTAGACAAGTAGACCTGCTGCACCTCATAACCTCTAGACAAGTAGAACTGCTGCACCCCATAACCTCAAGACAAGTAGACCTGCTGCACCTCATAACCTATAGACAAGTAGACCTGCTGCACCCCATAACCATGGACAAGTAGACCTGCTGCAGCCCATAACCTATAGACAAGTAGACCTGCTGCACCTCATAACCTATAGACAAGTAGACCTGCTGCACCTCATAACCATAGACAAGTAGACCTGCTGCACCTCATAACCATAGACAAGTAGACCTGCTGCACCCCATAACCATAGACAAGTAGACCTGCTGCACCCCATAACCATAGACAAGTAGACCTGCTGCACCTCATAACCATAGACAAGTAGACCTGCTGCACCCCATAACCATAGACAAGTAGACCTGCTGCACCCCATAACCATAGACAAGTAGACCTGCTGCACCTCATAACCTACGGACAAGTAGACCTGCTGCACCTCATAACGTACGGACAAGTAGACCTGCTGCACCTCATAACCTCTAGACAAGTAGACCTGCTGCACCTCATAACCTAATGACAAGTAGACCTGCTGCACCTCATAACCTCTAGACAAGTAGACCTGCTGCACCTCATAACCATAGACAAGTAGACCTGCTGCACCTCATAACCATAGACAAGTAGACCTGCTGCACCCCATAACCATAGACAAGTAGACCTGCTGCACCTCATAACCATAGACAAGTAGACCTGCTGCACCTCATAACCTACGGACAAGTAGACCTGCTGCACCCCATAACCATGGACAAGTAGACCTGCTGCACCTCATAACCTCTAGACAAGTAGACCTGCTGCACCTCATAACCTATAGACAAGTAGACCTGCTGCACCTCATAACCTATAGACAAGTAGACCTGCTGCACCTCATAACCTATAGACAAGTAGACCTGCTGCACCCCATAACCTACTGGACAAGTAGACCTGCTGCACCCCATAACCATAGACAAGTAGACCTGCTGCACCCCATAACCTACGGACAAGTAGACCTGCTGCACCCCATAACCATAGACAAGTAGACCTGCTGCACCCATAACCTACGGACAAGTAGACCTGCTGCACCCCATAACCTACGGACAAGTAGACCTGCTGCACCTCATAACCTACGGACAAGTAGACCTGCTGCACCTCATAACCTACGGACAAGTAGACCTGCTGCACCCCATAACCATAGACAAGTAGACCTGCTGCACCTCATAACCATAGACAAGTAGACCTGCTGCACCTCATAACCATAGACAAGTAGACCTGCTGCACCTCATAACCATAGACAAGTAGACCTGCTGCACCTCATAACCTCTAGACAAGTAGACCTGCTGCACCTCATAACCATAGACAAGTAGACCTGCTGCACCCCATAACCTACTAGACAAGTAGACCTGCTGCACCCCATAACCTACGGACAAGTAGAACTGCTGCACCCCATAACCATAGACAAGTAGACCTGCTGCACCCCATAACCTATGGACAAGTAGACCTGCTGCACCCCATAACCTACGGACAAGTAGACCTGCTGCACCTCATAACCATAGACAAGTAGACCTGCTGCACCTCATAACCATAGACAAGTAGACCTGCTGCACCTCATAACCTACGGACAAGTAGACCTGCTGCATCCTCATAACCTATAGACAAGTAGACCTGCTGCACCTCATAACCATAGACAAGTAGACCTGCTGCACCTCATAACCTCTAGACAAGTAGACCTGCTGCACCCCATAACCTCTAGACAAGTAGACCTGCTGCACCTCATAACCTCTAGACAAGTAGACCTGCTGCACCTCATAACCTACGGACAAGTAGACCTGCTGCACCCCATAACCATAGACAAGTAGACCTGCTGCACCCCATAACCTCTAGACAAGTAGACCTGCTGCACCCCATAACCTCTAGACAAGTAGACCTGCTGCACCTCATAACCTCTAGACAAGTAGACCTGCTGCACCTCATAACCTCTAGACAAGTAGACCTGCTGCACCCCATAACCATAGACAAGTAGACCTGCTGCACCCCATAACCTCTAGACAAGTAGACCTGCTGCACCCCATAACCTCTAGACAAGTAGACCTGCTGCACCTCATAACCTCTAGACAAGTAGACCTGCTGCACCTCATAACCTACGGACAAGTAGACCTGCTGCACCCCATAACCATAGACAAGTAGACCTGCTGCACCTCATAACCTCTAGACAAGTAGACCTGCTGCACCCTATAACCATAGACAAGTAGACCTGCTGCACCTCATAACCATAGACAAGTAGACCTGCTGCACCCCATAACCTCTAGACAAGTAGACCTGCTGCACCCCATAACCATAGACAAGTAGACCTGCTGCACCCCATAACCATAGACAAGTAGACCTGCTGCACCTCATAACCATAGACAAGTAGACCTGCTGCACCCTATAACCATAGACAAGTAGACCTGCTGCACCCCATAACCATAGACAAGTAGACCTGCTGCACCTCATAACCATAGACAAGTAGACCTGCTGCACCCCATAACCATAGACAAGTAGACTGCTGCGCCTGCACCCCATAACCATAGACAAGTAGACCTGCTGCACCTCATAACCATAGACAAGTAGACCTGCTGCACCTCATAACCATAGACAAGTAGACCTGCTGCACCTCATAACCATAGACAAGTAGACCTGCTGCACCCCATAACCATAGACAAGTAGACCTGCTGCACCTCATAACCATAGACAAGTAGACCTGCTGCACCCCATAACCATAGACAAGTAGACCTGCTGCACCCCATAACCATAGACAAGCAGACCTGCTGCACCTCATAACCTACGGACAAGTAGACCTGCTGCACCCCATAACCTACGGACAAGTAGACCTGCTGCACCTCATAACCTCTAGACAAGTAGACCTGCTGCACCTCATAACCTAATAGACAAGTAGACCTGCTGCACCTCATAACCTACGGACAAGTAGACCTGCTGCACCTCATAACCTCTAGACAAGTAGACCTGCTGCACCCCATAACCTACGGACAAGTAGAACTGCTGCACCCCATAACCATAGACAAGTAGACCTGCTGCACCCCATAACCTACGGACAAGTAGAACTGCTGCACCCCATAACCATAGACAAGTAGACCTGCTGCACCCCATAACCTACGGACAAGTAGACCTGCTGCACCCCATAACCTACGGACAAGTAGACCTGCTGCACCTCATAACCTACGGACAAGTAGACCTGCTGCACCTCACAACCTACGGACAAGTAGACCTGCTGCACCCCATAACCATAGACAAGTAGACCTGCTGCACCCCATAACCATAGACAAGTAGACCTGCTGCACCTCATAACCATAGACAAGTAGACCTGCTGCACCTCATAACCATAGACAAGTAGACCTGCTGCACCTCATAACCTACTAGACAAGTAGACCTGCTGCACCCCATAACCTACGGACAAGTAGACCTGCTGCACCCCATAACCTACTAGACAAGTAGACCTGCTGCACCCCATAACCTACGGACAAGTAGAACTGCTGCACCCCATAACCATAGACAAGTAGACCTGCTGCACCCCATAACCTACGGACAAGTAGACCTGCTGCACCCCATAACCTACGGACAAGTAGACCTGCTGCACCTCATAACCATAGACAAGTAGACCTGCTGCACCCCATAACCATAGACAAGTAGACCTGCTGCACCTCATAACCTACGGACAAGTAGACCTGCTGCATCTCATAACCTTAGACAAGTAGACCTGCTGCACCTCATAACCATAGACAAGTAGACCTGCTGCACCTCATAACCTCTAGACAAGTAGACCTGCTGCACCCCATAACCTCTAGACAAGTAGACCTGCTGCACCTCATAACCTCTAGACAAGTAGACCTGCTGCACCTCATAACCTACGGACAAGTAGACCTGCTGCACCCCATAACCATAGACAAGTAGACCTGCTGCACCCCATAACCTCTAGACAAGTAGACCTGCTGCACCCCATAACCTCTAGACAAGTAGACCTGCTGCACCTCATAACCTCTAGACAAGTAGACCTGACTGCACCTCATAACCTCTAGACAAGTAGACCTGCTGCACCCCATAACCATAGACAAGTAGACCTGCTGCACCCCATAACCTCTAGACAAGTAGACCTGCTGCACCCTATAACCTCTAGACAAGTAGACCTGCTGCACCTCATAACCTCTAGACAAGTAGACCTGCTGCACCTCATAACCTACGGACAAGTAGACCTGCTGCACCCTATAACCATAGACAAGTAGACCTACTGCACCCCATAACCTCTAGACAAGTAGACCTGCTGCACCTCATAACCATAGACAAGTAGACCTGCTGCACCCCATAACCATAGACAAGTAGACCTACTGCACCCCATAACCTCTAGACAAGTAGACCTGCTGCACCCCATAACCATAGACAAGTAGACCTGCTGCACCCCATAACCATAGACAAGTAGACCTGCTGCACCCTATAACCATAGACAAGTAGACCTGCTGCACCCTATAACCATAGACAAGTAGACCTGCTGCACCCCATAACCATAGAGAGTAGACCTGCTGCACATCATAACCATAGACAAGTAGACCTGCTGCACCCCATAACCATAGACAAGTAGTACTGCTGCGCCTGCACCTCATAACCATAGACAAGTAGACCTGCTGCACCCCATAACCATAGACAAGTAGACCTGCTGCACCTCATAACCATAGACAAGTAGACCTGCTGCACCTCGGTTGTAGTTTTTAGAAGTAAAGCACATTTGCAGTTTTTAACATGTTTCACCTGGAAAAAAATGGTGTCAAAAACCGCCTGCAGATGTGACGTCAGCCACGCCTCAACCGCTATGTGCATAGCCCCATATGGGGTTCATTAGAGAGCAAGGAATATGAGAGATGATCGAGGGGATCGGCTTCTGGGAAGTAATAAAAAGGGGTGTTAAAGGGAACCTGTCACCAGGAAAGTGCAGAGGAATCTGCCGCAGGACATAGAGCAGGAGGAGCTGAGCAGAGGGATATATAGTATACCTACAAGTCTAGAGGTTGGTCCTATCTGCATATAGACAGTTATAGAGCAGGAGGAGCTGAGCAGAGTGATATATAGTATACCTACAAGTTCACTGTTTGGTCCTATCTGTATACTGCAGTTTATAGAGCAGGAGGAGCTGAGCAGAGGGATCTATAGTATACCTACAGGTCCAGTGGTTGGTCCTATCTGTATACTGCAGGTTATAGAGCAGGAGGAGCTGAGCAGAGGGATATATAGTATACCTATGAGTCCAGTTGATGGTCCTATGTGTATACTGCAGGTTATAGAGCAGGAGGAGCTGAGCAGAGTCATATATAGTATACCTACGAGTCTAGTGGTTGGTCCTATCTGTATACTGCAGGTTATCGAGCAGGAGGAGCTGAGCAGATGGATATATAGTATACCTACAAGTCCAGAGGTTGGTCCTATCTGTATACTGCAGGTTATAGAGCAGGAGGAGCTGAGCAGAGGGATATATAGTATACCTACAAGTCCAGTGGTTGGTCTTATCTGTATATAGACAGTTATAGAGCAGGAGGAGCTGAGCACAGTGATATATAGTATACCTACAAGTCCAGTGGTTGGTCCTACCTGTATACAGCAGGTTATAGAGCAGGAGGAGCTGAGCACAGTGATATATAGTATACCTACAAGTCCAGTGGTTGGTCCTACCTGTATACAGCAGGTTATAGAGCAGGAGGAGCTGAGCACAGTGATATATAGTATACCTACAAGTCCAGTGGTTGGTCCTACCTGTATACAGCAGGTTATAGAGCAGGAGGAGCTGAGCACAGTGATATATAGTATACCTACAAGTCCAGTGGTTGGTCCTACCTGTATACAGCAGGTTATAGAGCAGGAGGAGCTGAGCAGAGTGATATATAGTATACCTACATGTCCAGAGGTTGGTCCTATCTGTATACTGCAGGTTATAGAGCAGGAGGAGCTGAGCAGAGGATATATAGTATACCTACAAGTCCAGTGGTTGGTCTTATCTGTATATAGACAGTTATAGAGCAGGAGGAGCTGAGCACAGTGATATATAGTATACCTACAAGTCCAGTGGTTGGTCCTACCTGTATGCAGCAGGTTATAGAGCAGGAGGAGCTGAGCACAGTGATATATAGTATACCTACAAGTCCAGTGGTTGGTCCTACCTGTATACAGCAGGTTATAGAGCAGGAGGAGCTGAGCACAGTGATATATAGTATACCTACAAGTCCAGTGGTTGGTCCTACCTGTATACAGCAGGTTATAGAGCAGGAGGAGCTGAGCACAGTGATATATAGTATACCTACAAGTCCAGTGGTTGGTCCTACCTGTATACAGCAGGTTATAGAGCAGGAGGAGCTGAGCAGAGTGATATATAGTATACCTACATGTCCAGTGGGTGGTCCTACCTGTATATTGAAGGTTATAGAGCAGGAGGAGCTGAGCACAGTGATATATAGTATACCTACAAGTCCAGTGGTTGGTCTTATCTGTATATAGACAGTTATAGAGCAGGAGGAGCTGAGCACAGTGATATATAGTATACCTACAAGTCCAGTGGTTGGTCCTATCTGTATACAGCAGGTTATAGAGCAGGAGGAGCTGAGCAGAGTGATATATAGTATACCTACATGTCCAGTGGTTGGTCCTATCTGTATACTGCAGGTTATAGAGCAGGAGGAGCTGAGCAGAGTGATATATAGTATACCTACAAGTCCAGTGGTTAGTCCTATCTGTATACTGCAGGTTTATAGAGCAGGAGGAGCTGAGCAGAGTGATATATGGTATACCTACAAGTCCACTGTTTGGTCCTATCTATCAGTATACAGATAGGACCAACCACTAGACTTGTAGGTATACTTTACAGATAGAAAGAACCACTGGACTTGTAGGTATACCATATATCACTCTGCTCAGCTCCTCCTGCTCTACAACTATCTATATACAGATAGGACTAACCACTGGATTGGATACAGGTTGGTCCTATCTGTATACTGCAGGTCATAGAGCAGGAGGAGCTGAGCAGAGTGATATATAGTATACCTACAAGTCCAGTGGTTGTTCCTATCTGTATATAGAAGGTTATAGAGCAGGAGGAGCTGAGCAGAGTGATATATAGTATAACTACAAGTCCAGTGGTTGGTTCTATCTGTATACTGCAGGTTATAGTGCAGGAGGAGCTGAGCAGAGTGATATATAGTATACCTACAAGTCCAGTGGTTGTTTCTATCTGTATACTGCAGGTTATAGAGCAGGAGGAGCTGAGCAGAGGGATATATAGTATACCTACAAGTCCATTGGTTGGTCCTATCTGTATACTGCAGGTTATAGTGCAGGAGGAGCTGAGCAGAGGGATATATAGTATACCTACAAGTCCAGTGGTTGGTCCTATCTGTATACTGCAGGTTATAGAGCAGGAGGAGCTGAGCAGAGTCATATATAGTATACCTACAAGTCCATTGGTTGGTCCTATCTGTATACTGCAGGTTATAGAGCAGGAGGAGCTGAGCAGAGGGATATATAGTGTACCTACAAGTCCAGTCAGCTCCTCCTCTCTCCGTCGGTTTCACCTTCCGTATCGGTATCGAGGTCTCCTGACTCCTGGCTTACCACGCCAATCAGTGACTGCCTGTGTATGCTGTAGGCCCGCCCACTGCTTCCGTCTCGCACAGGTAAAGTTGCGCCGGTGTCTTTCCTCTGCTGTCTGGTGCTGTCAGCAATCAAGGGTCTCATCCACGGGGGACTGCATACTACCAAGCGCGCTTTCGGGCTAAGCATTGGCCCCTTCCTCAGTGGTGAGGAAGGTGAAACCGAACGGAGAGGGGAGCACTCCTCACTTCAGCTGTCCGGTAAGAACTTTCCAGCTTTACGGCTTCAGGGATAGCAAGTGCACAGTCACTCTACACAGCGGGACGCCGCTGGTTTGAAATAAGAGCGGGACGCCGCTCGGAGCGGGACATTATCCTAATATTTATCAACTATCAGGGGGCACTTCCACTGACCCCATCCACTAATAGGTACAGGTGGACGTTCAATTTTCCCTACCATAGACGGACATTCTAATAGCCAAAGGTTATACATTGTCATCTATTGGCATACACTAGCACCTTAGTGTTCTATTTTGTAAAGTTTGTGGATTGTTGTATGTATTTATTGATACTTCTTTTTACTTATTTTAGTGTACACTACTTAGAATAAATTTGTCTTTTGTGATACCCATGTGCTGGGGAGAGTGCCCTATTATTCAATAACCCTACGGTACGGAACATGCCACCATTATGTTCCTTACCAGGCGGCCACCCCTGCAGTTGCTATTCTCTGCTGCTAATCCCCTACTGTCTCCTCCATATCCTCTACCACTGCTACACCGACTGCCCTGTATGCTCCGGGCTGTGCTGCCTCTGCCACGTGCCGCTTTTCATTCTACCTGTTCCAGATCAGCACTACTACTACTACTACTCACCAGCACTACTACTACTACTACTACCAGCACTACTACTACTACTCACCAGCACTACTACTACTACTACTACTACCAGCACCACTACTACTACTACTACTACCAGCACTACTACTACTACTACCAGCACTACTACTCACTACTACCAGCACTACCACTACTACTACTACTACCACCACCACTACCACTACTACTCACTACTACCAGCACCACTACCACTACTCACCACCAGCTACTACCACTACCACTACCACTACTACTACTACTACCACCAGCACCACTACTACTACTACTACCAGCACCACTACTACTACTACTACCAGCACTACTACTACTACCAGCTACCACTACTCACTCACTACTACTACTACCACCAGCACTACTACTTCTACTACTACTACAACTACCAGCACTACTACTACTACCACCACTAACACTACTACTACTACCAGCACTACTACTACTACTACCAGCACTACTACTACTACTACTACTACTACTACCACCAGCACTACTACTACTACTACTACCAGCACTACTACTACTACTACTACTACCAGCACTACTACTACTACCAGCACTACTACTACTACTACTACTACCAGCACTACTACTACTACTACTACACCAGCACTACTACTACTACTACCAGCACTACTACTACTACTACTACTACCAGCACTACTACTACTACTACTACCAGCACTACTACTACTACTACTACTACTACTACTACTACCAGCACTACTACTACTACTACTACTACAACTACCAGCACTACTACTACTACTACTACCAGCACTACAACTACAACTACTACAACTACCAGCACTACTACTACTACCAGCACTACTACTTCTACTACTACTACAACTACCAGCACTACTACTACTACTACTACCACCAGCACTACTACACTACTACTACTACTACTACTACCACTACTACTACTACTACCAGCACTACTACTACCACTACCACTACCACTACCACCACTACTACCAGCACCACCACTACTACTACTCACTACCACTACCACCACTACCACCACTACTACTACTACTACCACCACCACTACCACTACTACTACCAGCACCACCACTACTACTACCAGCACTACTACTACTACCAGCACTACTACTACTACTCACTACTACTACTACCAGCACTACTACTACTACCACTACTACCACCAGCACTACTACCACTACTACTACCAGCACTACTACTACTACCAGTACCACTACTACTACCACCACTACTACTACCAGCACTACTACTACTACCAGCACTACTACTACTTCCAGCACTACTACTACTACCAGCACTACTACTACCACTACTACTACTACTACTGCTACTACCAGCACTACTTCTACTACTACTACTACCAGCACTACTACTACTTCCAGCACTACTACTACTACCCGCACTACTACTACTACTACCCGCACTATTACTACTACCAGCATTACTACTACTACCAGCACTACTACTACTACCAGCACTACTACTACCACTACTACTTATTATTATTATTTAGTTTACATCTACTATTGGGGTCACATACATAGTAGAATACGACGCAAGTACAATAAGCATGAAACTTATTAACAGATTGGTGCCGAGAGAGGATCCTGCCCGTGAGAGCTTATAATCTACACGGGAAAGACACAGGATCTTCTGCCACCAGTTCACCTGAGAGAAATCTCTGATGAGTGACAATCTCTTGGACAAGCAATAGAACATAGTGAACTCGATATAATCAGTCCCTGAGCGTCACCAGTTGCTTGTGCAGTGCACAGTGCAGTCCTCTCTCAGTGGTTGTGTCCTGACGCCAGTTGCACTGAAGCAACAAGGGCACAGGGCCCCTTTTAGTAGTACTGTAGGTGGTGGTACCCAGTGTAGGAATGCCAGAGTGGTGTAGAGTAGCCTATAATGTCCCTTAATGTTTAGTGCACGTGTCAGGGTGCTCCTACCTGGATACGCTGGACCCCAGGCACTGTTGTCTGAAGCAGAGCAAACAGGGGGAATAGTTGAAGGATTTGAAGAAATGTTTGAGTCCTTGGATATAGTTGAACATCAACTTTACTTTGCATAAACTTTTCTCCAAACGATTTACAGGCTTTATCTTGGTTACCAGCAGGCTTTGGCATAAATTCTGACAGGCAAACACACTCAGCTCTGCTATATCTGTTGCTCTCTGGCTCAGCTGTGCTAACAGGCTTAAATAGGAATCTTTTCCTTTTCTTTGTGCTGTACTTAGCTTTCGTAGTCTGGTCTGTAGCTTTGTCCAGGGAACTTCACTCCTGGCTTCTGAGGCTTGCAGCTTTGGCCTCTATATCCAACAGAGCGGAAGGTGCTCTGCTGGCGTGGACTCGGCCTTCCCCTAGCTGGGCATACTCTATTCTGACTCTAACTCAGCTAAACTCCTCCTTCTCTAGAGAGAGAGATAGACTGGAATGCAGGTTCCATTCTAGGTAGGGTAGCTCTGCCATTTGTGCCGCCACCTGCTGGTGAACCAGGTACCTCACACTTAAACACAACAGCTACATAGAAATAGGAAATTAATACATGGGGTGACATGTGGTTAACCATAGGAGATAGTGACAAGGTGTAGAAGTGGTAATGCACCTCTGGGGCGTTACACGTGTACAACTACAACCTCTTCATCCTCCTACACTTCATTCTGCACATGCGGGTCCCCAACACGGCAACCAGCAAGATGTGTAAGCTGTTCTTCTTCCCACATCCCTTGATGCATCAGGGTGAGCTTCTGATGTGCGATAAATATCAGGGGTGACATTGTTTCTGCCACAGTTGCCCCTAATCACAAATTTGGCCTCTTTTAAGGGCCTGAGTACGTGACGGGTGCCTCTGATGAGCTGCCACTGCCTGAGTTCACAATATCAAATGCTCCCTGCTGAGGCGCTCTGGTGCATTACAAAATCCGTCCCAGCTTTACGCTGTTCTGTCATCGCAAGTCTAGAGAGAGCTCGTTGCCACATAAGAATGGCTGAAATGCACGGGCGTGTCTACTAGACATGGCCAGCACCTTCTGAAATCCACAATACCTTTTCAAAAACCTTGGACTACCAAATCTATCATGTGTACCCGCAGGGAGCATGCGTTATTTAGCCCAAGTTCAGCGCAGCCACCATGTTGCGACCACTTTGCCCAGTAGGAGTTACCAGCAATGCTTCACTTTACCTGTCTGATAGAAGGGAGGTGGAGTGACACTGGGAGGGGATGGGAGGATGTCCATTGAGGAGGACATGGAGGAGGCAGGTAACCGAAATGTGGAGGTGTCAATAGCACCTAGCCTGTTGCTGTGCTGCTGCGATGCCACTGTCACGGAATACATTGACCGAGCTGCTCCAGGTGTCTACTGTGGTGTGCACCTTGTCACACTGTGAGAATTGCAAGGAGCGGCCCGAGGTCATGTATGAGTAAAAGGAAGGGATGACTTTTTTGGAGAAATAATTTTGGCTAGGTATCTTCCATACCTCCTACATTTGTGCCTGAACAACCTTGTCTTATTCTCTGCCTGCAGAGCTGATACAATGAAAAGGTTCTGACAGCCAGTAATGTGAAAATCTCCCACATGGGAGATACCTGCACAGAGCCACCACCAGCACCGCTCACTGCCACCACCCAATCTTACCCGGGGTCTCACGTCTTGGAGCCTACACCAACAGCAGCAGGATCACCTGCTCCCAAGCTGCCCACAGTAGAAGCAGATCTGCCCTTGGTTCCTAGGTCCTGCTCAACAGATAATCATCATATGTGTGATATACAGTCAGTAACTGTGACACACACCAATACGTAAGGCGCCCAGTGTCAGCACCCAGATTAATATTGTGATGTGATTGTCAATCATTATACAGTGTAAATCGTACTAGTTGGGCAACCTACAACTAGAGTCAGCATGGATACACTGTAAATAAGTAACCACTGATCTATTTACTAAAATACTAAAACAATATAAACAAAATACATAACAACCGAAAATAATGCATAAACAGGACTTATCCAGATGACTGGGCGATTGTTACCTGATCTAAAACATTCCCCAACCGGAAGAAAGGTAAAAAAAGGAGACGGCGCCTATGTATATCTCAATGAGCTGTCACCCACAGCTGTGTAATCACACATCCAATGTACCTGACATTATTTGTCAAAAATCATTGGTCAGTGGTATTGTGAGATCAGAGATAACAATATTGCATCCGCAATACTTCTGTAGTTTGATTACAATGTTATTGTAGCAGCAATAAACTACGATCAATATATTTGATGACAATGTAATTGTGGCAGAATGGCTGCCGGTGACACCCTTAGTATATACAACCGTGATCAACGTGTAAATAATAATATCAATAATAGATAAATAATGCTATAACATATAGATGTCTACTCTCGTTGTACTATCTAGGCACACGGCAATCTCTCAGCAGGATACGGCGCTAACCCGCGCATCCTGTAGCTGGCCAACTAAGACCTGTCCTGGGTTGATTATACGGCTTATATGTGTATACAGCTAGACCGGCCGATAACCCTAATACAGTTCATATGTTTATATGTTAAAGACAAAAGCAGAGTTATTTACTGTGACTTCATGTTTTGGATGTCATGTAACAGTTATATATTGTGTTCACAGAAGCAGAAAAGATAATATGCCTTTAAGATTTATTATATGACTTTAAGGTAAGCTCAATGACAGCAGAATTATTAACAGAAAGCATAGAGTTAAGCTGTTGTTATTGAGTAGGAGTCTTAACCAATCACAGCCAGCCTCACACTGAGCAGGAGTCTTGGCCAATCACAGCCAGCCTCACACTCAGCCTGTCTGGGAAATTCCCTAGCAGGAGCTGCTAGAATTCATTACACCAGAGGAGAGAAGCTGAACAGACTTTCACTCCAGTCTGAGCTGAGTTTATGGAAGCAAAGAGGCCAAAATAGGTATTTAGAACAGTTATATAATGTTCGTATTTATTAATGTAGTGATTAGAACTGTATGCTAAACTAGTTACATGTGTTTACTTACAGTTCTACCAAATTGCCACCAAATTGCAAATTGTGACCAAATTGCATAAAAATATCCAAACTGCTCAAAGCAATTGTATAGACCAAACTGCAAACCAAGTAGAGCAAGTAGAACTATTGGTTAAACCTCAGATATACCTCTCAGAGATATCATAAAGTGTGTAACTAACTTAAAGTGAGCAAACAGATACTGAAGAGAGAAATATATCCACCATTTTATGTTGAATGACAAGATTGAACAGTTGAACCATCATTTTGTGATACTTTGTTCAACACAACTTTTGTACATGGACTATCTGCTGCGGAGGTGGCAATGTTATATATGAAGAAAAGTTGAAGTTAATAAAGAAGTTATTTCAAGCATTTGGTGTGCTCTTTAAACCTACTGCTTCCATAGAACGGCGCTAGAGGAATTACAGGGTAATCGACAGTCTGGTTGGACTAAAGGTCAGAGATATCAAAATTCTTCTGCCACAGTGCAAAAGGCACTTCATAGTGCTGCGCCTGCCACACAGCCGGTCCCCAGAGAACGGCAAGAATGGTATGTCCATAATGAATCCTTGATAGATTATTGATATACTGATATGATATAATGTGAGAAGTCCAAACTAATAACTGTGATTGTGAATCATGTGATGAAGATTTGGGTAAGTTATATTAATAATAAATTGAGTAGTACAGCATTGCATGCTGCACACTAGCGCAAGCAGTCTGAAAAATGGCTGCAACTACAAACCACTCTGAGGAAGCCTGAATAAATAAGACACTAAGGCACACTGACTCCTGTCTCTACAACCTGCCTCTCTGGGACATTATTATAACTAGCTATTGTCTTCTCCTCCCTGAGGCGGCCTGAATAAGTTACACACTATGGCACACTGACTACTGTCTCTACAACCTGCCTCTCTGTGACATTAATATAACTAGCTATCGTCCTCTCCTCCCTGAGGCGGCCTGAATAAGTCACACACTGTGGCACACTGACTCCTGTCTCTACAACCTGCCTCTCTGTGACATTATTATAACTAGCTATTGTCTTCTCTTCCCTGAGGCAACCTGAATAAGTTACACACTATGGCACACTGACTCCTGTCTCTACAACCTGCCTCTCTGTGACATTATTATAACTAGCTATTGTCTCCTCCTCCTGAGGCGGCCTGAATAAGTTACACACTATGGCACACTGACTCCTGTCTCTACAACCTGCCTCTCTGTGACATTATTATAACTAGCTATTGTCCTCTCCTCCCTGAGGCGGCCTGAATAAGTTACACACTATGGCACACTGACTCCTGTCTCTACAACCTGCCTCTCTGTGACATTATTATAACTAGCTATTGTCTCCTCCTCCCTGAGGCGGCCTGAATAAGTTACACACTACGGCACACTGACTCCTGTCTCTATAACCTGCCTCTCTGTGACATTATTATAACTAGCCATTGTCCTCTCCTCCCTGAGGCAGCCTGAATAAGTTACACACTTGTTACACACTTGTAACTACAACCTGCCTCTTTGTGACATTATTATAACTAGCTATTGTCTTCTCCTCCCTGAGGTGGCCTGAATAAGTTACACACTATGGCACACTGACTCCTGTCTCTACAACCTGCCTCTCTGTGACATTATTCTAACTAGCTATTGTCTTCATCTCCCGGGGGCGGCCTGAATAAGTTACACACTATGGCACACTGACTCCTGTCTCTATAATCTGCCTCTCTCTGACATTATTCTAACTAGCTATTGTCTTCATCTCCCGGGGGCGGCCTGAATAAGTTACACACTATGGCACACTGACTCCTGTCTCTATAACCTGCCTCTCTGGGACATTATTATAACTAGCTATTGTCTTCTCCTCCCTGAGGCGGCCTGAATAAGTTACACACTATGGCACACTGACTCCTGTCTCTACAACCTTCCTCTCTTTGACATAATTATAACTGGCTATTGTCTTCACCTCCCTGAGGCGGCCTGAATAAGTTACACACTGTGGCACACTGACTCCTGTCTCTACAACCTGCCTCTCTGTGACATTATTATAACTAGCTATTGTCTTCACGTCCCTGAGGCGGCCTGAATAAGTTACACACTATGGCACACTGACTCCTGTCTCTACAACCTGCCTCTCTGTGACATAATTATAACTAGCTATTGTCTTCTCCTCCCTGAGGCAGCCTGAATAAGTCACACACTGTGGCACACTGACTCCTGTCACTACAAACTGCCTCTCTGTGACATAATTATAACTAGCAATTGTCTTCTCCTCCCTGAGACAGCCTGAATAAGTTACACACTATGGCACACCGACTCCTGTCTCTATAACCTGCCTCTCTGTGACATTATTTTAACTAGCTATTGTCTTCTCCTCCCTGAGGCGGCCTGAATAAGTTACACACTATGGCACACTGACTCCTGTCTCTATAACCTGCCTCTCTGTGACATAATTATAACTGGCTATTGTCCTCTCCTCCCTGAGGCGGCCTGAATAAGTTACACACTGTGGCACACTGACTCCTCTCTTTACAACCTGCCTCTCTGTGACATTATTTTAACTAGCTATTGTCTTCTCCTCCCTGAGGCGGCCTGAATAAGTTACACACTATGGCACACTGACTCCTGTCTCTACAACCTGCCTCTCTGTGACATTATTATAACTAGCTATTGTCTTCTCCTCCCTGAGGCGGCCTGAATAAGTTACACACTACGGCACACTGACTCCTGTCTCTACAACCTGCCTCTCTGTGACATTATTATAACTAGCTATTGTCCTCTCCTCCCTGAGGCAGCCTGAATAAGTTACACACTGTGGCACACTGACTCCTGTCTCTATAACCTGCCTCTCTGTGACATTATTATAACTAGCCATTGTCCTCTCCTCCCTGAGGCAGCCTGAATAAGTTACACACTATGGCACACTGACTCCTGTCTATAACCTGCCTCTTTGTGACATTATTATAACTAGCTATTGTCTTCTCCTCCCTGAGGAGGCCTGAATAAGTTACACACTATGGCACACTGACTCCTGTCTCTACAACCTGCCTCTCTGTGACATTATTATAACTAGCCATTGTCTTATCCTCCGTGAGGCGGCCTGAATAAGTTACACACTATGGCACACTGACTCCTGTCTCTACAACCTGCCTCTCTGTGACATTATTATAACTAGCTATTGTCTCCTCCTCCCTGAGGCGGCCTGAATAAGTTACACACTATGGCACACTGACTCCTGTCTCTACAACCTGCCTCTCTGTGATATAATTATAACTAGCTATTGTCTTCTCCTCCCTGAGGCGTCATGAATAAGGCACACTGCCTCTTTTAGACGGGCGTCCCGGATTTGCCCCGGATGCATTGTGGAAAACCACGCGAGTGCGCATGAAATTTCAGTCTGTTTTGACTGTGATTGCATTGCGTTGTTCAGTTTTTCTGCACGAGTGCAATGCATGTTGCACGCGTGATAAAAACTAAATGAGGTACCCAGACCCGAACTTCTTCACTGAAGTTCGGCTTTGGGTTTGGTGTTGTGTAGATTTTATTATTTTCCCTTATAACATGGTTATAAGGGAAGATAATAGCATTCTTAATACAGAATTTCCTTTTAAAATGTGCCTTGAGGGTTAAAAAAAAATAATTTACTCACCTCATCCACTTGATCGCATAGCCGGCATCGTCTTTCGTCTTCTTTCAGGACCTGCAAAAGGACCTTTGATGGCGTAATCGGCTCATCACGTGGTGAGCGTGGTGATGTCAGCGCAGGTCCTGCTGAATGAAGATAGAAGGATCTTCTTCTATACAGTCCATGGCGTCAGGTATGAGGCCCTGGAGGCGTACAGCGTCAGCAGGGCGAGACTCCCCAGCAAGGACCAGCGATGGTAGACGTGACTGACCCTGCGAATGCCCCTCCTGGGAGAGCAGCCCCTGGATGAGTAGGTGAAGGAGCTTCGAGCTCTAGGTGCGACAGAAGCTGTGGCTGGAGAATGCCTACCAGGCGCTCTGGTGGTATACCGCTCGGCATATACCCTTGAACTGCGGAGCACGACAACCCGGAGGGTATGATTATGATGGCCGGCCTGTTGTGGGAGGCTTTCACAGAACCGGAGTTCGGGAGTATTACGGAGACCCGATTTTATGACATCTACGACTTCAGGGAGGGTATGCAAGATTGGGCCGACCCCAACGAGATGAGACCAGATTAAAATATCTAGTGACACTGGAGTGGCGGCTGGTGCAGGACTACCGACATCTGCTCCACATAATTGAGAATACCCTGCAGGAGAGTTGGGTGGCGGTCCCAGACTTAAAGCCCTGCTGGAAGACCCGGCTGAGATACCCCCTACTTCCCTACCAGCTACAGAGGTAGGGGACCTGATGAGACGGGTTCTGGGGGAACTCCATATGGCAGGTGGAGATGGGACCGAGGTCTCTCCACCGGCCATACAGGGATGCCGCGCAATCGGCCCAGATCCCCTATGGCAGCCGGAGTTTCAGGGAGTAGGGACAGTCGGTCCTGTTCCCCAGCAGCAGTATGGTTTGCAGGGAGAGAGAGCATTGTCTCCCTTCCCCATGGCAGTATGGTTTGCAGGGAGAGAGAGCATTGTCTCCTTCCCCAGCGGCAGTGTACCTTGCAGGGAGAGGAGACAACTGGTCTCTCTCCCCAACCACAAGGGGACAGCACCCCTAACTCTGATGGTGCAGATGGGACCACGGTCTCTGCACCAGACCTACAGGGATGCTGGACGGCTGGTACAGATCCCCAACCAACCCCGCAGGAATGCCAGGAGGAGGAGGTAGCGATCTCTCCTCTTCACAGCAGATCCGCAACCAGGTCCTGGGGGTAGGATTCCTGACCACATCCCAGCGGAAGAGCTGGCATCTGGGCAGACCGCAGTCGGCCTCTGCCCTTCCCTATCTTCTTGTCCAAAGCCTTACTCCCACAGGCTACCCCAGCAGAAGCACTGGCATCCAGGCAGGCGCCGCCGGCCTTGCCCTACCTGTCTCTTTGTTACAGGGCAGGACTGCGCACCAGTTTGCCCAGCTGAAATGTTGGCACCAGGGAAGAGTACCGCTGATCTCTGCCCACCAAGCAACCTCCACTCCATGCCAGAGAGCAACACAGAGACCGGGAGTACCAGTTACCAACAAAACCTTGGTGGCCTCAATAGACAGAGACAGGTTACCAAATTCAACAGGTCCAGTATTTGGTTGTGGGTGGGCTGCCAGACTAACTCAGGTATTGACCGACGTGTGGCGAAAATAACCTCGCCGCAGGGATTTGGAGAGGCCTGAGGGCTAGCCTCCTTCCTACAGACTATGGACCCAGAACTATGGAGACCCCTCCCCGGCTCATTATTCTACAAAGGGAAAAATAGGTAGTTTCTGCCTGTGAGTGATTACGTTATCCTATTGTATTGATTAATTGTATCACATGTGTGTGTTTTCTGCCTGTAACTGCATGTGATTGGCTAATGAAAAGATAGTCACAGTCTTCCTTAAGGTCCTCGGGGAGTGTCCCTTGCTGTAAGATCTGTATAAAAGGCTGACATGTAGCCCCAATAAAGTGTTCCTGTTTATCCTCAACATAGAGCCTCGACTCATGTGTGGGGGAGGAGGCTGCATCTACACTGGGGAATGCTATACGTTGTATACTCCCCTGGCTATAATCCCTGAGCTCTTTTAAGAGCTTGTCCTGCATTGCTCTCTGAAGGAAGAGAGGTTCACCCACTGGAACCTGGAAGCCTTGTCGTAGGTCCAGGGTGGGTAGGAGACGGCGAAACCCCAACCAAGCGGCCACGGTTCGTGGGGTCTGCAGTGCTTATGGTGTCAAGCGGAGTGCTTGGAGCCCTCGGGAAGCACTAGGAGCATCCATCAACGGAGGTACCCAGTCTGGGTGCCAGGAGATCCGTTACACTTCTCCTCCCTGAGGTGGCCTGAATAAGTTACACACTATGGCACACTGACTCCTGTCTCTATAACCTGCCTCTCTGTGACATTATTATCCCTGGCTATTGTCTTTTCCTCCCTGAGGCGGCCTGAATAAGTTACACACTACGGCACACTGACTCCCGTCTCTACAACCTGCCTTTCTGTGACATTATTATAACTGGCTATTGTCCTCTCCTCCCTGAGGTGGCCTGAATAAGTTACACACTATGGCACACTGACTCCTGTCTCTACAACCTGCCTCTCTGTGACATTATTATAACTAGCCATTGTCTTCTCCTCCCTGAGGCGGCCTGAATAAGTTACACACTGTGGCACACTGACTCCCGTCTCTATAACCTGCCTCTCTGTGACATTATTATAACTGGCTATTGTCTTCTCCTCCCTGAGGCGGCCTGAATAAGTTACACACTATGGCACACTGACTCCTGTCTCTACAACCTGCCTCTCTGTGACATTATTATAACTAGCTATTGTCTTATCCTCCCTGAGGCGGCCTGAATAAGTTACACACTATGGCACACTGACTCCTGTCTCTACAACCTGCCTCTCTGTGATATAATTATAACTAGCTATTGTCTTCTCCTCCCCAACCCCAGGCCTGCCATATTCTGTGGTATAAGATCTCTTTATCTACCAGGCATGCTATCTGTCCAGTGTACACGCCCAGAAAGACATGGCCGCTCCTGGCTGGTATCTTATATAGTGCCTATGACACGTCCACTGACATCACAGCTATAGTCCCTCATGATTGGTTGAGGCTGACTGCAAGGCATTATGGGCAAGGCCGCCAGTACTGGGTCATGTGATACTCCTTCTTCATCTTCCCTGTCTTCAGTAAGAAGTCGGATGTAATTTTGAGATTTTTGTGGGATGAATCTCAAAAGTTTTGGATTTGCTGGAAACTGAAGTTCGTTTTGAATCTGATTAGTGTGGAATTGATTTGCTCATCTGATGGTTCCAGGCTGTGAGGTCTACATGCTTCACATTAGGGAACTCTAGGAGCTTCAGTCCTTTTACCCATGTAGGAGCCTCTGGGCAGCTGTCCAGTTTGCCTTTCCACGTGCCACATTGCAGAAGTATCTGTGACTGACAACCAGCTCCATTCAGCTGAAGCTCATGGATCCCAGACAGATGAATTGCAGTGATTTACAGTCGCCCCAGGACATCAGTCAGTCCGGGCAGCCTCCACTAAACATCCTGTGATGCGCCCCCTCCGGTTAGGGTATAAGTTTAACCCTCCATGAATCGGTACCTCGTTAGGACTGTTCTAGCAGTTCTCTGGAGTCTGCTGTTAATCATTCACCGGGCTGATTGCACCCCACAAGGCCACGGCCCTGAATCAATGTCAATAGTGCGGTCCCAGCGACCCTTGATCTTCATGAAAAGAAGGACAGGAGCTTTTGTCTCCTCATCTCTACATCGATTGCCGGGAATGACGATAATCCTGGGAATTATTACAGAATACAACCTTGTAAAGCAGAACTCTTACCCACTGAGCCGCCTTGCTAAGCACACATTAAATGCGATGCAGAATATGTTGCAGCTCTATAAGAAAGTAAAATAAATCTATGCTGCTGCATATAATGGAAACCTGACAGTCTCTTTCTCCTGTACAGTCGCTGTGTGCAGTCTCTTCATCCTGTGCAGTCACTGTGTGCAGTCTCTTTCTCCTGTACAGTCACTGTGTGCAGTCTCTTCATCCTGTGCAGTCGCTCCGTGCAGTCTCTTTATCCTGTGCAGTCGCTGTGTGCAGTCTCTTCATCCTGTGCAGTCACTGTGTGCAGTCTAATCCTCCACTGTAGTTTGTGTATGCTTCAGATTACTATGATAAAGTGACTAAACAACCAAAATAATTGCAACATCTACTGACCGAAAATTAATTGTAAGAGCGGTCACACTGCGGAGGTCTGTACTGTGAGAGCGCTCACCCTGCGGAGGTCAGTACTGTAAGAGCGGTCACACTGCGGAGGTCTGTACTGTAAGAGCGGTCACACTGCGGAGGTCTGTACTGTGAGCGCTCACCCTGCGGAGGTCAGTACTGTAAGAGCGGTCACACTGCGGAGGTCTGTTCTGTAAGAGCGGTCACACTGCGGAGGTCTGTACTGTAAGAGCGCTCACCCTGCGGAGGTCAGTACTGTAAGAGCGGTCACACTGCGGAGGTCTGTACTGTAAGAGCGCTCACCCTGCGGAGGTCTGTACTGTAAGAGCGGTCACACTGCGGAGGTCTGTACTGTAAGAGCGGTCACACTGCGGAGGTCTGTACTGTAAGAGCGGTCACACTGCGGAGGTCTGTACTGTAAGAGCGCTCACACTGCGGAGGTCTGTACTGTAAGAGCGCTCACACTGCAGGAGGTCTGTACTGTAAGAGCGGTCACACTGCGGAGGTCGGTACTGTAAGAGCGCTCACACTGCGGAGGTCTGTACTGTAAGAGCGCTCACACTGCGGGGGTCTGTACTGTAAGAGCGGTCACACTGCGGAGGTCTGTACTGTAAGAGCGGTCACACTGCGGAGGTCTGTACTGTAAGAGCGCTCACACTGCAGAGGTCTGTACTGTAAGAGCGCTCACACTGCGGAGGTCTGTACTGTAAGAGCGGTCACACTGCGGAGGTCTGTACTGTAAGAGCGGTCACACTGCGGAGGTCTGTACTGTAAGAGCGCTCACACTGCGGAGGTCTGTACTGTAAGAGCGGTCACACTGCAGAGGTCTGTACTGTAAGAGCGGTCACACTGCGGAGGTCTGTACTGTAAGAGCGGTCACACTGCGGAGGTCTGTACTGTAAGAGCGCTCACACTGCGGAGGTCTGTACTGTAAGAGCGGTCACACTGCGGAGGTCTGTACTGTAAGAGCGGTCACACTGCGGAGGTCTGTACTGTAAGAGCGGTCACACTGCGGAGGTCTGTACTGTAAGAGCGGTCACACTGCGGAGGTCTGTACTGTAAGAGCGCTCACACTGCGGAGGTCTGTACTGTAAGAGCGGTCACACTGCGGAGGTCTGTACTGTAAGAGCGGTCACACTGCGGAGGTCTGTACTGTAAGAGCGGTCACACTGCGGAGGTCTGTACTGTAAGAGCGGTCACACTGCGGAGGTCTGTACTGTAAGAGCGCTCACACTGCGGAGGTCTGTACTGTAAGAGCGCTCACACTGCGGAGGTCTGTACTGTAAGAGCGGTCACACTGCGGAGGTCTGTACTGTAAGAGCGCTCACACTGCGGAGGTCTGTACTGTAAGAGCGCTCACACTGCGGAGGTCTGTACTGTAAGAGCGGTCACACTGCGGAGGTCTGTACTGTAAGAGCGGTCACACTGCGGAGGTCTGTACTGTAAGAGCGGTCACACTGCGGAGGTCTGTACTGTAAGAGCGCTCACACTGCGGAGGTCTGTACTGTAAGAGCGCTCACACTGCGGAGGTCTGTACTGTAAGAGCGGTCACACTGCGGAGGTCTGTACTGTAAGAGCGCTCACACTGTGGAGGTCTGTACTGTAAGAGCGCTCACACTGCGGAGGTCTGTACTGTAAGAGCGGTCACACTGCGGAGGTCTGTACTGTAAGAGCGGTCACACTGCGGAGGTCTGTACTGTAAGAGCGGTCACACTGCGGAGGTCTGTACTGTAAGAGCGGTCACACTGCGGAGGTCTGTACTGTAAGAGCGCTCACACTGCGGAGGTCTGTACTGTAAGAGCGGTCACACTGCGGAGGTCTGTACTGTAAGAGCGCTCACACTGCGGAGGTCTGTACTGTAAGAGCGGTCACACTGCGGAGGTCTGTACTGTAAGAGCGGTCACACTGCGGAGGTCTGTACTGTAAGAGCGCTCACACTGCGGGAGGTCTGTACTGTAAGAGCGGTCACACTGCGGAGGTCTGTACTGTAAGAGCGGTCACACTGCGGAGGTCTGTACTGTAAGAGCGGTCACACTGCGGAGGTCTGTACTGTAAGAGCGCTCACACTGCGGAGGTCTGTACTGTAAGAGCGCTCACACTGCGGAGGTCTGTACTGTAAGAGCGGTCACACTGCGGAGGTCTGTACTGTAAGAGCGGTCACACTGCGGAGGTCTGTACTGTAAGAGCGCTCACACTGCGGAGGTCTGTACTGTAAGAGCGGTCACACTGCGGAGGTCTGTACTGTAAGAGCGGTCACACTGCGGAGGTCTGTACTGTAAGAGCGGTCACACTGCGGAGGTCTGTACTGTAAGAGCGGTCACACTGCGGAGGTCTGTACTGTAAGAGCGCTCACACTGCGGAGGTCTGTACTGTAAGAGCGCTCACACTGCGGAGGTCTGTACTGTAAGAGCGGTCACACTGCGGAGGTCTGTACTGTAAGAGCGCTCACACTGCGGAGGTCTGTACTGTAAGAGCGCTCACACTGCGGAGGTCTGTACTGTAAGAGCGGTCACACTGCGGAGGTCTGTACTGTAAGAGCGGTCACACTGCGGAGGTCTGTACTGTAAGAGCGGTCACACTGCGGAGGTCTGTACTGTAAGAGCGCCACACTGCGGAGGTCTGTACTGTAAGAGCGCTCACACTGCGGAGGTCTGTACTGTAAGAGCGCTCACACTGCGGAGGTCTGTACTGTAAGAGCGGTCACACTGCGGAGGTCTGTACTGTAAGAGCGGTCACACTGCGGAGGTCTGTACTGTAAGAGCGGTCACACTGCGGAGGTCTGTACTGTAAGAGCGGTCACACTGCGGAGGTCTGTACTGTAAGAGCGCTCACACTGCGGAGGTCTGTACTGTAAGAGCGGTCACACTGCGGAGGTCTGTACTGTAAGAGCGCTCACACTGCGGAGGTCTGTACTGTAAGAGCGGTCACACTGCGGAGGTCTGTACTGTAAGAGCGGTCACACTGCGGAGGTCTGTACTGTAAGAGCGCTCACACTGCGGAGGTCTGTACTGTAAGAGCGGTCACACTGCGGAGGTCTGTACTGTAAGAGCGGTCACACTGCGGAGGTCTGTACTGTAAGAGCGGTCACACTGCGGAGGTCTGTACTGTAAGAGCGCTCACACTGCGGAGGTCTGTACTGTAAGAGCGCTCACACTGCGGAGGTCTGTACTGTAAGAGCGCTCACACTGCGGAGGTCTGTACTGTAAGAGCGGTCACACTGCGGAGGTCTGTACTGTAAGAGCGGTCACACTGCGGAGGTCTGTACTGTAAGAGCGGTCACACTGCGGAGGTCTGTACTGTAAGAGCGGTCACACTGCGGAGGTCTGTACTGTAAGAGCGCTCACACTGCGGAGGTCTGTACTGTAAGAGCGCTCACACTGCGGAGGTCTGTACTGTAAGAGCGCTCACACTGCGGAGGTCTGTACTGTAAGAGCGGTCACACTGCGGAGGTCTGTACTGTAAGAGCGGTCACACTGCCGGAGGTCTGTACTGTAAGAGCGGTCACACTGCGGAGGTCTGTACTGTAAGAGCGGTCACACTGCGGAGGTCTGTACTGTGAGAGCGGTCACACTGCGGAGGTCTGTACTGTAAGAGCGCCACACTGCGGAGGTCTGTACTGTAAGAGCGCTCACACTGCGGAGGTCTGTACTGTAAGAGCGCTCACACTGCGGAGGTCTGTACTGTAAGAGCGCTCACACTGCGGAGGTCTGTACTGTAAGAGCGGTCACACTGCGGAGGTCTGTACTGTAAGAGCGGTCACACTGCGGAGGTCTGTATTGTGTGGGGAGTCGGTCTGGTAGATAGCGGTACGGGTGCAGTACCGAGGCAAAACAAGGAGTCCAGAATGTGCATCAGAAATAAGGAGGCAAAACAAAACAGGCCAACACAGGTTCAGTCACCTGGGAGGTTTAGGTGCAGGTTCGCACTCAGGCTGTCGGCCCAGCCGCAGGAGAATCCACCTTCAGGTAGCCAGGAACAACAACACCTCCTTGCTGAGCTCTTTCCTCGAAGTCAGAGAAGTCCACAGCCCTGTTTACAGCTCCAGGACAATCACCACACAGCTGCTAAGGAGGCTGCCTTTAAAGGCCCGGATAAAGTCCGGCCTGGACCGTGGGAGTAGGCACCCACCCAACTCTTTGCCTACTCCCAGTAAGAGCCGGCCCGGATTAGCTTTGCAGCCAAACTAAGTAACAAAGTCAAGCAGCACTAGCTGCTGCAGTCACATAAAACCCGGCTCTCACCTCACCGAGGCCAGCAACCTCGGTGACACGTACCTGCCATCGACTATGATACCTTGCACCCTCTTACAATTGTAAGAGCACCCACACTAGCGGAGGTGTGTACTGTAAGAGCGCTCACACTGCGGAGGTCTGTACTGTAAGAGCGCTCACACTGCGGAGGTCTGTACTGTAAGAGCGCTCACACTGCGGAGGTCTGTACTGTAAGAGCGGTCACACTGCAGAGGTCTGTACTGTAAGAGCGGTCACACTGCGGAGGTCTGTACTGTAAGAGCGCTCACACTGCGGAGGTTTGTACTGTAAGAGCGCTCACACTGCGGGGGTCTGTACTGTAAGAGCGGTCACACTGCGGAGGTCTGTACTGTAAGAGCGGTCACACTGCGGAGGTCTGTACTGTAAGAGCGGTCACACTGCGGAGGTCTGTACTGTAAGAGCGCTCACACTGCGGAGGTCTGTACTGTAAGAGCGGTCACACTGCAGAGGTCTGTACTGTAAGAGCGGTCACACTGCGGAGGTCTGTACTGTAAGAGCGCTCACACTGCGGAGGTTTGTACTGTAAGAGCGCTCACACTGCGGAGGTCTGTACTGTAAGAGCGGTCACACTGCGGAGGTCTGTACTGTAAGAGGTCTCACACTGCGGAGGTCTCTACTGCGAGCGCTCACCCTGCGGAGGTCGAGTACTGTAAGAGCGCTCACACTGCGGAGGTCTGTACTGTAAGAACGCTCACACTGCGGAGGTCTGTACCTTAAGAGCGGTCACACTGCGGAGGTCTCTACTGTAGGAGCGCTCACACTGTGGAGGTCTGTACTGTAAGAGCGGTCACACTGCGGAGGTCTCTACTGTAGGAGAGCTCACACTGTGGAGGTCTGTACTGTAAGAGCGGTCACACTGGCGGAGGTCTGTACTGTAAGAGCGGTCACACTGCGCAGGTCTGTACTGTAAGAGCGGTCACACTGCGGAGGTCTGTACTGTAAGATCGGTCACACTGCGGAGGTCTGTACTGTAAGAGCGCTCACACTGCGGAGGTCTGTACTGTAAGAGCGGTCACACTGCGGAGGTCTGTACTGTAAGAGCGCCACACTGCGGAGGTCTGTACTGTAAGAGCGCTCACACTGCGGAGGTCTGTACTGTAAGAGCGCTCACACTGCGGAGGTCTGTACTGTAAGAGCGTCACACTGCGGAGGTCTGTACTGTAAGAGCGCTCACACTGCGGAGGTCTATACTGTAAGAGCGCTCACACTGCGGAGGTCTGTACTGTAAGAGCACTCACACTGCGGAGGTCTGTACTGTAAGAGCGCTCACACTGCGGAGGTCTGTACTGTAAGAGCGCTCACACTGCGGAGGTCTGTACTGTAAGAGCGCTCACACTGCGGAGGTCTGTACTGTAAGAGCGGTCACACTGCGGAGGTCTGTACTGTAAGAGCGCTCACACTGCGGAGGTCTGTACTGTAAGAGCGGTCACACTGCGGAGGTCTGTACTGTAAGAGCGGTCACACTGCGGAGGTCTGTACTGTAAGAGCGGTCACACTGCGGAGGTCTGTACTGTAAGAGCGGTCACACTGCGGAGGTCTGTACTGTAAGAGCGGTCACACTGCGGAGGTCTGTACTGTAAGAGCGGTCACACTGCGGAGGTCTGTACTGTAAGAGCGGTCACACTGCGGAGGTCTGTACTGTAAGAGCGGTCACACTGGCGGAGGTCTGTACTGTAAGAGCGGTCACACTGCGGAGGTCTGTACTGTAAGAGCGGTCACACTGCAGAGGTCTGTACTGTAAGAGCGCTCACACTGCGGAGGTCTGTACTGTAAGAGCGGTCACACTGCGGAGGTCTGTACTGTAAGAGCGGTCACACTGCGGAGGTCTGTACTGTAAGAGCGGTCACACTGCGGAGGTCTGTACTGTAAGAGCGGTCACACTGCAGAGGTCTGTACTGTAAGAGCGCTCACACTGCGGAGGTCTGTACTGTAAGAGCGGTCACACTGCGGAGGTCTGTACTGTAAGAGCGGTCACACTGCGGAGGTCTGTACTGTAAGAGCGGTCACACTGCGGAGGTCTGTACTGTAAGAGCGGTCACACTGCGGAGGTCTGTACTGTAAGAGCGGTCACACTGCAGAGGTCTGTACTGTAAGAGCGCTCACACTGCGGAGGTCTGTACTGTAAGAGCGGTCACACTGCGGAGGTCTGTACTGTAAGAGCGCTCACACTGCGGAGGTCTGTACTGTAAGAGCGCTCACACTGCGGAGGTCTGTACTGTAAGAGCGGTCACACTGCGGAGGTCTGTACTGTAAGAGCGGTCACACTGCGGAGGTCTGTACTGTAAGAGCGGTCACACTGCGGAGGTCTGTACTGTAAGAGCGGTCACACTGCGGAGGTCTGTACTGTAAGAGCGCTCACACTGCGGAGGTCTGTACTGTAAGAGCGGTCACACTGCGGAGGTCTGTACTGTAAGAGCGGTCACACTGCGGAGGTCTGTACTGTAAGAGCGCTCACACTGCGGGAGGTCTGTACTGTAAGAGCGGTCACACTGCGGAGGTCTGTACTGTAAGAGCGGTCACACTGCGGAGGTCTGTACTGTAAGAGCGGTCACACTGCGGAGGTCTGTACTGTAAGAGCGGTCACACTGCGGAGGTCTGTACTGTAAGAGCGCTCACACTGCGGAGGTCTGTACTGTAAGAGCGGTCACACTGCGGAGGTCTGTACTGTAAGAGCGCTCACACTGCGGAGGTCTGTACTGTAAGAGCGGTCACACTGCGGAGGTCTGTACTGTAAGAGCGGTCACACTGCGGAGGTCTGTACTGTAAGAGCGCTCACACTGCGGAGGTCTGTACTGTAAGAGCGGTCACACTGGCGGAGGTCTGTACTGTAAGAGCGGTCACACTGCGGAGGTCTGTACTGTAAGAGCGGTCACACTGCGGAGGTCTGTACTGTAAGAGCGCTCACACTGCGGAGGTCTGTACTGTAAGAGCGCTCACACTGCGGAGGTCTGTACTGTAAGAGCGGTCACACTGCGGAGGTCTGTACTGTAAGAGCGGTCACACTGCGGAGGTCTGTACTGTAAGAGCGGCTCACACTGGCGGAGGTCTGTACTGTAAGAGCGGTCACACTGCGGAGGTCTGTACTGTAAGAGCGGTCACACTGCGGAGGTCTGTACTGTAAGAGCGGTCACACTGCGGAGGTCTGTACTGTAAGAGCGGTCACACTGCGGAGGTCTGTACTGTAAGAGCGTCACACTGCGGAGGTCTGTACTGTAAGAGCGCTCACACTGCGGAGGTCTGTACTGTAAGAGCGGTCACACTGCGGAGGTCTGTACTGTAAGAGCGCTCACACTGCGGAGGTCTGTACTGTAAGAGCGCTCACACTGCGGAGGTCTGTACTGTAAGAGCGGTCACACTGCGGAGGTCTGTACTGTAAGAGCGGTCACACTGCGGAGGTCTGTACTGTAAGAGCGGTCACACTGCGGAGGTCTGTACTGTAAGAGCGCCACACTGCGGAGGTCTGTACTGTAAGAGCGCTCACACTGCGGAGGTCTGTACTGTAAGAGCGCTCACACTGCGGAGGTCTGTACTGTAAGAGCGCTCACACTGCGGAGGTCTGTACTGTAAGAGCGCTCACACTGCGGAGGTCTGTACTGTAAGAGCGCTCACACTGCGGAGGTCTGTACTGTAAGAGCGGTCACACTGCGGAGGTCTGTACTGTAAGAGCGGTCACACTGCGGAGGTCTGTACTGTAAGAGCGGTCACACTGCGGAGGTCTGTACTGTAAGAGCGGTCACACTGCAGAGGTCTGTACTGTAAGAGCGCTCACACTGCGGAGGTCTGTACTGTAAGAGCGGTCACACTGCGGAGGTCTGTACTGTAAGAGCGCTCACACTGCGGAGGTCTGTACTGTAAGAGCGGTCACACTGCGGAGGTCTGTACTGTAAGAGCGGTCACACTGCGGAGGTCTGTACTGTAAGAGCGCTCACACTGCGGGAGGTCTGTACTGTAAGAGCGGTCACACTGCAGAGGTCTGTACTGTAAGAGCGGTCACACTGCGGAGGTCTGTACTGTAAGAGCGGTCACACTGCGGAGGTCTGTACTGTAAGAGCGTCACACTGCGGAGGTCTGTACTGTAAGAGCGCTCACACTGCGGAGGTCTGTACTGTAAGAGCGCTCACACTGCGGAGGTCTGTACTGTAAGAGCGGTCACACTGCGGGGGTCTGAACTGTAAGAGCGGTCACACTGCGGAGGTCTGTACAGTAAGAACGGTCACACTGCGGAGGTCTGTACTGTAAGATCGGTCACACTGCGGAGGTCTGTACTGTAAGAGCGCTCACACTGCGGAGGTCTGTACTGTAAGAGCGCTCACACTGCGGAGGTCTGTACTGTAAGAGCGCTCACACTGGCGGAGGTCTGTACTGTAAGAGCGGTCACACTGCGGAGGTCTGTACTGTAAGAGCGGTCACACTGCCGGGGTCTGTACTGTAAGAGCGGTCACACTGCGGAGGTCTGTACTGTAAGAGCGGTCACACTGCGGAGGTCTGTACTGTAAGAGCGCTCACACTGCGGAGGTCTGTACTGTAAGAGCGCCACACTGCGGAGGTCTGTACTGTAAGAGCGCTCACACTGCGGAGGTCTGTACTGTAAGAGCGCTCACACTGCGGAGGTCTGTACTGTAAGAGCGCTCACACTGCGGAGGTCTGTACTGTAAGAGCGGTCACACTGCGGAGGTCTGTACTGTAAGAGCGGTCACACTGCGGAGGTCTGTATTGTGTGGGGAGTCGGTCTGGTAGATAGCGGTGCGGGTGCAGTACCGAGGCAAAACAAGGAGTCCAGAATGTGCATCAGAAATAAGGGAGGCAAAACAAAACAGGCCAACACAGGTTCAGTCACCTGGGAGGTTTAGGTGCAGGTTCGCACCAGGCTGTCGGCCCAGCCGCAGGAGAATCCACCTTCAGGTAGCCAGGAACAACAACACCTCCTTGCTGAGCTCTTTCCTCGAAGTCAGAGAAGTCCACAGCCCTGTTTACAGCTCCAGGACAATCACCACACAGCTGCTAAGGAGGCTGCCTTTTTAAAGGCCCGGATAAAGTCCGGCCTGGACCGTGGGAGTAGGCACCCACCCAACTCTTTGCCTACTCCCAGTAAGAGCCGGCCCGGATTAGCTTTGCAGCCAAACTAAGTAACAAAGTCAAGCAGCACTAGCTGCTGCAGTCACATAAAACCCGGCTCTCACCTCACCGAGGCCAGCAACCTCGGTGACACGTACCTGCCATCGACTATGATACCTTACACCCTCTTACAATTGTAAGAGCACCCACACTGCGGAGGTGTGTACTGTAAGAGCGCTCACACTGCGGAGGTCTGTACTGTAAGAGCGCTCACACTGCGGAGGTCTGTACTGTAAGAGCGCTCACACTGCGGAGGTCTGTACTGTAAGAGCGGTCACACTGCAGAGGTCTGTACTGTAAGAGCGGTCACACTGCGGAGGTCTGTACTGTAAGAGCGCTCACACTGCGGAGGTTTGTACTGTAAGAGCGCTCACACTGCGGGAGGTCTGTACTGTAAGAGCGTCACACTGCGGAGGTCTGTACTGTAAGAGCGGTCACACTGCGGAGGTCTGTACTGTAAGAGCGGTCACACTGCGGAGGTCTGTACTGTAAGAGCGCTCACACTGCGGAGGTCTGTACTGTAAGAGCGGTCACACTGCAGAGGTCTGTACTGTAAGAGCGGTCACACTGCGGAGGTCTGTACTGTAAGAGCGCTCACACTGCGGAGGTTTGTACTGTAAGAGCGCTCACACTGCGGAGGTCTGTACTGTAAGAGCGGTCACACTGCGGAGGTCTGTACTGTAAGAGGTCTCACACTGCGGAGGTCTCTACTGCGAGAGCGCTCACCCTGCGGAGGTCAGTACTGTAAGAGCGCTCACACTGCGGAGGTCTGTACTGTAAGAACGCTCACACTGCGGAGGTCTGTACCTTAAGAGCGGTCACACTGCGGAGGTCTCTACTGTAGGAGCGCTCACACTGTGGAGGTCTGTACTGTAAGAGCGGTCACACTGCGGGAGGTCTCTACTGTAGGAGAGCTCACACTGTGGAGGTCTGTACTGTAAGAGCGGTCACACTGCGGGAGGTCTGTACTGTAAGAGCGGTCACACTGCGCAGGTCTGTACTGTAAGAGCGGTCACACTGCGGAGGTCTGTACTGTAAGATCGGTCACACTGCGGAGGTCTGTACTGTAAGAGCGCTCACACTGCGGGAGGTCTGTACTGTAAGAGCGGTCACACTGCGGAGGTCTGTACTGTAAGAGCGCTCACACTGCGGAGGTCTGTACTGTAAGAGCGCTCACACTGCGGAGGTCTGTACTGTAAGAGCGCTCACACTGCGGAGGTCTGTACTGTAAGAGCGCTCACACTGCGGAGGTCTGTACTGTAAGAGCGCTCACACTGCGGAGGTCTGTACTGTAAGAGCGCTCACACTGCGGAGGTCTGTATTGTAAGAGCACTCACACTGCGGAGGTGTGTACTGTAAGAGCGCTCACACTGCGGAGGTCTGTACTGTAAGAGCGCTCACACTGCGGAGGTCTGTACTGTAAGAGCGCTCACACTGCGGAGGTCTGTACTGTAAGAGCGGTCACACTGCGGAGGTCTCTACTGTAGGAGCGTCACACTGCGGAGGTCTGTTCTGTAAGAGCGGTCACACTGCGGAGGTCTGTACTGTAAGAGCGGTCACACTGCGGAGGTCTGTTCTGTAAGAGCGGTCACACTGCGGAGGTCTGTACTGTAAGAGCGCTCACACTGCGGGAGGTCTGTACTGTAAGAGCGGTCACACTGCGGAGGTCTGTACTGTAAGAGCGGTCACACTGCGGAGGTCTGTACTGTAAGAGCGCTCACACTGCGGAGGTCTGTACTGTAAGAGCGGTCACACTGCGGAGGTCTGTACTGTAAGAGCGGTCACACTGCGGAGGTCTGTACTGTAAGAGCGGTCACACTGCGGAGGTCTGTACTGTAAGAGCGTCACACTGCGGAGGTCTGTACTGTAAGAGCGGTCACACTGCGGAGGTCTGTACTGTAAGAGCGCTCACACTGCGGAGGTCTGTACTGTAAGAGCGCTCACACTGCGGAGGTCTGTACTGTAAGAGCGCTCACACTGCGGAGGTGTGTACTGTAAGAGCGCTCACACTGCGGAGGTCTGTACTGTAAGAGCGCTCACACTGCGGAGGTCTGTACTGTAAGAGCGCTCACACTGCGGAGGTCTGTACTGTAAGAGCGGTCACACTGCGGAGGTCTCTACTGTAGGAGCGCTCACACTGCGGAGGTCTGTTCTGTAAGAGCGGTCACACTGCGGAGGTCTGTACTGTAAGAGCGGTCACACTGCGGAGGTCTGTTCTGTAAGAGCGGTCACACTGCGGAGGTCTGTACCGTAAGAGCGCTCACACTGCGGAGGTCTTTACTGTAAGAGCGGTCACACTGCGGAGGTCTGTACCGTAAGAGCGCTCACACTGCGGAGGTCTGTACTGTAAGAGCGCTCACACTGCGGAGGTCTGTACTGTAAGAGCGGTCACACTGCGGAGGTCTGTACTGTAAGAGCGGTCACACTACGGAGGTCTGTACTGTAAGAGCGGTCACACTGTGGAGGTCTGTACTGTAAGAGCGCTCACACTGCGGAGGTTTGTACTGTAAGAGCGCTCACACTGCGGAGGTCTGTACTGTATGAGCGGTCACACTGCGGAGGTCTGTACTGTAAGAGCGGTCACACTGCGGAGGTCTCTACTGTAGGAGCGCTCACACTGCTGAGGTCTGTTCTGTAAGAGCGGTCACACTGCGGAGGTCTGTACTGTAAGAGCGGTCACACTGCGGAGGTCTGTTCTGTAAGAGCGGTCACACTGCGGAGGTCTGTACCGTAAGAGCGCTCACACTGCGGAGGTCTGTACTGTAAGAGCGCTCACACTGCGGAGGTCTGTACTGTAAGAGCGGTCACACTGCGGAGGTCTGTACTGTAAGAGCGGTCACACTGCGGAGGTCTGTACTGTAAGAGCGGTCACACTGTGGAGGTCTGTACTGTAAGAGCGCTCACACTGCGGAGGTTTGTACTGTAAGAGCGCTCACACTGCGGAGGTCTGTACTGTACGAGCGGTCACACTGCAGAGGTCTGTACTGTAAGAGCGGTCACACTGCAGAGGTCTGTACTGTAAGAGCGGTCATACTGCGGAGGTCTGTACTGTAAGAGCGGTCACACTGCAGAGGTCTGTACTGTAAGAGCGCTCACACTGCGGAGGTCTGTTCTGTAAGAGCGCTCACACTGCGGAGGTCTGTACTGTAAGAGCGGTCACACTGCGGAGGTCTGTACTGTAAGAGGTCTCACACTGCGGAGGTCTCTACTGTGAGAGCGCTCACCCTGCGGAGGTCAGTACTGTAAGAGCGCTCACACTGCGGAGGTCTGTACTGTAAGAACGCTCACACTGCGGAGGTCTGTACCGTAAGAGCGGTCACACTGCGGAGGTCTCTACTGTAGGAGCGCTCACACTGTGGAGGTCTGTACTGTAAGAGCGGTCACACTGCGGAGGTCTCTACTGTAGGAGCGCTCACACTGTGGAGGTCTGTACTGTAAGAGCGGTCACACTGCGGAGGTCTGTACTGTAAGAGCGGTCACACTGCGCAGGTCTGTACTGTAAGAGCGGTCACACTGCGGAGGTCTGTAATGTAAGATCGGTCACACTGCGGAGGTCTGTACTGTAAGAGCGGTCCCACTGCAGAGGTCTGTACTGTAAGAGCGCCACACTGCGGAGGTCTGTACTGTAAGAGCGGTCACACTGCGGAGGTCTGTACTGTAAGAGCGGTCACACTGCGGAGGTCTGTACTGTAAGAGCGGTCACACTGCGGAGGTCTGTACTGTAAGAGCACTCACACTGCGGAGGTCTGTACTGTAAGAGCGGTCACACTGCGGAGGTCTGTACTGTAAGAGCGGTCACACTGCGGAGGTCTGTACTGTAAGAGCGCTCACACTGCGGAGGTCTGTACTGTAAGAGCGGTCACACTGCGGAGGTCTGTACTGTAAGAGCGCTCACACTGCGGAGGTCTGTACTGTAAGAGCGCTCACACTGCGGAGGTCTGTACTGTAAGAGCGGTCACACTGCGGAGGTCTGTACTGTAAGAGCGCTCACACTGCGGAGGTCTGTACTGTAAGAGCGCTCACACTGCGGAGGTCTGTACTGTAAGAGCGCTCACACTGCGGAGGTCTGTATTGTAAGAGCACTCACACTGCGGAGGTGTGTACTGTAAGAGCGCTCACACTGCGGAGGTCTGTACTGTAAGAGCGCTCACACTGCGGAGGTCTGTACTGTAAGAGCGCTCACACTGCGGAGGTCTGTACTGTAACAGCGGTCACACTGCGGAGGTCTCTACTGTAGGAGCGCTCACACTGCGGAGGTCTGTTCTGTAAGAGCGGTCACACTGCGGAGGTCTGTACTGTAAGAGCGGTCACACTGCGGAGGTCTGTTCTGTAAGAGCGGTCACACTGCGGAGGTCTGTACTGTAAGAGCGCTCACACTGCGGAGGTCTTTACTGTAAGAGCGGTCACACTGCGGAGGTCTGTACCGTAAGAGCGCTCACACTGCGGAGGTCTGTACTGCAAGAGCGATCACACTGCGGAGGTCTGTACTGTAAGAGCGGTCACACTGCGGAGGTCTGTACTGTAAGAGCGCTCACACTGCGGAGGTCTGTACTGCAAGAGCGGTCACACTGCGGAGGTCTGTACTGTAAGAGCGGTCACACTGCGGAGGTCTGTACTGTAAGAGCGGTCACACTGCGGAGGTCTGTACTGTAAGAGCGCTCACACTGCGGAGGTCTGTACTGTAAGAGCGCTCACACTGCGGAGGTCTGTACTGTAAGAGCGCTCACACTGCGGAGGTCTGTACTGTAAGAGCGGTCACACTGCGGAGGTCTGTACTGTAAGAGCGCTCACACTGCGGAGGTCTGTACTGTAAGAGCGCTCACACTGCGGAGGTCTGTACTGTAAGAGCGGTCACACTGCGGAGGTCTGTACTGTAAGAGCGGTCACACTGCGGAGGTCTGTACTGTAAGAGCGGTCACACTGCGGAGGTCTGTACTGTAAGAGCGGTCACACTGCAGAGGTCTGTACTGTAAGAGCGCTCACACTGCGGAGGTCTGTACTGTAAGAGCGGTCACACTGCGGAGGTCTGTACTGTAAGAGCGGTCACACTGCGGAGGTCTGTACTGTAAGAGCGGTCACACTGCGGAGGTCTGTACTGTAAGAGCGCTCACACTGCGGAGGTCTGTACTGTAAGAGCGGTCACACTGCGGAGGTCTGTACTGTAAGAGCGCTCACACTGCGGAGGTCTGTACTGTAAGAGCGGTCACACTGCGGAGGTCTGTACTGTAAGAGCGCTCACACTGCGGAGGTCTGTACTGTAAGAGCGGTCACACTGCGGAGGTCTGTACTGTAAGAGCGGTCACACTGCGGAGGTCTGTACTGTAAGAGCGGTCACACTGCGGAGGTCTGTACTGTAAGAGCGCTCACACTGCGGAGGTCTGTACTGTAAGAGCGCTCACACTGCGGAGGTCTGTACTGTAAGAGCGGTCACACTGCGGAGGTCTGTACTGTAAGAGCGGTCACACTGCGGAGGTCTGTACTGTAAGAGCGCTCACACTGCGGAGGTCTGTACTGTAAGAGCGCTCACACTGCGGAGGTCTGTACTGTAAGAGCGGTCCCACTGCGGAGGTCTGTACTGTAAGAGCGGTCACACTGCGGAGGTCTGTACTGTAAGAGCGGTCACACTGCGGAGGTCTGTACTGTAAGAGCGGTCACACTGCGGAGGTCTGTACTGTAAGAGCGGTCACACTGCGGAGGTCTGTACTGTAAGAGCGGTCACACTGCGGAGGTCTGTACTGTAAGAGCGGTCACACTGCGGAGGTCTGTACTGTAAGAGCGGTCACACTGCGGAGGTCTGTACTGTAAGAGCGCTCACACTGCGGAGGTCTGTACTGTAAGAGCGGTCACACTACGGAGGTCTGTACTGTAAGAGCGGTCACACTACGGAGGTCTGTACTGTAAGAGCGGTCACACTGCGGAGGTCTGTACTGTAAGAGCGGTCACACTGCGGAGGTCTGTACTGTAAGAGCGGTCACACTGTGGAGGTCTGTACTGTAAGAGCGGTCACACTGCGGAGGTCTGTACTGTAAGAGCGGTCACACTGCGGAGGTCTGTACTGTAAGAGAGGTCACACTGCGGAGGTCTGTACGGTAAGAGCGCTCACACTGCGGAGGTCTTTTCTGTCTCTCCTCCCCCTGTACATATTCTGGGGTTCGGGCCCCCTCTTGTGCTCTGTACATGGAGGTGACCCCTTTATGTGCCCCCTCCTCCTGTGTTTGGTTATTAGTGACCTCGGTGGAGGAGATAACCCCGGAGCGCTGATCACTGGGGAAAGGTCGAGGTCCTTGAATTCTGCAGCCAACACCGAAGCATGAGGAGATCAGAGGAAACGTCACTGGATGAACCGCCAGATAGAAAACATACTGTACCATCAGCCATTACTGCTGACAACCTGCCTGTATATCCTGTCTGAGAGGTAGTCACAGCCCCGCCCCCTGCTGATGACATCACTGATATAATGACATGTGACCAGAGAGGGAAAATTCGGATAAAGTGCTCGCTGCTCGAGAAATTCTTCCAAAACCTTTTTGTATTTTAGATAAAATAATTAAAATTACATTAAAAAACAGAACATTAAGCTTCAAGTTTCAGCTGCGATCAGCCGCCAAGATACTCCGGAGGACCGGAAATCATCAGTAAGTGGCCATGACCTCATTCACAGTATATAGATAATGAAGAAATATCATCCTAAAATGTTACAAAAAGACTAAAAGTATCATAACTTGTGATGTGACAAAACTGATGGAACGTGACATTGGTAACTCTTCACAATACAGGAATGATGAGCGAAAGGAAGAAACTCGTAGAAGCGCGCGGCGCAGAAGAGAATGACCGGACTGCAGGTAAGTGCAAGCGCTCGATCAGAGGCCATGGGAGGACACACCCAGGAGATGAATAAAGGTAAGAAGAGGAAATGTGCAGGAATATGAGCTAAAGAGAGGGGCTCTCCGCCCTGCACAGGGTCCGCCACCGCCCCACATCTAATTCCTCTCAGATATTTCCTGATTGGAACGAGTTTGCACATAACCGCACTATTCAGCTATACTCGACGATCCCATTAATTTCTATGGGATCACCGCTGCGCAGCGATCCTAGCCTCGAGAGGTGTCGCCGTGTGGCCCTAGACTTAGAGAAGCAGGTTGCTGCACCCTCAGGAGGCTTTCATACACGTACCCTGGGCGCACACACATCTCATAGGGCCCCACAGCTAAACTTAGGCCCCTTTCACATGGGCGAGTTTTCCTGCGGGTGCGATGCGTGAGGTGAACGCATTGCACCTGCACTGAATCGGACCCATTCATTCCTATGAGGCTGTGCACATGAGCGGTGATTTTCCCGCATCACTTTTGCATTGCGTGAAAATCGCAGCATGCTCCACTTTCTGCGTTTTTCACGCAACGCAGGCCCCATAGAAGTTAATGAGGCTGTGGGAAAATCGCAAGCATCCGCAAGCAAGTGCGGATGCGGTGCGATTTTCCCACATGGTTGCTAGGAGATGATCGGGATGGGGACCCGATCTTTATTATTTTCCCTTATAACATGGTTATAAGGGAAAATAATAGCATTCTAATTACAGAATGTTATGTAAAAAGGGGAAGAGAGGGTTAAAAATAAGAAAAAAACTTTAACTCACCTCCTCCTCTTGATCGCGTAGGTGCTGGCATCATTCTTCTTTCTTCATTCTGCTGGGTAAAGGACCTTCCGTGACATCACTGGGTCACATGGGTCACATGATTGGACCATGTGACCCAGTGACGTCACTGAAGGTCCTTCAACCAACAGATATGAGGATAGAAGATGTTCCTTGCACCTACGGGATCAATGGGAGGAGGTGAGTTAAAAAAAAAATATAAATAATTTAACCCTCTATTGCCCTGTTAACATAGCATTCTGTATTTAGAATGCTATTATAACCATGTTATAAGGGAAAATAATAAAATATACAGAATACTCAACCCGAAACTGGACTTCAGTGATGAAGTCCAGCTTCGGGTCTGGGTACTAAACATGCGGATTTTTCAGACGCGCGTGCAAAACACATTACAAAAGTTTGCACAAGTGCAGAAAAATCGCGCATTTTCCCGCAACGCTCCCGCATCTTATCCGGGCATCAAACATGACGCCCGTGTGAAAGAGGCCTTAGTTTCCTAGTGTAAGTGCGTCAGTCACCCACAGGTAATGCAGACCATGCTCAGCACCCCAGATTTATGGTGAATTTATGTTTTGGTCTTTTTCAAGTGAAATAAGTTTTAATTAAATAGAAATTGCAATAAAGACTGTTGCCTTTGGCCTCATCCACTTTATCTGACTTTAATGTGTGGAACATCTGCTCATTCTGAACACCACATTTCTCAATAGATTTGCAGAGGGCGGGTTTGGGGTGGCCCCAATGCTCCACTGGGTCCCCCAGACACCGTTGAGGTGTCACCACATGCTGCTGATCTCCGGAAGGGATGGTAAGGCGTGGTGCACCCCAATGGGAAATAAATCCAGAGAGTCAGGGTCTGCAGTAACCAGGGGGCTTCTTTACTGGAGGAATTCAGGTACAAAACAATACAGGCGAGGCATAGGGCTGGCTTCTCCAGTCTCCTCCCTGAGACGAGGTGTAGGGCTGGCTTCTCCAATCTCCTCCCTAGGACGAGGCATAGTGCTGGCTTCTTCAGTCTCCTCCCTAGGACGAGGCATAGGGCTGGCTTCTCCAGTCTCCTCCCTAGGACGAGGCATAGGGCTGGCTTCTCCAGCCTCCTCCCTAGGACGAGGCATAGGGCTGGCTTCTCCAGTCTCCTCCCTAGGACAAGGCATTGGGCTGGCTTCTCCAGTCTCCTCCCTAGGACGAGGCATAGGGCTGGCTTCTCCAGTCTCCTCCCTAGGGACGAGGCATAGGGCTGGCTTCTCCAGTCTCCTCCCTAGGATGAGGCATAGGGCTGGCTTCTCCAGTCTCTTCCGTAGGACGAGGCATAGGGCTGGCTTCTTCAGTCTCCTCCCTGGCAGAAGGGTTTGATGCTGAGGAAAGGCCTGAGCTAGCTGTCCCTCTGTCTCTCTCTTCAGAAGGCCGGTAGCCTGGTAGTTACCCCCCTGCTAGGGGCCCTGACTGCTCTCCTTATATACACTTTCTAACTAGACTAGAAGCTTCTAGTGGGAGGGTGGAGCGGAGAAGCTCAGCACAAACAGATACAATGTTACACTTTCCGTCTTTCATAGACTTACATTACAGCTTCAATGATACTCAATGACACTGCAGATTTTCCAGACAAAAACAAGTTTTGAACCATAACAACAGAGCTAAACCAGACAGTCACAAGGTCGGACTGTCTGATTTTCGTGGTAAACAAGTCTGGGGTTTTTCATCCAAAACATGATTTTCTTTAAACCTTATGGTAACTGTGAAAAATGACCAGCTTCTCATTATTAGCTAGAAAGTCTCTCAGTATTCATTAACCCTTTCCACAGTGCAGGGCAAATGCAGTAAAAAGGAGCAGGATATATATCACAACATACATATAAAATGCAGTTACACAGTACTAAACAGTATAAGTAAATGCAAGTTAACTCTTTAAAGTGAAATAAAATAAGGAGTTGATGACTTTGCATAGGGGAAATAGGGACAAATGTCCAGACTTCAAAGATCCCCTGCTCCAGGGCACTAGATTCACACCAGAAAGCTGCCAAAATACACCGATAGATCTCCTGCTTCTCTTCTATTACTAAGCTGTCTTCCTGCTCAGTGAAAGCCAGAAATCCCTCAAAGGAAGGAAAACCAAGCAAGGGGTGTCTCTATTACAGAGAACACCAGATCCACCATATTAAGTGGCCCCTATGTCAAGATCCGCTTTTTACAAGCTTTAAGGATGTGATGGGGAAGACCTAAGCAAGTTATCCATCCACAGACAGCTGTTTCGAGGTGTTGCCCCTCATCAGTGCGGAGTAGGATTCTGGCTAATCGGGAGCAATGCCTTGGATCTTGACATAGGGGCCACTGAATATGGTGGATCTGGTGATCTCTGTAATGGGGACACCCCTTGCTCGGTTTTCCTTCCTTTGAGGTATATCTGGCTCTCATTGTGTTGTAGACCCAATACTGGGGCTCCACAGTTATTTTGCATATTCCTGTTTCCCAGGGAGCTTTGCACTTTGGACGCTGTGTTGAGACTCTTAGATGAGGCTCTGCGGTGTTTTCTGTAGCCGGTCTCCCTGAGATCAGCTATTGTTTTGTTCCTGCTCAGTGAACAGGAATGAATACAACTACCATAGAAGCTGTAATAATCTCTTTGCATTGAGCTCCCCTAGTGGCGGCTGTGTGAAAATATAGAGGAAGAGAAGAGCAAGTTCTGTGCAGGCCCCCTCCCGCAAAGCCCCATAGTAGCTGCGTGGCCTGCCTTTGTTGCAGGTACCCCACTGCACAGTAACGGCCCCATCTTGTTTTTACCCCATTCACCATAGAGGTAGTTTTTAGAGACTTTTTTTCCCCTCACATCTAATGACTTTCGGACCCTTAATCCGGACCCTGGGACTGTACGTAATCTGACCTACAATGAAAGACAAGCCCTTAAACAACAGAAAGAAAGAGTGACTACAGCGGCTGATGGGGGACCTATGGCACGGGCGATCATTGCCACACGCAGATTATTATCTCCCAGAGGACCCGTCAGGTACAATTCTAGAGGAATTTACTTCCCTGATGAAATGGGCTGAATAACAATCATTAATAAGAAAGCGGTGTTTTAACGTTTCCACATGCAGAACCCCGTCTATTACCAATACCCCAGGATGGTATCGGGAGTGGGGTCCGTCACTCCACCGCCTCCTTGTGTCGCTCTTGTCCAGCAGAAGCATGTACAGTAAATGGGTGATCTCGGTATTTTCGGGGTGTCACGCTCCTGATACAATTGCTGCAGTCGTTTGATGTCCTCCTAGTTCCTCTTTCCTGACTCTAGATGTCGCTGCTCTCCTCCGGACATCAGTCTTGGGGCTCTCTATCAGACACTGGGGGTAAGCTATGGATTTACAGATACCCCATGGAGTTCATCCTCACCCATACTATCAGTGCGAGGGACATATATACCAGAAGTGCAGGGGGTGTGCGATGGGCACTCGATTCGCCCTGAGATACGCTAAGCTCTTCACGGGGAGCGTCAGATGCCAGTTCATAGCACAGTCCTTGCGCTCCCCCCTTAGATTGGTTTATATAAATGTTTCATGGACTATTCTTTAGCACAGATTTTGGATCTGGAAATGTTTAGTGGGACTTATTTTAAAGGTGTGGATGTTATAGTTATACCCAGCATACCGGAGCTATCCCCCCCGCCCGGCCTAGTGATCTACCATATGGCTGAGCGGGTGAGGCGCAATCTCACATTGGAGTCTGAGGAAATGGTTTCCAGTCAGAGGACATCTGAAGAGTATTGAGGCCTCAGCTTTACAGAGAACGAATCAATCATCACAAATTAGGAGCTCAAAACTAGAGCCAGGGGGCCCCTTCACCAGATTTCCAGGGTAGCTTCGTTACCCCTGTAAGAAGACATATTTTAGAGAAACACTGCCCCATCCTTCAGAGTGATCCAACTATGAAGGTACTTCCTCGACTCCTATTGTTACCTTTACAAGGGCCCAAAACCTGAAGACCCTGCTCGCCCCGAGCGCCCTCAGACTGGTCACTGACGGTGTATCAGCGGCCGGCAATGGATGTTTCAGCTGTGGTGGCCCTGGGGGTCTGCGAGACCATCACACATAGGATGACCACATTCACGTCATACATGGGTTCTTATTTACGGTTGTTACATCTAATATGTGGGTCGCATGACCCAATGTATCAGAACCAGACTCAATAAACACTAATGTTAGACAAGGACTTCTGACCCAGAGAGTTTCTAAACACATTGCCCGAGTGCCCTCCGAGGATCCTGACCGTTTCCGGTTAACCATCATTCAATGGGGAACAGGATTCCTTCGGGATTCTCAAATTATATACATTGGATGGGATAAAGAAAACCATCAAAACAGTGACCAAACAGCGCCCCCTACTGGTAGTTCCAGGCACAGGATAAGATTTGGATTGTTTCCTAGCACTAGCTATGTACTATAGACCTGACATTAGGGCAGTGTTACCTCATTCATCTCCTGGGTTATGATTCACCTTTTCATATCCTTTCTCTTCGGTCACTGTTCCCACTCTTGTCCTGCCCCATTCTTGCTGCAGTTTTCATGCGTCTGTTGGTCTGATTGCGACCTTCTGGGCCCTGTGATTGGGCAGCCGCAGCTTGTTGATGGCCTCCTGGATCTGGCGGTTCCACACAAGTTCCTTTCCTTCACTTTCTGTCCATAGTGATCACTATTACATCTCTCCTGTAAGTTATAATTGATGACTGTTTATAGTCCTCATGTCCTTTTATAACGTCCAGGGACTATCATTATTTATTATATTCTTTTACGTATTGATTTATGTAGATTGTGACTCGGTTCCCATCTTCCTACCGATGATGTCCGGTCCTCCAGGGTACTTAGGTAGGAACAAATTCAGAGTCTGATTACCACAGAAATGCGTAGCTGAATGTTCTTTTTTATGCAATTTCATTTATTTTAATAAGAAAGAATTCCTTCTGTGGTGTTGTTTATCCCAATTTTCCCTCTTCCTTTGTCTCGCGTCCGTGTTCTTAGGTCAGACATAAGGACGCAGTGCCTCCAGAGCCAGACCACAATATATTGGGGAGGGACGGCCTCATTCCAAAAGATGATGTTACAAGTAAGAACCAGTGAGGTTCGAAACACGTCAACCAGCGGTGGTGGGTGGAGGGGACTGGTTCTTAGGCCTCTTTCACACTAGCGTTGTTTCTTTCCGTCCTAGAGTTCCGTCCTCGGGGCTCTAGGACGGAAAGATACTGATCAGGATTTATCCTAATGCATCCTGAATGGAGAGAAATCCGTTCAGGATGCATCAGGATGTCTTCCGTTCAGTATGTGAACGTTTTTTGGACGTTGACAAAACCGTAGCATGCTGCGGATTTGTCTCCGTCCAAAAAGCCGGAAGACATGCCGCAATGCCGGATCCGGAATGAATGCCCATTGAAGAGCATTATTCCGGATCCGGCATTAAGCTAAACGTCGATTCGGCGCATTGCCGGATCCGACGTTTAGCGTTGCGCATCGCAGCAGCCGTTCGATCGGGGCCCCAGTGTAAGCTGGGGCTCGATCGATTACCATGGCAGCCAGGACGCTACTGGAGTCCTGGCTGCCATGGTAGTACAACCCAGCAGTGTACTTACTGCGCTGCGGCCGCCGGGCGCTCCATTATGACATCACAGGTCCGGGCGGCGCATTGATCTATGCGCCGCCCGGACGTGTGACGTCAGTAAGGAGCGCCCGGCCGCCGCAGTGCAGGTGAGTACACTGCTGCTGAGTACCATGGCAGACAGGACTCCAGTAGCGTCCTGGCTGCCATGGTAACAGTGATAAGCATATTGAAGACTGATCAGGATACTGATCAGTCTTCAAATGCTGTCAGTCCACTGCAGTTCTGACGGATCCGGCGGGACGGAAGTGCCCGCCGGATCCTCAGAACGCAAATGTGAAAGAGGCCTTACTCGTAACATCATCTTCTGGAATGAGGCTGTCCCTCCCGAATATATATTGTGGTGTGGCCCTGGAGGAACCGTGTCCTTACGTCTGGACCACGCAATGTTATGGATTACTGAAGATGCAATAAAGACAAAGATCAAGTAATATTCGGATACCTGGATCCTGGAACTTTGTTCTTTTCTTCTTTCGTAAAAATGATTTTACTCCAACCTTCTGTATCTCTAAGGTCCCATCCACACGACTTTATTCTTGGTCTGCATCTAATCTGCATTTTTTGCGGACTAGATGTTAACCCATTCATTTGACTGAAGTCTAAAAAATGTGGACAACTAGTTATATAACCATTATGATACTGCAAAGACAAAAGGGGGTCAGTCAGCACATCCGAATGCGCGGGTGCACGTCGTCATAGCTAGAAACACAAAGGAAAAATATACAATGCAACAGCACACTGCAAACCGAATAATGCTAAATTTGAGAATCTTGGCAAATACATTTTGTACAAAATTAGTTGGGCCCGTCTGCCACACGTCAAGGCGATCTCTGTAAGACGGGAACCTACCACTAAATTCTATCTGTTATGTGCCATGACGGCTACCATAAAATTCAGGAAGTGCAGGTTCCCCATGCATGCTGGGCCCACCTAAATTTTTGTCATTTTTGGTGCCAAAATGGCCTCCATTAAGTCCAGGGAATGCAGGCACCAACATGCATGCTGAGCCCACTCCACAACTCTACTGGTGCCAGATGGCCCACAACGAATGTATTTTTTTATTTTTGACAGATCAGGAGAAGGGTCAAATAAATGATGATGTCAACCAGGCCAAAAAGTAAAAATATTGGCCCAGTCATGGAATGGGGAGAGTGGGAACAGCATTAGAAGTCGACAGAGTGGCCCAATGACAGAGTGGTGAGGTAGCAGCAGCATGAGGAGACCACAGAGTGGCTCAATGACAGAGTGGTGAAGTGGCAGCAGCATGAGGAGACCACAGAGTGGTCCAGTGACATAGTAGTGAGCTGGCAGTAGCATGAGGAGACCACAGAGTGGTGATGTGGCAGCAGCATGAGGAGACCACAGAGTGGGGAGGGGGCAGCAGCATAAGGAAACCACAGACTTGCCCAGTGACGTAGTGGTGAGCTGGCAGCAAGAGGAGACCACAGAGTGGAGAGGGGGTAGCAGCATGAGGAGACTACAGAGTAGGGAGGTGGCAGCAGCATGAGGAGACCACAGAGTGGGGAGGTGGCAGCAGCATGAGGAGACCACAGAGTGGCCCAGAGACATATTGGTGAGGAGGCAGAAGCATGTGGAGACCACAGAGTGGCAAGGTGGCAGCAGCATGAGAAGACCAAAAAATGGCCCAGTGACATGGTGTGGTGGCAGCAGCATATGGAGACCACAGAGAGGTGATGTGGCAGTAGCATTAGGAGACCACAGAGTGGCCCAGTGACAGTGGTGAGTTGGAAGCAGCATGAGGAGACCACACAGTGGTGAGGTGGCAGCACCATGAGGAGACCAGAGTGGTGAGGTGGCAGCAGCATGAGGAGACCACAGAGTGGCCCAATCACATAGTGGTGAGCTGGAAGCAGCATTAGGAGACCACAGACTGGTGATGTGGCAGCAGCATGGGGAGACCAAAGAGTGGCCCAGTGACATACTGGTGAGGTGGCAGGAGCATGAGGAGACCACAGAGTGGCCCAGTAACATACTGGTGAGGAGGCAGCAGCCTGTGGAGACCACAGAGTGATGATGTGGCAGCAGCATGAGGAGACCACAGAGTGGTGATGTGACAGCAGCATGAGGAGACCAAAGAGTGGGGTTGTGGCAGCAGCATGAGGAGACCACAGAGTGGTGATGTGGCAGCCGCATGAGGAGACCACAGAGTGGTGAGGTGGCAGCAGCATGAGGAGACTAGAGAGTTGCCCAGTGACATAGTGGTGAGCTGGCAGCAGCATGAGGAGACCACAGAGTGGCCCAGTGATATAGTGTTGTGGTGGCAGCAGCATGAGGAGACTCCAGAGTGGTGATGTGGCAGCAGCATGAGGAGACCACAGAGTGGTGATGTCGCAGCAGCATGAGGAGTCCACAGAGTGATGAGGTGGCAGCAGCATGAGGAGACCACAGAATGGCCCAGTGACATATTGGTGAGGAGGCAGCAGCATGTGGAGACCACAGAGTGGTGAGGTGGCAGCAGCATGAGGAGACAACAGAGTGGCCCAGTGACACCTATTGATCCACAAGATACCTGTCAGATCAAACCACGTGTTGTCAATCTCACCGATCTCCTGCCACCTATCACGGGAACGTCAGTGACAATTAAAGTAATTATATTCTTGTATATAGGACACAGTATTATAGTAGATATATTCTTGTACATAGGAGCAGTATTATAGTAGTTTTACAGCAAGACACGGAGGCTCCTATTGCATTCTCTTCCTTTACTGATCACCAATAGCAGCAAAGAGATTAACATATGCAAAAAGTAACCATGGTAACAGTAGGTCCCACCCCAACAGCCCCTATAATAGGCCATTCCTCCTGTGGACCTTCCTCTTTCTTTGCTGCTCACCAGATAAGTAACACCTTGCTCAGTTTTGTTCCTTTCTGTGATTGCTGTGATAATTATTCATTTGTGGAGGTTTTTGTGCATACCCTTTAATTAGTTTGCACTCAGATTGTTTGTGTTTTGCTATATTGTGCCCCTTTGTGCACTTATTCTTCCTTGCATTCCTGCAGTTTTTCTCCTTCCCCTCTGGGTTTCTCAGTTATCTCTGGAGAGTCTCCCCTATTCCTCTCCCCTCCCTCCTTCCTGCCTGGTTTTCTCTGTTCCTCCCAGGACTGCTGCATTACATCACTGTCCTCTCAGTCTTACTGCACTCCTGTGCGGCTCCCCTCCGCTCCGCCTCCTCTCCTCTCCTCTGCTTGGCTTTGCCTGCTGTATCACTCTCCTCTGCTCCCAGCAGCAGCGAGATCTCGCGAGATTTGGCGGCCATCTTGGATCCCGTTCTCGCGAGATCTCGGTCTCCCAGTCTCCCTGTGTGCTCTGCTGCCGGCTCCTGCTCTCACTGCTCTGCTGGCTGCTCTCCTGGGGTGATTAACCCTTATTAGCTAGCGTTTTTCCATCCACAGGTAGTAGCACATTAGAGCTCCTTTCAAACCCTCCTTAGGGTTGATTTAGTTACTGCTAAGTATATATATATTTAGCACTGCTCCTATATTTGATTATGGATGCCTTCACTAATCAGGCCAACCCTCCGCTCCCCCTCAGGGGACCATAGCCCCATAGGTGTTGACACCCAGGCACTGGCGCTACAGCGCTCGGTATCTAGCGCCATCATGGAGGCCATGGGGTCCATGTCCTCCGTTATTTCACAGTCCATTACCCAGGCCCTGTCTGCACACCCCCTTGTTGGGGCCAGACCACCCCCCTCTGTACGGGCCCAGCATTCCCATGCTGCAGAACCTCCTGTTGAACAGGAGCCCATGACTGGTGTGATGAATGCCACCAAAGACGACGCGCTGAGGTCGCGTAAGAGAGCCTTTCCCCGCCAGGCTGAACGGGCGCGGGTATGGAAGTGTGCCAGAGCACAGGCTGACAGCGAGTCCGAATCGGACTTCAGGTCTGATCCAGAGGATCTGGCGGAGGCAAGTGACCCATCTGAGGAGGACGACTCCGTCCAGGTGTCTGACCCTGTCAGCATCGCCCCTTCTGCCCCATAGCTAAGGAGTCCGCCTCCGCCCGATAATGCCCCTGCATCCCTGCTTGATTCCTCTGGTGCCCGATGTTTGACCCTGAGGCCCTCCACCACCCTAGGTCGGCGGAGTGGCTTCCAGCGGCCCATGTAAGCAATTACTTGGAGCACTGGGTCCGCCGTCCTTTATCTAAGGAGGCGCGCAGCAAGCTGAGGGCTGAGTGCCCCAGGCCCATTGTGCCCCATAAGATCTGCGACACCCGGTCGTCGACCCTAAGTTGATGCAATTCTTATCAAAGACCGGCTGGAACCCCGTAAGGGGTTGGACTCGGCTCTGAGGGGCTGTCAGGATAAACTCTTGGACATATTCGGTCCCCTGGCCAAAATTCTGGAATTGGCGGAGTCCGCCAGAGAGGAGGGTTCTCAGATTGACCCGAGGAGCTCACTGGCTGGGTACAGCGAGCAATTTGCATCGCCGGTGGCACTAATGCATCCCTCTCGGCTGAGAGGCGCATAGCCATATTCCTTAAGATCGACCCCAAATTGACAAACCTCGCCCTCACGGAGGCAGGCAGAGAGGCACAGGGTCTATTGTTCGGTGATTCGTTCATCAAGGACCTTAGCCGTTACGTTGGAGCATTTACCGCATTGGATAAGGCCCAGTCCACCATGCGCAGGGTCTTCCAGGGGCGGGTCTCTACCAGGGCCGGCAGTAACAGGGGCCGACTGTCCGGACGCTCCAGCACCCGTGCCAGAGGTGCAGGTCGAGGCTCCTTCTCCCAGAGGTCGTCCTTCCAGGAACAGCGGACTTCGTCCCCATTCTTCCCGTCCAGAGGTGGACAGTGGCGCTCCCGTTCCTTCAGAGGGAACACGTCCTCTCGCAAGTCTTCCGGTAAGTCCGACCCCGGACGGGGATTCTTTGGCCAGTTGTGTAGGGGCAGGCTCCAACATTTTTCCATGCCTGGGAGTTAGTCACCTCGGATCCGTGGGTCCTGTCGACAGTCAGAGGTTTCTCCATAGAGCTCACAGGCTCCCCGCGGCTTCTGCCTCTTGCCCCGGTCTCTCCTCGGCTGGGCCCGGGTTGCGCTCTGGTGGACGAGGAGCTCTCCTCCCTCTTCCGCAAGCGGGCGATAGAGAAGGCTCCCTGCCCCTCGGGGCGTGATAAGCAACATTTTCTTAGTCCAGAAAAAGGCGGTCAGATGCGCCCGGTGATCAATCTCCGCGCTCTGAACGGAATTGTGCTGGTACCGCCACTTCAAGATGGAGGGCATCCATCTGCTTCAGGACCTGCTGACTCCAGGGGACTGGTTGGTCAAGCTGGATTTGAAGGACGCGTACCTGACGCTCCCCGTCTCCCCTCCCTCCAGAGATCTTCTCCGTTTTCGCTGGAGGGCGAAGTGTGGAGGTTCACTTGCTTGCCGTTCGGCTTGTCGTCGGCCCCTTGGTGTTTCACCAAGCTGCTGCGCCCGGTCATGGCTTGGTTGAGGAGTCGCGGAGTCCGCCTTATAATTTACCTGGACGACATCCTTCTGATGCATCAGTCCTAGACGGTATTGGTAGAACATCTACAGTGGACGTCGGATCTCTTGGTGTCTCTCGGTTTTCTCCTCAACAGGGAGAAGTCCTGCCTTGTTCCCTCCCAGACGATGGGGTTCCTGGGCTTCACGGTGGACTCGATCAAGGATTCCCTCAGCCTGCCGGGCGAAGTTGAGATCTAGTCGCAAGGAGTGGAGGCATGCATTGGCCAACCCTCGCCTGTCCCTGCGGCATCTAGTCCGCATCATTGGACTGTTGGCGTCGTCCATCCAGGCAGTGTTTCCAGCCCCGTTGCACTACCGTGCCCTTCAGCGCTTGAAGATAGCGCATCTCTGTTCAGGTGCTTCTTTTGCAGACGTGGTGGATTTGGACGCGGACGCTCGGGAAGAGCTTCGTTGGTGGATTGCCAATCTGGAGGCCTGGAATGGCAGGGCGATCTTTGGGTTCCAACCGGAATTCACCATAGAGTCCGATGCAAGCCTCCAGGGTTGGGGGCACATTGCAGCGGGTGTCCACCGGGGGACCTTGGTCGGAAGACGAAGCGCGGCTCCATATCAACGCCTTGGAGTTGCTAGCCGGATCCTTTGCCGTCAGGAGCTTTACGAATGGGATCGCCAACGCCTGTATTCGTTTACGGATGGACAATGTCTCAGCGGTCCGCTACGTCAACCGACTGGGTGGCACCCAGTCAGCAACGCTGGCGGGTTTGGCGAAGGAGTTCTGGTCGTACTGCCTTTCCAGGGACATCATGGTCCAGGCCGAGTACCTCCTGGTCTCAGCAACGTTCAGGCGGATTGGAACTCGCGTCATCTGGCGGATGGCAGCGATTGGCAGTGGATCCAGCGCTGTTCTCGGTGTTGTCGGACAGGTGGGGACCGTTTTCCATAGACCTGTTCGCCTCCCGGCTCAACTCGCATCTTCCCGGTTTTACAGCTGGCGCCCGAATCCGGAGCGGCGGCGGTGGATGCGTTTCTTCAAGATTGGTCCTCCGGTCTCCTCTATGCCTTTCCCCGTTCATGATGATCCCACGGATGCTTCTTCAGGTGCGTCGCCATGGCGAGTTGGTGGTGGTAGTCCCCTTTTGGGACTCTCAGGTCTGGTACCCGTCACTGATGGAACTCTTGGTGGGCGTCCCCCTTCTCCTCCCGAATCCGATTTCTCTCCTTCGTTGCCCTCAGGGGACTCCACACCCCCTGCTGCTGGACGGATCCCTGCGGTTGCTGGCCTGCCGGATCTCAGGACTCCCGGAGCGGTCGACGGAGTTTCGGAGGCTACTAGACGCCTCCTGGACAACGCTTGGGCTCCCGGCACCAGAAAATCTTATAGGGCGGCCTGGCGAACTTGGGCTGGCTGGTGCGTGGAGCGGGACTTGGATCCCGTTTCAGCCCCTGTAGCGCAGCTACTTCAGTTTCTCACCTCCCTTTTCGAGGAAGGGAAGGCTTACAGGACGATCAATTTGTTTCGTTCGGCGATTTCTTTTACGCACCAGGGCTTTGATGGTGTTCCTGCGGGGCAGCACCCTTCGGTTTCGCGCCTTCTCCGTGGCTCCCGTTTGGCTCGGCCGCCTCGGCCGCGTTTCTCCTCCACTTGGGATGTCTCCGTGGTGTTGTCCTTTTTGTCCTCTTGGCCTTCTAATTCTGACCTCTCTTTGCGTCAGCTTTCGGCCAAGTTGGTCACCCTCTTTTGCCTTTTACGGCGCACTCGGCTCGTAGTGCTTCGTCAACTTCTCTGGCGGTCTCGGGTGCCCACCTAGAGGACATTCTGCGGTTGGCAGATTGGTCTAGTGCCGCTACCTTTCGTGAACATTATTTTCGGCCGCCTCCACATTTGTTTTCCTCATTGGTAAGTCCGCTTTGAACTTGCAATAGGAGCCTCCGTGTCTTGCTGTAAAACTTAATGATTTTCCTAGTCTACGACGTAAAGTCATAGTTTTATTAAAGACACGGAGGCAGTATGCCCACCCTTCCCTCCCTGGGGTTTTGAGGTCATTTTCCATATTGTTCCTTTTATTGCCTGCTGCATTGCCGTTTTTGTGCCTGTGCTTTCAAATTTATCAGTGTTTTATTTCACCTAGGTTGTTCGGTCATGATTTCCCTGCTTTTTGCTGGCTGTAATGTTATTGCTGATGCTATTTTGTTTTATTGCTGTTGCTATGCACGTTTTAGGCTTCGGTACCTGCTGGTTTGGTACATCGCTTACCCTGGCCATATGGCCTATTTTGTTTTTCTCTTTCAGGTTGACTGGGTTCCGGTGTCCGTTGCTGGATTCTGCTGCGGTTGAAATTCTTCTAGTTGGCCATGTTGGCTCTGTTGACAAGTTTCCGTTGGTCGTCGCCCTGAGGATGGGGGCTCATCGTTTTGGATCCCTGAGATGTTTACGTAGACTGGTTCGCAAAGAAAGAGGAAGGTCCACAGGAGGAATGGCCTATTATAGGGGCTGTTGGGGTGGGACCTACTGTTACCATGGTTACTTTTTGCATATGTTAATCTCTTTGCTGCTATTGGTGATCAGTAAAGGAAGAGAATGCAATACTCGCCTCCGTGTCTTTAATAAAACTATGACTTTACGTCGTAGACTAGGAAAATCATTAAGTTATATTCTTGTACATAGGAGCAGTATTATAGTAGTTATATTCTTGTATATAGGAGCAGTATTATAGTAGTTATATTCTTGTACATAGGAGCAGTATTATAGTAGTTATATTCTTGTACATAGGAGCAGTATTATAGTAGTTATATTCCTGTACATAGGAGCAGTATTATAGTAGTTATATTCTTGTACATAGAAGCAGTGTTATAGCAGTTATATTCTTGTACATAGGAGCAGTATTATAGTAGTTATATTCCTGTATATAGGAGCAGTATTATAGTAGTTATATTCTTGTACATAGGAGCAGTATTATAGTAGTTATATTCTTGTATATAGGAGCAGTATTATAGTAGTTATATAATTGTACATAGGAGCAGTATTATAGTACTGATGCGGAGAAAGCCTTCGATAGGATCAGCTGGCTTTTCTTGTCCCGGGCCTTATCGAAGTTTGGCTTTCCTGAAGCGTTTATCACCTCTATTTTCTCGCTATATTCACTGAAATGTGGTATAAGCACAGAGCGGAATGCTTTATAATAGGTTATGGTAAACCCATCGGGTCCAGGACTTTTCCTTGACGGGATGGTGGATAGGGTCTGTTCTACTTCCAAGTCCGTGATCGGAGCCAGGAGTTGTGAGGACTGGGTCGAGGTGATGGAGGGGAGGTCTAGGGAGGAAAGGAAGCGGTCAGTAGCTTCACGCAGCGAATCCGGAGAGGAGTGACTGTGGGGGCGGGAGGCTATAGAGGCCTTGGTAAAAGGCACAGAAGGCCTTTGCTATATCGGGAGTTCGCTTATGGATAGTACCCCGATCATCCCTAATTGCTGTAATGAAGGAATCGGCTTTCTGCTTTTGGACCAGAGCCGTCATGAGCCTATTTCCCTTATCCCCATGGGCATAGGAGCGAAATTTCGCTCTCAGGAGTATTTTAGCAGAGGTAACATTAAGCTTGTTCTTGAGCTGGGACCTCACTGCAGCTAGCTCAGAAGCACAGTCAAGGGCCTGAGATCGCTTATGAGATAGCTCCAGCTTCCGAATCTTAGATAAAAGCTCAGTGATCTCCTGAGTGCGTTTCTTTTTAAGATGTGTACTCAAATCAATCAACTCCCCCCGCACAGTCGCTTTGTGAGCCTCCCATATTACCGAGGGGGACGGAGCGTCAGGGCCGGACGAGTTGTTGGCAAAAAACTCCTTTAAAAAGGAAGATAATCTAGGGGTATGGGAAGGATCAGATATGATGGTATTATTGATCCTCCAATGCCAATCCCTCTTCGGGAGGCCCTGCAGAGAAATCTTCATAAACACCGGGGCGTGGTCGGATAGGGTGATATCGCCTATGTGGGCATGGAGGGCACTATGTGCATGAGTACTGGACATAAAAAGATAGTCCAACCTATGGTAGGAGGACTTGGCCTTGGAAGAGAAAGAGTAGTCCTTTCCTGAGGGGTGAAAAGTACGCCAAACATCAAATACACCTAGGTGCTGCAGAGCCACTTTAAGACGCCTCAGGCGGACATGAGTGATTGCTGATTGTCCGGTAGAGGAGTCTAACAGGGGATCCAGGGTGGCGTTGAAGTCACTGCCTAAAATAACCAGTCCCTCTTTAAAGAGGAAAGCAGGGTAAGGGTCTGAAGGAGCCAAGGCACCTGTCTCCGGTTGGGAGCGTAAATATTCGCCAGGGTAACAGGGGTATCAGCAATAGAGCCCTTCAGGAAGAGATAACGGCCTTCAGGATCTATCGAGGTGGCCGACAGCTTGAAAGGAAGTTGTTTGTGAATCCCTATGCTGACACCCCTGCTAGCCGCAGTATAAGGAGAGTGATACCACTGGGAAAACCGCCGGTGAGGCATTTTGGGTACCCTGCCAATCTTAAAGTGCGTTTCCTGAAAAAACGCTATGGAAACCTTATCCCTCTGAAGAAGAGCCATAACCTGAGAGCGCTTGCGTGGCTCATTCAGACCTCGAGCATTCAATGAGGATATTACAATAGATGACATCTTATACACCGAAGTAATATGCGACTATGAAAGAGCCCTAGCACGACATGCAGTGAGTACGGGAGGGGGGGACACATGAGGGAAGGAAGGGAAGAGACAACAGACAGAGAGGGAGAACCAACAACATAAACAGTGTGAACAAGACCAGCTCTTCTGAGCACCCGGCGATATGGCGACCCTTTCACATCACGACTATCAGCCGGGGTCAGCCGGGTGGGGGTTCTCGCAGAACTGGCGAGGAGAGTCATCGGGATGAAAACAGGGATAACAGAAGGCTCCATTACCATGTATAGCCGGGTTTTCCCCGCTAGTAGAAATAGGCAGGATGGGGGAACATAGGATAAAAAGTGCAAAAAATGCAAAAGATATAAAAAACAGGAACATGGAAGCTCATCCCAGAACAAAATCGCTGAGCAGCAAAAAGATCATTCCGGAGAAGCAAAACATAGTCAAACCAGATTGACCGTAGGATCGGAGGCCCAAAGGACCCGGATCAGGGCCCGTCCCAAGGACCTCGAATATGTATGTCCTTAACGAACATAAAACATACGTGCTCCCAACGGGTAGGTAGAAGGTGACAACAGCATGTCGCAGTTCAGGTCAGACGACGGGGAGAATCCTCAGGTCTGGGCTTGGGTCCTTTCTTGGTAGGAGCCTGACGCCATTCAGATGATCGAGGTGGAGGGAGAGGTGGGTCCTCAAGGTCCGCAGGCATCCACGAAGGTAGCGGAATGGGAGATATCCCCAAGGCAGGCCAAGCCGTTTGTAGGTCCAGGCGGGGTAAGAATTGAGATTTGGCGCCCATTTTTCAGAACTGCAAGTCCGAAAGGGTAAAGCCATCGGAATGGTATGGCTGCAGCTCGGAGGGCATCCAGAAGCGGTTTCAGCATACGGCGCTTCGACAGGGTGGATGGCGCCAGGTCTTGGTAGAACTGTATAGGCGTCCCCTCATACTGCAAGCAGTCCGCCTCCCTTCCAGCTTTCATTATGGCTGCCGTATCAACGAAGCTGAGCAGGCCGCAAACCACGTCACGCGGCGGATCCGATGGTTTAGGCTGGGGTCTGAGGGCCCTGTGGATCCTCTCGATCACCACCTTGTCCGCTCTCTCCTGTCCCAAGAGGTGCGCAAAAATTTCATGCGCAGCAGTACGCAAGGCTTCCGACGCTATCGTCTCAGGTAGGCCTCGGATGCGCAGATTGCGTCTGCGATTCCGGTTTTCTTGATCTTCTATGCGCAATAGCGCGTCATTCAACAGATCAGTGTGAGAGCGGATTGCATTATATGCTTTCTCCTCACGCTGTATGGCGGTCTCTTGCAAGTCCTCCAGGTGCGCTACCCGGTTCCCCATGGCGCGCAAGTCTTCCTTGATGTCAGATAAGTCCTTTTTAAGAGGTGCTAACGCTGCGTTAAGCACTGACAGCAAAGCAGCTTTTGTGAAGGAGCCCCTAGCATTCCGGGACTTACATGTAGAGGCGTCCGACACGCTGCCAGCGTCGGAGAGATCCTCCTGGTCCGATTGCAAGGCCACATCCGGCGCCATCTTGGGTGTATCTGTGGCCCGGCGCTTCGGGGTCTTTTTCAGGAATTGGTCCATGTCCGGCTGACGAGACCTGACCGGAGTGGGCTCAGGTTGTTCCCTGGATCGATCTTTACCCACTTTGCCCATTTGTGCTAGACTGTAAGCTGCTTGAAGGGGTGTAACACCAGCTCAGATGAGGAGCTCAAAAACCTGCAGCCATTCAGCTACACAGCCAGGCTCCGCCCCATAGCAGTTATATTCTTGTACATAGGAGCAGTATTATAGTAGTTATATTCCTGTACATAGGAGCAGTATTATAGTAGTTATATTCTTGTACATAGGGAGCAGTATTATAGTAGTTATATTCTTGTACATAGGAGCAGTATTATAGTAGTTATATTCTTGTACATAGGAGCAGTATTATAGTAGTTATATTCTTGTACATAGGAGCAGTATTATAGTAGTTATATTCTTGTACATAGGAGCAGTATTATAGTAGTTATATTCTTGTACATAGGAGCAGTATTATAGTAGTTATATTCTTGTACATAGGAGCAGTATTATAGTAGCTATATTCTTGTACATAGGAGCAGTATTATAGTAGCTATATTCTTGTACATATAAGAAGTATTATAGAAGTTATATTCTTATACATAGGAGGCAGTATTATAGTATTTATATTCTTGTATATAGGACGCAGTATTATACAAGTTATATTCTTGTACATAGGAGCGGTATTATAGTAGTTATATTTTTGTACATAGGAGGCAGTATTATAGTAGTTATATTCCTGTACATAGGAGCAGTGTTATAGTAGTTATATTGTTGTACATAGGAGCAGTATTATAGTAGTTATATTGTTGTACATAAGAGGCAGTATTATAGTAGTTATATTCTTGTACATAGGAGTCAGTATTATAGTAGTTATATTCTTGTACATAGGAGTCAGTATTATAGTAGTTATATTATTATACATAGGAGCAGTAATATAGTAGTTATATTCTTTTATGTAGGATGCAGTATTATAGTAGTTATATTCCTGTACATAGGAGGCAGTATTATAGTAGTTATATTCTTGTACATAGGAGCAGTATTATAGTAGTTATATTCTTGTACATAGGAGCAGTATTATAATAGTTATATTCTTGTACATAGGAGCAGTATTATAGTAGTTATATTCCTGTACATAGGAGCAGTATTAGAGTAGTTATATTACTGTACATAGGAGCAGTATTATAGTAGTTATATTCCTGTACATAGGAGCAGTATTAGAGTAGTTATATTACTGTACATAGGAGCAGTATTATAGTAGTTATATTCCTGTACATAGGAGCAGTATTATAGTAGTTATATTCTTGTACATAGGGAGCAGTATTATAGTAGTTATATTCTTGTACATAGGAGCAGTATTATAGTAGTTATATTCTTGTACATAGGAGCAGTATTATAGTAGTTATATTCTTGTACATAGGAGCAGTATTATAGTAGTTATATTCTTGTACATAGGAGCAGTATTATAGTAGTTATATTCTTGTACATAGGAGCAGTATTATAGTAGTTATATTCTTGTACATAGGAGCAGTATTATAGTAGCTATATTCTTGTACATAGGAGCAGTATTATAGTAGCTATATTCTTGTACATATAAGAAGTATTATAGAAGTTATATTCTTATACATAGGAGGCAGTATTATAGTATTTATATTCTTGTATATAGGACGCAGTATTATACAAGTTATATTCTTGTACATAGGAGCGGTATTATAGTAGTTATATTTTTGTACATAGGAGGCAGTATTATAGTAGTTATATTCCTGTACATAGGAGCAGTGTTATAGTAGTTATATTGTTGTACATAGGAGCAGTATTATAGTAGTTATATTGTTGTACATAAGAGGCAGTATTATAGTAGTTATATTCTTGTACATAGGAGTCAGTATTATAGTAGTTATATTCTTGTACATAGGAGTCAGTATTATAGTAGTTATATTATTATACATAGGAGCAGTAATATAGTAGTTATATTCTTTTATGTAGGATGCAGTATTATAGTAGTTATATTCCTGTACATAGGAGGCAGTATTATAGTAGTTATATTCTTGTACATAGGAGCAGTATTATAGTAGTTATATTCTTGTACATAGGAGCAGTATTATAATAGTTATATTCTTGTACATAGGAGCAGTATTATAGTAGTTATATTCCTGTACATAGGAGCAGTATTAGAGTAGTTATATTACTGTACATAGGAGCAGTATTATAGTAGTTATATTCCTGTACATAGGAGCAGTATTAGAGTAGTTATATTACTGTACATAGGAGCAGTATTATAGTAGTTATATTCTTGTACATAGGAGCAGTATTATAATAGTTATATTCTTGTACATAGTGTGGTAAGGTGCAGGGTGCCGTCGTGGATGGCAGGTATGTGTCACCGAGGTTCATAGCCTCGGTGAGGTAAGAGCCCGTTTTGTTGATGTCAGCAGCAGCTAGTGCTACTGACAGAGTTTAAATAGCATGGCTGCAAAGCCGATCCGGGCCGGCTCTTACCGGGAGCAGCTAAAGTGTAGGGTGGGTGGCTGCTCCCCACGACCCAGTCCTGGTTTTGGGCTGGGTTTAAAAGCTCAGCCAGCTCAGCAGCTGGAGGCTGTGATTATCCTGGAGCTGCTAACAGGGCTGAGGAGTTCTCTGTCCTGGAGGAAAGAGCTCAGCAAGGAGGTGTTTTGTTCCTGGCTACCTGAAGCTGGATTCTCCTGCGGCTGGGCCGACAGCGTGGTGCGAACCTGCACCTACACCTCCCAGGTGACTGAACCTGTGTTGGCCTGTTTTTGTTTTGCCACGTTGTTTCCGTTGTGTGTGAACTGTCACCAAAGAGACTGTTTTTCATTTATGGTGTGCAAGTGTGAATAAAACACTGTTTGTTGCACAATCTGGACTCCTTGTTTTGCCTCTAAACTGCACCCGCACCGCTGTCTACCAGAGCGACTCCCACATTTGGTGTCGGATGCGGGCATGCGCAGTGAGGCTGGCGTGAACGCCGAAGTTTTGTTTTTCTAAAGTGCATGGAATATATTAAGCCAGCAAAGCTGCAAGCAGGAGTTTCTGGCAACATGGAGGCTGCTGTGAAGGCTCTCATAGAGGCTAACGTGCAGCAGCGGGAGACCAACCAACTACTGCTACAACATGTGATGGCGTTACAGGCGGCAGGAGCGTCCCACCACGTCCATGATGCCCGGAAAGCGGTCCGTGCGGCGATCCCAAAATGACCCCCGCAGACGACGTTGAGACGTACCTGGCGGTTTTTGAGAAGGTCGCCGTGAGGGAAAAGTTACCCCGTGACCAGTGGGCTGAGGTGGTCGCTCCTTTCCTGGCTTCCGAACCCCAGCAGGTGTTTTTCGACTTGTCGGACGATCAAGCGGCAGATTATGACACCGTGAAAGGAGAGATCCTAGCCAGACTGGGCGTGAACGTGCTGGTCCGCGCCCAAAGAGTCCACCAGTGGGACTTTAAAACGACTGAACCCGCTAGGCCGCAGTACTACGATCTGCTGCACAGGCTGCAAAAGTGGCTGCAGCCCGATCTACTAAGTCCCACTGCCATGCTGGATCGACTGTTGGCGGACATCTTTTGGAGGGCCCTGCCTTATCCCCTCCAGCACTGGATCGGCCAGGTATCCCCACTAATGCCCTGGAGATGGTCGACCTGGTGGAGCGCTACGAGGCCACCAGAAACCTGCAGGGGACTCTTGCGGGAAGGGGTCAGTCAAACCCCGGAGGCCTCTGCCCCAGTTCCGACGTCCGGCGACAGAGCGGCCTGCACGGAATATACCCCCTGCGAGTCCGCCTCCCGTGGTATGCTGGAGGTGTCAGGAGCCAGGCCACATCAGGGCCGACTGTCCGCATCGGGATGAGCCGATGGATATGAACTACGGGGGTCGTCACTCCCTGTATGCACGGAAGCTGTGTGCAACTGGCACCCGTGAGGTGCAGGACCATAACCACCTGTGTCAGGTAGAGGTGGGAGACTCTCTGGCGGTGGCTCTGCTGGACTCCGGGAGTTTAGTCTCCCTGGTAAGGGCTGCCCTTGTACGGCCTGCGGAGTATACTGGCCGTAAAGTCGGGGTCCTGTGCATCCACGGAGAACTGAAAGACTACCCCACTGCACTAGTGACTTTGTCCACCGCGGCTGGTAGGTGGACCCACGAGGTGGCTGTCGCTACTAAACTCCCACACGAACTGATACTTGGGAGGGACTTCCCGGTTTTCCGGCGCTGTGGCCGGTAATAAAGGTATCTGAGGGACCCGAGACAGGGATGACCCTAGTGGAGTGGCCTGATACCGCTGGAAGGCCAGAACCCTGGGAGCCCGAGTCTGAAGGGCCGGCGGTAGGGGTGACCACTGCTCCAGCGGTAGAGGGGGAGACAACCCCACTGAGTGTAATGGTGGGAGACACGGAGGACTTGCCACCGGGACCTGAGTTGGCAGACCTCAATGTCTCCGGGGAAAATTTTGGGACCGCACAACACCGGGACCAAACCCTAACCAGGGCCTGGGAGAATGTGCTGGAAATTGATGGGAAACCCCAGAAACCAGGGGCTGAATTAATGTTCCCACGATTTATTGTTCTGCAGGATATGTTGTATCGGGTGAACCAAATCCGAGGTGAACCTGTTGAACAGTTGGTGGTGCCCACAGCGTATCGCAAGCTTGTCATGGAGCTTGCCCACCAACATGTTCTTGGGGACACCTGGGGTGGCAGAAAACCCAGGACCGCATACTGCAGCGGTTTTATTGGCCCAGTGTGTTCAAGGAAGTAGAAAATTATTGTAAGTCCTGTCCGACCTGTCAGATAACTAGCCCCCAGCCACATTTCCGTAGTCCTCTGGTACCTCTGCCAATTATTGAAGTACCGTTTGAGCGAATCGCTATGGATTTAATTGGGCCTGTACCAAAGTCTGCTAGGGGCCACCAACACATTCTGGTAGTTCTCGACTATGCCACTCGGTATCCGGAGGCGGTGCCTCTGCGACATACCTCAGCTAAGCTCATTGCCAAAGAGTTAATGGAGATGTTTTCCCGTGTGGGCCTGCCAAAAGAGGTTCTGACAGACCAAGGGACCCCTTTTATGTCCAAAGTAATGAGGAACTGTGTAAATTGTTGCGTATAAAGCAGTTACGGACGTCCGTTTACCATCCGCAAACAGACGGTCTTGTGGAGAGGTTTAACCAAACTCTAAAAAATATGTTAAAGAGGGTGGTGTCTAGAGATGGGAAGGACTGGGATCTGCTTCTGCCCTATCTCATGTTCGCAGTGCGAGAGGTGCCCCAGGCCTCTACTGGGTTCTCGCCCTTCGAACTGCTTTATGGCAGACACCCTCGGGGCCTGTTGGATATCGCCAAGGAAGCATGGGAACAACAGCCTGTCCTCCACAAAAGTGTCATTGAGTATGTCGCCCAGATGCAGGAACGGATGGAAAGGGTGTTGCCGCTTGGTCCGGGAGCATATGGAGGCAGCGCAACAAGCCCAGAGTAGGGTGTACAACCGTCAGGCTCGGGTACGGGACTTCAATCCGGGAGATCGGGTTTTGGTTCTGGTACCCACCCTTGACAGCAAATTCCTAGCTAGGTGGCAGGGCCCCTATGAGGTGATCGAGAAGGTAGGGGAAGTGAATTACAAGGTACACCAGCCAGGCGGCGCAAGCCGGAGCAGGTGTACCACGTGAATTTACTTAAGCCGTGGAAAGATAGGGACGCGGCCGACGACCACAGCCCCCGGCCAGGGCTTCTAGGTGAAAAGGGTCCAGCCCCACAGTTCGAGGCCTGTGAAGCCGTAACCACGGTAAAAATTGCAGACAGCCTGTCTTCCAAACAAGTTCAGGAAGTCAGGAGTTCATCAGTCGGAACACGGATGTGTTCTCGGACCTCCCTGGCCGCACGTCTCTCATCCGACATGACATCGTCCACTGAGCCTCAGGCCAAGGTCCGGTTAAAACCATACCGGGTACCCGAGGCTCGGCGGCGGGCCATCGCGGAGGAAGTGCAGTTAATGTTGAAGCTCGATGTCATTGAGGAGTCGAAAAGTGAGTGGGCCAGTCCCATAGTCCTAATACCCAAGCCGGATGGGACGTTGCGGTTCTGCAACGACTTTCGTAAGTTAAATGAAGTATCCAAGTTTGACGCGTATCCCATGCCCCGAGTAGACGAGCTTGTTGAAAGTTTAGGACAAGCCCGTTATTTTTCTGTGCTGGACCTCACTAAAGGGTACTGGCAGGTACCCTTAACTGAGTCGGCTAAGGAAAAACCGCATTTGTTACCCGCAGGGCCTGTATCACTACAAGGTGTTACCCTTTGGCCTGCATGGCGCCCCGCCACTTTCCAAAGGTTAATGGACATAGTGCTGCGACCACATCGTCGGTACGCCTCGGCCTACTTAGATGATGTAGTCATCCACAGCACCGACTGGGAAAGCCATTTACCCAAGGTGCAGGCGGTAGTGGATGCCCTGAGGAAAGCCGGACTGACCGCTAACCCAAAGAAGTGCTCCATAGGGTTAGAGGAGACAAAATATCTGGGATATGTTATTGGGCGGGGAGTCATCAAACCTCAGGTAACTAAGGTAGAGGCCATTCGTAACTGGCCCCGACCGGTCACCACCAGGCAGGTAAAGTCGTTCCTGGGGATTGTAGGATACTACATGAGGTTTGTGCCCCACTTTGCCACAATAGCAGCGCCATTGACAGACCTGTTGAAGGGGCGAAAGTCTGGGAGGGTTAGCTGGAGTGAGAAGGCGGAGGAGGCTTTCTCCGCGTTGAAGTCAGCCCTGTGTGGGTCCCCGGTTTTGGTGACACCCGACTTCAACAAGGAGTTTGTCGTACAGACCGACGCCTCGGAGGTAGGCCTCGGTGCGGTACTGTCGCAGGAGGTCAACGGGGAAGAACATCCCGTTGTCTTCCTGAGCCGTAAGCTCAGCCCCGCCGAGTCCAGATATAGCATAGTGGAAAGGGAGTGCCTGGCTATCAAGTGGGCACTCGAAAGTCTCCGCTACTACCTGTTAGGGAGGAGGTTCCGTCTGGTGACCGACCATTCCCTACTCAAATGGATGAGTCAGGCCAAGGAGAGGAATGCTCGGGTCACCAGGTGGTTCCTATCGCTTCAAAATTTCAAATTCTCCGTGGAACATAGGGCAGGTCGCTTGCAGGGAAATGCAGATGCCCTTTCCCGCGTCCACTGCCTCACATGTGTCCACCCCTCAGGGTTGAACAAAGGGGGTGTGTGGTAAGGTGCAGGGTGCCGTCGTGGATGGCAGGTATGTGTCACCGAGGTTCATAGCCTCGGTGAGGTAAGAGCCCGTTTTTGTTGATGTCAGCAGCAGCTAGTGCTACTGACAGAGTTTAAATAGCATGGCTGCAAAGCCGATCCGGGCCGGCTCTTACCGGGAGCAGCTAAAGTGTAGGGTGGGTGGCTGCTCCCACGACCCAGTCCTGGTTTTGGGCTGGGTTTAAAAGCTCAGCCAGCTCAGCAGCTGGGGCTGGTGATTATCCTGGAGCTGCTAACAGGGCTGAGGAGTTCTCTGTCCTGGAGGAAAGAGCTCAGCAAGGAGGTGTTTTGTTCCTGGCTACCTGAAGCTGGATTCTCCTGCGGCTGGGCCGACAGCGTGGTGCGAACCTGCACCTACACCTCCCAGGTGACTGAACCCTGTGTTGGCCTGTTTTTGTTTTGCCACGTTATTTCCGTTGTGTGTGAACTGTCACCAAAGAGACTGTTTTTCATTTATGGTGTGCAAGTGTGAATAAAACACTGTTTGTTGCACAATCTGGACTCCTTGTTTTGCCTCTAAACTGCACCCGCACCGCTGTCTACCAGAGCGGCTCCCCACAATAGGAGCAGTATTATAGTAGTTATATTCTTGTCCATAGGAGCAGTATTATAATAGTTATATTCTTGTACATAGGAGCAGTATTATAGTAGTTATATTCTTGTACATAGGAGGCAGTATTATAGTAGTTATATTCTTGTACATAGGAGCAGTATTATAGTAGTTATATTCTTGTACATAGGAGCAGTATTATAGTAGTTATATTCTTGTACATAGGAGGCAGTATTATAGTAGTTATATTCTTGTACATAGGAGGCAGTATTATAGTAGTTATATTCTTGTACATAGGAGCAGTATTATAGTAGTTATATTCTTGTACATAGGAGCAGTATTATAGTAGTTATATTCTTGTACATAGGAGGCAGTATTATAGTAGTTATATTCTTGTACATAGGAGGCAGTATTATAGTAGTTATATTCTTGTACATAGGAGGCAGTATTATAGTAGTTATATTCTTGTACATAGGAGCAGTATTATAGTAGTTATATTCCTGTACATAGGAGCAGTATTATAGTAGTTATATTTTTGTACATAGGAGCAGTATTATAGTAGTTATATTCTTGTACATAGGAGCAGTATTATAGTAGTTATATTCTTGTACATAGGAGGCAATTTTTATTAGTAAAAACAAGCAAAAATACAATAATACATTTCAGAATCAGACTGAACAAACAATTATTAACCTGAAATCATACATATCATCAAAATAATAAATTTATACTAACTTTAACTTAAGAGTCCATTGCAAATAAATGGGAGAAAAGATGAATAAACATAATTTCAGGATACATGAACCAAAATTATTCCAAATATACATTCCTCCATAGTTTTTCATTCTCGCCCTTTCTCCTAACCTCTATAGATCTGATCCACCTTAGCTCTGACAGGATGAGGTTTACGGCTTTCTCATGATTGAAGGGCTCACTGTGGATGGACACTCTCGTTCTTGTATGCCAGTGATAGTATTTGATGGTGGTAATAATCAGATGCATGGTCCCCGGTCAATGTCAGCTACCCGTGATGTCACACCATATACAATGTCAGGGTAGGTTAGAGACTGCAGCCTTGGGATTTTTAGCTTGCTGGTTATCTCCTGCCATATCTGTCGCCCTCCCCAGCACTCGGTTATAAAATGCTGCATAGTCTCCTCCTGCTGACAGCCCAAGGGGCACATGCGATCTGAGACACTTAGGAACTTTAAATTGCCTCTGACAAAAAGCTTCCCATGGAATGACAGCCAGGCGATGTCAAACAACTTTGCAGGAAGCCTTGGTCCGTTGAGGAACCTAAGACTTTTCTGCAAGGTGGCTGTTGTGCAGTCTCTCAGTGCTGGCTGCAAGTTATAGAAGGTCCTACAGATCCTTATATAGAGATCCTTCCTGGTCTTAGTCTCCAGATACACCTTGTCTATTCCCCATTTCTTCACACACTTTAGACCATACTCCAGGTACTGGGGGAGGATGCCACGAGTCAATCGACCCCTCTTGAGACTGCCGCCTCGCACCCAAGACTCTGCAAAAGGCAATATCCAGTCCCTGACACTGTTCACCCACAGGGAGCTGCTGTTTGAGTCCAGGCAACCAAAATTAACTTTCAGAAACATGGAGTCAAAGAACACCCTTGGATTTAACATATCCAACCCACCCTCTCTCCTCTGTAGGTAGGTGATCCCTCTTTTATTGGGTTCAACCTGTTCCCCCACAAAAGTTGGAAGAACAGGCTAAAGAGCCTAGCCGAGAAAGGTTCTGGCAAAGGAAAGACAACAGAGACGTACAAGAAGACGGGGACCAGGTAAGTCTTCAACATAGTAACCCTTTCTCTATAGGTCAGCCTCCAGTTCTTCCATCGCTGAACCTTTGCATTTCCGGATTCCAACTTTTCTTCCCAATTTAGTTTGGCATTATCTTCCCTCCCAAATTTGACCCCAAGGATTTTAATATAGGTGGAGGCCTTTGCAAATTGTGGCAGATCAAAGTCTGGATCAGTACTTGAAGTCCAGAGAGCTTGACTCTTCTCAAGGTTGACCAGAGACCCTGAGGCCTCCGAGTAACTTCTGATGGCTGCAGACAACATCTCCACCTCTCGAGGCTCAGATATCACCACAGTCACATCATCCGCATAGGCAACTACTTTCAAAGGCAAGCAGTGGGGGACCGGCACCCCTGAAAATCACACTCCTGCAGCGACCTCAGGAACGGGTCCAAGGCAAACACATACAGCAGTGGACTCAAAGGGCAACCCTGTCTCACCCCTGCCTCTACTTCAAAAGTGTCCCCTTGCCAACCATTGATTAGAGGAAAGCTCTTCGCCTCACAATATAAAGTTTTCAGCCAATCTACAAATTGTCCCGAATACCGTACTTTGACAAAGTGGCCCATAGATACTCGTGATCCACTCTGTCAAAGGCTTTAGCCTGGTCCAGACCTACAACATATCTCCCACACCTCAGAGCTTTACATCTCTCAAACATCTCCCTTATCGAGAGGACTGCTCCAGAGATGTTCCGCCCTTTACTGTGCCGAACTGACAGCCTGCCAACAGTGCCCGGGACAAACAGACTAACCTAGAGAACAAAATTTTTGCCAGAATTTTCCTGTCGACATTCAAGAGGGCAATCGGCCTCCAGTTCTTGATGTCACTAGGCTCTTTACCTTTAGACAGCAGAATTAACGAGGACACCCTCATGGACGGAGGCATCAGGTGATTTTCTAGACAATTTTTGTACACGTCCACGAGGATTGGGGCTAAGTGGTCTCTGAACTTCTTATAGAATTCTGCTGTTATACCGTCTGGACCTGGTGCCTTCTTCAGATGTAACTGATCAATGGCCACTTTAACCTCCTCCACCGTTAATTCTGCTGTCAAAGGAGAAAAGTCCACATCGTTAGTATCAGGGCCTGGAGTTGCCTCCAAGAATTGAGTCATCTTCTCTTTATCCAAAACCTTCTTCTGAAATAAGTCAGCATAGTAAGATCTCACCACCCCCAGGATACCCTCCCGAGATTCCTGCAAAACACCCTGGGAGTCAGTGAGACCTGCCACCGATTTATTAGCCACACGCTCCCGACAGTTCTCAAAGGGATCAGGAGCCCCTAAGGTCCCATAATCCCGTTCCAGAACCAGGGAGGTGTACCTGCTGTACTGATACTGCCTTATCTCAGATTTCAGCCGGTCGATCTTTTGTTTTTCATCCCCACCCGCCGAATACAGTGACTCCAATTCTTTCCGCAGCCTGAGATACTGGCTATACTTACTCTTCCCTCTTTTAACTGACAGTCTCTGTAAGAGGGATCTGATCTCCACCTTGACATCCTCCCACCAGTCGGCCACGTTGTTATAAAAGTCCACTCTGTCTAGCTGAACCTGGAAAAGAGAGTGGACACAATCCTGGACATAGACATCATCCAGGAGGCTGGAATTAAGCCTCCATAGCCCTCTACCAATATCAGAGCGTCTAGTGGCTCCCAAGCAAAAAACAAAGCCAGGTGGTCAGAGTAGGGACGACCTTCTCACTTATCCCGCTAACAGTCTCTGTAGGGTTCACAAACGCCATGTCTATTCTACTGCTCCTGTCAGCACAAGAATATGTGAAGTTTGGCTTTCTGCCGCCTCATGTGAAGACATCACTTAGGCCAGCCTGCGATATTATGTTACTTAAGACTCTGGAGTCTCTGACCACCGCTCTGCCCGAGGACCGGTCACCTGATGACAAAGTGACATTAAAGTCCCCGCCATCACCACAGGTATAGAGGTGAAAAGATACTGCTTCACATCATTAAACAGCTGGATTCTCTCAGCCACTGTCTGTGGGCCGTAGATGTTAATAAAGCGGAGCCGTCTACCATGGATGGTCACTTCCAGCACCAGGCACCTTCCCATAGCTACCTCCGTTAACCTGTGCACAGTCACGTCATTGGTGTTAAACAATATGGCCACCCCGGCATAAGGCTCCACAGCCAGCGACCAGTAAGAAGGACCAGACCGCCATTCACTCTCAGCCTCACGTAGATGCCCCAAGGTGTTCAAACGCTGTCTCCTGCAGATAGATGACATCTGCATCCAGGTATCTGAGGTGATCGTATACCGCGTGTCTGGTCCTTCTTACTTTGATGCTGTTCACATTGCTCGAAGCAACTTTTAGAGAAAACCCAGCCATTACAAGACAACAGAGAAAGAGCAGATAAGTGACTCCCATCATCATAGGTCAGGATCAGAGGCTTCCTGCCGACCACCAGTCTCCATATCTGACTCTACTGGGGCTTCTACAGGAGGGGCTTCTTCTTTGTTGGGGGTCCCCTGTGTCTGCCTCACACTCATTATCTATTCTCTGTTGCTCTTGCTCATAATCCCCATCAGACTCGGATAACGCCTCATATCTGTTTGATAGGACCATGACTCCTGCACCGGTACTGACTTTCTTCCTGGTGTTTTGGCCCAGGTTATGTTCCTCCTCAGACTTACGGGAAGACTTATCTTTTTCCTCCTTTTGTTCCTCTTGGCCTCTTCATATACAGAAGGTGATACAGAGGCGGCTGCCTGAGGCTGGTCCTGAGTGACCACCTCCATGGTGCCCTGTGTGTTCTCTGAAGGCTGAGGTTCGGGTGTTGTCTCACCTGACCCCTGTTGTACCTCGTGCCTCGTCAGTATGGTCCCTGACATCAAAGCCTCCTCCTCTATAGCGTCTGCGGCCTCCACTAACTCCTCATCTGGAAGCTCCCTGCATACGTTATGCCAGGCATCTGGGCAATCCTTATGTGAGTGGCCTATCTGTCTGCAGAGATTGCACCTAACGTTCTTACACGTGGCACTCAGATGGCCGAGCTCACCGCACAGGTTGCACTTGACCACTGTGCACACATTTGCCACATGACCGACCTTGCCACACTTGAAGCACTTTCTAGGTTGCCCAGGATAGAAACAGACGCCTTCTCTCTACCAATAAAGAAGGAGTTAGGGAGATGTAAGGTGACGTTATTGTGCTGGCGCAGCTTCACCAGCACCTTCCACCCCCCGTCCAGACACCATCATCGTCCCTGTTCTTGGTGAGGTCGGACACGAGGTCACAGTGCCTCCGGAGCCACACCACAATGTCCTGGGGAGGAACAGATTCATTCCAGAAGATGACATTCACAATAACAGTGTCTGGCTTGGAAATGGGAATGAAAATGAACTTATTCCAGCCCTCGGTGTCTCTAACCCTGGCAAAGTTTGCCCAGAACCTATCCAGACTAGACATAAGCTTAAAGCTGACATCATAGCCCTGCCTGTCTGGTAGATTTATCACGGCCAGGATGTCCTCTGGAGCAAACCCCATCTGGTGGCACAGGAGTTCCCTCACCACAAACCTCCTATTGGGGAGGTCTTCTTTGGCGCCTCGGTGTTTAAACCTCACCACGTTCCTCCTCTTAAAGCCTGGCCTGTATAGCCTGCACTGGAGGTGAAGGATGGAGCGCCGCGGCTCCAGGCGTTTCTGGGAGGATCCTGACGGGGCTCACTACCCTGCGTATTGGGGCGAGTGTCTCCACTAGAGGGGCCTGACGGGGGGTCACTACCCTGAGTATTGGGGCGAGTGTCTCCACTAGAGGGGACTGATGGGGGATCACTACCCTGAGTATTGGGGCGAGTGTCTCCACTAGAGGGGCCTGACAGGGGCTCACTAACCTGCGTATTGGGGCGAGTGTCTCCACTAGAGGGACCTGACGGGGGATCACTTCCCTGAGTATTGGGGTGCGCGTCTGCACTAGAGGGGCCTGACGGGGGGTCACTACCCTGAGTATTGGGGTGCGCGTCTCCACTAGAGGGGCCTGATGGGGGATCACTACCCTGAGTATTGGGGTGCGTGTCTGCACTAGAGGGGACAGTCTCATCCGACGTGGGTTGTGTTAAAGGGGGGAAATTACAGACATCATTCTGTACACCTTCCTGACCGCCATCCACCTCTATATCCCACACAGACTGTACAGTATCCCCAGCCCCCGACCCCTCAGGTACATTATCAATGTCCCCGGCCTGTACCCCAGTAACAGAGCTCTTCCTGCATCGCCGCATCACCCTGACCCATGGATACATGTCCACTGTCCTGCTGTTGGCCTGGCTCTGCTGGGACTTGTGGTGCCACAGCTTCATGATGTTGCTCAGGGACAGCTGAAGGTGCTTGCGGCTGCACTTGCCCACCTCCCTTCTGGAAAGAGAAACTTGCAGGTTTCAGGATTGGTTGTGTCACACGCCGGGGCTCATCTGGGGACACGGACCCTGATTGTGCTCTAGAGGAGCGGGATCCAGAGTCACTGTTCTGTCTCTGCTGTGAGAAGCGTTCCTGGTTCCTGTAGGACTCGGCCAGGGGCCCCATCCTCTCCAGGACACAGTCCATCTCCTTCACCACCTGTGCCAGCTCTATGCTCAGTGAGTGCAGCTTGGTATCGTACAAGGTGTTACTATCGAGTGCGCAGTTTTCAGGTTGTATACACAGTCTATCTGCATCTGCAGCAGTTGTTTGTGGTGCTTTAACTCCCCATTCTCCTTACCAGTGCCGGGATCTCCTCCGCCATCTGCAGCTCAGGTGCTCGTATGGTCTCCTTCACCTGCTGTCCTGGTCGGGGCAGGGGTCCAGGCTGTGTGGATTCACTGGTCTCCTGCAGCTTTGCCTTTCCAGCGTTACTGCTAGTACCTGCAGTTGCATCTGCTGAGGCCTGTTCACACTTTGCAGTGTTTGTAGACATGGCATTCCTGGTTACCTGCAGAGGCATTGCTGCAGATCTGGTGCGGCCTTGGCAGGCCATGCTGGAAACCACAACTTGCTGTTTCAGGTTTTCTTGCAATGTTTGTTTCTCCAGTGATGTCCGTCTCTGTCTGTGTGCAGGAGAGGGGAGCTGCTCACCTGCTGCACGGCCTGCGCTCATCACCCCTGCACCTTGCTGGCTGGACTTGGGATCCGCTTCCATCTTCACTGCACTCACTTTCTTCTCTTCTTCTTTCTTCAGAACAACATATTTCCTTCATTCTGCTGCTGACTGGAAACTTTGGGATTAGTATCCACTTTAGGAATAGTTTGGGAGTTTTCTCCCAGTGTAGGCCTGGAAGCCTGGGCCTTGCTGAGGGAAGTTCCCCGCCCGGGCTGGCCACACCCTGGGCTCTGGACAGACATCCACAGGCTCAGGAGAGCTACTCACACACGTCCTCACAGCTAGGAGGCAGTATTATAGTAGTTATATTCTTGTACATAGGAGGCAGTATTATAGTAGTTATATTCTTGTACATAGGAGCAGTATTATAGTAGTTATATTCTTGTACATAGGAGCAGTATTATAGTAGTTATATTCTTGTACATAGGAGCAGTATTATAGTAGTTATATTCTTGTACATAGGAGGCAGTATTATAGTAGTTATATTCTTGTACATAGGAGGCAGTATTATAGTAGTTATATTCTTGTACATAGGAGCAGTATTATAGTAGTTATATTCTTGTACATAGGAGCAGTATTATAGTAGTTATATTCCTGTACATAGGAGCAGTATTATAGTAGTTATATTCTTGTACATAGGAGGCAGTATTATAGTAGTTATATTCTTGTACATAGGAGCAGTATTATAGTAGTTATATTCTTGTACATAGGAGCAGTATTATAGTAGTTATATTCTTGTACATAGGAGCAGTATTATAGTAGTTATATTCCTGTATATAGGAGCAGTATTATAGTAGTTATATTCTTGTACATAGGAGGCAGTATTATAGTAGTTATATTCTTGTACATAGGAGCAGTATTATAGTAGTTATATTCTTGTACATAGGAGGCAGTATTATAGTAGTTATATTCTTGTACATAGGAGCAGTATTATAGTAGTTATATTCTTGTACATAGGAGGCAGTATTATAGTAGTTATATTCTTGTACATAGGAGCAGTATTATAGTAGTTATATTCTTGTACATAGGAGCAGTATTATAGTAGTTATATTCTTGTACATAGGAGCAGTATTATAGTAGTTATATTCTTGTACATAGGAGCAGTATTATAGTAGTTATATTCCTGTATATAGGAGCAGTATTATAGTAGTTATATTCTTGTACATAGGAGGCAGTATTATAGTAGTTATATTCTTGTACATAGGAGCAGTATTATAGTAGTTATATTCTTGTACATAGGAGGCAGTATTATAGTAGTTATATTCTTGTACATAGGAGCAGTATTATAGTAGTTATATTCTTGTACATAGGAGGCAGTATTATAGTAGTTATATTCTTGTACAAAGGAGCAGTATTATAGTAGTTATATTCTTGTACATAGGAGCAGTATTATAGTAGTTATATTCTTGTACATAGGAGCAGTATTATAGTAGTTATATTCTTGTACATAGGAGCAGTATTATAGTAGTTATATTCCTGTATATAGGAGCAGTATTATAGTAGTTATATTCTTGTACATAGGAGCAGTATTATAGTAGTTATATTCTTGTACATAGGAGGCAGTATTATAGTAGTTATATTCTTGTACATAGGAGCAGTATTATAGTAGTTATATTCTTGTACATAGGAGCAGTATTATAGTAGTTATATTCTTGTACATAGGAGGCAGTATTATAGTAGTTATATTCTTGTACATAGGAGCAGTATTATAGTAGTTATATTCCTGTACATAGGAGCAGTATTATAGTAGTTATATTCTTGTACATAGGAGGCAGTATTATAGTAGTTATATTCTTGTACATAGGAGGCTGTATTATAGTAGTTATATTCTTGTACATAGGAGGCAGTATTATAGTAGTTATATTCTTGTACATAGGAGCAGTATTATAGTAGTTATATTCTTGTACATAGGAGGCAGTATTATAGTAGTTATATTCTTGTACATAGGAGCAGTATTATAATAGTTATATTCTTGTACCATAGGAGGCAGTATTATAGTAGTTATATTCTTGTACAAAGGAGCAGTATTATAGTAGTTATATTCTTGTACATAGGAGCAGTATTATAGTAGTTATATTCTTGTATATAGGAGCAGTATTATAGTAGTTATATTCTTGTACATAGGAGGCAGTATTATAGTAGTTATATTCTTGTACATAGGAGCAGTATTATAGTAGTTATATTCTTGTACATAGGAGCAGTATTATAGTAGTTATATTCTTGTACATAGGAGCAGTATTATAGTAGTTATATTCTTGTACATAGGAGGCAGTATTATAGTAGTTATATTCTTGTACATAGGAGCAGTATTATAGTAGTTATATTCTTGTACATAGGAGCAGTATTATAGTAGTTATATTCTTGTACATAGGAGCAGTATTATAGTAGTTATATTCTTGTACATAGGAGGCAGTATTATAGTAGTTATATTCTTGTACATAGGAGCAGTATTATAGTAGTTATATTCTTGTACATAGGAGGCAGTATTATAGTAGTTATATTCTTGTACATAGGAGGCAGTATTATAGTAGTTATATTCTTGTACATAGGAGGCAGTATTATAGTAGTTATATTCTTGTACATAGGAGCAGTATTATAGTAGTTATATTCTTGTACATAGGAGCAGTATTATAGTAGTTATATTCTTGTACATAGGAGCAGTATTATAGTAGTTATATTCTTGTACATAGGAGCAGCATTATAGTAGTTATATTCTTGTACATAGGAGGCAGTATTATAGTAGTTATATTCTTGTACATAGGAGCAGTATTATAGTAGTTATATTCCTTGTACATAGGAGGCAGTATTATAGTAGTTATATTCTTGTACATAGGAGCAGTATTATAGTAGTTATATTCTTGTACATAGGAGCAGTATTATAGTAGTTATATTCTTGTACATAGGAGCAGTATTATAGTAGTTATATTCTTGTACATAGGATAGTATTATAGTAGTTATATTCTTGTACATAGGAGCAGTATTATAGTAGTTATATTCTTGTACATAGGAGGCAGTATTATAGTAGTTATATTCCTGTACATAGGAGCAGTATTATAGTAGTTATATTCTTGTACATAGGAGGCAGTATTATAGTAGTTATATTCTTGTACATAGGAGCAGTATTATAGTAGTTATATCTCTTGTACGATAGGAGCAGTATTATAGTAGTTATATTCTTGTACATAGAGCAGTATTATAGTAGTTATATTCCTGTACATAGAAGCAGTATTATAGTAGTTATATTCTTGTACATAGGAGGCAGTATTATAGTAGCTATATTCTTGTACATAGGAGCAGTATTATAGTAGTTATATTCTTGTACATAGGAGCAGTATTATAGTAGTTATATTCCTGTATATAGGAGCAGTATTATAGTAAGCCAGTACTCTTGTACATAGGAGCAGTATTATAGTAGTTAGTATTCTTGTACATAGGAGCAGTATTATAGTAGCTTCATACTGCTCCTATATACAGGAATATAACTACTAGTAATACTGCTCCTATGTACAAGAATATAACTACTATAATACTGCTCCTATGTACAAGAATATAACTACTATAATACTGCTCCTATGTACAAGAATATAACTACTATAATACTGCTCTATGTACAAGAATATAACTACTATAATACTGCTCCTTTGTACAAGAATATAACTACTATAATACTGCCTCCTATGGACAAGAATATAACTATTATAATAATGCCTCCTATGCACAAGAATATAACTACTATAATACTGCCTCCTATGTACAAGAATATAACTACTATAATACTGCTCCTATATACAGGAATATAACTACTATAATACTGCTCCTATGTACAAGAATATAACTACTATAATACTGCTCTATGTACAAGAATATAACTACTATAATACTGCTCCTATGTACAAGAATATAACTACTATAGTACTGCTTCTATGTACAAGAATATAACTACTATAATACTGTCCTCCTATGTACAGAATATAACTACTATAATACAGTTCCTATGTACATGAATATAACTACTATAATACTGCCTCCTATGTACAAGAATATGACTACTATAATACTGCCCTATATACAGGAATATTAGTAGTTATATTCTTGTACATAGGAGGCAGTATTATAGTAGTTATATTCTTGTACATAGGAGCAGTATTATAGTAGTTATATTCTTGTACATAGGAGGCAGTATTATAGTAGTTATATTCTTGTACATAGGAGCAGTATTATAGTAGTTATATTCTTGTACATAGTACTGACAGGTTTTATATCTGGCGTCAGTTAGTAGTTTTATAGATGCCTGTGCACATAATGCAGACAATAATCTAGGCAGTAAAAATGTAGAGTGAAGGTAAGGTTGATGCTGATGTCAGGACTTTATCTTCCTGGTGGCTTTTGCCTTTAGGCTCTATTCACACGTCCGTAATGTAGTCCGCATGTATTCCGCAATTTTGCGGAATACATGCGGACCCATTGACTGTGAATGGGGCTGGAACGATGCGGAGAGCACACACTGTGCTCTCCGCATCCGACTTTATGGAGCGCGCCGCCGATCTTCCGGTCCGCGGCTCCGCAAAGAAAATAGAGCATGTCCTATTCTTGTCCGCAATTGCGGACAAGAAGAGGCATTTTCTATGGAGTTCGGGCAATGTGCGGTCCGCAAAAATGCGGAATGCACATTGCCGGTGTGTCCGTGTTTTGCGGATCCGCGGCTCCGTGGATCCGCAAAACACTTACGGACGTGTGAATAGGGCCTTACAGTTTCCTGGTTTCATGTATCTCAGAGCCCGAGGCTTTTTTCTGCAGTGGAGAACATAAAACCAATAGATCAATTCTTATAAATGTCCTTAGATTGTTGTTCCCCCTCAAGAGCCACGTGATTGTGTTTCGGAGATTCACGCGTGATTCAGTTATTACAACAATACTCAGAGCGCTGTGCATGTATGCTGTAGGGAGTTCATACTGCAAAGCCATTAATAGTGTGCAGCCGTACTGGTCCTGTAGGGTGTCACCCACTAGAAACAACGAGGAGCAGATGAGAATTGGTAGTTGTGATATAAAGGTGATTGACAGGACACTCAGTGATGTCATCAGTCTGCAAGGACACGGCTACAGCGCGGCTTTACACGGCCTGATTGTCGCATGAACGTTCCTTTGAATGCTCGTTCCGGAAATCTCCCGCCAATCAGTTGATGAACAAGTGAAACAGTCGCTCATCCGATGAAACGTCGTCCTTGCAAGCAAGTAAGTTATCATTTCTGGGCAGCAGATTGTATGGTCCAAACAGCGTCTGCTGCCATGATTTTAAATTAATTTTTTTAGTTTTAAAAACCATATAAAATATACAGGACAAAAACATCAGTGATTGATAACGTATTATTAGGGCTAAATCCGTTGATTTCTATCTCCACACTATTCCCCCCCCAAAAAAAATTATGTTTGCTTTTAGGAGAAGGGGGGGGGGGGTTTGACTGGGTCTGATTATTGAATTTAATAAAACCAGCATATAGGGGATCAGTACACAAGCACACAGGGTAGTGCACAAAATTATCTTTGATTTATTACGTGATATTAGGCGTCAGGCCTCAAATATCAGTTTCCGTTTATCTCTTTCCCCACACGGTTGCAATTTTTTTTTGGCATTGTTCAATTTAATTAAACCAACATATACACTCACCTAAAGAATTATTAGGAACCCCATACTAATACGGTGTTGGACCCCTTTTGCCTTCATAACTGCCTTAATTCTAGGTGGCACTGATTCCACAAGGTGCTGATGGCATTCTTTAGAAATGTTGGCCCATATTGATAGGATGGCATCTTGCAGTTGATGGAGATTTGAGGGATGCACATCCAGGGCACGAAGCTCCTGTTCCACCACATCCCAAGGGTGCTCTATTGGGTTGAGATCCGGTGACTGTGGGGCCATTTTACTACAGTGAACTCATTGTCATGTTCAAGAAACCAATTTGAAATGATTGGAGCTTTGTGACCTGGTGCATTATCCTGCTGGAAGTAGCCATCAGAGGATGGGTACATGGTGGTCATGAAGGGATGGACATGGTCAGAATACAATGCTCAGGTAGCCCGTGGCATTTAAACGAGTGTGCCCAGAAAACACCCCCCACACTATTACACCACCACCACCAGCCTGCACAGTGGTAACAAGGCATGATGGATACGTGTTCTCATTCTGTTTACGCCAAATTCGGACTCTACCGTTTGAATGTCTCAACAGAAATCGAGACTCGTCAGACCAGGCAACTTTTTTCCAGTCTTCAACAGTCCAATTTTGGTGAGCTCGTGCAGATTGTAGCCTCTTTTTCCTATTTGCAGTGGAGATGAGTGGTGCCCGGTGGGGTCTTCTGCTGTTGTAGCCCATCCGCCTCCAGGTTGTGCGTGTTGTGGCTTCACAAATGCTTTGCTGCAGACCTCGGAGGTAATGAGTGGTTATTTCAGTCAACGTTGCTCTTCTATCAGCTTGAATCAGTCGCCCATTCTCCTCGGACCTCCAGCATCCACAGGACGGCCGCATACTGGAGGTTTCTCCTTTCACACCATTCTTTGTAAACCCTAGAAATGGTTGTGCGTGAAAATCCCAGTAACTGAGCAGATTGTGAAATACTCAGAGCGGCCCGTCTGGCACCAACAACCACGCCACGCTCAAAATGGCTTAAATCACCTTTCTTTCCCATTCTGACATTCAGCTTGGAGTTCAGGAGATTGTCTGGACCAGGACCCCAGCCCGAAATGCATTGAAGCCACTGCCATGTGATTGGTGAGTAGATAATTGCATCAATGAGACATAGAACAGGGGTTCCTAATAACTCTTTAGGTGAGTGTAGGTGATCAGTACTCCAGTACACAGGGTAGTGCACAAAATTATCTGTAAGTGATAACGTGATATTAGGCATCAGGCTGCAACCATCCGTTTCCGTTTATTTCTGTCTCCACACAGTTCCAATTAATTTTTCATTTTGTTGAATTTATTGAAACCAACATATAGGTGATTATTCACACTCTACGGCAGATAGTCGGGAGAGTCTCCCTGATGACGACTTGTGTGAGCGCAGTCACTGTTTGGACTGCTCTGGGTAGGAGGTTTGGGAGGAGGCTGGGGACCCCACTTATAGCAGTGTTGATGGTGGTGGCACCTGTATCCACGGCACTAGTGGTGGGGACAGTGGCAGTAGGAAAATGCAGAGCAGGGAGGGGGCCCAGGAGCCCACCATGATATCTCACAGTCTGATAGAAGCGGCAGGGAGGGTGAAGACTCTGATGACGATTGTGTGCTGGACAGGACCTGGGAGCCGAATCGGGGTGCTAAGGAGTAGGCTACATCAGTGGAGATGGGCGGTGGTGGCAGCAATAAGGAGCAGAGGCGAACTACCTTCCAAATAACAGTGCCACGTCTGCTTCGGGTACTGGTGATACCGCTCACACTGTGGATGGGTTAGGCCTAAAACATGCCAGAGCTAAGCCGAGATTGGCTGCCTCTAGCTCCGTGCAAGTAACTCCTGCATGATGCTTTTTCTCCACAAGGCGGGAACAGAAAACCACAGCCGTGTGCAAGATCTGCAGGATGAAAATAAGCCATGGCCGTTCAAACACAATCAGAGCTGCCAGAGCTCTATCGCAGCACATGAGGCGGCATCACTGGATCCTTCAGGAAAATACAACATTCCCAATCAGAACAAGTCTGTCCTCCTCCTCCTGATCCTCTTTGTTGCAGCCGATCCACATCTCCAAGCAGTACGGTATCTTTGTCATCAACATTAGTGATGAGCGGCATAGGCAATATTCGAATTTGCGACATTTTGCGAATTTTTGACCGAATATTCGCCATAAATTCGAGATCTCCAGTGCTTTTTTTTACTTGATTGCGAAAATCGGCAATGAAATATATTCACGATAAAAACTTGCGATTAGAATATTTGTGATCAAGGGGTAGGCAACTTTCCTATTGATTGCTAGGGATGTTGCTAAGTGCCGATAAATTTGCGATTAGAATATCCGCCATCAACATTATTCGCGAATAAAAATATATTCGCAAATTCTCGAAGTGGCGTTATTCGCGATTCGAATATCCGCGCTCAACACTAATCAACATCACCTCCTTCTTCTTCTCCTGTTAAGACTCCTCCTTGTCCTCGGCTCCATCGTGAGACATCTATAACGGAATGTTTGGCCATGAGAAACCTTTTCTCTACCAGCAATCAGCTTGTCTACAGGCTGAGCCCCACCTGTCCCCGTTGCTGGCAGTGCCTGGAGCAGCTGTTATGGGCAGGAGCAGTACATGTCTTTCATGGCCCGCTGGATGAAGGTTTTTGAGGAAGCGGAGAGGCAGCGCCCAGCAACATCGCCAGGTCCCTTTGACCCCCTCCGGATCCCCTGATATTATTGGGCTGGCTCCACAGCAGGCACTTATGTGCCTCCTCCACCTACATGGAGACAGTCCAGTCCCCTACAGCAGCAGGGCACAGCGTCGTTCCCACTCCTCATGATGCCATATGGTGTCGGAGTTGATTGGCCTGGGTGAGGGTGGGCACACTGGTGAGCAGTTACAGTAAATCAAGCAGCAAACATCCCGCTGGCTCCCCCGCCTCCTCCAGCTGGGCAAGGTGGTCAGCGATAATGGGTGTTACGTTCTGGTGACCCTGAACCTGGGAGAAATAACACATGATGCCTGCACTGTCCAGGAGACTGTCCCTCTTCTCAGCCACTCTCACGTGGGGAGGAACGCTCTCCTGGACTTGCAACGTCAGAATGCTCTGCAGCTCCACCACTTAATCTGCAACGTTCCAACTTGCTGGGATTCGACATTGCACATGCTCGAGCGTCTGTACGAGCAGCAGAAAGCCATGAACGATTTGGGCATGCACCAGACCACCTCAGCAGCAGGGAGCATGTGTGGTTTCCAGCTCGGGCAGTGGCAGCTCATACTGGTCATGCCGCAGTTGTCCTTTATTCCCTTCAGATATATTTTTGAGGAGACGCTGTAGACGCTGTGTGACCCTGTAGCTGTTGGTGACCCACAATGAGAAACTCCCATGGGGAGGAGGAGGATGAAGAGCTGCCACTGGAGGAGGAGTCAGAGTTGGAGGAGAAAGAGGATGACAATGGTGACATCGGACAGGACACCCAATCATCTCAGTGGGGGGTGGAGGTGGAAAGAACTGGCTCCTCGGGCACAGTGGCCAGAATGGCGACCTGTATGCTGGCTTGCTTACGCAGTGACAGGCGGACCGGTGACATCAGGCAGTCTGATGATTACTGGATAACCGTGCTTCTAGACCCTCACTATCAAAGCAAATGGGGGAAGGTTTTCCTCCCGCAGAAACGAAGGCTGAATTACGTTATTACTAGGAAACATTGTGTATGCAGCTTACCACAGCTTATGACGAGCAGACGCCTGCCGCCAGCGGGTCTGAAAGAGAACCCCCTCACCATCCTCGCAGTCACCCCCACCTACCGCCATCAGCAGCAGAAGCCAGTTCAGTCTCCTCAACATGATGGAGCAGGCAGACTGGAACAGTGGCCCGAAGTGGCACAGCACGCTCTCTATCTTCTTTCTTGCCCAACCTGCAATGTCATCTTGGAGAGGCTTTTCAGTGCCGTGGGGGACATGGTGACACCCGAACGGACCAAGTTGTTTTCCGCCAGTGTCTAAAACATCACTTTTGTCAAAATGAACCAAGCCTGGATCCAGGAGGATTTTCACACCTCTCCGGCTGAGGCCGATGAATAGATGTGGCCTTGCTGACTGTGCCCCATTATGTTCTGTACATCTGTTGCCTCCATCATGCCACCACTGCTGCGACCTGCCAACCATCATCTTCCATAAGGCTGCTGCTGCCTATCTACCATCATGTTCTGTATGGCTGCTGCTGCTGCCTATCTACCAACATGTTCTGTATGGCTGCTGCTGCTGCCTATCTACCATCATGTTCTGTATGGCTGCTGCTGCCTATCTACCATCATGTTCTGTATGGCTGCTGCTGCTGCCTATCTACCATCATGTTCTGTATGGCTGCTGCTGCTGCCTATCTACCATCATGTTCTGTATGGCTGCTGCTGCTGCCTATCTACCATCATGTTCTGTATGGCTGCTGCTGCCTATCTACCATCATGTTCTGTATGGCTGCTGCTGCCTATCTACCATCATGTTCTGTATGGCTGCTGCTGCCTATCTACCATCATGTTCTGTATGGCTGCTGCTGCCTATCTACCATCATGTTCTGTATGGCGGCTGCTGCCTATCTACCATCATGTTCTGTATGGCGGCTGCTGCCTATCTACCATCATGTTCTGTATGGCTGCTGCTGCCCCTCACTGCTAGTCCCCTGCTGCCACCACTATTAATGCAAAGCATTTGCCATTACCACCACTACCCCTACTACTACCACCACTACCCCTACTACTACCACCACTACTACTACTACCCCTACTACTACCACCACTACTACCACCACTACCCCTACTACTACCACCACTACTACCACCACTACCCCTACTACTACCACCACTACTACTACTACCCCTACTACTACCACCACTACCCCTACTACTACCACCACTACTACTACTACCCCTACTACTACCACCACTACTACCACCACTACCCCTACTACTACCACCACTACTACCACCACTACCCCTACTACTACCACCACTACTACTACCCCTACTACTTCTACCACTACCTCCCCTCTTCATATCCACACTGCACTGCTGCTTCTCCCAATTAAAACTGAATTTTTTTTTAGGCTCGTTCACACCCAGACACTTTTTCTTCTTACAATCAACCCTTCTGAGTGTCGTAGCGGCTGCATCAAAGTATAATTTTTGGACGCTTGGCCCCTCAAGCTACTAAATTCCCATAACACTCCCCGATAAGGCACCATCTTTGGAAGCTTTGAGATATGAAGAAGCAAAACACGTGCCGGTCCGGTGTGACATTAAACCCGCTGTATGTTACCGTCATCATACGTGTGTTTCCCCACAGCTCTGTATGTCAGTGTCACTCAGACGTCATTTACTATTACTGGCATTGCGTTCCAGAGCTTTGGGGGAGGGGAAAAGAAAAAAATCATAGAAAATAAACTAAAAGAAATAGTACGTTTTCCTATGAAATGCTGAGCCCCAGCAGACTAGAGGGGTCATACACCAATTTTTCAGGGCAATTGGAGCAACTTCGGTTCGGTACAAATCGATTTGTGTCTGATCCAAACTTTTTTTTAAATTTGGGTAATCAGAACCGAATCTCCGAACCGTGCTCTGAAAAGTTGTGTACGATATCCAACCTCTTCCAAGCTTTTAACGCCAAGACAGCATTAGTGATATCAGAGTGACCGCAGCAAATGCAGTACGGGTAATGCATGGCAGCTGCTGGGAACACGGTAACGTCTGATTTTTATGCTTTATGAAAATTAAAAAATGTTCCAAAAATGATCCCTTTCGGGGAAGATGTCCGCGGTAAATATACACATTTAGCAGTTTCAGTAGAGGCAATGGCTTGTTTTGAATGTTGAAACAGTTTTATTTTTTAGAAAACATTGATCAGTAGGGTCCAGTACGATACGTGTTGTACGTCAGGCGGTATACTGTCAGCATCAGGACTGATATTCTGAAAGCGCCGTCACTATGTACGTTGGGGTGGCATATTGACTCGATGGATATGGCTGGCACATTGACACCCTACTCTGACTCCTGTTATGTCCCTAGCTAAAACCCATATGTCCGTCAGTTGATTAAAGGGAGTTTTCACCGCAAACTCCCGATCAAACTATTTGCATAGACACATCGCTGTCGTTCATCTCAGTAAAGGTTTCTTTTGCATATCCAAGACTCCGTTTCTCATGACAACGCTTTTCGCCCAAGACTATCCAGCTATCTAGGGGGTATGGGTGTCACATCCCTCACCTAGCTTCTGCCAGGGTCAGACTCCTGTGCCCCATACTGCATGTGTATTAGTTTCTAATCATTTACCCTCTCTTTGCAGCGCTGTAAGGGTTAATTCCCCATTTTGTTCTGCTGTGTGACGTATCCTGTATATGCTTGGCTATTCATTCCACCGCCGGCCTGAGAAACAGTTTTGGCTTCACTTGTTTGCTAGTCCCTGCAAAATAGCTATAATCTGTTTGTGTACTGACTTTTCCCTGTTTTCTGACTCTGAAAATTAGGTGTCTGGTACAATGAGGGTTCACCGCTGCTGTTTTTGCACACAAGCTCTGCTCCTTTTTGTGGCCAGCTACTCCCTTGCTGGTTTGATTGACAGGGCCAGGGAGGTCACTGGTGACAGACGTCCTTTAAATCTGACCAGCTATGTTCTCCCTAAATTCTCCCTGACACTCCAGAAAACACAAGCATTTCTAGTTGTATTTGGCTTGGCTGACTGCAAGGCATTACGGGTAAGCCCCTGTCCGTGGTGCTGTTCTATGTCCTATGATTCTCCTTTATCTTCCCTGTTGTCTTCTGAAGTTCTGAATACTCTATAAAGTGGTGGACGCCATTTTGTACAACTCATCCGAAACTAATCTGAAAGGCTTTTGAAAGGTTGTAACAAACGTGATTTGGGTAGAATCGATTCGCTCATCTCTACTTCATATCAGACACAGAGAAGCGACAGCTGCAAAACTGAGAGGACCTGTCCAGGACCGAGAACTCTATGGTGCTCGTGGCTTGGATCTATAGACTTGCGGAGGTCCGGGTCATAAGATTATAATACAGACAGCCCTATGAGCTGAAATGCACAGGCACATTACAAGTGGAGACTGCAGCGCCTGGAACTCTCTCACCTATACGGCGGGATTGATTCATGTGACTCGTAACGTGATTGTGAATCTTGTGGCCACCAGTCAAGCCCAAGGTTTTTATTTTATTATTATTGCTCCAATGGAGCTAAAATCGTAAATTGAGGAAATAGTATTGTCGTCACCTTTATTCCACAGACCAGGGTGTTGTCACTGCAGAGTGAAATGTCGAGGAAGTCTGTCCCTGAGCTCCTCAGGTCATACCTAAGAAATGGCATAAGAGACGCCTGGAGACATCACCAAGAAAACGAGAAGAAAGCTCCAGGGAAACCTGTGCCGTACATCACAATGTGACGAGCTGGAGTACGTGTCGTGTCAGGATGCATTTCAGACACTTTACACCACCCTCAACAGATGTGTGCATGGCCGGACTGAGAACTGAAAGTGGCCCCATGTTGTAGTAGTGTCCAAAATGACACAAAACGGGGCAACACAAGTAGGGAGGGACACCACATGTAGACAGAGATAACAGAAGTAGGCAGAGCCAGCAATACCGTAGTGCAGAAAAAATACCTCCCCAAGAGACCCAAATACTACAGTGCAGAACAAAATACTTCCGCCTGTGCCACAGTATGAACCTGTATCAGCGTCCTGAGGACAGCAATACAGTCGAAATCAGAGGACCTGCGACTGATGGCCAAGTGTATAAGTGCCTGATACTCCTGCATTAATAATTGCTGAGAGCATCAGATCTTTATGTACTTGGCTGGCGGCCATGAGGAGGCCTTGGGTGGCATCCTGGCATCGGCCCACCAGAAAATTTCCTGTATGGTCTATGGCCTGTCCATCCCTGGATGTGTGCAAATGATCGCAGTACACGTACAGAAGCCATGAGGGGAACATATCATGAAGGAAAATGTGTGCAACAAATGTATTATTCAACATGTGACATTTTGCTAATTTTGCTGCAATTTTCTCCAGTCGTGGGTACATGCATCTTACAACCCTACTAGTACAGCGCAACAAACTGGTAAAAATCTAGCATCAGTTATTAAAGAGGATGTCCTCTCAGGAATGAGCTTCCATTGTGTCATCGCTGGGGTCCTTCAGCTCATACCTAGTGATGAGCGGCAGGGGAAATTTCGAATTCACGATATTTTGCGAATATTTGGGTGAATATTCGTCATAAATTTACGATTATTTTCTTGATTGCGAAAATCGTCAATGTACTATTTGCGTATTGCGCACACAATACAGGCGTGGGTCACTATAGATACATTTTTAAAGCTGCTAGAAGTTTCCTGAGGCTGGAGAAAATGGTTGGCACGGCAGAACATAACAATAGCTTTATATGCAGATAGAGTGCTCCGATATATCCACGATTGCGCAAATCGGCAATAGTGGATGAGCATATTTTTCCTAATATGTGCAACTTCACATTTTAGCAGGTCTGACTACATATTAGTATCTAGACTTTTTAGCCACGGCACTTCCGTCACTTTTAGGCTGGTGGGTGCACGTCAGAGGGCTGTATCCCGCTCCACTTCAGGGTACATGTACATATTTTAGCAATTCAGACGGCACTCCAAATGTATTTTCAAATGCAGTTGTAGTTTTATTGCCGGACTTAGTAATTGGTACAATATAGGTACAATATTACGACTTAGTAATTGGTACAATATAGGTACAATATTACAACGTTTCGGCGTTTTATGGACCGCCCTTCATCAGGCTGGCAATAAAAAGAAAGACAGAAAGAGACGGGAACATGAGAATTACAATAATGATTACATGACATGATTATAATACATGATTATAAAACATGATTACAAAGCCTTTCCATGATTATAAACCTTAATGTGTGGTTGTCAGAGACATGATTAGTTAATCAAACCGTCATTGTAAAGCAATTAATATACAAATAGATCGGTGTCTCATCTTCATTGAATCATTGCTATGACTGCAGTGCAAGCAATATCTATAGTTGGATATACTTAATAAGTATGGAGGCATCTTTAAAGGTTGGGAAAGGTCTGCGGAGAGTAAAGGGGAGGGGGTTGTGGGGGGTGTTGGGGAGGAGGAAGACAGCGCTGCTGGCCATGAATTGCCAGTAAGGGGTTCCAAGGTTGGAGATAAAGATAGAGAAAGGAGAGCAAGACAAAGTAAGAAAGGATTTTAAAGACAGTGTGATATCGGAAGCTAACTTACCCACAGTAGTGGTAGAAAGTATCTGACCGCCGGCGCCATGAGTGTATAATCCTCTATGCTATATAAGGCGTCTGGGGGCGGTACTTCCGGCTCTCAGAACACTGGGAGGGCGGAATAGTAGGGGAAGGTTCAACTACCTGCCCCTGAGTGCGCATGCCTGTGTGCAATGTAACTTAATGCGGGCGCCATTTTGGTGAAGTCCTAGGGAGGCACCATTTTTGGAAAGATTGGTGTAACAGGGGAAGTAATACGATATTATTCGATTTAGGGCAAGTGCCATATTGGGAAAGGGCCGTAGAATCAGTATTACTATATCTCCCACAAGACAGAGCTATACAGACATCCAATAATTAGTGCATGCAATACCCTTTCCTTTACTTTTTTCTTTTATGGCACCGATAATATTAGGCCTCCCCAAAATGGCGCCCCCCTAGGACTCTACTAAGATGGCGCCCACAATCCCTTATTACACCTAACATCAGGTCCTTTCTAAGATGGTGTCAACCCTAGGACTCCAACATAATGGCGGCCGCGCCACTCCACAACGTATTACTTCCCTGTTACACCAATCTTTCCAAAAATGGTGCCTCCCTAGGACTTCACCAAAATGGCGCCCGCATTAAGTTACATTGCACACAGGCATGCGCACTCAGGGGCAGGTAGTTGAACCTTCCCCTACTATTCCGCCCTCCCAGTGTTCTGAGAGCCGGAAGTACCGCCCCAGACGCCTTATATAGCATAGAGGATTATACACTCATGGCGCCGGCGGTCAGATACTTTCTACCACTACTGTGGGTAAGTTAGCTTCCGATATCACACTGTCTTTAAAATCCTTTCTTACTTTGTCTTGCTCTCCTTTCTCTATCTTTATCTCCAACCTTGGAACCCCTTACTGGCAATTCATGGCCAGCAGCGCTGTCTTCCTCCTCCCCAACACCCCCCACAACCCCCTCCCCTTTACTCTCCGCAGACCTTTCCCAACCTTTAAAGATGCCTCCATACTTATTAAGTATATCCAACTATAGATATTGCTTGCACTGCAGTCATAGCAATGATTCAATGAAGATGAGACACCGATCTATTTGTATATTAATTGCTTTACAATGACGGTTTGATTAACTAATCATGTCTCTGACAACCACACATTAAGGTTTATAATCATGGAAAGGCTTTGTAATCATGTTTTATAATCATGTATTATAATCATGTCATGTAATCATTATTGTAATTCTCATGTTCCCGTCTCTTTCTGTCTTTCTTTTTATTGCCAGCCTGATGAAGGGCGGTCCATAAAACGCCCGAAACGTTGTAATATTGTACCTATATTGTACCAATTACTAAGTCGTAATATTGTACCTATATTGTACCAATTACTAAGTCCGGCAATAAAACTACAACTGCATTTGAAAATACATTTGGAGTGCCGTCTGAATTGCTAAAAAATGACTACATATTAGTGATTAGTGCACTAAGTATTGTTGTGAACTTGTGACATCACAGCACTATGTATGTAGCATGTATGTATGGACAGCAGAACCTATCACACTACCTAACACCCTGCACTGGAACCTATCAGCTACACTATATCACTATCTAACCTACACTGACTATCTCCCACTAACTATCTGTATTATATATATAAGATAACTAACTATCTAATGTAATGTGACATCACAGCACTATGTCTGTAGCCTGTATGTATGGACAGCAGAACCTATCACACTACCTAACACCCTGCACTGGAACCTATCAGCTACACTATATCACTATCTAACCTACACTGACTATCTCCCACTAACTATCTGTATTATATATATAAGATAACTAACTATCTAATGTAATGTGACATCACAGCACTATGTCTGTAGCATGTATGTATGGACAGCAGAACCTATCACACTACCTAACACCCTGCACTGGAACCTATCAGCTACACTATATCACTATCTAACCTACACTGACTATCTCCCACTAACTATCTGTATTATATATATAAGATAACTAACTATCTAATGTAATGTGACATCACAGCACTATGTCTGTAGCCTGTATGTATGGACAGCAGAACCTATCACACTACCTAACACCCTGCACTGGAACCTATCAGCTACACTATATCACTATCTAACCTACACTGACTATCTCCCACTAACTATCTGTATTATATATATAAGATAACTAACTATCTAATGTAATGTGACATCACAGCACTATGTCTGTAGCATGTATGTATGGACAGCAGAACCTATCACACTACCTAACACCCTGCACTGGAACCTATCAGCTACACTATATCACTATCTAACCTACACTGACTATCTCCCACTAACTATCTGTATTATATATATAAGATAACTAACTATCTAATGTAATGTGACATCACAGCACTATGTCTGTAGCATGTATGTATGGACAGCAGAACCTATCACACTACCTAACACCCTGCACTGGAACCTATCAGCTACACTATATCACTATCTAACCTACACTGACTATCTCCCACTAACTATCTGTATTATATATATAAGATAACTAACTATCTAATGTAATGTGACATCACAGCACTATGTCTGTAGCCTGTATGTATGGACAGCAGAACCTATCACACTACCTAACACCCTGCACTGGAACCTATCAGCTACACTATATCACTATCTAACCTACACTGACTATCTCCCACTAACTATCTGTATTATATATATAGAAGATAACTAACTATCTAATGTAATGTGACATCACAGCACTATGTCTGTAGCCTGTATGTATGGACAGCAGAACCTATCACACTACCTAACACCCTGCACTGGAACCTATCAGCTACACTATATCACTATCTAACCTACACTGACTATCTCCCACTAACTATCTGTATTATATATAGAAGATAACTAACTATCTAATGTAATGTGACATCACAGCACTATGTCTGTAGCATGTATGTATGGACAGCAGAACCTATCACACTACCTAACACCCTGCACTGGAACCTATCAGCTACACTATATCACTATCTAACCTACACTGACTATCTCCCACTAACTATCTGTATTATATATATAAGATAACTAACTATCTAATGTAATGTGACATCACAGCACTATGTCTGTAGCATGTATGTATGGACAGCAGAACCTATCACACTACCTAACACCCTGCACTGGAACCTATCAGCTACACTATATCAGTATCTAACCTACACTGACTATCTCCTACTAACTATCTGTATTATATATAAGATAACTAACTATCTAATGTAATGGGACATCACAGCACTATGTCTGTAGCATGTATGTATGGACACCAGAACCTATCACACTACCTAACACCCTGCACTGGGACCTATCAGCTACACTATATCACTATCTAACCTACACTGACTATCTCCCACTAACTATCTGTATTATATATAGAGGATAACTAACTATCTAATGTAATGTGACATCACAGCTCTATGTCTGTAGCATGTATGTATGGACAGCAGAACCTATCACACTACCTAACACCCTGCACTGGAACCTATCAGCTACACTATATCTCTATCTAACCTACACTGACTATCTCCCACTAACTATCTGTATTATATATATAAGATAACTAACTATCTAATGTAATGTGACATCACAGCTCTATGTCTGTAGCATGTATGTATGGACAGCAGAACCTCTCACACTACCTAACACCCGGCACTGGAACCTATCAGCTACACTATATCACTATCTAACCTTCACTGACTATCTCCCACTAACTATCTGTATTATATATATAAGATAACTAACTATCTAATGTAATGTGACATCACAGCTCTATGTCTGTAGCATGTATGTATGGACAGCAGAATCTATCACACTACCTAACACCCTGCACTGGAACCTATCAGCTCCACTATATCACTATCTAACCTACACTGACTATCTCCCACTAACTATCTGTATTATATATATATTAGATAACTAACTATCTAATGTAATGTGACATCACAGCACTATGTCTGTAGCATGTATGTATGGACAGCAGAACCTATCACACTACCTAACACCCTGCACTGGAGCCTATCAGCTACACTATATCACTATCTAACCTACACTGACTATCTCCCACTAACTATCTGTATTATATATATAAGATAACTAACTATCTAATGTAATGTGACATCACAGCACTATGTCTGTAGCATGTATGTATGGACAGCAGAACCTATCACACTACCTAACACCCTGCACTGGAACCTATCAGCTCCACTATATCACTATCTAACCTACACTGACTATCTCCCACTGACTATCTGTATAATATATATAAGATAACTAACTATCTAATGTAATGTGACATCACAGCACTATGTCTGTAGCATGTATGTATGGACAGCAGAACCTATCACACTACCTAACACCCTGCACTGGAACCTATCAGCTACACTATATCACTATCTAACCTACACTGACTATCTGTATTTCACTGCCTGTCCCCAAAAAAAAAAAAGGTCACGCACTCGAATATTTGGTTGGAGCGCCTTTAGCTTTGATTACGGCACGCATTCGCGGTGGCATTGTTTCGATAAGCTTCTACAGTGTCACAGGATTTATTTCCATCCAGTGTTACATACATTTTTCACCAAGATCTTGCATTAATGATAGTAGAGTCTGTCCGCTGCGCAAAGCCTTCTCCAGCACATCCCAAAGATTCTCAATGGGGTTAAGGTCTGGAGTCTGTGGTGGTCGATCCATGTGTGACAATGATGTCTCCGGCTCCCTGAACCACTCTGTCACAATTTCAGCCCGAAGAATCCTGGTATTGTCATCTTGGAATATGCCTGTGCCATCAGGGAAGGATGGAATAACCTGGTCACTTAGTATCTTCAGGTAGTCGCTGACCTCATTCTTGGAGCAAATACTGTTGCTGAACCTAGACCTGACCAACTGCAGCCACCCCTGATCCTAGCACTACCCCCACAGGCTTGTACAGGAGGCACTAGGCATAAAAGGGGCATCACTTAAGCTCTTCTTACCCTGATGCGCCCGTCACTCTGGATCAGGGTCAGTCTGGACTCTTCAGACCACATCACCTTCTTCCATCGCTCCAGAGTCCAATCTTGATGCTCCCTAGAAAATTAAAGCCTTTTTTCTGTTTTTTCTCACTGATTAGTGGTTTTCTTACGGCTCCACAGCTCTTCAGTCCCGATCCCTTGAGTTCCCTTCGCATTGTGCGGGTGGAAACGCTCTCACTTTCACTATTAAACAAAGCCCTAAGTTCTACTGTTGTTTTTCTTCAATTTGATTTCCCCAAACGTTTAAGTGATCGCTGATCACGATCATTCAGGATTTTTTTGCCGGCCACATTTCTTCCTCGAATACGATGGGTCCCCACTGTCCTTCCAGTTTTTAATAATGCGTTGGACAGTTCTTAACCCAATTTTAGTAGTTTCTTCAATTTCCTTAGATGTTTTCTGGCCTTGATGCACGACAATGATTTGACCCTTCTCAAACAGACCAACATCTTTTTCACGACCACGAGATGTGTCTTTCGAGATGATTGTTTAAGAAATGAGAAGCAACTCATTCCACCAGTTGGGAATAAACAACTTGTTGCCACCTGAGAGATACTCGCCCATGCAGTAATTATCCAATAGAAGGCTCATACCTATTTGCTTAGGTAAATCCAGGTGGCGACTTTTTATTGGGACAGGCAGCGTATATATATATATATAAGCTAACTAACTAACAATCTAATGTATTGACACAGCAAAGCACCGAGCACAGCATTGACACTGCTGTCTCTCTCAGATCTGTAATAAACTGCAGAAAATGGCTGCTGGGAGGTTCCTATATAGTAAGGGGTCGGCAAATTTCCTATTGGTTGCTAGGGATGTTGCTAAGCTCAGACAAAGATATTGCAGCCTTCCCATTGGCCCAAAAGCAAGAAGCAGGGAGGGATCATGGGTTCAGATCCATCAATCGATCAATTCTATCAATCTAGAATATTCACGAACACGAATATATAGCACTATATTCTAACTCTTCAATTCTCAAAGTGGCGATATTCACGATTAAAATTTGCGATTGGAATATTCGCGCCCAACACTACTCATACCATGACCGGTACAGACTATATGCAGTCATTAAAGAGTATGTCCTCTCAGGAATGACCTTCTGTTGCGTCTCCGCTGAGGTTCTTGAGCTCTTACCATCCGTGCTATAGACTATGGGGGTCATTTATTAATTCCGGTGTTTTAGATGTCCGTCCTAATAAGGCCCTGCTCCGGTGGCGCCGGCCTCTACATAACTTCGGCGTATCCAGCGCCAGTCTAATTGTAAGATGGCTTTCTTGCTGTCTTACGTTTAGACCATTTTCTACGCCTTCCCCGCCCCCTCTTGTAGACCTGGCGTGAGCGGGGAAAAGTGGCAGAAACCTGGCTAATATTGGGGTTTATTTTATTTATTCTCATTGTTCAGATTTTTTATATTTGAAGCTTTTGCATGAATTAAAAAGGTGAATTAATAATATGAAGTCCCTGATGATGTCATCGCCCCAACAATTGTCCTTTGTGTCACAGGCTGCACAGGTGGTAATTAGAGGAGACCAGCGGAGGCGGCTCATGTCCATATGTGATGACAACTCTTCAGACCTGGGGAACGGGTTTGGCTGGAGCCGAGGATCTGTCAGTCGGGGGCTCTGACCTTATACAATGTCTTATTAACTACAGCCCATCCCACCCAGAGAGGACCATATGGCATCTGCTGCACCCCCACACAATTTCATATAGTGGTTCCATGGTATGATCAGATGCTGTATGTGCACAGTGATTTACACCGTCATCAGGAGACGGGCGCAGTAACAGTACCCTTATTAACTATAACTGGATATGAGCACCACATGGTGGAATGGTAAGGGCCCTTTACACTGCTAGAAGTGGAGGAGACACATTTACATGCAGCGATCTCCTCCACAGTATAGGGAGCAGTGATCACTAATGCCATCGCTCCTCCTCATACAGAGGCGTTCCTTCCTGACAATCCCCTGCTCGTCAGTGGAGGATACATATTTACAGAGCAATCTCCTCCACAGTATAGGGAGCAGTGATTACTAATGCCATCGCTCGTCCTCATACAGAATCATTACTAGCCGACATCGGGAAATCGGCGGCACATTTACACTGCCAGATAATCGCTAACCAGTGTTCCTACGAACCCCTGCTAGTGATTATCTGGCCGACACTCAGCCGGTGTAAAAGGGCCTTTACACAGAGCCCACTTCTAATTCAAATGCTATGGGAGTGTCTAGAGCAGGGGTGCACAACCTGCGGTCCTTGATACCATTCTGTGTGGCCCCCAACACTCTGGTAACCGACATGTATGGTAGGTCTTGTGGCTGCTCACATGTATTTTTCATGTATTTCTCCCATTAGATGGGAGTCCTGGAACGGGAACTAGACATTAATGGTATATACTGTGGGTACAATATGCCATAAATACACTATTTCAGTTGTTAATACCCCTTGTGCACCCCTGGTCTAGAGGAAGGGAGGGTGATCTAGAGGACGGGCAAGTCCTGGAGGGGAAGAGGAGTCTCGCTGGGTCTGGAGTAGGGCAGGGCGGTCTTCTCCTCCAGTGTACAGAATTGTGCTGTAGGACATGATGGGCTGGGAGCGGAGGTCATCTCTTCTTTCCAAAATTAGAGGTTTGTGGTTGAGGGTCACAGGTTACAGGGCTGTAAATACCAGTGGACTTACAGAGGCCCGAAACACCCAGGACCCTCCCCCGACCATTTTATAAAGCACTGCTGCAGGCTACTCTCCTCTATATTTTGTGGCTCAGCTGGTCAGCCACAGCCTGACATCACTGCACCTGGCATCATGACATCACGGTACCTGAGGTGACAGGGCAGCAGCATGCAGAGATTACACAGTCACATGTCTCATGTTTGCAACCAGTCTGACACCCGCTGTCACCGCCTCCCCCACCGCACTCATATAGTGGATTTCAATTTACTCACCTGCCCCCCCCCCAGCCCTCCCCGCCATCCCGGCAACAAGCATGGTGGAGGGGTCAGATGACTGCTCCTACAGGCCAACTTCACTCCCACCCTCCATAATGTTCCTTCTTTTGACACACACTCTGTCAGAATCTACTCTCCCTCCAACCTCCATGTAGAGGTCATCTACCGCCCAACAGGCACCATGTTTTTTGACCATATCAACACTTGGCTCCTACACTGTTCCGGCTGATCTCCCCGACTATCATCATGAGTGACTTCGATATCCCCATTGACGCTCGCCACTCAGCCGCCTCTAAGCTTCTATTACTCTCTTCTTCCTTCGGCCTCTCACAGTGCTCCTCCGCTCCCACCCACAGAGATGGTCACACACTGGATCTTATCTTTACCCTCCTCCGCTCCCACCCACAGAGATGGTCACACTCTGGATCTTATCTTTACCCTCCTCCGCTCCCACCCACAGAGATGGTCACACTCTGGATCTTATCTTTACCCTCCTCCGCTCCCACCCACAGAGATGGTCACACTCTGGATCTTATCTTTACCCTCCTCCGCTCCCACCCACAGAGATGGTCACACACTGGATCTTATCTTTACCCTCCTCCGCTCCCACCCACAGAGATGGTCACACACTGGATCCTATCTTTACCCTCCTCCGCTCCCACCCACAGAGAAGGTCACACACTGGATCTTATCTTTACCCTCCTCCGCTCCCACCCGTAGAGATGGTCACACACTGGATCTTATCTTTACCCTCCTCCGCTCCCACCCGTAGAGATGGTCACACACTGGATCTTATCTTTACCCTCCTCCGCTCCCACCCACAGAGAAGGTCACACACTGGATCTTATCTTTACCCTCCTCCGCTCCCACCCACAGAGATGGTCACACACTGGATCTTATCTTTACCCTCCTCCGCTCCCACCCGTAGAGATGGTCACACACTGGATCTTATCTTTACCCTCCTCCGCTCCCACCCACAGAGATGGTCACACACTGGATCTTATCTTTACCCTCCTCCGCTCCCACCCACAGAGATGGTCACACTCTGGATCTTATCTTTACCCTCCTCCGCTCCCACCCACAGAGATGGTCACACACTGGATCTTATCTTTACCCTCCTCCGCTCCCACCCACAGAGATGGTCACACACTGGATCTTATCTTTACCCTCCTCCGCTCCCACCCACAGAGATGGTCACACACTGGATCTTATCTTTACCCTCCTCCGCTCCCACCCACAGAGATGGTCACACACTGGATCTTATCTTTACCCTCCTCCGCTCCCACCCACAGAGATGGTCACACACTGGATCTTATCTTTACCCTCCTCCGCTCCCACCCACAGAGATGGTCACACACTGGATCTTATCTTTACCCTCCTCCGCTCCCACCCACAGAGATGGTCACACACTGGATCTTATCTTTACCCTCCTCCGCTCCCACCCACAGAGATGGTCACACACTGGATCTTATCTTTACCCTCCTCCGCTCCCACCCACAGAGATGGTCACACACTGGATCTTATCTTTACCCTCCTCCGCTCCCACCCACAGAGATGGTCACACACTGGATCTTATCTTTACCCTCCTCCGCTCCCACCCACAGAGATGGTCACACACTGGATCTTATCTTTACCCTCCTCCGCTCCCACCCACAGAGATGGTCACACACTGGATCTTATCTTTACCCTCCTCCGCTCCCACCCACAGAGATGGTCACACACTGGATCTTATCTTTACCCTCCTCCGCTCCCACCCACAGAGATGGTCACACACTGGATCTTATCTTTACCCTCCTCCGCTCCCACCCACAGAGATGGTCACACACTGGATCTTATCTTTACCCTCCTCCGCTCCCACCCACAGAGATGGTCACACACTGGATCTTATCTTTACCCTCCTCCGCTCCCACCCACAGAGATGGTCACACACTGGATCTTATCTTTACCCTCCTCCGCTCCCACCCACAGAGATGGTCACACACTGGATCTTATCTTTACCCTCCTCCGCTCCCACCCACAGAGATGGTCACACACTGGATCTTATCTTTACCCTCCTCCGCTCCCACCCACAGAGATGGTCACACACTGGATCTTATCTTTACCCTCCTCCGCTCCCACCCACAGAGATGGTCACACACTGGATCTTATCTTTACCCTCCTCCGCTCCCACCCACAGAGATGGTCACACACTGGATCTTATCTTTACCCTCCTCCGCTCCCACCCACAGAGATGGTCACACACTGGATCTTATCTTTACCCTCCTCCGCTCCCACACACAGAGATGGTCACACACTGGATCTTATCTTTACCCTCCTCCGCTCCCACCCACAGAGATGGTCACACACTGGATCTTATCTTTACCCTCCTCCGCTCCCACCCACAGAGATGGTCACACACTGGATCTTATCTTTACCCTCCTCCGCTCCCACCCACAGAGATGGTCACACACTGGATCTTATCTTTACCCTCCTCCGCTCCCACCCACAGAGATGGTCACACACTGGATCTTATCTTTACCCTCCTCCGCTCCCACCCACAGAGATGGTCACACACTGGATCTTATCTTTACCCTCCTCCGCTCCCACCCACAGAGATGGTCACACACTGGATCTTATCTTTACCCTCCTCCGCTCCCACCCACAGAGATGGTCACACACTGGATCTTATCTTTACCCTCCTCCGCTCCCACCCACAGAGATGGTCACACACTGGATCTTATCTTTACCCTCCTCCGCTCCCACCCACAGAGATGGTCACACACTGGATCTTATCTTTACCCTCCTCCGCTCCCACCCACAGAGATGGTCACACACTGGATCTTATCTTTACCCTCCTCCGCTCCCACCCACAGAGATGGTCACACACTGGATCTTATCTTTACCCTCCTCCGCTCCCACCCACAGAGATGGTCACACACTGGATCTTATCTTTACCCTCCTCCGCTCCCACCCACAGAGATGGTCACACACTGGATCTTATCTTTACCCTCCTCCGCTCCCACCCACAGAGATGGTCACACACTGGATCTTATCTTTACCCTCCTCCGCTCCCACCCACAGAGATGGTCACACACTGGATCTTATCTTTACCCTCCTCCGCTCCCACCCACAGAGATGGTCACACACTGGATCTTATCTTTACCCTCCTCCGCTCCCACCCACAGAGATGGTCACACACTGGATCTTATCTTTACCCTCCTCCGCTCCCACCCACAGAGATGGTCACACACTGGATCTTATCTTTACCCTCCTCCGCTCCCACCCACAGAGATGGTCACACACTGGATCTTATCTTTACCCTCCTCCGCTCCCACCCACAGAGATGGTCACACACTGGATCTTATCTTTACCCTCCTCCGCTCCCACCCACAGAGATGGTCACACACTGGATCTTATCTTTACCCTCCTCCGCTCCCACCCACAGAGATGGTCACACACTGGATCTTATCTTTACCCTCCTCCGCTCCCACCCACAGAGATGGTCACACACTGGATCTTATCTTTACCCTCCTCCGCTCCCACCCACAGAGATGGTCACACACTGGATCTTATCTTTACCCTCCTCCGCTCCCACCCACAGAGATGGTCACACACTGGATCTTATCTTTACCCTCCTCCGCTCCCACCCACAGAGATGGTCACACACTGGATCTTATCTTTACCCTCCTCCGCTCCCACCCACAGAGATGGTCACACACTGGATCTTATCTTTACCCTCCTCCGCTCCCACCCACAGAGATGGTCACACACTGGATCTTATCTTTACCCTCCTCCGCTCCCACCCACAGAGATGGTCACACACTGGATCTTATCTTTACCCTCCTCCGCTCCCACCCACAGAGATGGTCACACACTGGATCTTATCTTTACCCTCCTCCGCTCCCACCCACAGAGATGGTCACACACTGGATCTTATCTTTACCCTCCTCCGCTCCCACCCACAGAGATGGTCACACACTGGATCTTATCTTTACCCTCCTCCGCTCCCACCCACAGAGATGGTCACACACTGGATCTTATCTTTACCCTCCTCCGCTCCCACCCACAGAGATGGTCACACACTGGATCTTATCTTTACCCTCCTCCGCTCCCACCCACAGAGATGGTCACACACTGGATCTTATCTTTACCCTCCTCCGCTCCCACCCACAGAGATGGTCACACACTGGATCTTATCTTTACCCTCCTCCGCTCCCACCCACAGAGATGGTCACACACTGGATCTTATCTTTACCCTCCTCCGCTCCCACCCACAGAGATGGTCACACACTGGATCTTATCTTTACCCTCCTCCGCTCCCACCCACAGAGATGGTCACACACTGGATCTTATCTTTACCCTCCTCCGCTCCCACCCACAGAGATGGTCACACACTGGATCTTATCTTTACCCTCCTCCGCTCCCACCCACAGAGATGGTCACACACTGGATCTTATCTTTACCCTCCTCCGCTCCCACCCACAGAGATGGTCACACACTGGATCTTATCTTTACCCTCCTCCGCTCCCACCCACAGAGATGGTCACACACTGGATCTTATCTTTACCCTCCTCCGCTCCCACCCACAGAGATGGTCACACACTGGATCTTATCTTTACCCTCCTCCGCTCCCACCCACAGAGATGGTCACACACTGGATCTTATCTTTACCCTCCTCCGCTCCCACCCACAGAGATGGTCACACACTGGATCTTATCTTTACCCTCCTCCGCTCCCACCCACAGAGATGGTCACACACTGGATCTTATCTTTACCCTCCTCCGCTCCCACCCACAGAGAAGGTCACACACTGGATCTTATCTTTACCCTCCTCCGCTCCCACCCACAGAGATGGTCACACACTGGATCTTATCTTTACCCTCCTCCGCTCCCACCCACAGAGATGGTCACACACTGGATCTTATCTTTACCCTCCTCCGCTCCCACCCACAGAGAAGGTCACACACTGGATCTTATCTTTACCCTCCTCCGCTCCCACCCACAGAGATGGTCACACACTAGATCTTATCTTTACCCTCCTCCACTCCCACCCACAGAGAAGGTCACACACTGGATCTTATCTTTACCCTCCTCCGCTCCCACCCACAGAGATGGTCACACACTGGATCTTATCTTTACCCTCCTCCGCTCTCCATCTGACCTTTCTAACTCCTCTCTCCCCTATCCGATCACAACCTACTCACCTTCTCTTCATTGGTCTCTCCAGTTACCCCCAGTTCACACTCTAGCGCACCCTCACAGGAACCTTAAACATCGTGACTTTCCTTTGCTCTCTGCCTCTCCTCTGCCGCTCTCTACCATGTGTTCCCTCCATGATGCAGATGCTGCCACCAGTCTGTAGAACTCCACAAATACTACGCTCTCGACTCTGTCGCCCCCCCGACACATAAGAAAACCCAAAAAATCAATCGGGAACCCTGGCACCAATCTGAGTAAAGAGCTGAGACAAGCCTCCAGGACCGCAGAGCGGAGATGGAGGAAGTTCTAAGGAGCACTTCTCCACATACAAACAATCCCTCGCCAACCTCAGGTCCTCACTCGCTGATAAACAGGCGACTCCACATCTCTCGTATCTTCCCTGTCTCTCATCTCTTCTCCGTCCCCAGTGCCCTGCCCCTCACCTCGGCCACATACTTCAAACAAAAGACTGCCGACATCAGAGAAGCCTTCAGCCTACAGTCCCCACAGCTCCTCTACACAACCATTCCGTGCTCTTCCCCCAAAACCTGCTTCTCCGCCATTACAGAAGAACTTTCCACCATTCTCTCCAGTTCACCACCTCTGCACTCCATCCAATCCTCAACCTCAGCAGTGTTTATTCCGGCCCTAACCCATCTCTTCAACCTATCTCTAACCACTGGTGTCTTCTCCTCCTGTTTAACCCCTTAGTGACCAGGCCTGTTGGTGCCTCAATGACGAATCCAAATTTTGGAAATCTGCCATGTGTCACTTTAGCAGAGAATAACTATGTAAAGGTTAAGCACATCCCAGTAATTCTGACAATGTTTTTGGCATATATTGTATCTTATTTAGGTGGCCAAATTTATCCGGTATAATTGGTGTATATTTATCACAAAATGAAAAATTCCGATTTTTTTACAGACTTAGAAGCAGTCAAGAATTATTTAAGTCAGGTACAGGAGTCCAACCGTGAAGAACCTCCAAGAACTACCAGTATGAGTGTGCTACTGGGTCGGGCCAAGGGTTTAAGATGCTCTTTCTGCGGCCGGAGCCCAAATACATAACATAGACTTGTTACTTCTATGCATGGAGACCAGAGAATCCGGAAGAAAATTAGAAATAGCCCAACAGCAGCCTACCTCTATCATTATATGTATGTATGTATATATATATATGTATAGAGTGAGCAACCCCAGAAGCGAGAGGAAATATCCGTATCTGGCTCCCCAGAACAAAAAGATTCTCTCAGGGACATCTTACTTTGTAGAGGGGGGTAATATACGGAGGAATACTAACAGAGACATATCTCTATAGCTACTAACCGGGTTATATTTCTGAATCCATTTGTTGGGGCCTGCAGATTCCGAATCCCAAGACTCGGCTACCTCATAAGACATAACTGAAAAGTTATTGTCCAGTAAGTCCAGCACTAAAGAGCATCCCTGGGTGACTAAAGTACGAGAGACCGTAGGAGGATCGCCCCCCAGAAAATGTGAATGAGCCAAAGAGGGTTGGAACGGGGTATGGTATCAAGTTTACATAGCTTTCTATCCCTCCTCCATGCTTGTATGGTGGCCATAAGAGTGGGAAGTCATGAATAGTAGATGGCATCAAGGCCTCAGGTATGTCCTATGGCACCTCTAACGCTATATGGGGAAAAATCTGTCTTTCTAATTCCACGTTTGCAAACTGAGAACATATCTGAAGTTAGCAGCGAGACAGTACAACGAGATGTCCCGAAAGTTAGGTCCTCCCATTACTTTTGGTAACTGTAATTTCACTAATATTAGGCTAAAACGGTGTCTTTTGGCTCTACCCCCAATAAATGTTAAGCCCTCTGAAGCAATTGTATATCAGTTTTATGTTTGTGGTAAAGAGAGTAATTTAGGGAAGACCATCTTAATAAGGTGACATCTACCCAAAAAGAGTACAATGTTACCATGAGAGGACCAGAGAATGAAGAGCTGCCAATGTAGGTTTACCATGTAATTTATATAGGAAATAGGGATTAGCTGGTAGCACTATTCCTAAATGCCTCAATTCCACTCACCACTAAGAGGGAAAAGTATCGCCCCAATACTTTCTTGGCGTATGAAATACAGGCAGGGCCTCACATTTATCATAGTAAACTTTGAAACCAGAAATTCGCCCAAAGTCTTCAATATTGGAGATTCTCCCCGGTATCGCCTACTTAGGATAAGATTTATAAAGTAATATATCGTCCGCAAAAGCTAGAAGTTTAGTTTTGTAGTCACCCATCCTAATCCCCTTAAAGGAAGGAGCGGATAATAGCACCCTCATAAGGGGGTCTAAAGCAATATTAATAATAATCACAAAACCAAAAATGCAATGGCACTCTGCAACCAGCACTCTGCCCTGCCTCCATGCTGGATGTTGAATGAGGCATTAGTGTACATTTTGACGAAAGCGTAATAAGCCACTCACCACGTCAAGGTCGCCTCCATGAATGGTCCCTAACACTAGTTCCTACCTGTTATGGGCCATGACAGCCACACAAAATACAGGGAGTGCAGGTGCAGCATGCATGCCAGGTACACTCTGCTTGTAACCCCGTCTGGTGCCATAACAGCTTCAATCAGATCCAGGGATGCAAGTACCAACATGCATGCTGAGCCCACTATATACTTTTCCTGGAGCCAAATGGCTACTGGTGGGCGCTATAAAAGCAGACTCAGTTTTATACTGACTTTAAAACCAGCCTCCAGGGCAGACTAACTAGTCAGGTGTGCATGACTGCATGGAGGTCACCACGCCTCCAATATATACTACAAAGAAAAAAAGGTGGGGGTTCAGTCAGCACAAGCCTATATGCAAGTGCACGATGCTATGGCAAAATACACATACAAACGCAAAAACAAAAATGCAATGGCACTCTGCAACCAGCACTTTGCCCTGCCTCCATGCTCGATGTTGAATGAGGCATTAGTGTACATTTTGGCCAAAGCTGGTTGGATCTGATTGAAGCTGTTATGACACCAGACGGGGTTACAAGCAGAGTGTACCTGGCATGCATGCTGCACCTGCGCTCCCTGGATTTTGTGTGGCTGTCATGGCCCATAACAGCCTCAGGTAGGAACTAGTGTTAGGGACCACTCATAGAGGCGACCTTGACGTGGCGAGTGGCTTATTACACTTTGGCCAAAATGTACACTAATGCCTCATTCAACATCCAGCATGGAGGCAGGGCAGAGTGCTGGTTGCAGAGTGCCATTGCATTTTTGTTTTGCGTTTGTATGTGTATTTCGCCATAGCAATGTGCACCTGCATATAGGCTTGTGCTGACTGTAATATTAATAACAATGCCTGCCTAGTAGGATGAGGAACATATGTTATTTACCCAGACCATTGACCTCGGCTGGAAGTCAATCATCTGAACCGCATCAGAAAAAAAGCAACCAAAGTTGTGTAACGGTAAAATCCTATTGAGATGTGCCCAGGACCCTCTGTCGAATGCCTTATAGGTGTCAAGGCTAACTATATATATAATATAGTATATCGTGATCGGCAAATCAATAAAGCCTCTATGGCCATTCTGATATTAAATATGATAGATTTCCCATGAAGGAAACATGGGAAGGAATCGGGCATTAAACATCCGGTAATATAAGCGGCAGCCTAATGGCCATCAATTTCGTAAATAGTTTAAAATCGCAATAAAGCAGCGATATTGGTCGATAGGATCCTGATATGCATGGGGGTGATGTGACAGACTGATGGGCTTGGTTTTCAGGTGCCACCTGTGCGCTTTCTGCAGAAGACTGGGTGGGAGATAATGTTGTGAACGTGCTGGATCCACTGTCGGCCACCCAATTGACTAGCGCCTGTACCTGCTCAGGCCTTACCATCCTTAGAACGGCATTGGGCCCCACCAAATATCGCTGTAAATTCTGGCGGGTACTGGAACCTGAGGTAGTTGGTTCACTAGGACGTGTGGCTGTGGCAGAATGGCCACGTCCTCTCCCAGCACCAGAGGGTCCACTAACACCACCACGTCCGCGTCCCTTACTAGATGTTTTCCTCATTGTTACCGATCACCAAGCACCACAATAAGGAAAAAAATATTTGGCCCAATGTATTGATTTCAAATTCAGGCCTTTTTTTACAGGCACCGAACACTATCTGCCTATTTATTTATGTAGCGTATTACACTAATCCAGGCACAGCAGTAACCACTGATTTAGGGGAATATCTCTTTTAGGGCTAGTATTTAGGCCCTGGGTGAAAGGTTTCCTTTTATGGACAGATTTACACTTGGAGATGCACAGTAGCGTGTGAAAAAATATATAAGATTATGCTTTCAGCACTTGTATTTTAACACTTTGTGTAATATACCCTTTAACGGACAGAAATACAATGGAAGATGCAAAACAGTGTGTGCAAATGTAGAGGATTATGCTGTATTTTAACACTTACTGTAATATACCCTTTAACGGAAAGAAATACACTTGGAGATGCACGCTGAGTGTAATATACCCTTTAACGGACAGATTTACACTTGGCCTGCAACAGCTGGGACACCAGATCCAGGGTATTGCTATATTGGCAGGTTAATTTCACCCCAGAACAAAATCTATCCTTTGCCAGACAGCAGACAGTATTATACTTGTCTAGCCAAAGCTGGAACACCAGATTTAGGGGATTGGTATTTGGGCAATTGTATTTAACCCCTTAATTAAATATAGAAATTGCTATCCTGAGTTTCTAGGGGTGACAATTAGCACAGCCAAGCCCCTGATGTAGGATATAGCTAAAAAAACTAGTATTGTTGGATTGATGGACTTGGTGGCAGCTTCTTCTGGCGCACCACAAGTCACAAAATGGCCGCCGATCACCCCAGAAAATAAGTGACAGAAAACGCTCTGTGCAGCCTAAAAACCAGCGAGCAAGTAACTAGCAGAAGTTTAGTCATTCACAGCTGTAGATCGATCCGTTCATTAGGTGCTGTTGCTGACTTTTCCCTGCCTAATCTCGCCCTCACAGCAGCTGCGTCCTCTCCCTACACCAATCAGAGCAGTGTGACGTGCGGCGCTACGTGACTCCAGCTTAAATAGAGGCTGGGTCACATGCTGCACTTGGCCAATCACAGCCATGCCATTAGTAGGCATGGCTGTGATGGGCTCTTAGGGCAAGAAGTAAAACGCTAGCTGATTGGCTGCTGTGCAGCCTTTCAGAAAGCGGGAAGAAATCGCCGAACAACGAACCCGAACATTTTTGAAAATGTTCGGGTCCGTGTCCTGAACACCCCAAAATTCGGTATGAACCCGAACTATAAAGTTCGGGTTTGCTCATCCCTAACTAGGGCGAACTTCTTCTAGACAGCATAAGTGGAATACATCAACCTCCTCCTTTTATGGGACATATAGGAAATTATTTGGCCTCGTATAACAGCCTTGGAGGCAGAATTATGAAAATTCAAAAAAATTCATTTTACCCGATTTTCAAATGCAATATTTCACATATATACAATTCAATATTTGTATAAAAAAATTTGAACTGAAATAAAAAAAATTAGGACTTAGAATTTTAATGTTCATTTTACAATTCTTGAAACACAAAATACATATTTTTTCCTGCACCAAGCCAAGTGTGTAGAGGTTACAGGTAGAATAATAGAACCCCCTCCCCATCCAGAAATGACCCCAATTTAAAAACTAGACCCCTTAAGGTATACATCTAGGGGTGTAGTGAGTTGTTGACACCCAGTTTTTTAAAGAAATGAACGCTAAGCAGGTGAAAGAAATTTTAAAGGCAGTTTTGCCAGGCAAATCCGATAAAAATGAGGGAGCACACCCCAAACCATATCACTCCTTTTCTCCTGTCTTCCGAAATATCCCCATTGTGGCCCTGATCGTGTGTAATGACACACACCGGAGCCCACACATAAAGGAGCACCCAGTGGCTTTAAAAACACAGATTGAAAATATTTAGTTCCCTTTCCACATTTATGGAGGTGTTGAGCTGCCAAAATTATAGGAACCCCCCAGAAATGACCCCATTTTGAAAACTAGACCCCATAAGTATTCATCTAGGTGGATGGTGAGTGTTTTCAACCCCCTAAAGAAATGAGTGCTAAGCAGATGAAAAAAATAATATTTTCACTTTTTACACAAAAAATTTAGAGTTTTTTGTTGTAGAGAACATGAAAATGAAGTCGCACACCTCAAAAGGTATGACTCCGTTACTCCTGTCTTCAGAAATATCCCCATGTGGCCCTGATCTTATGTCTTGACACTCGGCAGGGCCCACACGTAAAGAAGCACCCAGTGGCTTTCAGAAAATAAATTGATAGAATGATAGAAAACCTCCAGTAATGACCACATTCTAAAAACTAGGGGGGGGTCACGTATTAAAAAGAAATAGGCGTATTCCTGGCATAGATTGTGGTGCAAAGTTCTATTGTGCCGCAATCAGCGACTTCTCCCCGTTTACGCATGGTTTAAAAGAGTGGCATGATGGGGACGGGACGGCAGGATCTGGTTTAGGCATACAATATGGTCTAAATATAAGACAGCAAGGAAGCTTCTTACATTTAGAAGCGGTGGTGGATCCGACACCTCTTCATAACTCCGTCAGATCCACCGCCAGGTATAGGGGATAATTAGACCGGAGTCTCAAACGACCCAGATCCGTGAAAGCAGCATCTACTGGTGTAGTGAGCATGTGCACAATAATGGGTATATATGGTTTCCTTCAAATCTTTAATACATTTTCACATGAAATGAGAGAAAAAATATTTTAAAATGAGAAACTCTGTTAGGGTCTTAGAAATCCGCCCCATTCTTATCTCTGTGGGGCGTACAGAGGAGAAGCAGATTTCTAAACAGGCCTTTGCCTGTACATATGACATTGTCTCGCTAACGAGCAGCTCTCCGCATTCCTGTCATTCTGTGGCCTGTAGGGCTACAACGACAAGCTGACATTCAGGGACAGTGACTGGTCGTACAACGTCTCTGTAGCCTCATCAATCCCTATACGAGAGGAACGAGCCAAGTGACTCTGTGCACCATAACAGGTTCCTGCCCGGCAAGGTAGAAACCAACCACCCCAGAGTATATACAAGGACAGTGCCCAGAACCATCTGTAGGAAGAGTAACTGATCACTAACCCCCAAAATGCTGTCAGTATTACTAGACGTGGGGTCGGGTGTAAGAGGTCCACCAAGAACACATCCTTAATAAAGTCCTTAGTGTAAGGAACAGCTCAGTTATTATAGATCCTGCCCGTATCACGACAATGTGAATGGAATTAACAGCTTTATGTGGCAGGACATAGTCATATAAATGATAGATGAAAATTGGGAAAAAAATCATAAGTGGTAAAATTTCTTTCACTATCTGAAAAAAAATAGGCTCCACTGCCCGTCCCAAAAGGATCACTCCCTGGAAAGCCCATAAACTAAGCAGAAAATTAGAACAACCTGACTTCCTGGAAAGCGCTCCCCCCTTTGGTATTAAATAAAATTGGGAACCGTATGGTATGTTTCCAAAGGGCCTGGTCGTGATGGGCAACAGGGGCAGTAAAGGCGGGTATCTCTCCCTCTTCCGAGCTTGGTACCCACCCAGTTTCTGAGGATATTTCTGGGTGCCAGGGATGGGGTGAAGGAAGTGACGTTCAGACAGCCTTCGAATATCCTCAGATTTGAAGGATTGTCAGAAGTCTCTGAACTGTCTTCTCCTGGAGCCCGAGGAAGCGATCCATGGGCCTTTTTAAATGAAACAAAACTATTCTTACGAATCTGTTCACATGTTCCTTGTATACCATGTGGTCTGGTTGTCAGATACTGGAGGATGTGTATCTAGGGCCACGTGTCAGTGCAAATCTGTCTCTGTGTTGTGTGTACTGGCCGCTGATCCTTGTGGTGTCTTGTTGTATACCGTGTGGTCTGGTTGTCGGATACTGGTGTATATGTATCTATGGCCATGTGTTGGTGTGGCACTGCATATCCGTCTCTGTGTTGTATGTACTGGCCGTGGATACTTCTGGTGAGTCACAATAGTTCCCTGTTTACACTAGGTCTAAAAAAGTGGGCGTGTCACTATGTCAGGATGTCGGCAATTGAGCTCAATACCCCAGGTCTCACTGAAGAGACCAAGGGTATTGAAATTACAATTCTTATTTTGACCAGCAGATGGCAGGCCAACATATAAGAAATGAGAAATTCTGAACAATAAATGGATGTAAAAATCCATGATCGTTAAGAATTTTTTTAAAAATTGGATTTTGTAGGCTCAAATAAGAGCTTCAAAATCATAACAAAAATTAAAAATATATAACAATATAAGGCCCCATTCACACGTCAGCAATTCGGTTTTCGGTTCTGCATTTTGCGGAACCGAATTGCAGACCCATTAATTTCAATGGGGACAGACGATGTCCCGCCTGGGTCCGTACTGCGTTCCCGAAAAAATAGAACATGTCCTATTCTTGTCCGCAATTGCATATATAGTGCCGGCAATGTGTGGTCCGCAAATTGCGGAAAGCACATCGCTGATGTCCGTGTTTTGCGGACGTGTGAATGGGGCCTTAAGGTTTAAATCACCCCCCTTTCTGTAAAATAAAAAAATTAATAATAAAAATAAAAACATCATGGCTATGACCACGACCGAAAACACCCATACTATTAAAATATAAAAATATTTTTCCAATATGGCGAATGGCATAATGGAAAAAGGGTCAAAATGGGCAATTTGCTATTTTTTCATCGCTTCTCTTACCCAAAAAAACTTAATTAAAATTAAAAAGTCACACACACTCAAAAATGGTATCAATAAGAACTACAGATTGTCCTGCAAACAATGAGCCCCCCAGCTTAGTAGATATAACTATAAAAAAGGTATGGGGGTCAGAATATGGTGATGTAAAAAAAAGGGGGGGAGATGGGTCACTTTTGTCGCAAAGGAAACGCTGTAGGAACAAAACCTATAAAATGGAGGAATTGCATTTTTTTTTTTCAAATTCCACCCCATTTGGTATTTTTTTTCCACTTCCCACTACATTGTATGCCACATTAAATGGTGACATTAGAAAGTACAACCTACAAAAAATGAGCCCCAATAAAGCTATGTGAACAGAAAAATAAAAAAGTTATGGCTTAAGGAAGATTGGGAAGAAAAATGAAAACGCAAAAACTAAAAAAAACTCTAGTATCCAAAGGGTTAAAATTGTGGTACTTTGCGGTAAAAAGAAGTTGCAGAATCTCATGCTAAGGAAGGGAAAGCAACAGTGGGCCGTGAACATGATGACTTCTTCAACCACCAGAAGGCTATGGGGTTCGAGGATGGAGGCGGAGCCTGAGTCACTGCTGTCTGAATAAATTTCCACCTCTGAAGCCGGGTCCGTTTCACTATCTAAACTGTCGGAGCATAAAAACCTCATATGTCGGCTCCACACTATACATCAGGCTCCACACTATACACCAGGCTCCACACTATACACCAGGCTCCACTCTATACACCCGACTCCACACTATACACCAGGCCCACACTATACACCCGACTCCACACTATACACCAGGCCCCACACTATACACCCGGCCCCACTCTATACACCCGACTCCACACTATACACCCGACTCCACACTATACACCAGGCCCCACACTATACACCCGGCCCCACTCTATACACCCGACTCCACACTATACACCCGGCCCCACACTATACACCCGACTCCACACTATACACCAGGCCCCACACTATACACCCGGCCCCACTCTATACACCCGACTCCACACTATACACCCGACTCCACACTATACACCAGGCCCCACACTATACACCCGGCCCCACTCTATACACCCGACTCCACACTATACACCCGGCCCCACTCTATACACCCGGCTCCCCACTCTATACACCAGGCCACACACCATACACCCGGCCCCACACTATACACCAGGCCCCACACTATACACCCGGACCCACACTATACACCAGGCCCCACACCATACACCCGGCCCCACACCATACACCCGGCCCAACTCTATACACCCGGCACCAAACCATACACCCGGCACCACACTATACACCCGGCCCCACACTATACACCAGGCCCCACACCATACACCAGGCCCCACACCATACACCCGGCCCCACTCTATACACCCGGCTCCCCACTATACACCTGGCTCCACACTATACACCCGGCTCCACACTATACACCCGACTCCACACTATACACCCGACTCCACACTATACACCAGGCCCCACACTATACACCCGGGTCCACACTATACACCAGGCCCCACACCATACACCCGGCCCCACTCTATACACCCGACTCCACACTATACACCAGGCCCCACACTATACACCTGGCTCCACACTATACACCAGGCCCCACACTATACACCTGGCTCCACACTATACATCAGGCTCCACACTATACACCCGGCCCCACACTATACACCCGACTCCACACCATACACCCGGTTCCCCACTATACACCCGGCTCCACACTATACACCCGGCTCCCCACCATACACCCGACTCCACACCATACACCCGACTCCACACCATACACCCGACTCCACACCATACACCTGACTCCACACCATACACCCGACTCCACACCATACACCCGACTCCACACTATACACCCGACCCCACTCTATACACCCGGCCCCACTCTATACACCCGGCCCCACTCTATACACCCTGCCCCACTCTATACACCCGGCTCCCCACTATACACCCGACTCCACACTATACACCCGGCGCCACACCATACACCCGGCCCCACTCTATACACCCGGCTCCCCACTATACACCCGGCGCCACACCATACACCCGGCCCCACTCTATACACCCGGCACCACACTATACACCCGGCCACCACACTATACACCAGGCCCCACACCATACACCCGGCCCCACACCATACACACGGCCCCACTCTATACACCCGACTCCACACTATACACCCGACTCCACACTATACACCCGACTCCACACTATACACCTGGCTCCACACAATACACCCGGCTCCACACTATACACCAGGCCCCACACTATACACCCGGCCCCACACTATACACCCGGCCCCACTCTATACACCCACCTCCCCACTATACACCCGGCTCCCCACTATACACCCACCTCCACACTATACACCCACCTCCACACTATACACCCACCTCAGCACTATACACCCGACTCCACACTATACACCCGACTCCACACTATACACCCGACTCCACACTATACACCCGACTCCACACTATACACCCGACTCCACACTATACACCCGACTCCACATTATACACCCGACTCCACACTATACACCCGACTCCACACTATACACCAGGCCCCACACTATACACCAGGCCCCACACTATACACCAGGCTCCACACTATACACCAGGCTCCACACTATACACCCAGCCCCACACTATACACCTGACTCCACACCATACACCCGGTTCCCCACTATACACCCGGCTCCCCACTATACACCCGGCTCCCCACTATACACCCACCTTCACACTATACACCCGGCTCCCCACTATACACCCGACTCCACACTATACACCCGACTCCACACTATACACCCGACTCCACACTATACACCCGACTCCACACTATACACCCGGCCCCACACTATACATCCGGGTCCACACTATACACCCGGCCCCACACTATACACCAGGCCCCACACTATACACCCGGCCCCACTCTATACACCCGACTCCACACTATACACCAGGCCCCACACTATACACCTGGCTCCACACTATACACCAGGCCCCACACTATACACCTGGCTCCACACTATACACCCGGCCCCACACTATACACCCGACTCCACACCATACACCCGGTTCCCCACTATACACCCGGCTCCACACTATACACCCGGCTCCACACTATACACCCGGCTCCCCACCATACACCCGACTCCCGACCATACACCCGACTCCACACCATACACCCGACTCCACACCATACACCGGACTCCACACCATACACCCGACTCCACACCATACACCCGACTCCACACCATACACCCGACTCCACACTATACACCCGACTCCACACTATACACCAGGCCCCACTCTATACACCCGGCCCACTCTATACACCCGGCACCACCCATACACCCGGCCCCACTCTATACACCCGGCTCCCCACTATACACCCGACTCCACACTATACACCCGGCGCCACACCATACACCCGGCCCACTCTATACACCCGGCTCCCACTATACACCCGACTCCACACTATACACCTGGCGCCACACCATACACCCGGCCCCACTCTATACACCCGGCACCACACTATACACCCGGCCACCACACTATACACCAGGCCACCACACCATACACCCGGCCCCACACCATACACACGGCCCCACTCTATACACCCGACTCCACACTATACACCCGACTCCACACTATACACCCGACTCCACACTATACACCCGGCCCCACACAATACACCAGGCCCCACTCTATACACCCGGCCCCACTCTATACACCCGGCACCACACCATACACCCGGCCCCACTCTATACACCCGACTCCACACCATACACACGGCCCACTCTATACACCCGGCTCCCCACTATACACCCGGCTCCACACTATACACCCGACTCCACACTATACACCCGACTCCACACTATACACCCGACTCCACACTATACACCCGGCTCCACACTATACACCCGGCTCCACACTATACACCCGGCTCCACACTATACACCCGGCTCCACACTATACACCTGGCTCCACACTATACATCAGGCTCCACACTATACACCCGGCCCTACACTATACACCCGACTCCACACCATACACCCGGTTCCCCACTATACACCCGGCTCCCCACTATACACCCGGCTCCCCACTATACACCCGGCTCCACACTATACACCCGGCTCCACACTATACACCCAGCACCACTCTATACACCCACCTCCACACTATACACCCAGCACCACTCTATACACCCACCTCCACACTATACACCCGGCACCACTCTATACACCCACCTCCACACTATACACTCACCACCACTCTATACACCCGGCTCCACACTATACACCCAACCACACACTATACACCCGACCACACACTATACACCCGGCTCCACGGTATACACCTGGCTCCACTCTATACACCTGGCTCCACACTATACACCCACATCCACACTATACACCCAGCACCACTCTATACACCCACATCCACACTATACACCCACCTCCACACTATACACCCGGCTGCACAGTATACACCCACCTCCACACTATACACCCGGCCCCACACTATACACCCGGCCCCACACTATACACCCGGCCCCACACTATACAACCGGCCCCACACTATACAACCGGCCCCACACTATACACCTGGCCCCACACTATACACCCACCTCCACACTATACACCTGGCCAGCCATTATTTGTTACAAAGCCCAGTAGGTAAAATATATATATATCCCCCTTAAGTAACTTTTTAAATTTTACTTCTAACAACAAAGGTGCATAAAGTAAAAGCTCCAAAACAGTGTGCTGGACAGAGACGGATGGACAATAATAAACGCCACTGACCAACAGTTACAGACGGACAGTGATGGACGCCTAGTAACAGACGCTCACTGACAGTTACAGACGGACAGTAACGGACACTCACTGACAGTTACAGACGGACAGTAATGGAAGCCTAGTAATGGACGGTCACTGACAGTTACAGACGGACAGTAATGGACGCCTAGAAACGGACGGTCACTGACAATTACAGAGGGACAGTAATGGACGCCTAATAACGGACGCTCAATGACAGTTACAGACGGACAGTAAAGAACGCATAGTAACGGACGCTCACTGACAGTTACAGACGGACAGTAATGGACGCCTAGTAACAGACGCTCACTGACAGTTACAGACGGACAGTAACGGACACTCACTGACAGTTACAGACAGACAGTAATGGATGTCTAGTAACGGACGGACAGTAATGGACGCCTAGTAGCTGACGCTCACTGACAGTTACAGACGGACAGTAATGGACGCCTAGTAACGGACGCTCACTGACAGTTACAGACGGACAGTAATGGATGTCTAGAAACGGACGATCACTGACAGTTACTGACAGACAGTAATGGACGCCTAGTAACGGACGCTCACTGACAGTTACAGACGGACAGTAATGGACGCCTAGTAAAGGACGGTCACTGACAGTTACAGATGGACAGTAATGGACGCCTAGTAGCGGACGCTCACTGACAGTTACAGACGGACAGTAATGGATGTCTAGAAACGGACGCTCGCTGACAGTTACAGATGGACAGTGATGGACGCCTAGTAAAGGACGGTCACTGACAGTTACAGACGGACAGTAATGGACGCCTAGTAATGGACACTCACTGACAGTTACAGATGGACAGTAATGGACGCCTAGTAACAGACGCTCACTGACAGTTACAGATGGACAGTAATGGACGCCTAGTAACGGACGCTCACTGACAGTTACAGACGGACAGTAATGGACGCCTAGTAATGGACACTCACTGACAGTTACAGATGGACAGTAATGGACGCCTAGTAACAGACGCTCACTGACAGTTACAGATGGACAGTAACGGACACTCACTGACAGTTACAGATGGACAGTAATGGACGCCTAGTAATGGACACTCACTGACAGTTACAGATGGACAGTAATGGACGCTCACTGACAGTTACAGATGGACAGTAATGGATGCCTAGAAACGGACGATCACTGACAGTTACAGATGGACAGTAATGGACACTCACTGACAGTTACAGATGGACAGTAATGGACGCCTAGAAGCGGACGCTCACTGACAGTTACAGACGGACAGTAATGGACGCCTAGTAACGGACGCTCACTGACAGTTACAGATGGACAGTAATGGACGCCTAGTAACGGACGCTCACTGACAGTTACAGACGGACAGTAATGGATGTCTAGAAACGGACGCTCGCTGACAGTTACAGATGGACAGTGATGGACGCCTAGTAATGGACGCTCACTGACAGTTACAGACGGACAGTTACAGATGGACAGTGATGGACGCTCGCTGACAGTTACAGACGGACAGTAATGGATGTCTAGAAACGGACGCTCGCTGACAGTTACAGATGGACAGTGATGGACGCCTAGTAGCGGACGCTCACTGACAGTTACAGACGGACAGTAATGGACGCCTAGTAACGGACGCTCACTGACAGTTACAGACGGACAGTAATGGACGCCTAGTAACGGACGCTCACTGACAGTTACAGACGGACAGTAATGGACGCCTAGTAACGGACGCTCACTGACAGTTACAGACGGACAGTAATGGACGCCTAGTAACGGACGCTCACTGACAGTTACAGAAGGACAGTAATGGACGCCTAGTAGCGGACGCTCACTGACAGTTACAGACGGACAGTAATGGACGCCTAGTAAAGGACGGTCACTGACAGTTACAGACGGACAGTAATGGACGCCTAGTAGCGGACGCTCACTGACAGTTACAGATGGACAGTAATGGACGTCTAGTAAAGGACGGTCACTGACAGTTACAGACGGACAGTAATGGACGCCTAGAAACGGACGATCACTGACAGTTACAGACAGACAGTAATGGACGCCTAGTAACGGACGCTCACTGACAGTTACAGACGGACAGTAATAGACGCCTAGTAACGGACGCTCACTGACAGTTACAGACGGACAGTAATGGACGCCGAGTAACGGACGCTCACTGACAGTTACAGACGGACAGTAATGGACGCCTAGTAACGGACGCTCACTGACAGTTACAGATGGACAGTGATGGACGCCTAGTAGCGGACGCTCACTGACAGTTACCGACAGACAGTAATGGACGCCTAGTAACGGACGCTCACTGACAGTTACAGACGGACAGTAATGGACGCCTAGTAACGGACGCTCACTGACAGTTACAGACGGACAGTAATGGACGCCTAGTAACGGACGCTCACTGACAGTTACAGACGGACAGTAATGGACGCCTAGTAAAGGACGGTCACTGACAGTTACAGACGGACAGTAATGGACGCCTAGTAACGGACGGTCACTGACAGTTACAGACGGACAGTAATGGACGCCTAGTAAAGGACGCTCACTGACAGTTACAGACGGACAGTAATGGACGCCTAGTAAAGGACGCTCACTGACAGTTACAGACAGACAGTAATGGACGCCTAGTAACGGACGCTCACTGACAGTTACAGACAGACAGTAATGGACGCCTAGTAGCGGACGCTCACTGACAGTTACAGATGGACAGTAATGGACGCCTAGTAGCGGACGCTCACTGACAGTTACAGACGGACAGTAATGGATGCCTAGTAACGGACGATCACTGACAGTTACAGACAGACAGTAATGGACGCCTAGTAACGGACGCTCACTGACAGTTACAGACGGACAGTAATGGACGCCTAGTAACGGACGCTCACTGACAGTTACAGACAGACAGTAATGGACGCCTAGTAACGGACGCTCACTGACAGTTACAGACGGACAGTAATGGATGCCTAGTAACGGACGATCACTGACAGTTACAGACAGACAGTAATGGACGCCTAGTAACGGACGCTCACTGACAGTTACAGACGGACAGTAATGGATGCCTAGTAACGGACGATCACTGACAGTTACAGATGGACAGTAATGGATGCCTAGTAACGGACGCTCACTGACAGTTACAGACGGACAGTAATGGATGCCTAGTAACGGACGATCACTGACAGTTACAGACAGACAGTAATGGACGCCTAGTAACGGACGCTCACTGACAGTTACAGACGGACAGTAATGGACGCCTAGTAACGGACGCTCACTGACAGTTACAGACGGACAGTAATGGACGCCTAGTAGCGGACGCTCACTGACAGTTACAGACGGACAGTAATGGACGTCTAGTAAAGGACGGTCACTGACAGTTACAGATGGACAGTAATGGACGCCTAGTAAAGGACGGTCACTGACAGTTACAGACAGACAGTAATGGACGCCTAGTAACGGACGCTCACTGACAGTTACAGACGGACAGTAATGGATGCCTAGTAACGGACGCTCACTGACAGTTACAGACGGACAGTAATGGACGCCTAGTAAAGGACGGTCACTGACAGTTACAGATGGACAGTAATGGACGCCTAGAAACGGACGATCACTGACAGTTACAGACAGACAGTAATGGACGCCTAGTAACGGACGCTCACAGACAGTTACAGACGGACAGTAATGGACGCCTAGTAACGGACGCTCACTGACAGTTACAGACGGACAGTAATGGACGCCTAGTAAAGGACGGTCACTGACAGTTACAGATGGACAGTAATGGACGCCTAGTAAAGGACGGTCACTGACAGTTACAGACGGACAGTAATAGACGTCTAGTAACGGACGCTCACTGACAGTTACAGACGGACAGTAATGGACGCCTAGTAGCGGACGCTCACTGACAGTTACAGACGGACAGTAATGGACGCCTAGTAAAGGACGGTCACTGACAGTTACAGACGGACAGTAATGGACGCCTAGTAACGGACGGTCACTGACAGTTACAGACAGACAGTAATGGACGCCTAGTAGCGGACGCTCACTGACAGTTACAGATGGACAGTAATGGACGCCTAGTAACGGACGCTCACTGACAGTTACAGACGGACAGTAATGGATGCCTAGTAACGGACGGTCACTGACAGTTACAGACGGACAGTAATGGACGCCTAGTAGCGGACGCTCACTGACAGTTACAGACGGACAGTAATGGATGCCTAGTAACGGACGCTCGCTGACAGTTACAGATGGACAGTGATGGACGCTCACTGACAGTTACAGACGGACAGTAATGGACGCTCGCTGACAGTTACAGACGGACGGTAATGGATGTACGGAAGCAGCCCCCTCCTGCAGTGGGATTTCTATGGCCGGGTCCTGTACGATAATGGATGCACAGAGAATAGAAGCAGAGGGAGGGGCGCTAACATTACCACAATATTCTATTCACACTGAAATAAAAATAAAATAACAGGAGATGATAAACCGTGATGTGCAACCAGGTCACCAACGAACTAAGTGCCACAGCCAAAATACAGTCCTCCTCCTGGACCTGTCCTCTGCCTTCTACATTACTCTGTCCTCCTTCTTGACCTGTCCTCTGCCTTCTCCATTACTCTGTCCTCCTCCTGGACCTGTCCTCTGTCTTCTACATTACTCTGTCCTCCTCCTGGACCTGTCCTCTGCCTTCGACATTCCTCTGTCCTCCTCCTGGACCTGTCCTCTGTCTTCTACATTCCTCTGTCCTCCTCCTGGACCTGTCCTCTGCCTTCTACATTACTCTGTCCTCCTTCTTGACCTGTCCTCTGCCTTCTCCATTACTCTGTCCTCCTCCTGGACCTGTCCTCTGTCTTCTACATTACTCTGTCCTCCTCCTGGACCTGTCCTCTGCCTTCGACATTCCTCTGTCCTCCTCCTGGACCTGTCCTCTGTCTTCTACATTCCTCTGTCCTCCTCCTGGACCTGTCCTCTGCCTTCTACATTACTCTGTCCTCCTCCTGGACCTGTCCTCTGTCGTCTACATTACTCTGTCCTCCTCCTGGAACTGTCCTCTGCCTTCTACATTACTCTGTCCTCCTCCTGGACCTGTCCTCTGTCGTCTACATTACTCTGTCCTCCTCCTGGAACTGTCCTCTGTCGTCTACATTACTCTGTCCTCCTCCTCCTGGACCTGTCCTCTGCCTTCTACATTACTCTGTCCTCCACCTGGACCTGTTCTCTGTCTTCTACATTACTCTGTCCTCCTCCTGGACCTGTCCTCTGTCTTCTACATTACTCTGCCCTCCTCCTTCTACACCTGTCGTCTGCCTTCTACATTACTCTGCCCTCCTCCTTCTAGACTTGTCCTCTGCCTTCTACATTACTCTGTCCTCCTCCTGGACCTGTCCTCTCCCTTCTCCATTACTCTGTCCTCCTCCTCCTGGACCTGTCCTCTGCCTTCTACATTACTCTGTCCTCCTCCTGGACCTGTCCTCTGTCTTCTACATTACTCTGTCCTCCTCCTGGACCTGTCCTCTGCCTTCGACATTCCTCTGTCCTCCTCCTGGACCTGTCCTCTGTCTTCTACATTCCTCTGTCCTCCTCCTGGACCTGTCCTCTGCCTTCTACATTACTCTGTCCTCCTCCTGGACCTGTCCTCTGTCGTCTACATTACTCTGTCCTCCTCCCTGGACCTGTCCTCTGCCTTCTACATTACTCTGTCCTCCTCCTGGACCTGTCCTCTGTCGTCTACATTACTCTGTCCTCCTCCTGGAACTGTCCTCTGTCGTCTACATTACTCTGTCCTCCTCCTCCTGGACCTGTCCTCTGCCTTCTACATTACTCTGTCCTCCACCTGGACCTGTCCTCTGTCTTCTACATTACTCTGTCCTCCTCCTGGACCTGTCCTCTGTCTTCTACATTACTCTGCCCTCCTCCTTCTACACCTGTCGTCTGCCTTCTACATTACTCTGCCCTCCTCCTTCTAGACTTGTCCTCTGCCTTCTACATTACTCTGTCCTCCTCCTGGACCTGTCCTCTCCCTTCTCCATTACTCTGTCCTCCTCCTCCTGGACCTGTCCTCTGCCTTCTACATTACTCTGTCCTCCTCCTGGTCCTGTCCTCTGCCTTCTACATTACTCTGTCCTCCTCCTGGACCTGTCCTCTGCCTTCTACATTACTCTGTCCTCCTCCTCCTCCTCCTGTCCTCTGCCTTCTACATTACTCTGTCCTCCTCCTGGTCCTGTCCTCTGTCGTCTACATTACTCTGTCCTCCTCCTCCTGGTCCTGTCCTCTGCCTTCATTACTCTGTCCTCCTCTTCCTGGTCCTGTCCTCTGCCTTCATTACTCTGTCCTCCTCCTCCTGGAAACGTTTCCAGAAAAATGGTTAAAAAGAACAATACACCTAAAAATGGCGCCAGAACCACCTTTGCCAGTAAAAACAAAATTGTGTGTCAAGTAGAGGGTATATTTCAATAACTTCTTAAAAACTTCTAAAAAAGTCAAGTGATGACTATACAAATAAAAATTAAAATAGTCAGCAACTAGCTTAAAAGCATGAAAAGGTCCAAATAGCGATGACTTACTTCACCCAGGAGGGTCGGAGTGGGATGAAGCTCAAGACACCCGCTCCGAATACCTCCTGCGCCTGGATCGTGTATAAAGATGTAAAGGATTCACGGCAGTTCCATGGACTTCTGGTAAAGCCTTTTATTAGAAGCACAGGGTAGGGGTAGGTTAGGCTCAACGCGTTTCGGGGGCTGTAGTAAAGTCCCCTTCCTCAGGAGCATGTATACATGGTGTATAATACAGGTATATATAGTATATTGGGTGGAAGTTGCGCCCAAATTCAAAACTGGTGACGTCACTTCCGCCCATCACATGATCGCAAACACATGAAATAACATATTTAGAAATATTCTTTAAAAAATAATGACAATACATTACTCTGTGCTCCTCCTCCTGGACCGTCCTCTGCCTTCTCCATTACTCTGTGCTCCTCCTCCTGGACCGTCCTCTGCCTTCTCCATTACTCTGTGCTCCTCCTCCTGGTCCTGTCCTCTGCCTTCATTACTCTGTCCTCCTCCTCCTGGTCCTGTCCTCTGCCTTCATTACTCTGTCCTCCTCCTCCTGGACCTGTCCTCTGCCTTCTACATTACTCTGTCCTCCTCCTTCTAGACCTGTCCTCTGCCTTCTACATTACTCTGTCCTCCTCCTCCTGGACCTGTCCTCTGCCTTCTACATTACTCTGTCCTCCTCCTTCTAGACCTGTCCTCTGCCTTCTACATTACTCTGTCCTCCTCCTCCTGGACCTGTCCTCTGCCTTCTACATTCCTCTGTCCTCCTCCTGGTCCTGTCCTCTGTCGTCTACATTACTCTGTTCTCCTCCTTCTCCTGGACCTGTCCTCTGCCTTCTACATTCCTCTGTCCTCCTTCTCCTGGACCTGTCCTCTGCCTTCTACATTACTCTGTCCTCCTCCTCCTGGACCTGTCCTCTGCCTTCTACATTACTCTGTGCTCCTCCTCCTGGACCTGTCCTCTGCCTTCATTACTCTGTCCTCCTCCTCCTGGTCCTGTCCTCTGCCTTCTACATTCCTCTGTCCTTCTCCTGGACCTGTCCTCTGCCTTCTACATTCCTCTGTCCTTCTCCTGGACCTGTCCTCTGTCGTCTACATTACTCTGTTCTCCTCCTTCTCCTGGACCTGTCCTCTGCCTTCTACATTACTCTGTCCTCCTCCTCCTGGACCTGTCCTCTGCCTTCTACATTACTCTGTCCTCCTCCTCCTGGACCTGTCCTCTGCCTTCTACATTACTCTGTCCTCCTCCTCCTGGTCCTGTCCTCTGCCTTCTACATTCCTCTGTCCTCCTCCTGGACCTGTCCTCTGCCTTCGACATTACTCTGTCCTCCTCCTCCTGTCCTCTGCCTTCTACATTACTCTGTGCTCCTCCTCCTGGTCCTGTCCTCTGCCTTCTCCATTACTCTGTTCTCCTCCTCCTGGACCGGTCCTCTGCCTTCTCCATTACTCTGTCCTCCTCCTCCTGGACCTGTCCTCTGCCTTCTACATTACTCTGTCCTCCTCCTCCTGGACCTGTCCTCTGCCTTCTACATTACTCTGTCCTCCTCCTGGTCCTGTCCTCTGCCTTCTACATTACTCTGTCCTCCTTCTAGACCTGTCCTCTGCCTTCTACATTACTCTGTCCTCCTCCTCCTCCTGTCCTCTGCCTTCTACATTACTCTGTCCTCCTCCTGGTCCTGTCCTCTGCCTTCTACATTACTCTGTCCTCCTCCTCCTGGTCCTGTCCTCTGCCTTCTACATTACTCTGTCCCTCCTCCTGTCCTCTGCCTTCTACATTACTCTGTCCTCCTCCTGGTCCTGTCCTCTGCCTTCTACATTCCTCTGTCCTCCTCCTGGACCTGTCCTCTGCCTTCGACATTACTCTGTCCTCCTCCTGGCCTGTCCTCTGCCTTCTACATTACTCTGTGCTCCTCCTCCTGGTCCTGTCCTCTGCCTTCTACATTACTCTGTCCTCCTCCTCCTGGACCGGTCCTCTGCCTTCTCCATTACTCTGTCCTCCTCCTCCTGGACCTGTCCTCTGCCTTCTACATTACTCTGTCCTCCTCCTCCTGGACCTGTCCTCTGCCTTCTACATTACTCTGTCCTCCTCCTGGTCCTGTCCTCTGCCTTCTACATTACTCTGTCCTCCTTCTAGACCTGTCCTCTGCCTTCTACATTACTCTGTCCTCCTCCTCCTCCTGTCCTCTGCCTTTGACATTACTCTGTGCTCCTCCTCCTGGTCCTGTCCTCTGTCTTCTACATTACTCTGTCCTCCACCTGGACCTGTCCTCTGTCTTCTACATTACTCTGTCCTCCTCCTCCTGGACCTGTCCTCTGCCTTCTACATTACTCTGTCCTCCTCCTCCTGGACCTGTCCTCTGCCTTCTACATTACTCTGTCCTCCTTCTAGACCTGTCCTCTGCCTTCTACATTACTCTGTCCTCCTCCTCCTCCTCCTGTCCTCTGCCTTCTACATTACTCTGTCCTCCTTCTAGACCTGTCCTCTGCCTTCTACATTACTCTGTGCTCCTCCTCCTGGACCTGTCCTCTGTCTGCTACATTACTCTGTGCTCCTCCTCCTGGACCTGTCCTCTGTCTGCTACATTACTCTGTCCTCCTCCTCCTGGACCTGTCCTCTGTCTTCTACATTACTCTGTCCTCCTCCTGGACCTGTCCTCTGCCTTCTACATTACTCTGTCCTCCTCCTCCTGGATCTGACCACATGGCAGGACGCTGGGGTCCTTAGGATAATGACGGGGCCACATGGCAGGAAGCTGGGGGCCCTAAGATAATGACGGAGCCACACGGCAAGACGCTGGGGGCCCTAGTATAATGACGGAGCCACACGGCAGGACGCTGGGGCCCTAGGATAATGAGAGGGCCACATGGCAGGACGCTGGGGGCCCTAGTATAATGATGGGGCCACATGGCAGGACGCTGGGGTCTCTAGGATAATGACGGGGCCACACAGGCAGGACGCTGGGGACCCTAGGATGAGGGCAGGGCCACATGGCAGGACGCTGGGGGCCTAGGATAATGAGAGAGCCATACGGCAGGACGCTGGGGACCCTAGGATAATGGCAGGGGCACATATCAGGATGCTGGGGGCCCTACAATAACGATAGGGCCACACACCGAGCAGATGGGGTAATGCCATGACGCTGTGGCCCTTACAATAACGCCAGAAGTACATGTCAGGGTGATGGGGGTCAGGTGACTGGCGGGCTGAGTCACGGTGACGGATTTTTGCCTAAAGCGGTTTCCCGGGTAACCGTCTCGTGACGTCATCCCGCCAGACACGCACACGCCAAATTTGGAGGCAGGACACCGCCCTTCAACACGTCTCATCCTAACCGGTTCTGGACCCGCCCATGCATCATCACGACCAATCAGAGACAAGCCGGCGTCCTGTGACGTCACAGCGCATGGTACCATGGGAGTTGTAGTCTGGACCTTTGATATGGGGCCTTCAGGCTCTCTGTAGAGCCGCGTCATGTGGGGTCGTCCTTCCCGCTCGTTACCGCTACCAGGGGACTGGGTCTGGGCCGACCCGGTTCTCCGCCACACCAGGAAGGCTATGGCCTGAGCCCGGGAAGGTCACCATGGACTCCTACTTCACCTTGATGACGTCTGAGGCCCCGCCCCGTGACGTCATGACCTTTTGGAGAAGTATAGAGGCGGCAGCGCCGCGCACACTGACAGCAGAGGCGGAAAGAAGACGGAAGGACCGGTGAGAGAGGTGGGGTGACGGGAGTGTGCGGCCCTGCGGTACCGCAGCCTGACCGGATGTGGGAATATCACCTGGGGGCCCATGGGAGGAGGGGGCAGTGCTGCCGGGGGGTATTATCCGGGGTATAGGATGAGAGGGCAGTACTGCCGGGGGTATTATTCGGGGTACAGGAGGAGGGGGGGCAGTACTGCCGGGGGGTAATGGGGGTATTATCCGGGGTACAGGAGGAGGGGGCAGTACTGCCGGGGGGTAACGGGGGTATTATCCGGGGTACAGGAGGAGGGGGCAGTACTGCCGGGAGTAACGGGGGTATTATCCGGGGTACAGGAGGAGGGGGCAGTACTGCCGGGGTATTATTCGGGGTACAGGAGGAGGGGGCAGTACTGCCGGGAGTAACGGGGGTATTATCCGGGGTACAGGAGGAGGGGCAGTACTGCCGGGGTAACGGGGTATTATCCGGGGTACAGGAGGAGGGGCAGTACTGCCGGGGGTAGGGGTATTATCCGGGGTACAGGAGGAGGGGCAGTACTGCCGGGGTATTATCCGGGGTACAGGAGGAGGGGGCAGTACTGCCGGGGGTATTATCCGGGGTAGTGATGGCCTGCGGGGAGTTGTAGTATACATCACTAGTGATGAGCGGCAGGTGCCATATTCGATTTCGACGAAATTCGCGAATATTCGAATGAATATTCGTTTCATATTCGTCGAAATCGAATATTCGTCATTTTTTCTAGTTATTGCGATTAACATGCGATTTAAATAATCGCATATTGCGATTTGTACTTAAGGCTACTTTCCTATTGGTTTCATATCTAGAATTAGCGAGGATGACGAATATGACGAATGTATTCGTCTATTCCTCAAAACGAAGATAACGAAGTATTCTACATCTTCGTTTTAGCAACCTATTCGTCAACTTCGCTAATTCTAGCAATCAAATAGGAAGGTTGACTATAGAGACAGCTGCGTTTAATTCGCTATGCGATTTTTTTTTTTTTTAATAAATAGAATACTTATAATAATTTTATCAAGTAATATAATTATTGTATTAAAAAAAATAATCGCATAGCGAATTTAACACAGCTGTCTGGTAAGTCAACCTTCCTATTTGATTGCTAGAATTAGCGAATAGCGAAGTTGACGATGACGAGACGAATAGGTTGCTAAAACGAAGATGTAGAATACTTCGTTATCTTCGTTTTGAGGAATATGACGAATACATTCGTCATATTCGCTATTCGCTAATTCTACCAAGCCAACCATAACTTCTGTGCTCATGGAGCGTCCCCATCACCATGGGAACGTCTCCATATACTAAAATGTACTGTCGGATTTGAGGAATTACGTTGAAATCGCAATGCGATTAATTCAAGTTATATTAATCGCATTGCGATTACAACTTAGCACTGCTATCTTACATAGGCTAGAATTAACGAATATGGAGTATAGCTATGCACTAGCAGTGCTAAGTTGAAATCGCAATGCGAATACTTCAAGTTATATTAATCGCATTGCGATTTCAACTTAGAGCTGGGTTTATAATGGGTCAGCTTGCTAGAATTAACGAAGTTAACGAATATGGAATATAGCAGCAGTGCTAAGTTGAAATCGCAATGCGATTAATTTAACTTAAAGTATTCGCATTGCGATTTCAACTTAGCACTGCTAGTGCATAGCTATACTCCATATTCGTTAATTCTAGCCTATGTAAGATAGCAGTGCTAAGTTGTGTCGCAATGCGATTAATATAACTAGTTAATCGCATTGCGATTTCAACGTAATTCCTCAAATCCGACAGTACATTTTAGTATATAGAGATTTTCCCATGGATGGGGACGCTCCATGAGCACGGAAGTCGGCAGAAGCGGCAACGGGCACTGACTAGAGCAGCCAGGAAGCCAGGAATCCTCAGGACAGGTAAGAACTACTTTTGGGAAGTAGGAAAGAAAAAATATAACTAAAAAAAAAACGAATATTCGAAATAGCGAGTTTATAGCGCTATATTCGAAATATTCGCGAATTAGCGAGTGCCGATATTCGCTAAAAAATTAGCTTTTCGAATATTCGCGTCAACACTATACATCACCTGTCATTACTAGAGAGGAGTGAATTGCTCAAAAATTTGATTCTGTTGGTTCGCTGAATTTTCTGAAAATATTTGATGAAAAGTTTTTCATAGCAATTACGTTAAAAACCGGCTATTTCCTGGCTGCAGAGAGCCCTTATAGGGTGTAGAACACGTGCCTTGCAGTAACAGGCATAGGGAGTCTGCTGTGGTAGTGAAATAATACTGTGAGCCCGTATGACATGCAGATGACAGGCGTCACTCTTAGAATCACTCAGTGTGAACTCAGCCTTACAGGTCGATGTTAGCGCCAAGAAGAAGCGCACTCCTTTTACACTGTTGTCAGCTGATTCCACATAGATGTCTACAGAACCTGTTCTATTAAAAGTAGAGCCCCCGACAGAGTGGAGAGGGGTCAGGAATAAGTTTGTGTTGACGTCACTGATTATTTTGCCCTTCCTCTGATCCGTCAGAACAATAACCCCCAAAAAACTGATCCTGTCTGTGGAGCATCCGCCTTCGTTCAGCATTTGGTGCATAATCCATCAGTATTGGTAAAGCCAAAAAAAAAAAAACAGGAGTGGATCCAAAAAAGAGATGACACGTGAATGGAATATTTTCATGTCTTCTGTGTTTTGTACCCACTCCTGCTTTTGGCTACCAAATCATAAGCCATTTCTGATGGGGCCATACAGGCCTTGCAGCTGCTACACAGACAGAATCCGTTGTGCATCTCATTTTTCCTTCCTTCTGACAGATCAGAAAAAGGGTCAAATAAGCGATGTCAGCCAGGCCGAAAGGCAAAATAGTGGCCCAGAGACAGAGTGGGGAGGGTGGGAACAGCATGCGAAGTCCACAGAGTGGCCCTAGGACATGGTGGAAGCAGCATGAGGAGACCACAGAGTGTGGAGGTGGAAGCAGCATCAGGAAACCACAGAGTGTGGAGGTGGAAGCAGCATGAGGAGACCACAGTGTGTGGAGGTGGGTGGCGGTAGGAGCACCTGGCATCAGGCGGATGGCAGTATCAGAATAGTGGCTGAGGCAGGTAGCCAGAAGAAACCGGTCTCTTCTGTTGGCGTGGCACCATAGATCTAGTCTGATGCATCAGGAATTGGTGGCTGATTCATCTTGCTATTTTGGGTGGACAGGCGAGTTCTTCTTGGGGTCACTATGGCCCCGCCGCACTAAGCACCCGCTCTGATGCCACACTACTGGACGGGCAGGACGGCTTTTCCAGGTCAAACTCTGCCAGTTGTGGCCACAAATCCAGTTTGGCTGCCCAGTAGTCCAGGGTATCTTCAATGTGGGGTGGCCGGGGCTGTCCAAGTATGCCACCTCCTGCTGGTTCAGGTCCTGCTCTGTGTCTACTGTGAGTAGTTTCTGTAGACTCGGACCGCTGATGGAGCCGGTACCTACCCCCCGGTCAGACCTGCGAGAGCATGGACGATGGTGCTGATGGGCAGAGGCCAACTGACTACATGGGATGTCTCGATAGTAGTTCAGTTTGTCCTCCTCTCAGAGGTATAATGGCAATGTGGGTCCCCAGGCTGTAACCTCCCCGACTGAACCCTGTCCTCCTTTTATAGTGTAGATCATTCCTCCCCATCCTTCCCCTGCACTATGGATAATCTTTCCCTGAACTTGTAAATCGTTTTTCAGCACAGTGAACTCTTTCCTATCACTGTCCCTAGCGCCTGCTGATGTCTCTCCCTGCACCAAGTACACTGGAAAATAAAATAATCCAAGATGGCTGAGGGTATTTATAGGGCTGTGACATCACAGAGCTGGCTGGCTGCTGATTGGCTGCATGCATGGCATTATGGGTGATCCCGCCTTCCCAGAGTTCCTTGCTCCATGTCCTCACATGTGCAGCAGCCATTGTAGGAAAAAATGTGATTCATTACCACAAAGTGTGAGGAAATTCGGATCGAATTCCACTTCATCAACTTTGATTCACTCATTTTCTAATCATTACTGTAGAGATCCTGCGGGGGAGCTGTAGAGCACATCACCTGTCATTACTGTAGACGGCCTGCGGGGGAGCTGTAGAGCACATCACCTGTCATTACTGTAGACATCCTGCGGGGGAGCTGTAGAGCACGTCACCTGTCATTACTGTAGACGGCCTGCGGGGGAGCTGTAGAGCACATCACCTGTCATTACTGTAGACGGCCTGCGGGGGGGCTGTAGAGCACATCACCTGTCATTACTGTAGACGGCCTGCGGGGGGGCTGTAGAGCACATCACCTGTCATTACTGTAGACGGCCTGCGGGGGAGCTGTAGAGCACATCACCTGTCATTACTGTAGACGGCCTGCGGGGGCTGTAGAGCACATCACCTGTCATTACTGTAGACATCCTGCGGGGGAGCTGTGGAGCACATCACCTGTCATTACTGTAGACGGCCTGCGGGGGAGCTGTAGAGCACATCACCTGTCATTACTGTAGACATCCTGCGGGGGAGCTGTAGAGCACATCACCTGTCATTACTGTAGACATCCTGCGGGAGAGCTGTAGAGCACATCACCTGTCATTACTGTAGACATCCTGCGGGGGAGCTGTAGAGCACATCACCTGTCATTACTGTAGACGGCCTGCGGGGGAGCTGTAGAGCACATCACCTGTCATTACTGTAGACAGCCTGCGGGGGGGCTGTAGAGCACATCACCTGTCATTACTGTAGACAGCCTGCGGGGGAGCTGTAGAGCACATCACCTGTCATTACTGTAGACGGCCTGCGGGGGAGCTGTAGAGCACATCACCTGTCATTACTGTAGACAGCCTGCGGGGAGCTGTAGAGCACATCACCTGTCATTACTGTAGACGGCCTGCGGGGAGCTGTAGAGCACATCACCTGTCATTACTGTAGACGGCCTGCGGGGGAGCTGTAGAGCACATCACCTGTCATTACTGTAGACATCCTGTGGGGAGCTGTAGAGCACATCACCTGTCATTACTGTAGACATCCTGCGGGGAGCTGTAGAGCACATCACCTGTCATTACTGTAGACGGCCTGCGGGGAGCTGTAGAGCACATCACCTGTCATTACTGTAGACAGCCTGCGGGGAGCTGTAGAGCACATCACCTGTCATTACTGTAGACATCCTGCGGGGAGCTGTAGAGCACATCACCTGTCATTACTGTAGACATCCTGCGGGGAGCTGTAGAGCACATCACCTGTCATTACTGTAGACGGCCTGCGGGGGAGCTGTAGAGCACATCACCTGTCATTACTGTAGACATCCTGCGGGGGAGCTGTAGAGCACGTCACCTGTCATTACTGTAGACGGCCTGCGGGGGAGCTGTAGAGCACATCACCTGTCATTACTGTAGACATCCTGCGGGGGAGCTGTAGAGCACGTCACCTGTCATTACTGTAGACGGCCTGCGGGGGAGCTGTAGAGCACATCACCTGTCATTACTGTAGACGGCCTGCGGGGGAGCTGTAGAGCACATCGCCTGTCATTACTGTAGAGATCCTGCGGGGGAGCTGTAGAGCACATCACCTGTCATTACTGTAGACATCCTGCGGGGGAGCTGTAGAGCACATCACCTGTCATTACTGTAGACATCCTGCGGGGGAGCTGTAGAGCACATCACCTGTCATTACTGTAGACGGCCTGCGGGGGAGCTGTAGAGCACATCACCTGTCATTACTGTAGACGGCCTGCGGGGGAGCTGTAGAGCACATCACCTGTCATTACTGTAGACCAGTGCCCATGCGAGGAGCTGTGAGAGCACATCACCTGTCATTACTGTAGACAGCCTGCGGGGGAGCTGTAGAGCACATCACCTGTCATTACTGTAGACAGCCTGCGGGGGAGCTGTAGAGCACATCACCTGTCATTACTGTAGACGGCCTGCGGGGGAGCTGTAGAGCACATCACCTGTCATTACTGTAGACGGCCTGCGGGGGCTGTAGAGCACATCACCTGTCATTACTGTAGACAGCCTGCGGGGAGCTGTAGAGCACATCACCTGTCATTACTGTAGACGGCCTGCGGGGAGCTGTAGAGCATCACCTGTCATTACTGTAGACGGCCTGCGGGGAGCTGTAGAGCACATCACCTGTCATTACTGTAGACATCCTGCGGGGAGCTGTAGAGCACATCACCTGTCATTACTGTAGACGGCCTGCGGGGAGCTGTAGAGCACATCACCTGTCATTACTGTAGACATCCTGCGGGGAGCTGTAGAGCACATCACCTGTCATTACTGTAGACGGCCTGCGGGGAGCTGTAGAGCACATCACCTGTCATTACTGTAGACATCCTGCGGGGAGCTGTAGAGCACATCACCTGTCATTACTGTAGACATCCTGCGGGGGAGCTGTAGAGCACATCACCTGTCATTACTGTAGACATCCTGCGGGGGAGCTGTAGAGCACATCACCTGTCATTACTGTAGACGGCCTGCGGGGGAGCTGTAGAGCACATCACCTGTCATTACTGTAGACGGCCTGCGGGGGAGCTGTAGTGTGATGTCACGTGGTCCCTCATCCTGATTGGCTGTTGTCTCCTCCAGCAGACATCATGGCTTCCAGCGCAGGCGACGTTCTCCCCACTTATGACCTCGGCGAGACTCAGACGTCAAAGCTGATGAAGAAATCCAAGGAGTCTCCGTTTGTGCCTGTGGGTGAGTGTCCCCCTCATACGTCCCCGGACCGTCGCTCACTGCTGTTTTCGGTGGGGTTCGTGTGTTCCTTGGGGGCGGCTCTGTTAGATGTGTTAACCCCTGCTGAGCCGGTGACTGCTCCTCTGTTTCCAGGAATTGCCGGCTTTCTTGGCGTTGTGGGTTATGGACTCTATAGACTGAGACATCGAGGAGACACCAAGATGTCCGTGCACCTTATACACATGCGTGTGGGGGCCCAGGGGTTCGTGGTTGGTGCAATGACCTGTGGTAAGTGTGGGGGGAGGTGGTGGGGGGGCTGGAGACCTCCTCCATGTTGTACTGACCTCTTCTCTCTCTGCAGGTGTGCTCTACTCCATGTACAAGGAGTATCTGGCCAAGCCCCAGGAGTAGAAGCCCCATCATGCACAGGAGAGCCCTATGGACCTCACATTGGGGGGGCCGCTGTGCGCTGGAGTCCAGCAGCTTCAGGGTTACGTTTTGGATTATGGACAATTTTACCCAAAGTTTGAGAAATTTATTTATTTTGTTTTTGACCTCTCATGGGACGTCTCCGCTGTCTGCGGCAAGTGACCCCCGGGCCGGCACCCCTTCCCCACCCTCCGGCACCGCTGTGTAGACTCGGCTGGTGTTACATTCCACTTACATGTGTTCTTCTTCTGATAATAAAATCTCCCGTCTGCCGCCGATCGGCTTCACATCATTCCGGGGCCCTCGCACCCCCCACCGCCGCCGCCATCATATAACACTAATGCTTAAGGCGCTATTCCCATCCCGATCATTGATGACGCAAATAGGATCTGCCCTGAATGTCTGACCGGTGCGTCCCACCTCTGGGAGGGGCCCCAAGTGGATGCAGTGCCCCCACACGTGTCAGGACGCCCCTCTATTCACCGCTATGTGACTCCTGGAAATAACAGCACGGGCCCTAAATGGAGAGGACGCCGCGCAGGCAGAGTAACGGTGGTGTCATACCGGGAGGCGGGTACAGCGCCGGAGCCGAGCTCGGTACAGAGCGAGAATACAGTGTCCAGAGCGAGAATACAGTGTCCAGAGCGAGAATACAGTGCCCAGAGCGAGAATACAGTGCCCAGAGCGTCCTGAAGAGTTGTAAAGGTTTGCTGGGAGTTGTTTCATAAAGGGGAATGCTACCACCCATCATCCTGCTGTAGACCATACCAGTGACTACAGCACTCATCAGACACAGGCCGGGACAGAATAAACATTTACATTTAGTGACTCACCGGTGATGTTTTCTCCATCCTGTTCAGACCCCCATGATGACTTCTCCCAGCCTCGTCTCTGATTGATGCACAGATATCTTCGTCTCACTTTGCTAACACATCTGCATCTACAGTGGATATAAAGTCTACACGCCCCTGTTACAATGCCAGGTTTCTGTGCTGTAAAAGAATCGGACAAAGATAAATCGTAAACTGTACTCAATTGAAAAACAAACTGAAATCTTTTAGGTGGAGGAAAGAAATAATATAAAAATAAAATACCATGGTTGCATAAGTGTGCCAATATTGGCCAAGTGTGCCACGTGCACTGTGCACCCCCATACGTAGTGCCATGTGCACTGTGCACCCCCACACATAGTGCCATGTGCACTGTGCACCCCCCACACATAGTGCCACGTGCACTGTGCACTATCCACGTCTGACTAATGATATAAGTTATTGTCAGTTTGACCCACGGAGTTGCAGGTCATTAATACCGTGGTCTGGGAGCCCCTTATACTGAATAATATAAACCGTAACTTTCACTTGATTATTTACCGCGTCTAATTGATACTAATGCAGAGAATACTCCGTATTCCGGGTCCAGTGAGGGCTCAGATAGCGCTGGCTGGGTAGAGCGATTGTGTCTCAAATACATCAGTGGCGGTTTTGGAAGGACGGCTCATACCCCTATTTCCCTAGGGTCTGTAGATACTTGTCTTATCAGCGGGGAGCACCTGAAGTGACTGTCGTCGGAGCACCCGCCCTGAAAAGAGCGACCCCCCCCCCCAGCCTGCTGGAAACCTGGACCTGTGCTAGATTACCCTGTTACTTACTAGACCCTCATAGCCCCAACGCGTTTCACCGGGTCCTGCGGCTCATCAGGGAGCAGCGTCACGGGAAGCTGCAGCACAGAATGGCAGTGGCAAGTGAACTCCGCAAACCACTTCCTTTTAAGCACCAAGTCCCGCCCATAATGAGGGCTCGTCAACGCGGGCGTCCAATCAGAGCTGGAGTTGCACAAACTCCCTCCCACCTCACAGAGCAGCGTCATGAGGGGCGGAGAAGTCGTCATGGAGACGACTGACGCTTCCGCAGGAGGTTTGTTTATGTCGGGCCCAACTAAAGCCACACACGAGCTCTCAGTCTGCAGTGCTGATAATATACAGACCAACCATTACTGTACATACAGGGGGGCTGACAGCCACTGATCTACATGGTGAGGGGATATGTATAGGTGGGGGACACAGAGATGCCGCCAGCAGATCCCCTCAGGGACACATCCTCCATTTACTTTATGGGGATTCAGCATATACCCCAGAGCCGACGGGGATGGTGCTAGCCTCAGAGCAGGGTCGGAGTGGAGAGCATTACCCCTGAGGGTCTGAGCGAAGCCGTTCTTATAATCAGATATGAGACGTCCATACAGTAAAGTGTCCATAGTCTCACTGCTCTTACTGTAAAGAGTCCATAGTCTCACTGCTCTTACCATAAAGAGTCCATAGTCTCACTGCTCTTACTGTAAAGAGTCCATAGTCTCACTGCTCTTACAGTATAGAGTCCATAGTCTCACTGCTCTTACAGTATAGAGTCCATAGTCTCTCTGCTCTTACAGTAAAGAGTCCATAGTCTCACTGCTCTTACAGTAAAGAGTCCATAGTCTCACTGCTCTTAGAGTATAGAGTCCATAGTCTCACTGCTCTTACAGTATAGAGTCCATAGTCTCACTGCTCTTACAGTACAGAGTCCATAGTCTCACTGCTCTTACAGTACAGAGTCCATAGTCTCACTGCTCTTACAGTACAGAGTCCATAGTCTCACTGCTCTTACAGTAAAGAGTCCATAGTCTCACTGCTTATACAGTAAAGAGTCCATAGTCTCACTGCTCTTACAGTAAAGAGTCCATAGGCTCACTGCTCTTACCGTAAAGAGTCCATAGTCTCACTGCTCTTACTGTAAAGAGTCCATAGTCTCACTGCTCTTACCATAAAGAGTCCATAGTCTCACTGCTCTTACTGTAAAGAGTCCATAGTCTCACTGCTCTTACAGTATAGAGTCCATAGTCTCACTGCTCTTACAGTATAGAGTCCATAGTCTCTCTGCTCTTACAGTAAAGAGTCCATAGTCTCACTGCTCTTACAGTAAAGAGTCCATAGTCTCACTGCTCTTAGAGTATAGAGTCCATAGTCTCACTGCTCTTACAGTATAGAGTCCATAGTCTCACTGCTCTTACAGTACAGAGTCCATAGTCTCACTGCTCTTACAGTACAGAGTCCATAGTCTCACTGCTCTTACAGTACAGAGTCCATAGTCTCACTGCTCTTACAGTAAAGAGTCCATAGTCTCACTGCTTATACAGTAAAGAGTCCATAGTCTCACTGCTCTTACAGTAAAGAGTCCATAGGCTCACTGCTCTTACCGTAAAGAGTCCATAGTCTCACTGCTCTTAGCGTAAAGAGTCCATAGTCTCACTGCTCTTCCAGTATAGAGTCCATAGTCTCACTGCTCTTACAGTAAAGAGTCCATAGTCTCACTGCTCTTACAGTAAAGAGTCCATAGTCTCACTGCTCTTACAGTAAAGAGTCCATAGTCTCACTGCTCTTACAGTAAAGAGTCCATAGTCTCACTGCTCTTACAGTAAAGAGTCCATAGTCTCACTGCTCTTACTGTAAAGAGTCCATAGTCTCACTGCTCTTACCATAAAGTGTCCATAGTCTCACTGCTCTTACAGTAAAGAGTCCATAGTCTCACTGCTCTTACAGTATAGAGTCCATAGTCTCACTGCTCTTACAGTAAATATTCCATAGTCTCACTGCTCTTACAGTAAAGAGTCCATAGTCTCACTGCTCTTACAGTACAGAGTCCATAGTCTCACTGCTCTTACAGTAAAGAGTCCATAGTCTCACTGCTCTTACAGTAAAGAGTCCATAGTCTCACTGCTCTTACAGTAAAGAGTCCATAGTCTCACTGCTCTTAGAGTATAGAGTCCATAGTCTCACTGCTCTTACAGTATAGAGTCCATAGTCTCACTGCTCTTACAGTACAGAGTCCATAGTCTCACTGCTCTTACAGTAAAGAGTCCATAGTCTCACTGCTCTTACAGTAAAGAGTCCATAGTCTCACTGCTCTTACAATAAAGAGTCCATAGTCTCACTGCTTATACAGTAAAGAGTCCAAAGTCTCACTGCTCTTACAGTAAAGAGTCCATAGGCTCACTGCTCTTACCGTAAAGAGTCCATAGTCTCACTGCTCTTAGCGTAAAGAGTCCATAGTCTCACTGCTCTTACAGTAAAGAGTCCATAGTCTCACTGCTCTTACAGTAAAGAGTCCATAGTCTCACTGCTCTTACAGTAGAGTCCATAGTCTCACTGCTCTTACAGTAAAGAGTCCATAGTCTCACTGCTCTTACAGTATAGAGTCCATAGTCTCACTGCTCTTACAGTATAGAGTCCATAGTCTCACTGCTCTTACAGTATAGAGTCCATAGTCTCACTGCTCTTACAGTATAGAGTCCATAGTCTCACTGCTCTTACAGTATAGAGTCCATAGTCTCACTGCTCTTACAGTAAAGAGTACAGTCTCACTGCTCTTACAGTAAAGAGTCCAGTCTCACTGCTCTTACAGTAAAGACTCCATAGTCTCACTGCTCTTACAGTAAAGACTCCATAGTCTCACTGCTCTTACAGTAAAGAGTCCAGTCTCACTGCTCTTACAGTAAAGACTCCATAGTCTCACTGCTCTTACAGTATAGAGTCCATATTCTCACTGCTCTTACAGTACAGAGCCCATAGTCTCACTGCTCTTACAGTAAAGAGCCCATAGTCTCACTGCTCTTACAGTAAAGAGCCCATAGTCTCACTGCTCTTACAGTACAGAGTCCATAGTCTCACTGCTCTTACAGTAAAGAGCCCATAGTCTCACTGCTCTTACAGTAAAGAGTCCATAGTCTCACTGCTCTTACAGTACAGAGTCCATAGTCTCACTGCTCTTACAGTACAGAGTCCATAGTCTCACTGCTCTTACAGTATAGAGTCCATAGTCTCACTGCTCTTACAGTAAATATTCCATAGTCTCACTGCTCTTACAGTAAAGAGTCCATAGTCTCACTGCTCTTACAGTACAGAGTCCATAGTCTCTCTGCTCTTACAGTAAAGAGTCCATAGTCTCACTGCTCTTACAGTAAAGAGTCCGTAGTCTCACTGCTCTTACAGTATAGAGTCCATAGTCTCACTGCTCTTACAGTATAGAGTCCATAGTCTCACTGCTCTTACAGTACAGAGTCCATAGTCTCACTGCTCTTACAGTATAGAGTCCATAGTCTCACTGCTCTTACAGTAAAGAGTCCATAGTCTCACTGCTCATTACAGTAAAGAGTCCATAGTCTCACTGCTCTTACAGTATAGAGTCCATAGTCTCACTGCTCTTACACGTAAAGAGTCCATAGTCTCACTGCTCTTCCAGTATAGAGTCCATAGTCTCACTGCTCTTACAGTAAAGAGTCCATAGTCTCACTGCTCTTACAGTATAGAGTCCATAGTCTCACTGCTCTTACAGTATAGAGTCCATATGTCTCACTGCTCTTACAGTATAGAGTCCATAGTCTCACTGCTCTTACAGTATAGAGTCCATAGTCTCACTGCTCTTACAGTAAAGAGTCCATAGTCTCACTGCTCTTACAGTAAAGAGCCCATAGTCTCACTGCTCTTACAGTAAAGAGTCCATAGTCTCACTGCTCTTACAGTACAGAGTCCATAGTCTCACTGCTGTTACAGTATAGAGTCCATAGTCTCACTGCTCTTACAGTAAAGAGTCCATAGTCTCACTGCTCTTACAGTAAAGAGTCCAGTCTCACTGCTCTTACAGTAAAGACTCCATAGTCTCACTGCTCTTACAGTATAGAGTCCATATTCTCACTGCTCTTACAGTACAGAGTCCATAGTCTCACTGCTCTTACAGTAAAGAGCCCATAGTCTCACTGCTCTTACAGTAAAGAGCCCATAGTCTCACTGCTCTTACAGTAAAGAGTCCATAGTCTCACTGCTCTTTCAGTAAAGAGTCCATAGTGTTACTGCTCTTCTAGTATAGAGTCCATAGTCTCACTGCTCTTACAGTATAGATCCTCTGTAGTATATATATACAGTATACTGTCCTCTGTAGTGTATATACAGTATACTGTCCTCTGTAGTGTATATACAGTATACTGTCCTCTGTAGTATATATATACAGTATACTGTCCTCTGTAGTATATATATACAGTATGCTGTCCTCTGTAGTATATATACAGTACACTGTCCTCTGTAGTATATATACAGTACACTGTCCTCTGTAGTATATATACAGTACACTGTCCTCTGTAGTGTATATACAGTACACTGTCCTCTGTAGTATATATATACAGTATACTGTCCTCTGTAGTATATATATATACAGTATACTGTCCTCTGTAGTGTATATATATATAGTATACTGTGCTCTGTAGTATATATATAGTATACTGTGCTCTGTAGTTTATATGTACAGTACACTGTCCTCTGTAGTGTATATACAGTATACTGCCCTCTGTAGTGTATATACAGTATACTGTCCTTTGTAGTGTATATATATATAGTATACTGTGCTCTGTAGTATATATATACAGTATACTGTGCTCTGTAGTATATATGTACAGTACACTGTCCTCTGTAGTATATATATATACAGTATACTGTCCTCGTAGTGTATATACAGTATATTGTCCTCTGTAGTGTATATACAGTACACTGTCCTCTGTAGTATATATATACAGTATACTGTCCTCTGTAGTGTATATACAGTATACTGTCCTCTGTAGTGTATATACAGTACACTGTCCTCTGTAGTATATATATATATACAGTACACTGTCCTCTGTAGTGTATGTACAGTATACTGTCCTCTGTAGTATATATACAGTATACTGTCCTCTGTAGTGTATGTACAGTATACTGTCCTCTGTAGTATATATACAGTATACTGTCCCCTGTAGTATATAGGAAAAATTTGTACCTGGGATTTTACTTTCCTTGAGTCCGGAGGCAGCACAGTATGGGTTAATAGGTTGTCATCCTCTTCCTCTAGGACCGCCCACCTAGTAAAATAAATCAATTAATTAATTAGTTAGTTAGGCTACCCTATAAGAGACACCTCCCCCTAAGGACGTGTGCGTGTTAATAAAAAATAGACTCAGACGAAACTATATATGCCAAAATAATTTTATTAGGGAGGGTATTGTTGTGCTGCCTCCGGACTCAAGGAAAGTAAAATCCCAGGTACGAATTTCTCCTTTCCCCTATCGTCCTCCGGCGGCACAGTATGGGATTTTTATATATCTCAGAGGGAGGGATTTTCATTCAAGGCTGCAGACAGAACCCCAGTACCGAAGGCTGAGCTCCTGGCATTAATGTCCAGTCGATAGTGTTTTACAAATGTCAGAGATGAGGACCAGGATGCCGCGTTGCAAATGTCTTCAATGGGAACTTGCGCTGCTTCTGCTCAGGATGTTGCTGCTGCTCTTGTGGAATGGGCCTTGAGAGAAAAGGTGGAGGGAAGTCTTCCAGAGAATAGGCTTCCAAAATAGTAGATTTTATCCATCTAGCCAGAGAGTCCCTGGAAGGTCGATGACCCTTTCTGGGACCAGCAAACAGAACAAAGAGGTTTCTAGTCTTTCTAAACTCTTTAGTCCTTTCAAGATAAATCTGCAAAGTTCTTTTTACATCAAGTGTATGTAACAGGGTCTGCTGTTCATCAACCGGATCGGAGAGAAACACTGGAAGGAATGCTTCCCGATTTTTATTAGCCGCAGAGGGCACCTTGGGCAGAAAAACTGGAACTCTCCGTAATAATACGCCATCAGGGAGGAAGCGTATATATGGAACTTTTGATGACAAAGCTTGAAGTTCTCCTAGTCTCTTTGCTGATGTTATCGCCGTGAGAAAAACTGCCTTATAAGATAGCCATTTGAGGTCTACATCCTGTAAGGGCTCAAACGGTGCAGATGTAAGTCTCTTTAGAACTATAGAAAGATCCCAAACAGGGGTAGGATCTCTATGCATTGGCTTTAATCTTCTCACTGCCGTAAAGAATCTAAAGATTAGGAGGTGATGAAGAAATTTATTTTCTGTCATAGAGTTTATGGCAGTCATATGGGTTCGCAAGGTATTAGGCTTAAGACCCTTTTGAAATCCGTCTTGAAGAAATTGCAGGATTGAAGAGATCTGAAGCTGTTCTTGACGAGACTCGGACATCCAGGAGATACATTTCTTCAAAATTTTCGCATATTTCATGTTGGTGAAGTCTTTACGGGAAGCCAGTAACGTGTCAATAACTGATTCTGAAAGACTCTTTCCCTCTAACTTATACCTCTCAGCCTCCAAGCCGTAAGATATAGACGGTCTAGGCTCTGATGATAAAGGCCGTTCTGTAGAAGAAGATCTGGACGAAGCGGAAGTTTCCAGAATTCCCCTCTGGACAGATGGAGAAGGAGGGGGAACCATGACCTCCTGGGCCAAAAAAGGGTTATTATTATCACTACTTGTGGTCTCTCTTCCATTATCTTCCGTAAGATCTTCGGTATGAGAGGTACAGGAAGAAATATATAGGCAGAGGGATTATTCCAATCCATTGAAAAGGCGTCTACCACTGCAGGCCTGTCGGAAGTTCTCAGGGAATAGAACTTTTTCAACTTCTTGTTTCTTGCCGAGGCCATTAGGTCCCAGGTTGGACACCCCCATTTGGCTATAATGTTCTGGAAGACCAAAGGATTCAGTTCCCACTCTGCCTGGTTGATTATCTTCCTGCTCAGAAGATCCGCATGAGTATTCGAGCAGCCTCTGATATCCACCGCTCTTAACTCCTGAAGATGTAATTCTGCCCATTTGAAAATCTTCTTGCATAGATGTAGAAGGAGGCTGTTTCTCGTCCCTCCTTGTTTGTTTAGATAGAATACTGTAACCAGATTGTCCGATCTGATGAGAACTGCCTTCCCTGTTATATACAGTTGTGTTCAAAATTATTCAACCCCCGATGCTGTAAAGGGTTTTAGGGAATTTAGTGCACATTTGTAATTGTGTTCAGAATGAAATCTTACAAGGACTTTTTAAAGAACCAAATGCAACTAAAATGACATCAATTGTTTTTGTAATACAGTATTAAATGTTTTTTTTTGTGATTTCCTCATTGACACAATTATTTAACCCCTGAAAGACGACCGCTCTTAAGAACAGAGGTTCATTCAAGTGTTTTCGATCAGGTATTGAAAACCCCTGTGGATGTCAAGGAGCAGCAATCAAGCAGAATAAGCCCCAATTAGGCCGATGTAAAGTGACTGTGATCCTCGGCTCCTTCTAGACATTTACTGGTGTGTTTACAGACATGGTGAAGTCAAGAGAATGGTCCAGGAAGACAAGAGAAGAGGTGATTTCTCTTCACAGGAAGGGCAATGGCTATAAGAAGATTGCAAAGATGTTACACATCAGGGCTGTGGAGTCGGAGTCGGAGTCGAGGAGTCGGAGTCGGAGGCAATTTTGGGTACCTGGAGTCGGAGTCGGAGTCGGCATAAAATGGACCGACTCCGACTCCGACTCCTACTAGATTTAAATTGGAATAAAAAAAATTGGAATAAAAAAGCAAGTTTAAATGTCCCAATTCAGATAAAGTTATAATTAATTACTTCTCTACTGTAAGAATAAAGGCCAATGCATGCGGTGCGTCACGTTACCGCTAAACAAAGACGTTAAGTGACCGTGAAGAGGCTTTTCATATGCTTTACTATGCAGTTAAAGGGACACTGACAGGCTGATATATCTGCTGGTATTCATCAGAGGATCAGGAATACAACTAGACGACTGTTACCCCCAGTTGAGGTTTACTTGTGTTTAAAAATGTTTTAATCAATATGCAAATTCTCTACCTTTGTGCCCAAGGGGCAGGCGCACATGTAGAGTACTGGCAGCACTAGACAGGACTAGGTAGCGAGGAGGAAGAGAGAAAGCTGGCACAGCCTCAGCATAGCCAGACGAGGCTGCTGCCAGCACTCTACACGTGCGCCTGCGCAGGAATTCAGCGTTCGGCTAGCCTGAAAAAAAGGCCAGTGCAGTGAATAATAACGAGGAAACAGCGCTGGGAAAATGTACTTGGCGCAGCTGGGCACAAAGCCGCAGGAGACGCTGCCCCATTGGGCACAAAGATAGTAAATTTGCATACAGATTAAAATGTTTTTTAAACACAAGTACAGCTTAACTGGGGGTGACATAGTATAGTTTTATTCCTAATTCTCTGATGAATACCGGTATATATATCTGTCAGCCTGTCAGTGTCCCTTTAAGGAGCGGCAATACTTACACTTTCCATCGTCTTGTGGTCTGCTGTTACAGGGAATCCATGGTTATCCTCGCTCTCACTGATAACTGATTAAGGACTGGAGACACTTGTATAAGTGAAGGGAATGGATAGTCAATAGTTCAAGACTGAAGCTGTAAACCATTTGAAAAACTGCTATCATTCAGCTAAGGCTATAAAACATGTAAACTCAGATTGTTAGCTTAAATTTTAAACATGACTATGGGATTCTACTAGGAAAATCATGTTTTAAAATAAATGCCCCTTCCCCTGCCCCTTCCTGGATCCTCCCACTGCTCTATCTTAAGCAGAAGATTAGCACACAAAGGAGAAGGCAGCAGCTTCTGCTCAACTACCTCTCTATGCTAGAGGAGATTAGAAAAACTTGGTGGAACAGCTTCGTATTTGCATATTATATACAGAGGAGTCGGAGTCGAGGAGTCGGAGTCGGAGTCGGAAGTTTCAAAATCTGAGGAGTCGGAGTCGGACAATTTATCTACCGACTCCACAGCCCTGTTACACATACCAAGAGACACTATAGGAAGCATCATTCGCAAATTCAAGGCAAAGGGCACTGCTGAAACGCTACCTGGTCGTGGCAGAAAGAAGATGCTGACTTCGACTGATGTGCGCTACCTGAAGCGCAAAGTGGAGAAAAGTCCCCGTGTGACTGCTGAGGAACTGAAGAAAGATTTGTCAGATGCGGGTCCTGAAGTTTCAGCTCAGACAATAAGGCGCACACTGCGTAATGAAGGCCTCCATGCCAGAACTCCCAGGTGCACCCCCTGCTGTCTCCAAAGAATAAGAAGAGTCGGCTGCAGTATGCCAAAAGTCATGTGGACAAACCACAAAAGTTTTGGGATAGTGTTCTGTGGACTGATGAAAGAAAATTAGAACTGTTTGGGCCCATGGATCAACGCTATGTTTGGAGGAGGAAGAACAAGGCCTATGAAGAAAAGAACACCTTGCCTACTGTGAAGCATGGCGGGGGTCAATCATGCTTTGGGGCTGTTTTGCTTCTACAGGTACAGGGAAGCTTCAGCGTGTGCAAGGTGCCATGAATTCTCTTCAGTACCAGGAGATATTGGATGAAAATGTGATGCAGTCCGTCACAGACCTGAGGCTTGGGAGACGTTGGACCTTTCACCAGGACAATGATCCCAAGCATACCTCCAAGTCCACTAGAGCATGGCTGCAGATTAAAGGCTGGAACATAGTGAAGTGGCCATCGCAGTCACCAGACTTACATCCGATTGAGAACCTCTGGTGGGACTTACAGAAAGCAGCTGCAGCGCGCAAGCCTAAGAATGGGACTGAACTGGAGGCTTTTACCCATGAAGAATGGGCGAAGATACCCGTAGATCGCTGCAAGACACTTGTGTCAAGCTATGCTTCACGTTTAAAAGCTGTTATAACTGGAAAAGGATGTTGTACTAAGTACTAAGACTGAATGTCACTTGGGGGTTGGATAAAACTGATAATGATGTGAGCACAGAAAAGACATTTGTGGTTATTTCATTATAAATGTTATCTTATATTTGTCTGACTTACAAGGGCCTCTGTGATTTATTGTAAACAAGACGACGGAAATGATCAAAATCAATGTCAAACTGGAGAAAACACTCAATGTCAGTGCGGGTGGAATCATTTTGAACACAGCTGTAGGTCTTGAAACGAAGAAGTTCTAACAGGACCGCTTTCAATTCCTGTAATTGGACGACTGCATCTTTTCCCTGGGAGACCAAAGTCCTTGTACCCAGTAGTTCTGGAGATGTGCACCACAGTCTTGACCAGAAGCATCCGTGGTTTTGATTATAGGGAGATGAACTGAAAATTCTTCCCTCTGATCAGATTGTTGGTTTAAAGTCACCACTTGAGGCTCTGTATTGTAGCGGAGCTTAACTTCACACTCTCTCCCAGACGGTGATTGCTGCGTCGCCATGCATGAAGAGAATCCTGCTGAAGGTCCCTGGTATGGATGTTTGCCCAGGGAACCGCATCCGAGACAGCCGTCAGATGCCCCAGTGTCCTCATATTTCTATGAATCGAAGGTGCGCACAGAGATATCAGGGATTTCACTTCCTTCTTTAACGCCCTCATCTTTGAGATAGGTAGGTATAACTTCATAGAGGCTGTGTCTATCTGGAGACCCAGAAAGGTCTTGGATGTTGCAGGAACACGGCCCGACTTCTTCCAATTTAGCAGGAATCCTACTGATTGAAGAATTCTTATTGTTTCTTCTAAGTGCTGCTGAAGTAAGCTTCCTGATTCTGCTACGACCAGCCAATCGTCTAAATAGGGGAAGATCTGAATCCCCTGAAGTTGAAGATAAGCTGCAATAATGATAACGACTTTTGTAAAAATCCTCGGAGCAGAACACAGGCCGAACCAGAGAGCCTTGAATTGGTAATGCAGTATTTCTTTTCCTCTCCTGACGGCGACTCTTAAAAACTTCCTTGATCTTGGATGAATAGGAATGTGTAGGTATGCGTCTCTTAAATGCAGAGATGACATAAACTGGTTTCTTCTGAGAACCGCAGTGATGGACCTGATTGTCTCCATCTTGAAATGGATTTTTCATGGACCGATTCACAAAACGAAGATCTATTATTAGCCGACTTTTGCCGCCAGGCTTGGGAACACGAAAAACTCTGGAGTAGACTCCTGAGAATTTTTGAAGATCTGGAACAGGCTCAAGCGCGTCTCTTTCTAAAAATTCCTGAGGTAGTCGCAAGATAACCGGATCTTTTCCTTCGTTGAGAAGAAACCTGTCTCTTGGAAGATGGTTGAACTCCAGAGCATAAGCTCTTTGAATCACATTCAGAGCCCAGGGATCAAAAAGAAATGTTCTGCCAACTGGAATAAAAGAACTGAAGCTGTCCGCCCACTTTCTGACTCTGGCGTCAGAATTCAGACTTAGGGGGTCTGTTATCTTCATTTTCTTTCTTGATCTTTCTGAAGCCGCCCAGGTTCTACGGTCAGATCTCCCACGATTGGAACGTCCTCTGAAGGAGGATCTTCTAGTATCCTGACTTCTGTAGGGACGAAAAAATCTAGCTTTTCTCTGCGTTTAGGCTGTGGAAAACTTAACGCCTTATCTTCCAAGTTGGCTTCCAGGAGTTTGTCCAGATGGGACCCAAATAACTTCCCAGGCTCGAAGGGAAGGGAACATAGGTTACTCTTTGATGACGAATCACCAGACCAGAGTTTGAACCATAAAGCTCTTCTGACTGAGTTTGAGAGAGCCATGTTCTTAGCAATGAGTCTTACAGAATCGACAGGAAAGTTGCAAAGAAACTCCGCCGCCAGCTTTAGAGTTGGTAGTTGCCGTGGTAGATCTTCCCTGGATACGACGTTTTCCAGATCTCTGCCGAATTGGCTCAGCCAAACTCTAACGGGCACGCTACCAGGACTGTAGCTAAAGCTGCCTTGTTCATAGAAGCCAGGTAAGTATGTAGCCTCTTAAGGAGGCTATCCGCCTTTGTCCATAGGCTCTTTTAACAACGCGGCGTCATCAGCGGGAAAAACGATCTTTTAGCTAGTCTCGTGACTGCATCAACTCTGGCCGGGTCTCCCAACTCATGGATTCAGTCGGATCTGTCTTATAGATATTCTTGAATCTTGATCCCAAATTAATCCTACCGACAGGTTGCTCCCATTCCTTATGCATTGTCGCATCAGGGACAGGATGGCTGGGAAACACAGGCGCCTTCTTTTTGGAAAATAAAAAGATCTTCCTCTTCACGACTACCAGCTTTTTCCTTACTGGCCTCCATGATGTTTTTGACCTCTTTTATTAAACGGTTTGTATCCTTCTTATTGAACAAGAAGTTATCTTCGATGATGGGTGCTTCAGACTCCGAGGAAATTTCACCTTCTGAACGCAAGGACTCCTCAGAAGAAGACGGGGATAAATACAGTTTTCTAGAACCCTTCTTTTAGATTTCTTTAAGAATGCTTTAAATAAAGACATAATTTTCCTTGTCTCTACATCAGAACCACCCTCCGGCTGCGTACAATTTTCACAGATAGTAGAAGGGTAGTCTGCCGGCAATTGACGTAAGCATGAAATACAAAGCGAAGATTGAGACTTCAGTCTTTTCTGTGGAGGTGGAGTGTCCTGCGTATCACGGTGGCACCTGACGCCGAGATCTTGGTCAAAATCATCCGGAAGAGGCTGTTCACATCCTTGACACATTCTATGCCTGGATTTTCTGGAGCTTTTCTCCGCTCTGCTAGATGAGCTGGACATCTGTGAGAACAGGGAAAACAGGCAGGTATAATGAGCAGAAAACAAAAGCAAACTTATGCCATAGAGACTACTCTTTCCTGCATCTGCAGGGGTACCCTAGAACTACTGGAGCTCGGCTGCCTGGCACAACGGGCACCGAGCTCCGCATAATCCACTCCTATATACTTAACTTTTAGGGTACTGGCACGAGCGGGGAAGCGGCGGCGCGGCAGTGACGTCAGACGCCGGTGCCTGCGTGTCACGATGCGTTCCACGCGGGAGACCGGAAGTTCGGAGAACTCACTTCCGGGAGAAGGATCACTCCCGGCCGCTTTGAATGTCCCGCTACTGAAGTGCAGGCTGTCTTCAGGGATTGCGCCGGAGCGGATGGGAGTGGAGCCAAGGAACCACCATGGCTATTCCCACTCCAGGGCCTGAAAATACACCTTGCAACAAAGTATGAAGGCCGCAGGATGCCCGCTATGCATCCTAAAGGTGGGCTCATCCTATAGGACGGAGGACAAATAAAAAACACGCATGTCCTTAGTGGGAGGTGTCTCTTATAGGGTAGCCTAACTAACTAATTAATTAATTGATTTATTTTACTAGGTGGGCGGTCCTAGAGGAAGAGGATGACAACCTATTAACCCATACTGTGCTGCTGGAGGACGATAGGGGAAATACAGTATACGGTCTTCTGTAGTATATATACACAGTATACTGTCCTCTGTAGTATATATATATATACAGTATACTGTCCTCTGTAGTATATATACAGTATAATGTCCTCTGTAGTATATACACAGTATACTGTCCTCTGTAGTATTTATATAGTATACTGTCCTCTGTAGTATATATACAGTATACCGTCCTCTGTAGTATATACACAGTATACTGTCCTCTGTAGTGTATATACAGTATACCGTCCTCTGTAGTATATATATATATACAGTATACTGTCCTCTGTAGTATATATACAGTATACTGTCCTCTGTAGTATATATACAGTATACTGTCCTCTGTAGTATATATATACAGTATACTGTCCTCTGTAGTATATATATATATATCAGTATACTGTCCTTTGTAGTATATCTACAGTATACTGTCCTCTGTAGTATATATATACAGTATACTGTCCTCTGTAGTATATATATACAGTATACTGTCCTCTGTAGTATATATATATACAGTATACTGTCCTTTGTAGTATATCTACAGTATACTGTCCTCTGTAGTATATATATAGAATAATGTCCACTGTAGTATATATACAGTATAATGTCCTCTGTAGTATATATACAGTATAATGTCCTCTGTAGTATATATACATTATACTGTCCTCTGTAGTATATATACAGTATACTGTCCTCTGTAGTATATATATACAGTATACTGTCCTCTGTAGTGTATGTACAGTATACTGTCCTCTGTAGTATATATATACAGTATACTGTCCTCTGTAGTATATATATATACTGTAACGGACCGTTACGCACACAACTCCGTTTAGGCGAAATTCCCTTTCCGGATAGACCAGCAGCTACTGCAATCACCAACTTCCCGAACTGCAAACCACACGAATTCACCAACTTCCGAACAAGAGACACACGAACCCTGGAAGCAGCCGAACAGGAAAAGCAATATGAACAGCTTACACTCCTGGCAATCAGCATACAGTCAAATCCCCCAATAACGAGACGACACTTCGTTTTGAGGGTCAAGCAGGAACTCTCTATATTTTATTAAGGGCTACCTGCCCGAGTATTTATGCAGGTCTCCCACCTGGTGGACACTCCCTAGGGGACCAGAAGGAAGACTGCGACACAGGATACAGCAGCCAATCACACACATTGGGACAATACAGACACCCCCAGCATATCCCTCCCCTCTGCCTGTGATACAATCACCCTACATGGGTAATGCAATCACCACAGGCAGAAGAATACACAATGTCTTCTGTCCTGGAGACAATTGAGGAGTCATTCAATTATCTCTCAGGACAAAGGGAAATCGCCAATACACATGTGGGGACAATAGGACAGACATCACTATTCAATACACAATGTCCCACCCTTTACAATACACAGACATTTAACATATTCCCAGAAGGCTTGGATCTGAGCGCTCAATATATCCAGGGATAGAGGCAGACTCCATTGAGCACATGGCTGCAAAAGGGACACAAAATTACACAATGCTACAATCACTATATAAAACATATACATGCAACATATCCCCAGATAGCTTAGGTCTGAGCGCACATTATTGGATGGCGCTCAGACCACACATGTCCAGTTCAATTGCCATGGAGCTAAAGTCTTTCCCATAGTCCTCCACCATACGAATGGGCTCCATAGCAGAGCCATCTGGGGCATCACCGCTCAAACAGGACAAGCATACATGGGGCCATAGTCGCAGGGCAGGAGGCGAGCAAGCAGTCCCTTCCAGGAAACTGGGGCAGACTCTGGTACAGGGTCCAGTCCGCTACATTTCTCCCCTTTACCAAAGAGACTAACAGGGTATCTGACCTCCTGCCGGTCAGTGCCCTGGTTAGTCCAGCAACCCACCCACGAAGCACAAACAGCAGTACAGCCCACCCCCAATAAATGGTTACTACACCTGGATAAAGTAGCAACTTGTCCATGTCCAGGTGCCTCACTACGGCTAGTGCGGGGACTGGTAGACTGCCTAGGTGGGTTGCTGAGTGGGCAGAGACCGGCGATACTCTGCCCTGGGGCCAGCGCTACCACGGAAGTAGCCTGGTGGGAGCCTGGTTGTGGGGGAGGAGACCGACTGTCTCCCCTCTGGATAAACCGCTCTGTGGCTGGCGGACAGGACCGACCATCCTTGCCCCTTGTGCTGCAAGTGCAGAGACCACGGTCCCATCTGCACCGTTGGGGGCGTAACATCTCCCCTTGGTGGGTTAGGCTGCCGCTGGAGAGAGGGTGTAACAAGCCCTCTCTCTGAACTGTAGACTGCCGCTGGGGAGAGCGGGTAGCAGGCTCCTCTCCTGACCCTCTCTCTGCTGGTGGAGGGGGGACCAACTGTCTCCCCTTTCAATATCTTGTCCTGCTGCTGGGGTACACACTGCAGCTGGGGAGGAAGGGAAACACCTTCAGCTCCCGGGGTAGACACTGCCGCTGGGGAGGAAGGATGACACCTTCAGCTCCTGGGGGTAGACACTGCCGCTGGGGAGGAAGGGAAACACCTTCAGCTCCCGGGGTAGACACTGCCGCTGGGGAGGAAGGATGACACCTTCAGCTCCCGGGGGTAGACACTGCCGCTGGGGAGGAAGGATGACACCTTCAGCTCCCGGGGGTAGACACAGCCGCTGTGGAGGAAGGACGGCACCTTCAGCTCCCTGGGGTACACACTGCCGCTGTGGAGGAAGGACGGCACCTTCAGCTCCCGGGGGTACACACGGCCGCTGGGGAGGAAGGATGACACCTTCGGCTCCCTGGGGTAGACACTGCCGCTGGGGAGGAAGGACAACACCTTCAGCTCCCTGGGGTACACACGGCCGCTGGGGGAAGGATGACATCTTCAGCTCTCCGGAGCGCACTCAGCCGCTGGGGAGGGCGGACGATACCATCTGCCATGAACTGCAGGTACTCTGCTGTTATCCTCCTCACGAACTGCACAGATTTCTCCGGGGGTTGGGTCCGAAGAAAATCAGCCGTGATCTCAGCTCTCTGTCAAATTCCTCCTGCGTGTAGCTGGGTGCCATGCTTGTTCTCCTGAAGTTCTTTCTTTTGTAGATAGGGGCGCTGTACGGGTACTGGCGTTGCCCTCACTTTGTAATCCAAGGAATGGTGTTGCCCTGTAGATGTCCTTCTGGGCTGTGGAAATGATCCCGCCGCCTGCCACCAAATGTAACGGACCGTTACGCACACAACTCCGTTTAGGCGAAATTCCCTTTCCGGATAGACCAGCAGCTACTGCAATCACCAACTTCCGAACTGCAAACCACACGAATTCACCAACTTCCGAACAAGAGACACACGAACCCTGGAAGCAGCCGAACAGGAAAAGCAATATGAACAGCTTACACTCCTGGCAATCAGCATACAGTCAAATCCCCCAATAACGAGACGACACTTCGTTTTGAGGGTCAAGCAGGAACTCTCTATATTTTATTAAGGGCTACCTGCCCGAGTATTTATGCAGGTCTCCCACCTGGTGGACACTCCCTAGGGGACCAGAAGGAAGACTGCGACACAGGATACAGCAGCCAATCACACACATTGGGACAATACAGACACCCCCAGCATATCCCTCTCCTCTGCCTGTGATACAATCACCCTACATGGGTAATGCAATCACCACAGGCAGAAGAATACACAATGTCTTCTGTCCTGGAGACAATTGAGGAGTCATTCAATTATCTCTCAGGACAAAGGGAAATCGCCAATACACATGTGGGGACAATAGGACAGACATCACTATTCAATACACAATGTCCCACCCTTTACAATACACAGACATTTAACATATTCCCAGAAGGCTTGGATCTGAGCGCTCAATATATCCAGGGATAGAGGCAGACTCCATTGAGCACATGGCTGCAAAAGGGACACAAAATTACACAATGCTACAATCACTATATAAAACATATACATGCAACATATCCCCAGATAGCTTAGGTCTGAGCGCACATTATTGGATGGCGCTCAGACCACACATGTCCAGTTCAATTGCCATGGAGCTAAAGTCTTTCCCATAGTCCTCCACCATACGAATGGGCTCCATAGCAGAGCCATCTGGGGCATCACCGCTCAAACAGGACAAGCATACATGGGGCCATAGTCGCAGGGCAGGAGGCGAGCAAGCAGTCCCTTCCAGGAAACTGGGGCAGACTCTGGTACAGGGTCCAGTCCGCTACATATACAGTATAATGTCCTCTGTAGTATATATACATTATACTGTCCTCTGTAGTATATATACAGTATACTGTCCTCTGTAGTATATATACAGTATACTGTCCTCTGTAGTGTATGTACAGTATACTGTCCTCTGTAGTATATATATATATATATATATATATATACAGTATACTGTCCTCTGTATTATATATACACTATACTGTCCTCTGTAGTATATATATACAGTAGACTGTCCTCTGTAGTATATATACAGTATACTGTCCTCTGTAGTATATATACAGTATACTGTCCTCTGTAGTGTATATATAGACAGTATACTGTCCTCTGTAGTATATATCAGTATACTGTCCTCTGTAGTATATATACAGTATACCGTCCTCTGTAGTATATATACAGTATACTGTCCTCTGTAGTATATATACAGTATACTGTCCTCTGTAGTATATATATACACTATACTGTCCTCTGTAGTATATATATATATATACAGTATACCGTCCTCTGTAGTATATATACAGTATACTGTCCTCTTCCGTGTCAATTACTTTACATAGTTTAGTGTCATCTGCAAAAATTGATATTTTACTTTACAAGCCTTCTACAAGATCATTAATAAATATATTGACAGTGACCCCTCCAGTACTGACCCCTGAGGTACCCCACGAGTGACAGTGACTTCTTCAGTACTGACCCCTGTGGTACCCCACTAGTGACAGTGACCCTCCAGTACTGACCCCTTTTGTACCCCACTAGTGACAGTGACCCCTCCAGTACTGACCCCTGTGGTACCCCACTAGTGACGGTGACACCCCAGTACTGACCCCTGTGGTACTGACCCCTGTGATACCCCACTAGTGACAGTGACCCCTCCAGTACTGACTCGTGTGGTACCCCATTAGTGACAGTGACCCTTCCAGTACTGACCCCTGTGGTACCCCAATAGTGACAGTGACCCCTCCAGTACCAGGAGATATTGGATGAAAATGTGATGCAGTCCGTCACAGACCTGAGGCTTGGGAGACGTTGGACCTTTCACCAGGACAATGATCCCAAGCATACCTCCAAGTCCACTAGAGCATGGCTGCAGATTAAAGGCTGGAACATAGTGAAGTGGCCATCGCAGTCACCAGACTTACATCCGATTGAGAACCTCTGGTGGGACTTACAGAAAGCAGCTGCAGCGCGCAAGCCTAAGAATGGGACTGAACTGGAGGCTTTTACCCATGAAGAATGGGCGAAGATACCCGTAGATCGCTGCAAGACACTTGTGTCAAGCTATGCTTCACGTGTAAAAGCTGTTATAACTGGAAAAGGATGTTGTACTAAGTACTAAGACTGAATGTCACTTGGGGGTTGGATAAAACTGATAATGATGTGAGCACAGAAAAGACATTTGTGGTTATTTCATTATAAATGTTATCTTATATTTGTCTGACTTACAAGGGCCTCTGTGATTTATTGTAAACAAGACGACGGAAATGATCAAAATCAATGTCAAACTGGAGAAAACACTCAATGTCAGTGCGGGTGGAATCATTTTGAACACAGCTGTAGGTCTTGAAACGAAGAAGTTCTAACAGGACCGCTTTCAATTCCCTGTAATTGGACGACTGCATCTTTTCCCTGGGAGACCAAAGTCCTTGTACCCAGTAGTTCTGGAGATGTGCACCACAGTCTTGACCAGAAGCATCCGTGGTTTTGATTATAGGGGAGATGAACTGAAAATTCTTCCCTCTGATCAGATTGTTGGTTTAAAGTCACCACTTGAGGCTCTGTATTGTAGCGGAGCTTAACTTCACACTCTCTCCCAGACGGTGATTGCTGCGTCGCCATGCATGAAGAGAATCCTGCTGAAGGTCCCTGGTATGGATGTTTGCCCAGGGAACCGCATCCGAGACAGCCGTCAGATGCCCCAGTGTCCTCATATTTCTATGAATCGAAGGTGCGCACAGAGATATCAGGGATTTCACTTCCTTCTTTAACGCCCTCATCTTTGAGATAGGTAGGTATAACTTCATAGAGGCTGTGTCTATCTGGAGACCCAGAAAGGTCTTGGATGTTGCAGGAACACGGCCCGACTTCTTCCAATTTAGCAGGAATCCTACTGATTGAAGAATTCTTATTGTTTCTTCTAAGTGCTGCTGAAGTAAGCTTCCTGATTCTGCTACGACCAGCCAATCGTCTAAATAGGGGAAGATCTGAATCCCCTGAAGTTGAAGATAAGCTGCAATAATGATAACGACTTTTGTAAAAATCCTCGGAGCAGAACACAGGCCGAACCAGAGAGCCTTGAATTGGTAATGCAGTATTTCTTTTCCTCTCCTGACGGCGACTCTTAAAAACTTCCTTGATCTTGGATGAATAGGAATGTGTAGGTATGCGTCTCTTAAATGCAGAGATGACATAAACTGGTTTCTTCTGAGAACCGCAGTGATGGACCTGATTGTCTCCATCTTGAAATGGATTTTTCATGGACCGATTCACAAAACGAAGATCTATTATTAGCCGACTTTTGCCGCCAGGCTTGGGAACACGAAAAACTCTGGAGTAGACTCCTGAGAATTTTTGAAGATCTGGAACAGGCTCAAGCGCGTCTCTTTCTAAAAATTCCTGAGGTAGTCGCAAGATAACCGGATCTTTTCCTTCGTTGAGAAGAAACCTGTCTCTTGGAAGATGGTTGAACTCCAGAGCATAAGCTCTTTGAATCACATTCAGAGCCCAGGGATCAAAAAGAAATGTTCTGCCAACTGGAATAAAAGAACTGAAGCTGTCCGCCCACTTTCTGACTCTGGCGTCAGAATTCAGACTTAGGGGGTCTGTTATCTTCATTTTCTTTCTTGATCTTTCTGAAGCCGCCCAGGTTCTACGGTCAGATCTCCCACGATTGGAACGTCCTCTGAAGGAGGATCTTCTAGTATCCTGACTTCTGTAGGGACGAAAAAATCTAGCTTTTCTCTGCGTTTAGGCTGTGGAAAACTTAACGCCTTATCTTCCAAGTTGGCTTCCAGGAGTTTGTCCAGATGGGACCCAAATAACTTCCCAGGCTCGAAGGGAAGGGAACATAGGTTACTCTTTGATGACGAATCACCAGACCAGAGTTTGAACCATAAAGCTCTTCTGACTGAGTTTGAGAGAGCCATGTTCTTAGCAATGAGTCTTACAGAATCGACAGGAAAGTTGCAAAGAAACTCCGCCGCCAGCTTTAGAGTTGGTAGTTGCCGTGGTAGATCTTCCCTGGATACGACGTTTTCCAGATCTCTGCCGAATTGGCTCAGCCAAACTCTAACGGGCACGCTACCAGGACTGTAGCTAAAGCTGCCTTGTTCATAGAAGCCAGGTAAGTATGTAGCCTCTTAAGGAGGCTATCCGCCTTTGTCCATAGGCTCTTTTAACAACGCGGCGTCATCAGCGGGAAAAACGATCTTTTAGCTAGTCTCGTGACTGCATCAACTCTGGCCGGGTCTCCCAACTCATGGATTCAGTCGGATCTGTCTTATAGATATTCTTGAATCTTGATCCCAAATTAATCCTACCGACAGGTTGCTCCCATTCCTTATGCATTGTCGCATCAGGGACAGGATGGCTGGGAAACACAGGCGCCTTCTTTTTGGAAAATAAAAAGATCTTCCTCTTCACGACTACCAGCTTTTTCCTTACTGGCCTCCATGATGTTTTTGACCTCTTTTATTAAACGGTTTGTATCCTTCTTATTGAACAAGAAGTTATCTTCGATGATGGGTGCTTCAGACTCCGAGGAAATTTCACCTTCTGAACGCAAGGACTCCTCAGAAGAAGACGGGGATAAATACAGTTTTCTAGAACCCTTCTTTTAGATTTCTTTAAGAATGCTTTAAATAAAGACATAATTTTCCTTGTCTCTACATCAGAACCACCCTCCGGCTGCGTACAATTTTCACAGATAGTAGAAGGGTAGTCTGCCGGCAATTGACGTAAGCATGAAATACAAAGCGAAGATTGAGACTTCAGTCTTTTCTGTGGAGGTGGAGTGTCCTGCGTATCACGGTGGCACCTGACGCCGAGATCTTGGTCAAAATCATCCGGAAGAGGCTGTTCACATCCTTGACACATTCTATGCCTGGATTTTCTGGAGCTTTTCTCCGCTCTGCTAGATGAGCTGGACATCTGTGAGAACAGGGAAAACAGGCAGGTATAATGAGCAGAAAACAAAAGCAAACTTATGCCATAGAGACTACTCTTTCCTGCATCTGCAGGGGTACCCTAGAACTACTGGAGCTCGGCTGCCTGGCACAACGGGCACCGAGCTCCGCATAATCCACTCCTATATACTTAACTTTTAGGGTACTGGCACGAGCGGGGAAGCGGCGGCGCGGCAGTGACGTCAGACGCCGGTGCCTGCGTGTCACGATGCGTTCCACGCGGGAGACCGGAAGTTCGGAGAACTCACTTCCGGGAGAAGGATCACTCCCGGCCGCTTTGAATGTCCCGCTACTGAAGTGCAGGCTGTCTTCAGGGATTGCGCCGGAGCGGATGGGAGTGGAGCCAAGGAACCACCATGGCTATTCCCACTCCAGGGCCTGAAAATACACCTTGCAACAAAGTATGAAGGCCGCAGGATGCCCGCTATGCATCCTAAAGGTGGGCTCATCCTATAGGACGGAGGACAAATAAAAAACACGCATGTCCTTAGTGGGAGGTGTCTCTTATAGGGTAGCCTAACTAACTAATTAATTAATTGATTTATTTTACTAGGTGGGCGGTCCTAGAGGAAGAGGATGACAACCTATTAACCCATACTGTGCTGCCGGAGGACGATAGGGGAAATACAGTATACGGTCTTCTGTAGTATATATACACAGTATACTGTCCTCTGTAGTATATATATATATATACAGTATACTGTCCTCTGTAGTATATATACAGTATAATGTCCTCTGTAGTATATACACAGTATACTGTCCTCTGTAGTATTTATATAGTATACTGTCCTCTGTAGTATATATACAGTATACCGTCCTCTGTAGTATATACACAGTATACTGTCCTCTGTAGTGTATATACAGTATACCGTCCTCTGTAGTATATATATATATACAGTATACTGTCCTCTGTAGTATATATACAGTATACTGTCCTCTGTAGTATATATACAGTATACTGTCCTCTGTAGTATATATATACAGTATACTGTCCTCTGTAGTATATATATATATATCAGTATACTGTCCTTTGTAGTATATCTACAGTATACTGTCCTCTGTAGTATATATATACAGTATACTGTCCTCTGTAGTATATATATACAGTATACTGTCCTCTGTAGTATATATATATACAGTATACTGTCCTTTGTAGTATATCTACAGTATACTGTCCTCTGTAGTATATATATAGAATAATGTCCACTGTAGTATATATACAGTATAATGTCCTCTGTAGTATATATACAGTATAATGTCCTCTGTAGTATATATACATTATACTGTCCTCTGTAGTATATATACAGTATACTGTACTCTGTAGTATATATATACAGTATACTGTCCTCTGTAGTGTATGTACAGTATACTGTCCTCTGTAGTATATATATACAGTATACTGTCCTCTGTAGTATATATATACTGTAACGGACCGTTACGCACACAACTCCGTTTAGGCGAAATTCCCTTTTCCGGATAGACCAGCAGCTACTGCAATCACCAACTTCCCGAACTGCAAACCACACGAATTCACCAACTTCCGAACAAGAGACACACGAACCCTGGAAGCAGCCGAACAGGAAAAGCAATATGAACAGCTTACACTCCTGGCAATCAGCATACAGTCAAATCCCCCAATAACGAGACGACACTTCGCTTTGAGGGTCAAGCAGGAACTCTCTATATTTTATTAAGGGCTACCTGCCCGAGTATTTATGCAGGTCTCCCACCTGGTGGACACTCCCTAGGGGACCAGAAGGAAGACTGCGACACAGGATACAGCAGCCAATCACACACATTGGGACAATACAGACACCCCCAGCATATCCTCTCCCTCTGCCTGTGATACAATCACCCTACATGGGTAATGCAATCACCACAGGCAGAAGAATACACAATGTCTTTCTGTCCTGGAGACAATTGAGGAGTCATTCAATTATCTCTCAGGACAAAGGGAAATCGCCAATACACATGTGGGGACAATAGGACAGACATCACTATTCAATACACAATGTCCCACCCTTTACAATACACAGACATTTAACATATTCCCAGAAGGCTTGGATCTGAGCGCTCAATATATCCAGGGATAGAGGCAGACTCCATTGAGCACATGGCTGCAAAAGGGACACAAAATTACACAATGCTACAATCACTATATAAAACATATACATGCAACATATCCCCAGATAGCTTAGGTCTGAGCGCACATTATTGGATGGCGCTCAGACCACACATGTCCAGTTCAATTGCCATGGAGCTAAAGTCTTTCCCATAGTCCTCCACCATACGAATGGGCTCCATAGCAGAGCCATCTGGGGCATCACCGCTCAAACAGGACAAGCATACATGGGGCCATAGTCGCAGGGCAGGAGGCGAGCAAGCAGTCCCTTCCAGGAAACTGGGGCAGACTCTGGTACAGGGTCCAGTCCGCTACATTTCTCCCTTTACCAAAGAGACTAACAGGGTATCTGACCTCCTGCCGGTCAGTGCCCTGGTTAGTCCAGCAACCCACCCACGAAGCACAAACAGCAGTACAGCCCACCCCCAATAAATGGTTACTACACCTGGATAAAGTAGCAACTTGTCCATGTCCAGGTGCCTCACTACGGCCAAAGCGGGGACTGGTAGACTGCCTAGGTGGGTTGCTGAGTGGGCAGAGACCGGCGATACTCTGCCCTGGGGCCAGCGCTACCACGGAAGTAGCCTGGTGGGAGCCTGGTTGTGGGGGAGGAGACCGACTGTCTCCCCTCTGGATAAACCGCTCTGTGGCTGGCGGACAGGACCGACCATCCTTGCCCCTTGTGCTGCAAGTGCAGAGACCACGGTCCCATCTGCACCGTTGGGGGCGTAACATCTCCCCTTGGTGGGTTAGGCTGCCGCTGGAGAGAGGGTGTAACAAGCCCCTCTCTCTGAACTGTAGACTGCCGCTGGGGAGAGCGGGTAGCAGGCTCCTCTCCCTGACCCTCTCTCTGCTGGTGGAGGGGGGACCAACTGTCTCCCCTTTCAATATCTTGTCCTGCTGCTGGGGTACACACTGCAGCTGGGGAGGAAGGGAAACACCTTCAGCTCCCGGGGTAGACACTGCCGCTGGGGAGGAAGGATGACACCTTCAGCTCCTGGGGGTAGACACTGCCGCTGGGGAGGAAGGGAAACACCTTCAGCTCCCGGGGTAGACACTGCCGCTGGGGAGGAAGGATGACACCTTCAGCTCCCGGGGGTAGACACTGCCGCTGGGGAGGAAGGATGACACCTTCAGCTCCCGGGGTAGACACAGCCGCTGTGGAGGAAGGACGGCACCTTCAGCTCCCTGGGGTACACACTGCCGCTGTGGAGGAAGGACGGCACCTTCAGCTCCCGGGGGTACACACGGCCGCTGGGGAGGAAGGATGACACCTTCGGCTCCCTGGGGTAGACACTGCCGCTGGGGAGGAAGGACAACACCTTCAGCTCCCTGGGGTACACACGGCCGCTGGGGGAAGGATGACATCTTCAGCTCTCCGGAGCGCACTCAGCCGCTGGGGAGGGCGGACGATACCATCTGCCATGAACTGCAGGTACTCTGCTGTTATCCTCCTCACGAACTGCACAGATTTCTCCGGGGGTTGGGTCCGAAGAAAATCAGCCGTGATCTCAGCTCTCTGTCAAATTCCTCCTGCGTGTAGCTGGGTGCCATGCTTGTTCTCCTGAAGTTCTTTCTTTTGTAGATAGGGGCGCTGTACGGGTACTGGCGTTGCCCTCACTTTGTAATTCAAGGAATGGTGTTGCCCTGTAGATGTCCTTCTGGGCTGTGGAAATGATCCCGCCGCCTGCCACCAAATGTAACAAACCGTTACGCACACAACTCCGTTTAGGCGAAATTCCCTTTTCCGGATAGACCAGCAGCTACTGCAATCACCAACTTCCCGAACTGCAAACCACACGAATTCACCAACTTCCGAACAAGAGACACACGAACCCTGGAAGCAGCCGAACAGGAAAAGCAATATGAACAGTTTACACTCCTGGCAATCAGCATACAGTCAAATCCCCCCCAATAACGAGACGACACTTCGTTTTGAGGGTCAAGCAGGAACTCTCTATATTTTATTAAGGGCTACCTGCCCGAGTATTTATGCAGGTCTCCCACCTGGTGGACACTCCCTAGGGGACCAGAAGGAAGACTGCGACACAGGATACAGCAGCCAATCACACACATTGGGACAATACAGACACCCCCAGCATATCCCTCTCCTCTGCCTGTGATACAATCACCCTACATGGGTAATGCAATCACCACAGGCAGAAGAATACACAATGTCTTCTGTCCTGGAGACAATTGAGGAGTCATTCAATTATCTCTCAGGACAAAGGGAAATCGCCAATACACATGTGGGGACAATAGGACAGACATCACTATTCAATACACAATGTCCCACCCTTTACAATACACAGACATTTAACATATTCCCAGAAGGCTTGGATCTGAGCGCTCAATATATCCAGGGATAGAGGCAGACTCCATTGAGCACATGGCTGCAAAAGGGACACAAAATTACACAATGCTACAATCACTATATAAAACATATACATGCAACATATCCCCAGATAGCTTAGGTCTGAGCGCACATTATTGGATGGCGCTCAGACCACACATGTCCAGTTCAATTGCCATGGAGCTAAAGTCTTTCCCATAGTCCTCCACCATACGAATGGGCTCCATAGCAGAGCCATCTGGGGCATCACCGCTCAAACAGGACAAGCATACATGGGGCCATAGTCGCAGGGCAGGAGGCGAGCAAGCAGTCCCTTCCAGGAAACTGGGGCAGACTCTGGTACAGGGTCCAGTCCGCTACATATACAGTATAATGTCCTCTGTAGTATATATACATTATACTGTCCTCTGTAGTATATATACAGTATACTGTCCTCTGTAGTATATATACAGTATACTGTCCTCTGTAGTGTATGTACAGTATACTGTCCTCTGTAGTATATATATATATATATATATATATACAGTATACTGTCCTCTGTATTATATATACACTATACTGTCCTCTGTAGTATATATATACAGTAGACTGTCCTCTGTAGTATATATACAGTATACTGTCCTCTGTAGTATATATACAGTATACTGTCCTCTGTAGTGTATATATAGACAGTATACTGTCCTCTGTAGTATATATACCGTATACTGTCCTCTGTAGTATATATACAGTATACCGTCCTCTGTAGTATATATACAGTATACTGTCCTCTGTAGTATATATACAGTATACTGTCCTCTGTAGTATATATATACACTATACTGTCCTCTGTAGTATATATATATATATACAGTATACCGTCCTCTGTAGTATATATACAGTATACTGTCCTCTTCCGTGTCAATTACTTTACATAGTTTAGTGTCATCTGCAAAAATTGATATTTTACTTTACAAGCCTTCTACAAGATCATTAATAAATATATTGACAGTGACCCCTCCAGTACTGACCCCTGAGGTACCCCACGAGTGACAGTGACTTCTTCAGTACTGACCCCTGTGGTACCCCACTAGTGACAGTGACCCCTCCAGTACTGACCCCTTTTGTACCCCACTAGTGACAGTGACCCCTCCAGTACTGACCCCTGTGGTACCCCACTAGTGACGGTGACACCCCAGTACTGACCCCTGTGGTACTGACCCCTGTGATACCCCACTAGTGACAGTGACCCCTCCAGTACTGACTCGTGTGGTACCCCATTAGTGACAGTGACCCTTCCAGTACTGACCCCTGTGGTACCCCAATAGTGACAGTGACCCCTCCAGTACTGACCCCTGTGGTACCCCACTAGTGACAGTGACCCCTCCATTTCTGATCCCTGAGGTACCCCACTAGTGACCCCTGTGATACCCCACTAGTGACCCCTCCAGTACTGACTCCTGTGATACCCCACTAGTGACAGTGACCCCTCCAGTACTGACCCCTGAGGTACCCCACTAGTGACAGTGACCCCTCCAGTACTGACCCCTGAGGTACCCCACTAGTGACAGTGACCCCTCCAGTACTGACCCCTGAGGTACGCCAATAGTGACAGTGACCCCTCCAGTACTGACTCCTGTGGTACCCCACTAGTGACAGTGACCCCTCCATTACTGACCCCTGAGGTACCCCACTAGTGACAGTGACCCCTCCAGTTCTGACCCCTGAGGTACCCCACTAGTGACAGTGACCCCTCCAGTACTGACTCCTGTGGTACCCCACTAGTGACGGTGACACCCCAGTACTGACCCCTGTGGTACCCCACTAGTGACCCCTCCAGTACTGACCCCTGTGATACCCCACTAGTGACAGTGACCCCTCCAGTACTGACTCGTGTGGTACCCCATTAGTGACAGTGACCCCTCCAGTACTGACCCCTGAGGTACCCCACTAGTGACAGTGACCCTCCAGTAGTGACCCCTGTGATACCCCACTAGTGATAGTGACCCTTCCAGTACTGACCCTTGTGGTACCCCACTAGTGACAGTGACCCCTCCAGTACTGACCCCTGTGGTACCCCCACTAGTGACAGTGACCCCTCCATTTCTGACCCCTGAGGTACCCCAGTAGTGACCCCTGTGATACCCCACTAGTGACCCTCCAGTACTGACTCCTGTGGTACCCCACTAGTGACAGTGACCCTCCAGTACTGACCCCTGAGGTACCCCACTAGTGACAGTGACCCCTCCAGTACTGACCCCTGAGGTACCCCACTAGTGACAGTGACCCCTCCAGTACTGACCCCTGAGGTACGCCACTATTGACAGTTAACCCTTTCAGTACTGACTCCTGTGGTACCCCACTAGTGACAGTGACCCCTCCAGTACTGACCCCTGAGGTACCCCACTAGTGACAGTGACCCCTCCAGTTCTGACCCCTGAGGTACCCCACTAGTAACAGTGACCCTCCAGTAGTGACCCCTGTGATACCCCACTAGTGACCCCTCCAGTACTGACCCTGAGGTACCCCACTAGTGACAGTGACCCTCCAGTACTGACCCCTGTGATACCCCACTAGTGACAGTGACCCCTCCACTACTGACCCCTGTGGTACCCCACTAGTGACAGTGATCCCTCCAGTAGTGACCCCTGTGGTACCCCACTAGTGACAGTGACCCCTCCAGTTCTGACCCCTGAGGTACCCCACTAGTGACAGTGACCCCTCCAGTACTGACCCCTGAGGTACCCCACTAGTGACAGTGACCCCTCCAGTTCTGACCCCTGAGGTACCCCACTAGTAACAGTGACCCTCCAGTAGTGACCCCTGTGATACCCCACTAGTGACCCCTCCAGTACTGACCCCTGAGGTACCCCACTAGTGACAGTGACCCTCCAGTACTGACCCCTGTGATACCCCACTAGTGACAGTGACCCCTCCACTACTGACCCCTGTGGTACCCCCACTAGTGACAGTGATCCCTCCAGTAGTGACCCCTGTGGTACCCCACTAGTGACAGTGACCCCTCCAGTTCTGACCCCTGAGGTACCCCACTAGTGACAGTGACCCTCCAGTACTGACCCCTGTGGTACCCCACTAGTGACAGTGACCCTCCAGTTCTGACCCCTGAGGTACCCCAGTAGTGACAGTGACCCCTCCAGTACTGATCCCTGAGGTACCCCACTAGTGACAGTGACCCTTCAGTACTGACCCCTTAGGTACCCCACTAGTGACAGTGACCCCTCCAGTACTGACCCCTGTGGTACCCCACTAGTGACAGTGACCCCTCCAGTACTGACCCCTGTGGTACCCCACTAGTGACAGTGACTCCTCCAGTACTGACCCCTGAGGTACCCCACTAGTGACAGTGACCCCTCCAGTAATGACCCCTGTGGTCCCCCACTAGTGACAGTGACCCCTCCAGTACTGACCCCTTTAGTAACCCACTAGTGACAGTGACCCCTCCAGTACTGACTCCTGTGGTACCCCACTAGTAACAGTGACCCTCCAGTACTGACCCCTGTGGTACCCCACTAGTGACAGTGACCCCTCCAGTACTGACCCCTGAGGTACCCCACTAGTGACAGTGACCCCTCCAGTACTGACCCCTGTGGTACCCCACTAGTGACAGTGACCCCTCCAGTTCTGACCCCTGAGGTACCCCAGTAGTAACAGTGACCCCTCCAGTACTGACCCCTGAGGTACCCCACTAGTGACAGTGACCCCTTCAGTACTGACCCCTGAGGTACCCCACTAGTGACAGTGACCCCTCCAGTACTGACCCCTGTGGTACCCCACTAGTGACAGTGACCCTCCAGTACTGACCCCTGTGGTACCCCACTAGTGACAGTGACTCCTCCAGTACTGACCCCTGAGGTACCCCACTAGTGACAGTGACCCCTCCAGTACTGACTCCTGTGGTACCCCACTAGTGACAGTGACCCCTCCAGTACTGACCCCTGTGGTACCCCACTAGTGACAGTGACCCCTCCAGTACTGACCCCTGAGGTACCCCACTAGTGACAGTGACCCCTCCAGTACTGACCCCTGAGGTACCCCACTAGTGACAGTGACCCTCCAGTACTGACCCCTGAGGTACCCCACTAGTGACAGTGACCCCTCCAGTACTGACCCCTGAGGTACCCCACTAGTGACAGTGACCCCTCCAGTACTGACCCCTGAGGTACCCCACTAGTGACAGTGACCCCTCCAGTACTGACCCCTGAGGTACCCCACTAGTGACAGTGGCCCAATCTGAGTGTGTACCGTTAATAACCCCCTCTGTTTTCTGTCACTCAGCCAGTTACTTACCCACATACAGACATTTTCTCCCAGTCCGAGCATCCTCATGTTATATACTAACCTTTTATGAGGTACGGTGTCAGGTGCTTTGGGGAAGTTGAGATATACGACATCCATTGATTCGCCGCTGTCAAGTCTAGAACTTACCTCCTCATAGAAACTGATCAAATTAGTCTGACATGACCGATCCCTCCTGAAGCCATGCTGATATGGCGGTATTTGCTTATTTTCAGGGTACTTTTACACTTGCGGCAGGACGGATCCGGCAGGCTTAATCGTCCTGACGCAAGTGCCCGTGCACTGCCATGCTGCCGCTCCATCCCCATTGACTATAATGGGCGGGGCGGAGCTACCGCGCAACACGGCACTGCACGGCTGGAGATCGCCGGACTAAAAGTCGGACATGCAGGACTTTTTGTCCGGCTATCTCCGGCCATGCTGCGCCGTAGCTCTGCCCCGCCCCCATTATAGTCAATAGGAACGGATCCGTCCTGCCGCAAGTGTAAAAGTACCCTCAGTGAGATACTCTAAGATAGCATCTCTTAGAAAACCTTTAAACAGTTTACCGACGACAGATGTTACACTTAACGGCCTATAGTTTCCGGGCTCTGATTTTGGACCTTTTTTGAATATTGGCACCACATTTGATGTGCGCCAATCCTGTGGAACACTCCCTGTCAGTATAGGGTCTGCAAATATCAGAAATAAAGATCTGGCTATGACTTTACTTAATTCCCTTATGATCCAGGGGTGTATGCCATCTGGTCCAGGAGATTTGTCTATTTTAATCTTTTTAAGTCGCTGTTGTACTTCTTCCTGGGTCAGACAGGGCACTTTTAATGGAGAATTTACTTTTACATTCTGCATTTTATCTGACAGTTTATTTTCCTCAGTGAATATAGTGGAGAAAAAAATATTTAATAGCTTTGCTTTTAACTCATCGCTGTCTGCAACTCCCCCCTCATCACTCTGTAAAGGGCCGACTCCCTCAGATTTATACTTTTTACCATTTATATAATTAAATATATGCCCCCATTGTCTTATAGGTGTGGGTCCCACCGATGGGACCCGCACCTAAATCGAGAACGTTGCCCTGCAAGTTAAGGAGTGCGCACTGCGCATGTGCAGCCGCCCTCCATTCATTTTCTTTGGGGCTATTTCCGTTGGCCCCATAGAAATGAATGGGAGCAGGGGCCACGCATGCGAGGTACGCTCCCATTCACTTCTATGGGAAACTGGCTTGGTGGTGGCCGGACGGGAGTCCTCCAGCCACCACCTTGCAGGGCTCCGTTCTCGCTATGTGTGCGGGTCCCAGTGGTGGACTCTTTTATAGTCCCACATGCTCTGTTCCCCCTTTTATAGTCCCACATGCTCTGTTCCCCCTTTTATAGTCCCACATGCTCTGTTCCCCCTTTTATAGTCCCACATGCTCTGTTCCCCCTTTTATAGTCCCACATGCTCTGTGCCCCCTTTTATAGTCCTACATGCTCTGTGCCCCCTTTTATAGTCCTACATGCTCTGTGCCCCCTTTTATAGTCCTACATGCTCTGTGCCCCCTTTTATAGTCCTACATGCTCTGTGCCCCCTTTTATAGTCATACATGCTCTGTGCCCCCTTTTATAGTCATACATGCTCTGTGCCCCCTTTTATAGTCATACATGCTCTGTGCCCCCTTTTATAGTCATACATGCTCTGTGCCCCCATTTATAGTCATACATGCTCTGTGCCCTCTTTTATAGTCATACATGCTCTGTGCCCTCTTTTAAAGTCCTACATGCTCTGTGCCCCCTTTTATAGTCCTACATGCTCTGTGCCCCTTTTATAGTCCTACATGCTCTGTGCCCCCTTTTATAGTCATACATGCTCTGTGCCCCCTTTTATAGTCCTACATGCTCTGTGCCCCTTTTATAGTCCTACATGCTCTGTGCCCCTTTTATAGTCATACATGCTCTGTGCCCCCTTTTATAGTCATACATGCTCTGTGCCCTCTTTTATAGTCATACATGCTCTGTGCCCTCTTTTAAAGTCCTACATGCTCATTTAGGTGACCTGGAGTCCTGTGTCCTCCTATGATGACCACCCCTCATCCAGGTGTGACACCAAGTTACATGTGCTGTGATGATGACCACCCCTCCTCCAGGTGTGACGCCAAGTCCAATGTGCTGTGATAATGACCACCGCTCATCCAGGTGTGATGCCAAGTGCAGTGTGCTGTGATGATGACCACCGCTCATCCAGGTGTGATGCCAAGTGCAGTGTGCTGTGATGATGACCACCGCTCATCCAGGTGTGATGCCAAGTGCAGTGTGCTGTGATAATGACCACCGCTCATCCAGGTACCCCACTAGTGACAGTGACCCCTCCAGTTCTGACCCCTGAGGTACCCCACTAGTGACAGTGACCCCTCCAGTACTGACTCCTGTGGTACCCCACTAGTGACGGTGACACCCCAGTACTGACCCCTGTGGTACCCCACTAGTGACCCCTCCAGTACTGACCCCTGTGATACCCCACTAGTGACAGTGACCCCTCCAGTACTGACTGGTGTGGTACCCCATTAGTGACAGTGACCCCTCCAGTACTGACCCCTGAGGTACCCCACTAGTGACAGTGACCCTCCAGTAGTGACCCCTGTGATACCCCACTAGTGATAGTGACCCTTCCAGTACTGACCCTTGTGGTACCCCACTAGTGACAGTGACCCCTCCAGTACTGACCCCTGTGGTACCCCACTAGTGACAGTGACCCCTCCATTTCTGACCCCTGAGGTACCCCAGTAGTGACCCCTGTGATACCCCACTAGTGACCCCTCCAGTACTGACTCCTGTGATACCCCACTAGTGACAGTGACCCCTCCAGTACTGACCCCTGAGGTACCCCACTAGTGACAGTGACCCCTCCAGTACTGACCCCTGAGGTACCCCACTAGTGACAGTGACCCCTCCAGTACTGACCCCTGAGGTACGCCACTATTGACAGTTAACCCTTTTAGTACTGACTCCTGTGGTACCCCACTAGTGACAGTGACCCCTCCAGTACTGACCCCTGAGGTACCCCACTAGTGACAGTGACCCCTCCAGTTCTGACCCCTGAGGTACCCCACTAGTAACAGTGACCCTCCAGTAGTGACCCCTGTGATACCCCACTAGTGACCCCTCCAGTACTGACCCCTGAGGTACCCCACTAGTGAGAGTGACCCCTCCAGTACTGACCCCTGTGATACCCCACTAGTGACAGTGACCCCTCCACTACTGACCCCTGTGGTACCCCACTAGTGACAGTGATCCCTCCAGTAGTGACCCCTGTGGTACCCCACTAGTGACAGTGACCCCTCCAGTTCTGACCCCTGAGGTACCCCACTAGTAACAGTGACCCTCCAGTAGTGACCCCTGTGATACCCCACTAGTGACCCCTCCAGTACTGACCCCTGAGGTACCCCACTAGTGACAGTGACCCCTCCAGTACTGACCCCTGTGATACCCCACTAGTGACAGTGACCCCTCCACTACTGACCCCTGTGGTACCCCACTAGTGACAATGATCCCTCCAGTAGTGACCCCTGTGGTACCCCACTAGTGACAGTGACCCCTCCAGTTCTGACCCCTGAGGTACCCCACTAGTGACAGTGACCCCTCCAGTACTGACCCCTGTGGTACCCCACTAGTGACAGTGACCCCTCCAGTTCTGACCCCTGAGGTACCCCAGTAGTGACAGTGACCCCTCCAGTACTGACCCCTGAGGTACCCCCTAGTGACAGTGACCCCTTCAGTACTGACCCCTTGAGGTACCCACTAGTGACAGTGACCCCCTCCAGTACTGACCCTGTGGTACCCCACTAGTGACAGTGACCCCTCCAGTACTGACCCCTGTGGTACCCCACTAGTGACAGTGACTCCTCCAGTACTGACCCCTGAGGTACCCCACTAGTGACAGTGACCCTCCAGTAATGACCCCTGTGGTCCCCCACTAGTGACAGTGACCCCTCCAGTACTGACCCCTTTAGTAACCCACTAGTGACAGTGACCCCTCCAGTACTGACTCCTGTGGTACCCCACTAGTAACAGTGACCCCTCCAGTACTGACCCCTGTGGTACCCCACTAGTGACAGTGACCCCTCCAGTACTGACCCCTGAGGTACCCCACTAGTGACAGTGACCCCTCCAGTACTGACCCCTGTGGTACCCCACTAGTGACAGTGACCCCTCCAGTTCTGACCCCTGAGGTACCCCAGTAGTAACAGTGACCCCTCCAGTACTGACCCCTGAGGTACCCCCCTAGTGACAGTGACCCCTTCAGTACTGACCCCTTAGGTACCCACTAGTGACAGTGACCCCCTCCAGTACTGACCCCTGTGGTACCCCACTAGTGACAGTGACCCCTCCAGTACTGACCCCTGTGGTACCCCACTAGTGACAGTGACTCCTCCAGTACTGACCCCTGAGGTACCCCACTAGTGACAGTGACCCCTCCAGTAATGACCCCTGTGGTACCCCACTAGTGACAGTGACCCCTCCAGTACTGACCCCTTTAGTAACCCACTAGTGACAGTGACCCCTCCAGTACTGACTCCTGTGGTACCCCACTAGTAACAGTGACCCCTCCAGTACTGACCCCTGTGGTACCCCACTAGTGACAGTGACCCCTCCAGTACTGACCCCTGAGGTACCCCACTAGTGACAGTGACCCTCCAGTACTGACCCCTGAGGTACCCCACTAGTGACAGTGACCCTCCAGTACTGACCCCTGAGGTACCCCACTAGTGACAGTGACCCCTCCAGTACTGACCCCTGAGGTACCCCACTAGTGACAGTGACCCCTCCAGTACTGACCCCTGAGGTACCCCACTAGTGACAGTGACCCCTCCAGTACTGACCCCTGAGGTACCCCACTAGTGACAGTGGCCCAATCTGAGTGTGTACCGTTAATAACCCCCCTCTGTTTTCTGTCACTCAGCCAGTTACTTACCCACATACAGACATTTTCTCCCAGTCCGAGCATCCTCATGTTATATACTAACCTTTTATGAGGTACGGTGTCAGGTGCTTTGGGGAAGTTGAGATATACGACATCCATTGATTCGCCGCTGTCAAGTCTAGAACATACCTCCTCATAGAAACTGATCAAATTAGTCTGACATGACCGATCCCTCCTGAAGCCATGCTGATATGGCGGTATTTGCTTATTTTCAGGGTACTTTTACACTTGCGGCAGGACGGATCCGGCAGGCTTAATCGTCCTGACGCAAGTGCCCGTGCACTGCCATGCTGCCGCTCCATCCCCATTGACTATAATGGGGCGGGGGGCGGAGCTACCGCGCAACACGGCACTGCACGGCTGGAGATCGCCGGACTAAAAGTCGGACATGCAGGACTTTTTGTCCGGCTATCTCCGGCCATGCTGCGCCGTAGCTCTGCCCCCCGCCCCCATTATAGTCAATAGGAACGGATCCGTCCTGCCGCAAGTGTAAAAGTACCCTCAGTGAGATACTCTAAGATAGCATCTCTTAGAAAACCTTTAAACAGTTTACCGACGACAGATGTTACACTTAACGGCCTATAGTTTCCGGGCTCTGATTTTGGACCTTTTTTGAATATTGGCACCACATTTGATGTGCGCCAATCCTGTGGAACACTCCCTGTCAGTATAGGGTCTGCAAATATCAGAAATAAAGATCTGGCTATGACTTTACTTAATTCCCTTATGATCCAGGGGTGTATGCCATCTGGTCCAGGAGATTTGTCTATTTTAATCTTTTTAAGTCGCTGTTGTACTTCTTCCTGGGTCAGACAGGGCACTTTTAATGGAGAATTTACTTTTACATTCTGCATTTTATCTGACAGTTTATTTTCCTCAGTGAATATAGTGGAGAAAAAAATATTTAATAGCTTTGCTTTTAACTCATCGCTGTCTGCAACTCCCCCCTCATCACTCTGTAAAGGGCCGACTCCTCAGATTTATACTTTTTACCATTTATATAATTAAATATATGCCCCCATTGTCTTATAGGTGTGGGTCCCACCGATGGGACCCGCACCTAAATCGAGAACGTTGCCCTGCAAGTTAAGGAGTGCGCACTGCGCATGTGCAGCCGCCCTCCATTCATTTTCTTTGGGGCTATTTCCGTTGGCCCCATAGAAATGAATGGGAGCAGAGGCCACGCATGCGAGGTACGCTCCCATTCACTTCTATGGGAAACTGGCTTGGTGGTGGCCGGACGGGAGTCCTCCAGCCACCACCTTGCAGGGCTCCGTTCTCGCTATGTGTGCGGGTCCCAGTGGTGGACTCTTTTATAGTCCCACATGCTCTGTTCCCCTTTTATAGTCCCACATGCTCTGTTCCCCCTTTTATAGTCCCACATGCTCTGTTCCCCCTTTTATAGTCCCACATGCTCTGTTCCCCCTTTTATAGTCCCACATGCTCTGTTCCCCTTTTATAGTCCTACATGCTCTGTGCCCCCTTTTAAAGTCCTACATGCTCTGTGCCCCCTTTTATAGTCCTACATGCTCTGTGCCCCTTTTATAGTCCTACATGCTCTGTGCCCCCTTTTATAGTCATACATGCTCTGTGCCCCCTTTTATAGTCATACATGCTCTGTGCCCCCTTTTATAGTCATACATGCTCTGTGCCCCTTTTATAGTCATACATGCTCTGTGCCCCCATTTATAGTCATACATGCTCTGTGCCCTCTTTTATAGTCATACATGCTCTGTGCCCTCTTTTAAAGTCCTACATGCTCTGTGCCCCCTTTTATAGTCCTACATGCTCTGTGCCCCCTTTTATAGTCCTACATGCTCTGTGCCCCCTTTTATAGTCATACATGCTCTGTGCCCCCTTTTATAGTCCTACATGCTCTGTGCCCCCTTTTATAGTCCTACATGCTCTGTGCCCCCTTTTATAGTCATACATGCTCTGTGCCCCCTTTTATAGTCATACATGCTCTGTGCCCTCTTTTATAGTCATACATGCTCTGTGCCCTCTTTTAAAGTCCTACATGCTCATTTAGGTGACCTGGAGTCCTGTGTCCTCCTATGATGACCACCCCTCATCCAGGTGTGACACCAAGTTACATGTGCTGTGATGATGACCACCCCTCCTCCAGGTGTGACGCCAAGTCCAATGTGCTGTGATAATGACCACCGCTCATCCAGGTGTGATGCCAAGTGCAGTGTGCTGTGATGATGACCACCGCTCATCCAGGTGTGATGCCAAGTGCAGTGTGCTGTGATGATGACCACCGCTCATCCAGGTGTGATGCCAAGTGCAGTGTGCTGTGAATGCCCCGCTCATCCAGGTGTGACACCAAGCGCAGTGTGCTGTGATAATGACCACCGCTCATCCAGGTGTGACACCAAGTGCAGTGTGCTGTGATAATGACCACCGCTCATCCAGGTGTGACACCAAGTGCAGTGTGCTCTGATAATGACCACTGCTCATCCAGGTGTGACGCCAAGTGCAGTGTGCTGTGATGATGACCACCACTCATCCAGGTGTGATGCCAAGTCCAGTGTGCTGTGATGATGACCACCGCTCATCCAGGTGTGATGCCAAGTGCAGTGTGCTGTGATGATGACCACCGCTCATCCAGGTGTGACACCAAGTCCAATGTGCTCTGATGATGACCACCGCTCATCCAGGTGTGACGCCAAGTCCAATGTGCTGTGATGATGACCACCGCTCATCCAGGTGTGACACCAAGTCCAATGTGCTCTGATGATGACCACCCCTCCTCCAGGTGTGATGCCAAGTCCAATGTGCTCTGATGATGACCACCGCTCATCCAGGTGTGACACCAAGTCCAATGTGCTCTGATGATGACCACCGCTCATCCAGGTGTGACACCAAGTGCAGTGTGCTCTGATGATGACCACCGCTCATCCAGGTGTGACGCCAAGTGCAGTGTGCTCTGATGATGACCACCGCTCATCCAGGTGTGACGCCAAGTCCAATGTGCTGTGATGATGACCACCGCTCATCCAGGTGTGACACCAAGTGCAGTGTGCTGTGATGATGACCACCGCTCATCCAGGTGTGACACCAAGTGCAGTGTGCTGTGATGATGACCACCACTCATCCAGGTGTGATGCCAAGTGCAGTGTGCTGTGATGATGACCACCACTCATCCAGGTGTGACACCAAGTGCAGTGTGCTGTGATGATGACCACCACTCATCCAGGTGTGATGCCAAGTGCAGTGTGCTGTGATGATGACCACCACTCATCCAGGTGTGACGCCAAGTGCAGTGTGCTGTGATGATGACCACCGCTCATCCAGGTGTGACACCAAGTGCAGTGTGCTGTGATGATGACCACCGCTCATCCAGGTGTGACACCAAGTCCAATGTGCTGTGATGATGGCCACTACTCTGCTGGCCTCCCAGCTTCAATGGATGTAATCGGACCCCTCGGTGTTAAGCATAGCATGGCACACATGAGAAATACAAATGCTACGTAGAAAAGAAGAGACATCTTCCCTAAATTAAGACGGACCGTGCACAGAGGGGGGGGGGGGGATGGGGGCACATACTTATTACACAGGTAGCGGTATTACTTCAGTAGGATGGTCACCTCATAGTAAAGCCACAGAAGTCACCAGGAACATCGGAGTAGCGGGCGGCTTTAACCCATTCAGGACCCGGCCATTTTTCACCTTAAGGACCCGGCCATTTTTTGCAAATCTGACCTGTGTCACTTTATGTGGTGATAACTTTAAAACACTTTTACTTATCCGGGCCGTTCTGAGATTGTTTTCTCGTCACATATTGTACTTCATGACAGTAGGAAATTTGAGTCAAAATATTTCATTTTTATTTATAAAAAAAATACCACATTTACCAAAAATGTAGAAATATTTGCAATTATCAAAATTTCAATTTCTCTGCTTTTAAAACAGAAAGTGATACCTCCTAAAATAGTTATTACTTTACATTCCCCATATGTCTACTTCATGTTTGGATCATTTTGTAAATAACATTTTTTTTTTTTGCGCCGTTACAAGGCTTAGAAGTTTAGAAGCAAATCTTAAAATTTTTAAGAAAATTTCCAAAACCCACTTTTTAGGGACCAGTTCAGGTCTGAAGTCACTTTGTGGGGCTTACATAATAGAAACCACCCAAAAGAAACTACACCCCTCAAGGTATTTAAAACTGATTTTACAAACGTTCTTAACCCTTTAGGTGTTCCACAATAATTAAAGGAAAATGTAGATGAAATTTTAGAATTTCACTTTTTTGGCAGATTTTCCATTTTAATAATTTTTTTCCAGTAACAAAGCAAGGGTTAACAGCCAAACAAAACTCAATATTTATTGCCCTGATTCTGTAGTTTACAGAAACACCCCATATGTGGTGGTAAACTGATGTACGGGCACAAGGCAGGGCGCAGAAGGAAAGGAGCGCCATATGGTTTTTGGAAGGTGGATTTTGCTGGACTGGTTTTTTGACACCATGTCACATTTGAAGCCCCCCTGATGCACCCCTAGAGGAGAAACTCCAAAAAAATGACCCCATTTTAGAAACTACGGGATAAGGTGGCAGTTTTGTTGGTACTATTTTATTTTACTATTTTAGGGTAAATATGATTTTTGGTTGCTCTATATTACACTTTTTGTGAGGCAAGGTAACAAGAAAATATCTGTTAGGGCACTGTTTTTATTGTTAGTTTTTTACAATGTTCATCGGACAGGTCAGATCATGCGGTATTTCTATAGAGCAGGTTGCTACAGATGCGACAATACCAAATATTGTTTTGGGTTGTTTGTTTCAGGTTTACATAATAAAGCATTTTTGAAAAAAATGATTTTTTTTGTGTCTCCATATTCTGAAAGCCATAGTTTTTTTTTGTATTTTTTGGGCAACTGTCTTACGTAGGGGCTCATTTTTCTCGGTATGAGATGACGGTTTGATTGGTACGATTTTAGGGTGCATATGACTGTTTGATCGCTTGGTATTACACTTTTTGTGATGTAAAATGACAAAACGGCTTTTTTGACAGTTTTTATTTTATTTACGGTGTTCATCTGAGGGGTTAGGTCATGTGATATTTGTATACAGACACAGCGATACCTAATATGTATACTTTTAAAAAAAGATTCACTTAACACAATAAACACATTTTTGAAGCAAAAAAAATTATGTTTTAGTGTCTCCAGTGTTTTATTTATTTGTTGCCTGATTGTTTTATGTAGGGGCTCATTTTTCGGGGATGAGGTGACGTTCGGGGTCATACTCCTTTTTCATCACTTGGTGTTGCACTTTTTGTGATGTAAGGTGACAAAAAAATTCTTGTTTTAGCACAGTTTTTATTAAAATTTTTCTATGGGGGTTCAGGTGAGGGGATGGATCATATGTTACGGACGCAGCAATACCCAATATGTCTGGTTTTGGTTTTTTTTCTATTTTTTTACAATTTTATGTGTTTTATTTTGGGAATATTTTTTTTACTTGAAACTTTTTTTTTTATTATGAAAAACACTTTTCTTTTTACTTTTTTTAAACTTTTCATTTATGTCCCACTCTGGGACTTCAACTTCTGGGGTCGGATCCCCTCTGCAATGCATTACAATACAACCTGTATTCCAGTGCATTGGCTGTGAGCCTGAGGGGCTGGATCTCACAGGCATCCGTAGAAGCTGCCTTCTCTGCCATCCGGTCCCCGCTCTACAGTGACGGGGACCCAATGGGGAAGCGGAGGGCACCCGTACGCTCCGAGAACCGTCTGCACGCCACAGTCAGCTTTGACCACGGCATACAAGGGGTTAACACGCCGGTATACAGTAGGGGCCCGGCTGTCAGTGACTGCACATTGCCCGCAGCTGCCACACTCACTGCTCCAGTCTATTGGGTGGAAGTGATATATTGGTGATGGCGCTGCCAGGTATAATGGAGAACCGTCAGGGGAAATGCAGCCACACAACCAAAATCCAGAGGCGACAGCACCAGGGGAACACCCCAACCACGGGAATAAAGCTTGGCGCAAAATAGTGAAGTTCCGCAAAGAATCATTTCCAAAGTTGTATTTATTATACTCAGACTGACAATAAAAAGCGCATCAAACAAGCGTCCTCCCTCGCGCATCAGCCCGACCTAGGTTTCGCCGGTCAGCTTCGTCAGGGGCCATGACACCAACCCTTTCAGGTGTGGTACTTAAGGGCAATGCCTCAGATGATCCACAAGTTCATACCAACAACACGTTAAAAGTAATTGTTCATAACATATTACACAATTAATCAATATGCAGATTGGCGAAATCTAGCACTCATCCGTAAGTATAGTAAGAACGCCGGAGGTCCATTTAGTCACACCCCCTTCCCATTCATAGACAGGTCACATGATGTTCATTCTCCAATGATATTCTACAACCGCTTGATTCAATAAGGAGTCCAACCCCTCAATCCCTTTTTTCAGTCATAGACAGTCACATAACCCGGGTTCCGGTCACATGATAATTTTCCACCAATAATATTCTACAACCATTTATTGCGCCAAACAGAAGGGTTCTCCTCCTGCAAGTCGCGGAAATAGAAGGAGCCCCTCGTAAGTAACGCTTTAATCAATCGAACAAGGCTTAAGATTAAATTCTACATTCAGCCGTTTGGTTTCAAGGTATCCATTTTGTATATCCACTTCCTTGCGATTGATGTTAAATATCGGATCTCCCCCCCCTCCCCAGTTCCCTTTAACCCTTTCTAATCCAGTGAACCTCAGACCCGCAGGGTTTTATTATGGCACTGCTTGGAGTGGAGTGGTACTCGATGGCTGTCCAGGCCCTTCCTAATGTTGCCTATCTGTTCCTGCACCCTTGTTTTGAGTTTGCGGAGGGTCCTGCCCACATATTGGAGCCCACACGGGCACTCCAACAGATAGACCACCCCCATTTGTTCACATGACGTCTGTAACGGATCGCCTGGCACCCCGACTGGGTACCTCCGTTAAAGGATGCTCCTAGCGCTTCCTGAGGATTCCAAGCGCTCTAGCAGACACCTCAATCACCGAACCTGAGAAGCATACGAATCCTCTCAAGCCTCTGAATGCTGTAGACAGTTGAATAGGAACCATACGAATAGGTTTGCACTCCTAGCAGTCAGACTGGAACAGCATCCAATAACTCCTCCCCCAATAATGAGACGACACTTCACTTTGAGGGTTAAACAGGAACTCTCACTTTATTGAGGGCTACCTGCCGGGTAATTATGCAGGTCTCCCACCTGGTGGACACTCCCCTAGGGGACCAGAAGGAAGACTGAGACACAGGGGATACAGCAGCCAATCACACACAATGGGACAATAGGGACACACCCCCAGCATATCCCTCCCCTCTGCCTGTGATACAATTACCCTACACGGGTTAATGTAATCATCACAGGCAGGAGAATACACAATGTCTTCTGTCCTGGAGACAACCGAGGAGTCATTCAATTATCTCGCAGGACAAAGAGAAATCGCCAATACACACGTGGGGACAATAGGACAGACATCACTATTCAATATACAATGTCCCACCCTTTACAGTACACACAGACATTTAACATATCCCCAGATAGCTTAGGTCTGAGCGCACATTATTGAATGGCGCTCAGACCACACACATCCAGTTCCATTGCCATGGAGCTAAAGTCTTTCCCATAGTCTTTCATTATACGAATGGGCTCCATAGCAGAGCTATCTGGGTATCACCGCTCAAACAGGACAAGCATACATGGGGCCATAGTCGCAGGGCAGGAGGCGAGCAAGCAGTCCCCTCCAGAAAACTGGGGCAGACTCTGGTACAGGGTCCAGTCCGCTACATTTCTCCCCTTTACCAAAGAGACTATCCAGACTCCAGACCTCCAATCGGTCTGGGGCTCTGATAGTCGGTCGGCCTTTCTTACCCGGTGTAGCTGTCCTGGTGTTCTCATGCCACATGTATCCAGTGGGAAATCCATAGTCTGGGAAAAAAGTAACCAGGGTGTTCTCTCTCCTGGTTGGATAAAGCTGTTGCTGGGGAGAAGGGGTAACAGGCTCCTCTCCTGCGACGTCCTCTCTTGTATTACGGGAAAACAAACCGCCTTCTCTTCCAATACCTTGTCCTGTTGTTGGGGACCAGGACAGACTGTCCATATCTCCAGTGGTGCAGGTGCAGAGATTATGGTCCCATCTGCACTGTTGTGGGGTTTACTGTCTCCCCTTGGTGGGCTAGGCTGCTGCTGGGGAGGAGGGACAAGACTCTCCCCTCCTGGTAAAATATTCTGCCGCTGGGGAGCAGGGCTGACCCTCCGTACTCCCTGTAGCTTGGGCGCAGAGACCGCGGTCCCATCTGCGCTGGTGAGGGGCTTAGTGTCTCCCCTTGGTGGGTTATGCTTCTGCTGGGGAGAGGGGGTAACCAGCTCCTCTCCCTGAACAGTAGACTGCTGCTGGGCAGAAGGGACGGCACCTTCAGCTCCCGGGGTACACACTGCCGCTGGGGAGGAAGGACAGCACCTTCAGCTCCCTGGGGTACACACTGCCGCTGGGGAGGAAGGACGACACCTTCAGCTCCCGGGGTACACACTGCGGCTGGGGAGAAGGGACGGCACCTTCAGCTCCCGGGGTACACACTGCGGCTGGGGAGAAGGGACGGCACCTTCAGCTCCCGGGGTACACACTGCCGCTGGGGAGGAAGGACGACACCTTCGGCCCTCTGTAACTCACACGGCCGCTGGGGAGGAAGGACGACACCTTCGGCCCTCTGTAACTCACACTGCCGCTGGGGGGGAAGGACGACACCTTCGGCCCTCTGTAACTCACACTGCCGCTGGGGGGGGGAAGGACGACACCTTCGGCCCTCTGTAACTCACACGGCCGCTGGGGGGGAAGGACGACACCTTCGGCCCTCTGTAACTCACACGGCTGCTGGGGAGGAAGGACGACATCTTCGGCCCCCTGGACTTTACACTGCCGCTGGGGAGGAAGGACAACACCTTCGGCCCTCTGTAACTCACACTGCCGCTGGGGGGGAAGGACGGCACCTTCAGCTCTCCGGAACGCACTCAGCCGCTGGGGAGGGCGGACGATACCATCTGCCATGAACTGCAGGTACTCTGCTGTTAACCTCCTCACAAACTGCACAGATTTCTCTGAGGGGTTGGGTCCGAAGAAAATCAGCCGTGATCTCAGCACTCTGTCAAATACCTCCTGCGTGTAGCTGGGTGCCATGCTTGTTCTCCTGAAGTTGGGTATGAGTGCTAGCGTTGCCCTCAATTTGTAATTCCACGAACGAGCTGCTTTACCTCGCACTAGGACGCCATCCCACTGCTGCCACCAATGTAACGGATCGCTGGCACCCCGACTGGGTACCTCCGTTAAAGGATGCTCCTAGCGTTTCCTGAGGACTCCAAGCACTCTAGCAGACACCTCAATCGCCGAACCTGAGAAGCATATGAATCCTCTCAAGCCTCTGAATGCTGTAGACAGTTGAATAGGAACCATACGAATAGGTTTGCACTCCTGGCAGTCAGACTGGAACAGCATGCAATAAATCCTCCCCCAATAATGAGACGACACTTCACTTTGAGGGTTAAACAGGAACTCTCACTTTATTGAGGGCTACCTGCCGGGTATTTATGCAGGTCTCCCACCTGGTGGACACTCCCCTAGGGGACCAGAAGGAAGACTGAGACACAGGGGATACAGCAGCCAATCACACACAATGGGACAATAGGGACACACCCCCAGCATATCCCTCCCCTCTGCCTGTGATACAATTACCCTACACGGGTTAATGTAATCATCACAGGCAGGAGAATACACAATGTCTTCTGTTCTGGAGACAATCGAGGAGTCATTCAATTATCTCTCAGGACAAAGAGAAATCGCCAATACACATGTGGGGACAATAGGACAGACATCACTATTCAATATACAATGTCCCACCCTTTACAGTACACAGACATTTAACATATCCCCAGATGGCTTGGATCTGAGCGCTCAATATATCCAAGGATAGAGGCAGACTCCATTGAGCACATGGTTGCAAAAGGACATAAAATTACACAATGCTACATAAAACATATACATGCAACATATCCCCAGATAGCTTAGGTCTGAGCGCACATTATTGAATGGCGCTCAGACCACACATATCCAGTTCAATTGCCATGGAGCTAAAGTCTTTCCCATAGTCTTTCATTATACGAATGGGCTCCATAGCAGAGCTATCTGGGGCATCACCGCTCAAACAGGACAAGCATACATGGGGCCATAGTCGCAGGGCAGGAGGCGAGCAAGCAGTCCCCTCCAGGAAACTGGGGCAGACTCTGGTACAGGGTCCAGTCCGCTACAACATCTCTTCTGATATCTTATATGTCCGGCCACCCCTAGATTTAACTTCTTGTATATTTTTCATCTTTTTATCCTCCCTGGTGCGGTTTCTGCGAGCATCATGTGAACTGGTCCTTTTCCCAGCCTTAGTAGATGTATAACTATGGACCAGAGAGTCCCGTATATTAGATGCTCTATATAGTACTGTCGGACGGTCAGGAAGGACCTGCCCCAAAATGGACCAGTTTTTGCATACGGACTTTTTCAGCAGACCCACAAAGTGTATTAACCTCTTACGGACACAGGCCGTACAGGTACGTCCTGTGTACTTCCGATCACCGCCGCGCAGCTGGTGGTGATCGGAACAGAGTGCCTGCTGAAATCATTCATCACGCACTCTGTGACAATGCCGAGGGGGGTCCTGTGACCCCCCCGTATCAGTGATCGCTGCAAACCACAGGTCAATTCAGACCTGCGGTTTGCAGCGCTTTCTGAAGTTTCTGATCCCCACGGTCTGTGACTGCAGGGATCAGAAACTTACAAATGGCATTTTTTTAATTTGTAAAAAATAAATAAATAAAAACTATGATGAAATTGAAATTTTGCCCACCTTACTTCACAAAAAAGTCGTATCTACACCAAAATGGTACCAATCAAACCGGCATCTCATCCCACAAAAAATGAGCTCTTACATGAGACAATCGCCCAAAAAGTAAAAAAAATATGGCTCTCAGACCATGGAGACACTAAAACATATTTTTTCCCCCCTAAAACGCTGTTATTGTGTTAATAGTAAAATAAATAAAAAAAGTATACATATTAGGTATCGCTGCGTCCGTAAAAACCTGCTCTATAAATAAATATATAAATAATATAAATATCACATGACCTAACCCCTCAGGTGAACACCATTTAAAAATGGTTTAAAAAAAGCCATTTTTTATCACCTTACATCACAAAAAGTGTAATACCAAGCGATCAAAAAGGCGTATGCCTCCCAATATAGTACCAATCAAACCGACATCTCATCCCACAAAAAATGAGTCCTTACATAGGACAATCGCCCAAAAAAATAAAAAAAATATGGCTTTCAGACTATGGAGACACTAAAACATGATTTTTTTTTTCTAAAATGCTGTTATTGTGTTTATGTAAAATAAATTAAAAAAAAGGATACATATTAGGTATCGCCGCATCCATAAAAACCGTATCTATAAAAGTATCACATGACCTAACTCCCTCAGGTAAATACCGTAAAAAAAATTAAATATAAACAGTGTCAAAAGAGCCATTTTTGTTACCTCACATCACAAAAAGTGCAATCGCAAATCAAACCGCCATCTCATGCCGCAAAAAATGATACCCTACATAGGACAATCGCCCCAAAAAATTAAAAAATATGTCTCTCAGACTATTGAGACACTAAAACATGATTTTTTTTTCTAAAATGCTGTTATTGTGTAAAACTTAAATAAATTAATAAAAAGTAGACATTAGGTATTGCCGCATCCGTAACAACCTGTTCTATAAAAATCACACATGACCGAACCCCTCAGGTGAACACAGTAAAAAAAATAACATAAATACGGTGTCAAAAGCCATTTTTGTCACCTTACATCACAAAAAGTGTAATAGCAGGCGACCAAAATGTCATATGCACCCCAAGACAGTGCCAATCAAACCGCCATCTCATCCCGCAAAAAATGAGCTCCTACATAAGACAGTCGCCCAAAAAAAAAAAATAATAATATATGGCTTTCAGAATGTGGAGACACTAAAAAAATCCTTTTTTTCAAGAATGCTTTATTATGTAAAACTGAAACAAACCCCCCATATTTGGTATCGTCGTGTCCATGACAACCTGCTCTATAGAAATAGCACACGATCTAACCTGTCAGATCATCTATGTAGTTAACAAAAAATAAAAACTGTCCCAAAACAGCTATTTTTTTTTCAAATTTTCCATTTTAATCAATTTTTCCAGTAACAAAGCAAGGGTTAACAGCCAAAGAAAACTCAATATTTATTGCCCTGATTCTGTAGTTTATAGAAACACCCCATACGTGGTCGTAAACTGCTGTATGGTCAAACGATGCCCCCCTAGAGTAGAAACTCCAAAAAAGTGACTCCATCTAAGAAACTACATCCCTCCAGGTATTCAAAAACGATTTTACAAACTTTGTTAACCCTTTAGGTGTTCCACAAGAGTTATTGGCAAATGGAGATGAAATTTCAGAATTTCTATTTTTTGTTACCTTGCCTCAAAGAAAGTGTAATATAGAGCAACCAAAAATCATATTTACCCTAAAATAGTACTAACAAAACTAACACCTTATCCCATAGTTTCCAAAATGGGGTCACTTTTATGGAGTTTCTACTGTAGGGGGGCATCGGGGGGGCTTCAAATGGGACATGGGGTCAAATAACCAGTCCAGCAAAACTATATAGCGTTCCTTTCCCTCTATGCCCTGCCGTGTGCCCGTACAGCAGTTTACGACCACATATGGGGTGTTTCTATAAACTACAGAATCAGGGCAATAAATATTGAGTTTTGTTTGGCTTTTAACCCTTGCTTTGTTACTGGAAAAAATGGATTAAAATGGAAAATTTGCAAAAAAAAAACAAAAAATCCGAAATTCTGAAATTTTATCTCCATTTGCCATTAACTCTTGTTGAACACCTAAAGGGTTAACAGCGTTTGTAAAATCAGTTTTGAATACCTTGAGGGGTGTAGTTTCTAGAATGGGGTCATTTTTGGGTGGTTTTATTATGTAAGCCTCACAAAGTGACTTCAAACCTGAACTGGTCCCTAAAAAGTGGGTTTTGAAAAATTTCTGAAAAATTTCAAGATTTGCTTCTAAACTTCTAAGCCTTGTAACGGCCCCAAAAAATGAAATGGCATTCCCAAAATGATCGATACATGAAGTAGACATATGGGGAATGTAAATCAATATTTTTTGGCGGTATTACCATGTATTATAGAAGTAGAGAAATTAAAACTTGGAAAATTGCAAATTTTTCAAAACTTTTGGTAAATTTGGTATTTTTTTATAAATAAAAATGAACTTTGATGCAAATTTACCACTGTCATGAAGTACAATATGTGACGAGAAAACACTCTCAGAACGGCCTGGATAAGAAAAAGCGTTTTAAAGTTATCACCACATAAAGTGACACTGGTCAGATTTGCAATAAATGGCCGGGTCCTTAGGCTGAAAAAGAGCCTGGTCCATAAGGGGTTAAATTGGGTCAGGAACATATATCTGCAGTCCTTTGACTCCTTCCTATTTCTACTCTTATGATGATCCCACATCTCCACTTCTTTCCTCCCTTTTTCTAAGTGGTTTGGATCGTGTCCTTTCTCCTCAAACCTATTTCCCGGGAGCAGAGCCAATTAATCACTGAGATCAGTACAATCTCTACGGATTCGGATCATTTGCCCTTTTGGGATATTCCTCTTCCAAGGGGCGTAGAGGCAACTCTCCATGTCTATGTATCCATTAACATCAGTTGGCTTGAAAAATGTCCTAATTTTCAATTGATTGTCCTCAACAAAAATAGTTAAATCTAAAAACTATTACTAGTAGCCGTTATTTCACTGGTAAGACTGAGATTATGATTATTTTCATTGATCTTCTCAATAAATTGTTCAAGACCCTGGCGTTCCCCCTCCCATATAATAAGGCAATCATCAATAAACCGCTTCCACAGCAATAATGTGCCTTCATTATGGGTTCGTTGTAAAAGGGGGTCAATAGCTATTTTTTCCCGGGATGCCATATACAGATCGGTGACTCTGGGGGTGCATTTCGCCCCCATCGCTGTTCCAGTCGGCTGAAGATAATAAGTGTCATCAAACCAAAAGTAATTCCTACTAAGACAAAAATTCAAGCAATGAAGAATAAAATTCGGACAGATCGCCATGTAAATGTTCTCTGCCTCTAGTCCTGGACCTTCTGGGATCACAGTATACAAGGAAGATACATCAACTGTGGCTAGCCGGATGTTATCATTGACCGGCCCAAACTCCTGTCCCATATTCAAAACCGTACCCATATATCCTTTACAAAAGATGGCATCAGTACTACATACTTCCACACGTCGACATATTCAGTGATTCTACTCGTCAAGGAGGCAACGCCGGACACAATTGGCCTCCCTGGGGGGTCAGTCAACTGTTTATGAATTTTCGGCAGTTGGTATTGTTTATTTTTGTTAATAAACCTTTTTCAAGTATCTCCACCTCCTTTTTATATTCTGGCGCAGGATTTAGTATTTCTATCAGACCGCCGTCTATACATCTCCTTTCATCATCTATTCTGTCGAGCACCCCCCCCCCCCCACCTTATCCGCATGGTTTAATAATAATCTGCGGATTCGCTTCCAAATTGCTCAAAGCTCTTTTTTCCTCCTGCGTTAAATGGCAATGTCTCGGTTTATCTTCAGTTTGTAATGAGCCTCTATACGCTCGTCGTCTTTATTGACGGGACAAAGCCGGCTTTTCTTTCGGAGGTCTGTATGTATGATGGAGCCGGATGACACAGAAGGCTTCACATCCATGGTATTTAGCCAAATTCAATGTCCTCATATATTTATGGATGTCTACGAACATCCCAAATTTATCAGGTTTTTTATAGGGGCAAATTTCAGACCCTTTCCGAAGACATTTTCTCTTCGTCTGTTAATTGACAAGAGCTGGGATTATAAACACCATCTCGTTCTCCCTGCTTCTTTTGGGGGCTGCTGTTCCCCCCTCTCCCCTCTACTAGATTTCTTGTTCATGGGGTATTTGTAAGGTTTCCCGTATCCGAGAGGTCTTGTTTTTTGGAATACTGGCCCCCGATGGAGATGCTTCTTGTTTATTCACTATATTGTTAACTCTGAGATTATCCCGATTGGAATATTTGTGATAACGATCTAGGGATATTGATGATGGATCTGTAGGCGTTCTGTCGTCCTGATGATTATTATACGGTCTGGATATATATGGCTCTTGCCGCTGATTATATCCATATCTTCACTATTTTGCTTCCCGACCTCCTTATCCTTGTGATTTCCTTTCACAGGCGAGGCTACATCCTTCTCATTAACCCTTGCCTCATCCCGATTGTGTCTCCTTACTCTTATTTCTCCGTCCTCTTATATTTAGACTCATCACAAACCTTCGAATATTTTCGGTGTTTTTTATCCTTCTCCTCTCGTCAGTTCTCTTGACTTTCTTTAGCTGGACCCCCGTGCTGCTTCTTATTCTTATGTGGCTCTAATATTGATCTCAAATTATCCACGTTCTCGTTAATAGATCTTATCTTATCTTTTCTCTATAATAAAAGACATAACTTTAACCACGTTCGCTGATACTTACCTCGCCCTCATCTGTGTTCAGTGGCCATTGCCGCCGAGTCCCTCCGGGATCTGTTCCTCTTCTTCTCCTCCATCAGTGCTTTTCGAGCTCACTAACTACATCCTGAAGACCATCCGGGATGTTTTCCTCTTCACATGTAGACGGAAAAACCGCTTCGATACCACACGTCAATGGTGTTCTAAAATCAGAAATATCCCCCATATCACAATGTAGAGTAAAAGCCAAGGCAAAGTCTCCTAAAGGTTGTTATGTTACGTATCGGCGCTGCAGATCCGCCGTGTGACGCGGGGTTCACATGAAAGTCTGAAAGTGATCTATTGGTGATGGCGCTGCCAGGTGTAATGGAGAACCGCCAGGCGTAGGTTATTCGGGGGAAACATTTTTCCACAATGCAGCCACACAACCGAAATCCAGAGGCAGCAGCACCAGGGGAACACCCCAACCACTGGAATAAAGCTTGGCGCAAAATAGTGAAGTTCTGCAAAGGATGAATTCCAAAGTTGTATTTATTATACTCAGAAAATGGACAATAAAAACCGCATCAAACAAGCGTCCTCCCTCGGGAATTAGCCCGACCTAGGTTTCGCCAGTCAGCTTCGTCAGGGGCCATGACACCAACCCTTTCAGGTGTGGTACTTAAGGGCAATGCCTCAGATAATCCCAACCCGCCCACTTACCATTAGTAACCATACTGGGAAGGGAGCCGGGGGCCCCAGTTGGGCTGTCACTTACCAAGTTGCCAATAGAAGTCTCAGAGAATAGGAGAGTTTGAGGTGTGGCAGGCAGAGGAATGGCGGGAATCGCACCAGGGAGAGGAGCACGCTGTCCCGGGGAGCGGAAGTGGATGTCCGGGCGGAAGTACCGGGCCCTCTATTTTCCTTATCATGTACCGGGCCCTCTATTTTCCTTATCATGTACCGGGCCCTCTATTTTCCCTATCATGTAGCGGGCCCTCTATTTTCCTTATCATGTACCGGGCCCTCTAATTTCCTTATCATGTACCGGGCCCTCTATTTTCCCTATCATGTACCGGGCCCTCTATTTTCCTTACCATGTACCGGGCCCTCTATTTTCCTTATCATGTACCGGGCCCTCTATTTTCCCTATCATGTACCGGGCCCTCTATTTTCCCTATCATGTAGCGGGCCCTCTATTTTCCCTATCATGTAGCGGGCCCTCTACTTTCCCTATCATGTAGCGGGCCCTCTATTTTCCCTATCATGTATGGGGCCCTCTATTTTCCTTACCATGTACCGGGCCCTCTATTTTCCTTATCATGTACCGGGCCCTCTATGTTCCCTATCATGTAGCGGGCCCTCTATGTTCCCTATCATGTAGCGGGCCCTCTATTTTCCCTATCATGTAGCGGGCCCTCTATTTTCCTTATCATGTACCGGGCCCTCTATTTTCCCTATCATGTAGCGGGCCCTCTATTTTCCCTATCCTGTACCGGGCCCTCTACTTTCCCTATCATGTACCGGGCCCTCTACTTTCCCTATCATGTACCGGGCCCTCTATTTTCCTTACCATGTACCGGGCCCTCTATTTTCCCTATCATGTACCGGGCCCTCTATTTTCCCTATCATGTAACGGGCCCTCTACTTTCCCTATCATGTAGCGGGCCCTATATTATATACAGGAGATGCCCAGGTTATACCAGCTGTACATATATAATTATATACAGGAGATACCCAGGTTATACCAGCTGTACATATATAATTATATACAGGAGATACCCAGGTTATACCAGCTGTACATATATAATTATATACAGGAGATGCCCAGGTTATACCAGCTGTACATATATAATTATATACAGGAGATGCCCAGGTTATACCAGCTGTACATATATAATTATATACAGGAGATGCCCGGGTTATAGCGGCTGCACATATATAATTATATACAGGCGATGCCCGGGTTATAGCGGCTGTACATATATAATTATATACAGGAGATGCCCAGGTTATACCAGCTGTACACATATAATTATATACAGGAGATACCCAGGTTATACCAGCTATACATATATAATTATATACAGGAGATGCCCAGGTTATACCAGCTGTACATATATAATTATATACAGGAGATGCCCAGGTTATACCAGCTGTACATATATAATTATATACAGGAGATGCCCAGGTTATACCAGCTGTACACATATAATTATATACAGGAGATGCCCAGGTTATATCAGCTGTACATATATAATTATATACAGGAGATGCCCAGGTTATATCAGCTGTACATATATAATTATATACAGGAGATGCCCAGGTTATACCAGCTGTACATATATAATTATATACAGGAGATGCCCAGGTTATACCAGCTGTACACATATAATTATATACAGGAGATGCCCAGGTTATATCAGCTGTACATATATAATTATATACAGGAGATGCCCGGGATATACCAGCTGTGCATATATAATTATATACAGGAGATGCCCAGGTTATACCAGCTGTGCATATATAATTATATACAGGAGATACTCTGGTTATACCAGCTGTACATATATCATTATATACAGGAGATGCCCAGGTTATACCAGCTGTACATATATAATTATATACAGGAGATGCCCAGGTTATACCAGCTGTACATATATAATTATATACAGGAGATGCCCAGGTTATACCAGCTGTACATATATAATTATATACAGGAGATACCCAGGTTATACCAGCTGTACATATATAATTATATACAGGAGATGCCCAGGTTATACCAGCTGTACATATATAATTATATACAGGAGATACCCAGGTTATACCAGCTGTACATATATAATTATATACAGGAGATGCCCAGGTTATACCAGCTGTACATATATAATTATATACAGGAGATGCCCAGGTTATACCAGCTGTACATATATAATTATATACAGGAGATGCCCAGGTTATACCAGCTGTACATATATAATTATATACAGGAGATGCCCAGGTTATACCAGCTGTACATATATAATTATATACAGGAGATGCCCAGGTTATACCAGCTGTACATATATAATTATATACAGGAGATACCCAGGTTATACCAGCTGTACATATATAATTATATACAGGAGATGCCCAGGTTATACCAGCTGTACATATATAATTATATACCGGAGATGCCCAGGTTATACCAGCTGTACATATATAATTATATACAGGAGATGCCCAGGTTATACCAGCTGTACATATATAATTATATACAGGAGATGCCCAGGTTATACCAGCTGTACATATATAATTATATACAGGAGATACCCAGGTTATACCAGCTGTACATGTATGATTATATACAGGAGATGCCCGGGTTATAGCGGTATGTCTCGTTGTGCTGTGATTAGTTGGGGTCAGTTACTTTCTCCGGGCAGCTCTGTTTTTTCATCCCCTGGGGGCTGCAGTCTAATATTGATGCGTCTGTGGGGGGCATGTCTCGGTGACAGGGTGATTGTCTCTGGCGGTGGGGGTAATCCTGACATCCTGGTTACGGGCGGTCTCTCGGGTCACACAATGCTGGTGTCTCTTTGCTGTCACTTCTCATCTGCTCAGTGATAAATATTTGCCCCCCTCCCGTGCGCTGCTGACAGCTCCTGATCGGCCCTTGTTCCCGGAACACAACCAAACAGGACTGTTTACAGATTCCAGGAGGACATGCCCCCACCTGACGCCCCCCCCAAGTAAACAAGCAGCCCCCAGGAGAGGTGTCCTCAGGGATTTTATCATGGCTTAGATACTTCAGGATGGGATAGGACATCATTGGCTCCTGAAAGTGTCTCATCTCACAGGCTGGGCTACAGTAGGCAGTATCACACAGGATAGTCTTAGATACCCCAGGACAGTATCACACATGATGTTCTTAGATACCTCAGAACAGTATCACACATGATAGTCTTAGATACCTCAGGACATTATCACACATGATGGTCTTAGATACCTCAGGACAGTATCACACATGATAGTCTTAGATACCTCAGGACATTATCACACATGATGGTCTTAGATACCTCAGGACAGTATCACACATGATGGTCTTAGATACCTCAGGACAGTATCACACATGATAGTCTTAGATACCTCAGGACAGTATCACACATGATAGTCTTAGATACCTCAGGACAGTATCCACACATGATAGTCTTAGATACCTCAGGACAGTATCACACATGATAGTCTTAGATACTTTAGGACAGTATCACACATGATAGTCTTAGATACATCAGATTAGTCTCACACATGATAGTCTTAGATACCTCAGGACAGTATCACACATGATAATCTTAGATACCTCAGGACAGTATCACACATGAGAGTCCTAGATACCTCAGGACAGTATCACACATGAGAGTCCTAGATACCTCAGGACAGTATGACACATGATAATCTTAGATACCTCAGGACAGTATCACACATGAGAGTCCTAGATACCTCAGGACAGTATCACACATGATAGTCTTAGATACCTCAGGACATTATCACACATGATGGTCTTAGATACCTCAGGACAGTATCACACATGATAGTCTTAGATACCTCAGGACAGTATCACACATGAGAGTCCTAGATACCTCAGGACAGTATCACACATGATAGTCTTAGATACCTCAGATCAGTATCACACATGATAGTCTTAGATACCTCAGGACATTATCACACATGATGGTCTTAGATACCTCAGGACAGTATCACACATTTCACACAGTGTCGGACTGGGTGTCTAGGGCCCACCAGTGGAAATTATTCTAGGGGCCCCCCCTACAGCTACCAAAAATAAATATTACTTAATCATTTTTCGGGCTCATGCTCATGAATATTTGCATTTTAGCACACAATATAGTGTGCGCTACAGAGCGGTATTGTGCACTGCAGGGCGGTATTGTGCACTACAGAGTGGTATTGTGCACTACAGAGCGGTATTGTGCGCTACAGAGCGGTATTGTGCACTGCAGGGCGGTATTGTGCACTACAGAGTGGTATTGTGCACTACAGAGCGGTATTGTGCACTACAGAGCGGTATTGTGCGCTACAGAGCGGTATTGTGCGCTACAGGGCGGTATTGTGCACTACAGAGTGGTATTGTGCACTACAGAGCGGTATTGCGCACTACAGAGCGGTATTGCGCGCTACAGAGCGGTATTGTGCGCTACAGGGCGGTATTGTGCACTACAGGGCGATATTGTGCGCTACAGAGCGGTATTGTGCGCTACAGGGCGGTATTGTGCACTACAGGGCGATATTGTGCGCTACAGGGCGGTATTGTGCTCTACACGGCGGTATTGTGCGCTACAGGGCGGTATTGTGCGCTACACATCGGTATTGTATGCTACAGGGCGGTATTGTGCACTGCAGGGCGGTATTGTGCATACAGAGCAGTATTGTGCGCTACAAGGCGGTATTGTGTGCTACAGGGCGGTATTGTGCACTACAGAGCGGTATTGTGCACTACAGGGCGGTATTGTGCACTACAGGGCGATATTGTGCGCTACAGGGCGGTATTGTGGTCTACACGGCGGTATTGTGCGCTACAGGGCGGTATTGTGCGCTACACGGCGGTATTGTGCGCTACAGGGCGATATTGTGCGCTACAGGGCGGTATTGTGCACTACAGGGCGGTATTGTGCACTACAGGGCGGTATTGTGCACTGCAGGGCGGTATTGTGCACTACAGGGCGGTATTGTGCACTACAGAGCGGTATTGTGCACTGCAGGGCGGTATTGTGCGCTACAGGGCGGTATTGTGCACTACAGAGCGGTATTGTGCACTACAGGGCGATATTGTGCACTACAGGGCGATATTGTGAACTACAGGGCGGTATTGTGGTCTACACGGCGGTATTGTGCGCTACAGGGCGGTATTGTGCGCTACACGGCGGTATTGTGCGCTACAGGGCGATATTGTGCGCTACAGGGCGGTATTGTGCACTGCAGGGCGGTATTGTGCACTACAGAGCGGTATGGTGCGCTACAGGGCGGTATTGTGCACTACAGGGCGGTATTGTGCGCTACAGGGCGGTATTGTTCACTACAGGGCGGTATTGTGTGCTACAGGGCGGTATTGTGCACTGCAGGGCGGTATTGTGCACTACAGGGCGGTATTGTGCACTACAGGGCGGTATTGTGCACTACAGGGCGGTATTGTGCACTACAGAGCGGTATTGTGCACTGCAGGGCGGTATTGTGCACTGCTCTATATCAGATTGTAGTTGATAACCTCATCTGTACAGGTCCCTTTACACTGGGCGACAGAGCAGGAGATTGTTGGGGAGGGAGCGTTCCCTTCCGACACTTGCCTGCTCTGTATCCATGCAGTGATCTCCAGTGTACGGGGAGCAGTGATCACTGCCGTCAGTGTTCTTCCCCGTACTGACTCCTTGTCTGCCGGCAGCAGATCGGGATTACACTGCACAATCTGCTTCCAGTAAATGATCACTTTTCTGTGCGCACAAAAGGTGGAATTACGGTACCCGATGAGCGAGCGCTTCGTTCCTTCATCAGGTAATCAGCCTACACGGCGTCCGCCGCGGCCAGTACGCCCAAGAGCTGCTAAAGTGAGCGCTGACCCGTGTCACAGCGACCGGCGCTCTGACTACATGTCTAGTTTATTTATTTCACATAATAGAGCGTTTCATTTTTATATCGTGTTTCCATTTCTGAAAGCCGTATCTTGTTTATGGTTCTGCCAATCATCCTGTGCAGCGGCTCCTTTTTCGCAGGAAGAGCTGTTGCATTTTTTTGGTGTATGTGATGTTTTGATCGTTCAATATTACACTTTTTTGGGGCAAGGGGACCAAAAAAATTATTATTTTAGTTTTTTTATGGCATTCCCCTGCGGGGATAGATCGTGTCAAATTTATAGAGCAGGTCGTTACTGACGCAGCGATGCCCAATATGTCTATATTTTTTATTTCTATTAAAGGGATTGTCTTATCTCAGACAATAGGGACATGTTGCTAGGATAGCCCCCATTGTCTTAGAGGTGCGCGTTTTCTATGGGGCCGCCACAAATAGCCGTGCGCTGGCTCAGCTATTTCCCTCGGGCCCATAGAAGTGAATAGGAGCAGTGGTCGGTCATGTGCGGTGCGTTCCTATTCCCTTCTGTGGGGAGAGCGCTGGGTGGTGGCCGGACCGGAGTCCTCCAGCCACCACCTTGCGGGGCTCCGTTACCGATACAGTCATATTGTTTTTATTTTTTGGGCGCTGTTTTTATTTAGGTTTTTTATGGCATTCCCCTGAGGGGATAGATCGTGTTATATTCATAGAGCAGGTCGTTACTGACGCAGCGATGCCTAATATATGTCTGGTTTTCTTTTTTCTGTTATTTATAATTTTATATGACTTTATATGACAGCCCCTCCCACACTACACCACACTCTACACCCAGAGCTACACCTACACTACACCACACTCTACACCCAGAGCTACACCTACACTACACCACACTCTACACCCAGAGTTACACCTACACTACACCACACTCTACACCCAGAGCTACCCCCACACTACACCACACTCTACACCCAGAGCTACACCTATACTACACCACACTCTACACCCAGAGCTACCCCCACACTACACCACACTCTACACCCAGAGTTACCCCACACTACACCACACTCTACACCCAGAGCTACCCCCACACTACACCACACTCTACACCCAGAGCTACACCTACACTACACCACACTCTACACCCAGAGCTACACCTACACTACACCACACTCTACACCCAGAGTTACACCTACACTACACCACACTCTACACCCAGAGCTACCCCCACACTACACCACACTCTACACCCAGAGCTACACCTATACTACACCACACTCTACACCCAGAGCTACCCCACACTACACCACACTCTACACCCAGAGCTACCCCCACACTACACCACACTCTACACCCAGAGCTACCCCCACACTACACCACACTCTACACCCAGAGCTACACCTACACTACACCACACTCTACACCCAGAGCTACCCCCACACTACACCACACTCTACACCCAGAGCTACACCTACACTACACCACACTCTACACCCAGAGTTACCCCCACACTACACCACACTCTACACCCAGAGCTACACCTACACTACACCACACTCTACACCCAGAGCTACCCCCACACTACACCACACTCTACACCCAGAGCTACACCTACACTACACCACACTCTACACCCAGAGCTACATCTACACTACACCACACTCTGCATCCAGAGCTACACCCACACTACACCACACTCTACACCCAGAGCTACACCTACACTACACCACATTCTACACCCAGAGCTACACCTACACTACACCACACTCTGCATCCAGAGCTACACCTACATTACACCACACTCTACACCCAGAGCTACACCTACACTACACCACACTCTGCATCCAGAGCTACCCCCACACTACACCACACTCTACACCCAGAGCTACACCTACATTACACCACACTCTACACCCAGAGCTACACCTACACTACAACACACTTTACAACAAGAGCTACACCTACACTACACCACATTATACACCCAGAGGTACACCTACACTACACCACACTCTACACCCAGAGCTACACCCACACTACACCACATTCTACACCCAGAGCTACACCTACACTACACCACACTCTACACCCAGAGCTACACCTACACTACACCACACTCTGCATCCAGAGCTACCCCCACACTACACCACACTCTACACCCAGAGCTACACCTACACTACACCACACTCTACACCCAGAGCTACCCCCACACTACACCACACTCTACACCCAGAGCTACACCTACACTACACCACACTCTACACCCAGAGCTACATCTACACTACACCACACTCTGCATCCAGAGCTACACCCACACTACACCACACTCTACACCCAGAGCTACACCTACACTACACCACATTCTACACCCAGAGCTACACCTACACTACACCACACTCTGCATCCAGAGCTACCCCCACACTACACCACACTCTACACCCAGAGCTACACCTACATTACACCACACTCTACACCCAGAGCTACACCTACACTACACCACACTCTACACCCAGAGCTACACCTACACTACACCACACTCTACACCCAGAGCTACATCTACACTACACCACATTATACACCCAGAGGTACACCTACACTACACCACACTCTACACCCAGAGCTACACCTACACTACACCACATTCTACACCCAGAGCTACACCTACACTACACCACACTCTACACCCAGAGCTACACCTACACTACACCACACTCTACACCCAGAGCTACACCTACACTACACCACATTCAACACCCAGAGGTACACCTACACTACACCACAGTCTACACCCAGAGCTACACCTACACTACACCACACTCTACACCCAGAGCTACACCTACACTACACCACACTCTGCATCCAGAGCTACACCCACACTACACCACACTCTACACCCAGAGCTACACCTACACTACACCACACTCTACACCCAGAGCTACACCTACACTACACCACACTCTGCATCCAGAGCTACCCCCACACTACACCACATTCTACACCCAGAGCTACACCTACACTACACCACACTCTACACCTGGAGCAACACCTACACTACACCACACTCTGCATCCAGAGCTACACCCACACTACACCACACTCTACACCCAGAGCTACACCTACACTACACCACACTCTGCATCCAGAGCTACACCCACACTACACCACACTCTACACTCAGAGCTACACCTACACTCTGCATCCAGAGCTACACCCACACTACACCACATTTTACACCCAGAGCTACACCCACACTACACCACATTCTACACTCAGAGCTACACCTACACTCTGCATCCAGAGATATACCCACACTACACCACATTATACACCCAGAGCTACACCTACACTACACCACACTCTGCATACACAATTACACCCACACTACAGCACACTGTACACCTAGATCTATACCCTAAACCCCTTTCTACACCCAGAGCTACACCCACACTACACCACATTCTACACCCACACTATAGCACATTGTACATCTACATCTACACCACTCTACACCCAACACTGCACCACACAAAGCTACACCCCACACTCTACACCCTGATCTACATTCTGCACTGCACCAGACTATACATGCAGAACTACACCCCACAATGCACTACACTCTACAACCAAAGCTACACCCCACAATCTACACCCCGTGCTGCTCCATACTCTACAACCAGAGCTACACACCATACTACACCACAATCTACACTTAAAGTTTCACCCCAACACAATCTACACGCAGAGCTACACACCACACTTTACACGAAGCGCTACACCCCACACAGCAGCACTCTGTACACCAAGAGATACACACCATACTACACCAAAAGTTACACCCCACACTGCACCACACTCTGCAATCGAAGCTACACACGACAATACACCACAATCTATACCCTGAACTACACTTAACATTGCACCACAATCTACAACCAGACTGTAATAGCGAACTCATCGTGTGTACAGAAGTATCCCCCTGTATATCAGGATGTACCCCCGTGTATTTCAGGATGTATCTACCTGTATATAAGGATGTATCTACCTGTATATAAGGATGTATCTACCTGTATATAAGGATGTATCTACCTGTATATAAGGATGTATCTACCTGTATATAAGGATGTATCTACCTGTATATAAGGATGTATCTACCTGTATATAAGGATGTACCCCCCTGTACATAAGGATGGTCCCCCTGTGTATATAAGGATGCATCCCCCTGTATATAAGGATGTATCTACCTGTATATAAGGATGTTTCCCCCTGTATATAAGGATGTACCCCCCTGTATATCAGGATGTACCCCCCCCCCTGTAAATCAGGATGTACCCCCCCTGTATATTAGGATGTACCCCCCACAGTATATAAGGATGTACCCCCCCCCGTATATCAGGATGTACCCCCTGTATATAAGGATGTACCCCCCCTGTATATCAGGATGTACCCCCGTATATCAGATGTACCCCCTGTATGTCAGGATGTACCCCTGTATATTAGGATGTACCCCTTATATCAGATGTACCCCTGTATATCAGGATGTACCCCCAGTATATCAGGATGTCCCGTATATCAGATGTACCCCCTGTATGTCAGGATGTACCCCCACCCCTGTATATCAGGATGTACCCCCTGTATATCAGGATGTACCCCCTGTATATCAGGATGTACCCCCTGTATGTCAGGATGTACCCCCCTGTATATCAGGATGTACCCCTCACATAGGATACCCCTGTATGTCAGGATGTACCCCCCTGTATATAAGGTGTATCCCCCTGTATATAAGGTGTATCCCCCTGTATATAAGGTGTATCCCCCTGTATATAAGGTGTATCCCCCTGTATATAATGTGTATCTCCCTGTATAAAAGCTGTACCCCCCTGTATATAAGGATGTACCCCCTGTATATAAGGTGTATCCCCCTGTATATAAGGTGTACCCCCTGTATATAAGGTGTATTCCCCTGTATATAAGGTGTATCCTCCTGTATATAAGGTGTATCCCCCTGTATATAAGGTGTATCCCCCTGTATATAATGTGTATCCCTCCTGTATAAAATCTGTATCCCCCTGTATATAAGGTGTATCCCCCTGTATATAAGGTGTATCCCCCTGTATATAATGTGTATCCCTCCTGTATAAAATCTGTATCCCCCTGTATATAAGGTGTATCCCCCTGTATATAAGGTGTATCCCCCTGTATATAAGGTGTATCCCCCTGTATATAATGTGTATCCCCCTGTATATAATGTGTATCCCCCTGTATATAAGGTGTATCCCCCTGTATATAAGGTGTATCCCCCTGTATATAAGGTGTACCCCCTGTATATAAGGTGTATCCCCCTGTATATAATGTGTATCCCCCTGTATATAAGGTGTATCACCCTGTATATAAGGTGTACCCCTTGTATATAAGGTGTATCCCCCTGTATATAAGGTGTACCCCCTGTATATAAGGTGTATTCCCCTGTATATAAGGTGTATCCCCTGTATATAAGGTGTACCCCCTGTATATAAGGTGTATCCCCTGTATATAAGGTGTATCCCCCATGTATAACATTGTATCTCGCTCCCATCAGTTACCTCAGCAGTGGAGAGGTCAAGGCCCCATGACAACTCCTCTAACCCTGCCCCGCGGGGGGTGAGTGCAGCTGTGTCTACAGGAGGCGACCAATCCGGGCAGAGACACCTGCTGTATGGTAATGTCCTCTGTCCCTATAAGAGGCTGAGCGGCCCCTCACCGGACAGAAGAGCTGACCAGAGGGACACCCGAGTACTGACCCATCCAAGTCTAACCCATGTGATACTCTCCTGCTGTATCTAACTCAACCTTGTGTGGTAATGTTCTGCTGTATCTAATCCTATCATTCTTGTCTGTTAAAGTCCTTGTGTATCTAATCCTATGAAGTCTGATATTGCTTTGGTGTATCTAATCCCATCACGTCTCATGTGTGAAAGTCTCTGTGTTTGGTAACAGGTGGACTCTGGTCTCCTCACATGCAGGATGATGAGGTCCCTGCAGATGCTACTCCTGGTGCTCTGGGTGAAAGGGGCTTCCTGCAGCGGGTAAGGAACATCTCAGCCGCTAGATATCCGTCAGAGATGATAGATATGCGATAGACGATGGATGTGTAATACATGATAGATATGTCATAGATGATAGATATGCGATAGACGATGGATGTGTAATACATGATGGATATGTCATAGATGATAGATATGTGATAGATGATGGATGTGTAATACATGATGGATATGTGATAGATGATAGATATGTGATAGACGATGGATATGTAATACATGATGGATATGTCATAGATGATAGATATGCGATAGACGATGGATGTGTAATACATGATGGATATGTCATAGATGATAGATATGTGATAGACGATGGATGTGTAATACATGATGGATATGTCATAGATGATAGATATGTGATAGACGATGGATGTGTAATACATGATGGATATGTCATAGATGATAGATATGTGATAGACGATGGATGTGTAATACATGATAGATATGTCATAGATGATAGATATGTGATAGACGATGGATATGTAATACATGATGGATATGTCATAGATGATAGATATGCGATAGATGATGGATATGTAATACATGATGGATATGTTATAGATGATAGATATGCGATAGACGATGGATGTGTAATACATGATGGATATGTCATAGATGATAGATATGTGATAGTCGATGGATATGTAATACATGATGGATATGTGATAGATGATAGATATGTGATAGATGATAGATATGTGATAGACGATGGATATGTAATACATGATGGATATGTCATAGATGATAGATATGTGATAGACGATGGATATGTAATACATGATGGATATGTGATAGATGATAGATATGTGATAGATGATAGATATGTGATAGACGATGGATATGTAATACATGATGGATATGTTATAGATGATAGATATGCGATAGACGATGGATGTGTAATACATGATGGATATGTTATAGAGTATAATTATATTATAGATGAATGATATATAATAGATGATGGATGTGTCGGTAATAGATGATGTAAATGTAATAGATGATGGATATGTAATGTAGGATGGATGCATCAGAAATAGAGGAGGGATATATAATACATAATGCATATGTAGTAGATGATGGATATGTAATAGAGGATGGATATGTAATAGAGGATGGATAAGTTATAGATGATGGCTGCATCAGAAATAGAGGATGGATATGTAGTGCATATGTAATAGATGATGGATATATTATAGATAATGGATGTGTAAGAGGATGGATATGTCGGTAATAGATGATAGATATGTTACAGAGGATGGATATGTTAGTAATAGATGATGGATATGTTATGGAGGATGCATGTGTCTGTAATAGATGATGGATATGTAATTAAGGATAAATGCATCAGAAATGGAGGATGGATATGTAATATATGATGGATGTGTTATAGAGGATGGATATGTAATACATAATGCATATGTAATAGATAATGGATATATATAATAGAAGATTGATATATAATGGAGGATGGATATGTAATACATAATGCATATGTAATAGATAATGGATATATATAATAGAAGATTGATATATAATGGAGGATGGATATGTAATATATAATGCATATGTAAAAGATGATTGATATGTAATAGATGATGGATATGTAATAGACAATGGATGTATAATAGATGAAGGAAATATAAAAGAGGATGGATATGTAATACATGATGGATATGTTATAGAGTATAATTATGTTATAGATGAAGGATATATAATAGAGGATGGATATGTTTATTTGATGATGGATATGTGATAGATGATGGATGTGTCGGTAATAACAGAGGTTAAGTCACAAGCAGGTCTAACACCGCCAAGGGTAACCCGCTGCTACTATGTGTGTTTAGAGGGTATGACCCTCACGGGAGTTTTGGGAGAAGTCCGGTTCCTCCCTCTCCTAATTGTTTGGGTCCTAAGGTTTAGCGTGCAGCCTTTAGGAACATTTGTGTTAGCTACCTGTGCAATCATCATGGCGACGTAGCATAAAGCATTATAAGGCCTTGGTGCTGGGAAGGGAATACAGGATGAAGCCACCCTTCTGTTTGCGGGCGTCTCATAGCATCGTGGAGGGATTACAGTACATGACACCCCCACGCTTCCGGTGGTACTAGGGCTCAGTATCCACTTCGGGAGTATATGAGCTACCAGTGTAGTCCTGACCCCTGAGGAAGCGACGGCGAAAGGCACGTCAGGGTCAGGACTACAGCGGACGGTATTATATTCATGTATTACTCCTTGGTACATTGTTGTTCTGAATGCACTTAGCACTTTATGTATCTTTTGGTTTATGGATAAATCACCTTTGACTCTGATTCCAGGAAGGAGAGAGTACTAAGAGTACTATACTGTTTGGGATTTAAATGATACCCTCCTCCTCTACTGACTCAGGTGGTGTGAAAGGGAATTTGACATGATGAGGGATTTTGTATCTAGGAAAATGGCACTGGATGTGTAGTCCGATATCTTTTCCTGTGCATGTTTGCTGCTAATATTGTATTTTAGAAGATATTTGAATTATATTTGAATAATAAACTTTCTCTTTTTGTACAACATATCAGCTGGGCGTTTTTGCTTTTGGGTGTTGATCTGTATTTGTTACTCACAGCGATTAACTTGTTAGGAGCCATTTTGTATTTGGTGTTGGCTTACAATCTACCAGGTACAGTATGGAGGAGGGCACAGTAGGGGAGGGTGAAGCGGGGCATGGCGGTATAGCGGCAGCAGGGTCACTGGTTGGAGGCTGGTCTGAAGAGGTGGCTTCAGGTACTTTCTGATGGTCTCCACTGTAGGTGAGAGTCTGATATGTTGGGGTAGCGAGTTCCAGAGTACGGGGGATGCCCGGGAGAAATCCTTTAGGAGATTGCCGAAAGACGTGATAGAAGGAGAGGATGAGGTCCTGTGAGGATCGGAGATTGCGTGTGGGGATGTATTGGGAGCTCAGAGATGTAGGGAGGGGACCGACTGTGGACTGCCTTGGATGTATTTGTTAGTATTTTGAATTGAATTCGCTGAGCGGTGGGGAGCGAGTGCAGGGACTGGCAGAGGGGAGAGGCAGAGGAGTAACGGGGGAGAGGTGGGTTAGTCGGGCAGCAGAGTTGAGGATAGATTGGAGGGTGCCAGAGCTAGATGGAAGGCCACAGAGGAGGGTGTTGCAGTAGTCTAGGCGGGAGATGATCAGGGCGTGTACAATCAGTTTCGCAGACAGGTTGAAGAATGCGTGGGTGCAGGAGATGTTTATGATTTGGAAGCGGCAGGTGGTGGAAAGGGCTTGGATGTGCGGTCGGAAGGAGAGGGCAGAATCCAAGGTCACTCCGAGGCAGCGGTGACCGGGGAGAGTGTGCGGCCATTGATTGTGATAGATAGGTCTGTTGGGGGGGTGAGCAAGACGGGGGAAAAATGATGAATTCTGTTTTATCCATGTTAAAGGTTATGTACACCTTTGGGGGCAATTTTTTAATTATTGCATTATACTTATTTTGAGCTAAAAATCATTTTTTCAATTGGTCTTTATTAACAATAAGGAATGCCTTTTTTCAGAGCTGACACGCTCCACTGGCTGCCTGTGGATTGTGTGTCCTTTCCGTCATCTGAGGAGCAGACGGACTCCTTATCTCTGCTCTCTGACATCATAAGCACACATTATAGCCCAGATCTTCTCTTACTGATGAGAATGTCGATTAAATAAGTGTTTATGACTCTCAGAAGTTTAGAAATAAGGGTTATTAGAGGCACAAAGTGAAAGTACCAGTCACACAGTTAGAAAAACAGTTAACCCTTTGTGACAGAACTGCTCAATATTTTTAATAAGGGCCAAATGAAAAAGTGATTTTTAGCCAGAAATAAGTAAAATGCAATCATAAAAAATTGACTCCAGAGGTGTACATAGCCTTTAAGTTTTTGAAAGCGAGAGAAGAAGGAGGAGGATATAGAAGACATTGTGGGGCTCTGGATCGTAGGATGGTGATGTCTGGACCAGAGAAGGAGATTTCTGTGTCGTCAGCATAAAACCCTGGGAAAGTTGGGTGCAGCAGTTCGGTTCAATGCAGACATACCTGGAGAGGGGGGAATTGGGTGAGGGTCAGTAGGCGGTGATGACAAAGTGGGTTCCATATCCATAATATTACGTTCTGGTATAATTCGGTATGTGCACTTCAAAAGTTACAATGTTGCATTGAAAAGACCAAATATGTCAGTAATAGATGATGTATATGTGGATGCGTCAGTAAATGACTTTTCATCCTGTGACTGTCTGACAGGCGCTGGTGTGAACAGACAGTGCAGATGATGGGGGAAGAGGTTGTCACCCCCCGGAGGGAGCAGGAGGTGCCATGTTCCAGCCTCTATCAGTACAACATGGAAGGATGGAGACTGGACCAGGAGAAGATGAGGCTGCAATATGGCGGAGCCGGCATGTGCTTTATATTCAGGTCAGTTCTCCCCTGTGTAATGTCTTCTTCTTTCAGACATAAACGTTTGCAGTAAAGTAGCATATATGGTATAGCTAATTACATGGGAGGAGGTTCTTAGTACATGCATGTGCTGCATATGAGGGCGCTGCGCCAGCGAATGCATCACACATAATAACAGGGAAGCATTGCAGTGACGAGAAGATGTCACCTGAGCATCACTGGCCGACTTATTAGGGCTTTGTCAAGTTCCTCACTCACTAGGACCAGGATCCCGGCCGCTGGCAGGTTGAAAAGTTTTCATATAAGATTAAAGATAATTCATGATCCTGTATTCACACTATTAATCTCACCTGACGGAGAGAGCGATCTTCATCCAGGGTGCAGAGTGTGAAGAAGGACTGATCTGTGGGCATGTGGCCACATCTCTAGGCCTGGGATAGTAGTGTATGGCCACATCTCTAGGCCTGGGATAGTAGTGTATGGCCACATCTCTAGGCCTGGGATAGTAGTGTATGGCCACATCTCTAGGACTGGGGTAGTAGTGTATGGCCACATGTCTAGGACTGGGATAGTAGTGTATGGCCACATGTCTAGGTCTGGGATAGTAGTGTATGGCCACATGTCTAGATCTGGGGTAGTAGTGTATGGCCACATGTGTAGGACTGGGATAGTAGTGTATGGCCACATGTCTAGATCTGGGATGGTAGTGTATGGCCACATGTCTAGGTCTGGGATGGTAGTGTATGGCCACATGTCTAGGACTGGGATAGTAGTGTATGGCCACATGTCTAGATCTGCGAGTAGTGTATGGCCACATGTCTAGATCTGGGGTAGTAGTGTATGGCCACATGTCTAGATCTGGGGTAGTAGTGTATGGCCACATGTCTAGATCTGGAGTAGTGTATGGCCACATCTCTAGGTCTGGGGTGGTAGTGTATGGCCACATGTCTAGGTCTGGGATAGTAGTGTATGGCCACATGTCTAGATCTGGGGTAGTAGTGTATGGCCACATGTCTAGATCTGGGGTAGTAGTGTATGGCCACATGTTTAGATCTGGAGTAGTAGTGTATGGCCACATGTCTAGAACTGGGGTAGTAGTGTATGGCCACATGTCTAGGATCTGGGGTAGTAGTGTATGGCCACATGTCTAGATCTGGGGTAGTAGTGTATGGCCACATGTCTAGATCTGGGATAGTAGTGTATGGCCACATGTCTAGATCTGGGATAGTAGTGTATGGCCACATGTCTAGGACTGGGATAGTAGTGTATGGCCACATGTCTAGATCTGGGGTCGTAGTGTATGGCCACATGTCTAGATCTGGAGTAGTAGTGTATGGCCACATGTCTAGATCTGGGGTAGTAGTGTATGGCCACATGTCTAGGACTTGGGTGGTAGTATATGGCCACATGTCTAGATCTGGGGTAGTAGTGTGTGGCCACATGTCTAGATCTGCGGTAGTAGTGTATGGCCACATGTCTAGGTCTGGGGTACTAGTGTATGGCCAAATGTCTAGCAGTGGGATAGTAGTGTATGGCCACATGTCTAGGACTGGGGTGGTAGTGTATGGCCACATGTCTAGGTCTGGGTAGTAGTGTATGGCCACATGTGTAGATCTAGGGTAGTAGTGTATGGCCACATGTCTAGATCTGGGGTAGTAGTGTATGGCCACATGTCTAGATCTGGGGTAGTAGTGTATGGCCACATGTCTAGATCTGCGGTAGTAGTGTATGGCCACATGTCTAGATCTGCGGTAGTCGTGTATGGCCACTTGTCTAGATCTGGAGTAGTAGTGTATGGCCACTTGTCTAGATCTGGAGTAGTAGTGTATGGCCACATGTCTAGATCTGGGGTAGTAGTGTATGGCCACGTGTCTAGATCTGGGGTAGTAGTGTATGGCCACATGTCTAGATCTGCGGTAGTAGTGTATGGCCACATGTCTAGATCTGCGGTAGTCGTGTATGGCCACTTGTCTAGCATTTTCTTGTGTATATACAGCAGTGTATCCCCTTCCCCATACCCTCCATATGTGTGTATATGCAGATCAATAATATTACCTCGCTCTCATCCCTCAACCAGGCCACAGTACACCAGACCAACTGTTCGGAACCAGACAATAAAGGCGTGCTGCGAGGGCTGGACGGGTGAGGACTGCACACGAGGTACGTAGTCACATGATGGTCACACAACCCCTGGTCTTGGTGCAGAACGGTCATCACTAGATGCTCCGAGCTGGATCCTTGGTGCAGGACACTTTGTTCTGGTTGCTTGGTGCCTGATACTTAATGTTTGCTGCTTGGTGCTCGATGCTCGATGCAGAGTGCTGGTTGATTGATGTCAATCTCTGAGCCCTGGACATTTGGAGCTGGTTGATTGGTGCCAATCTCTGGGCCCTGGACATTTGGAGCTGGTTGATTGGTGCCAATCTCTGGGCCCTGGACATTTGGAGCAGGTTGATTGGTGCCAATCTCTGGGCCCTGGACATTTGGAGCTGGTTGATTGGTGCCAATGCCTCAGTACTGGACACTTAGTGGTGGATGCTTGGTGCTAAATGCTCGGAGCTGGATGCTCAATGCTAGTTGATCGGTGCAGGTCGCTCAGTTGTGCATGCTTGGTGCTTGATTCATGCAGGTTGCTGGTTTGCCAGATACTCTGCACTTGATGCTGTTACTGAGTTACTGAGCGCTCAATGCCATTTGCTCGGTTCTGGATGATCAGTGTTGAGGTCTCCTTGGACTTTTTCTTCTGTTGATCATTTTCTCTGTTGTTAGGAGTTGGATTCTTGGGGCAGTGCTTCTCCACCTGGAACTGTCAGGATATCAGGGACCCTGCAAATGTGACCCTCATGAGTATGGAGGAGTGCTGCCTTCACCCCTGGGGCCACAGCTGGAAGAACATCACCTCCGAGCTGTGCTTCAGTTGTTCCTATGCATCACCTACTGGTAAGGATGATCTTAAACCTTCACTGTCACATAGCTACTCCACCTTTTATTATTAGTGATGGTGAAACAACCTTCACCCTCTCCAGGTTCCTGCTGATCTGTGTACAGATGTGATATTAGCTAAAGCGACCCGAGACATCACCCAGGACAGGCTCGGACTGGCCCACAGGGGTACAGGGGAATTCCCCGGTGGGCCCCTGAGCAAAGTGGGCCCCTAATCTCCCACCCTGTGTACAAGTGGCACATAACACAGTAGACTTACTGCACTACATACATATATTCAACATACAACATCTCAACCAGCCTATGTTCATATAAAAAACTTGATAAATGATTTATTATATTTGAATGTATCCATACGGTGGTCCCCCAAAATACATTTTACTGGTGGGCCCTAGGTACCTCAGTCCGTCACTGACCCAGGAGCAATGTTATCAACTCCCAGATCAAAAAGGAGCACATGCTGTAAGTGCTTCCTGTAAGCACGCTCATGTAACGCACCAAATTGATCAGTTAGGATCTCAACTGCGGAGTCCTTTGACATCCACTCCTATCACACTACTTGAGTGTTGATGGAGTCTTTTGCGGCTGCTCAGTGTGTACCCCAGGCGGCTCTCTCAGTCTTAAGCGGAGAGTATGGGGTAACAAAATCATGTACCGCGTACTAAAGATAGAGTGTAAAACTAATAGTGAGGAGAGTTCGGTTTAGGAATCAGAGTACAGATTAAAGTTCATGAATAACAGCTCTAGGCAACGTTCAGAAATCCCAGGCCTGCAGTACTAATAGTCCCTTCCTTTCAGTGAGCAATGTCAGTGAACAAAATGACAGGCTGATACTTGCTGTTAGAAGTCATGCAGGGATCCTGCTGTGGTGGAGCTGGATAAGGTAGGTGAGGGTTTCTCCTGGAGGTTCAGAGTTGCAGGTAGTTAGAAGCTTGCGTCCTCGTGGTGAATGGAGCAGGCAGGGTGCGCACTCCATTAGTGGAACACCCTGTGCAGCACCTGGCTCCTATTTATTGACCAAGTGTGGATGGGCGGAGCCACCTTAGACGGCCCAGCGGCCACTGCTTCCAGCCTGGGAGGCAAACAGCTATCGTTGTCATGGTTACACAGGGCATGGATCCAGGCTGGAGCGCAAACCACCGTATCCTTACAGTTCACTCCTATCACTCCTTACTGAGCCATCAGACCAAAGATGCACAGTATGAAGTTTCTGGAGTCACAGTATGGACTGGAAGCCATGACAGGACCTGAGCCCAGTACAAATGACAGGACCTGAACCCAGTACAGATGACAGGACCTGAGCCCAGTACAGATGACAGGACCTGAGCCCAGTATAGATGACAGGAGCTGAGCCCAGTACAGATGACAGGACCTGAACCCAGTACAGATGACAGGACCTGAGCCCAGTACAGATGACAGGACCTGAACCCAGTACAGATGACAGGACCTGAGCCCAGTACAGATGACAGGACCTGAGCCCAGTACAGATGACAGGACCTGAGCCCAGAACAGATGACAGGACCTGAGCCCAGAACAGATGACAGGACCTGAGCCCAGTACAGATGACAGGACCTGAGCCCAGTACAGATGACAGGACCTGAGCCCAGTACAGATGACAGGACCTGAGCCCAGTACAGATGACAGGACCTGAGCCCAGTACAGATGACAGGACCTGAGCCCAGTACAGATGACAGGACCTGAGCCCAGAACAGATGACAGGACCTGAGCCCAGTACAGATGACAGGACCTGAACCCAGTACAGATGACAGGACCTGAGCCCAGTACAGATAACAGGACCTAAGCCCAGTACAGATGACAGGACCTGAGCCCAGTACAGATTACAGGACCTGAGCCCAGTACAGATGACAGGACCTGAGCCCAGTACAGATGACAGGACCTGAGCCCAGTACAGATGACAGGACCTGAGCCCAGTACAGATGACAGGACCTGAGCCCAGTACAGATGACAGGACCTGAGCCCAGTACAGATGACAGGACCTGAGCCCAGTACAGATGACAGGACCTGAGCCCAGTACAGATGACAGGACCTGAGCCCAGTACAGATGACAGGACCTGAGCCCAGTACAGATGACAGGACCTGAGCCCAGTACAGATGACAGGACCTGAGCCCAGGACAAATGATAGGACCTGAACCCAGTACAGATGACAGGAGCTGAGCCCAGTACAGATGACAGGACCTGAGCCCAGTACAGATGACAGGACCTGAGCCCAGTACAGATGACAGGACCTGAGCCCAGTACAGATGACAGGACCTGAGCCCAGGACAAATGATAGGACCTGAACCCAGTACAGATGACAGGACCTGAGCACAGTACAGATGACAGGACCTGAGCCCAGTACAGATGACAGGACCTGAGCCCAGTACAGATGACAGGACCTGAGCCCAGTACAGATGACAGGACCTGAGCCCAGTACAGATGACAGGACCTGAGCCCAATTCAGATGACAGGACCTGAGCCCAGTACAGATGACAGGACCTGAGCCCAGGACAAATGATAGGACCTGAACCCAGTACAGATAACAGGAGCTGAGCCCAGTACAGATAACAGGAGCTGAGCCCAGTACAGATGACAGGACCTGAACCCAGAACAGATGACAGGACCTGAGCCCAGTACAGATGACAGGACCTGAGCCCAGTACAGATGACAGGACCTGAGCCCAGTACAGATGACAGGACCTGAGCCCAGTACAGATGACAGGACCTGAGCCCAGGACAAATGATAGGACCTGAACCCAGTACAGATAACAGGAGCTGAGCCCAGTACAGATAACAGGAGCTGAGCCCAGTACAGATGACAGGACCTGAACCCAGAACAGATGACAGGACCTGAGCCCAGTACAGATGACAGGACCTGAACCCAGTACAGATGACAGTACCTGAGCCCAGTACAGATGACAGGACCTGAGCCCAATTTAGATGACAGGACCTGAACCCAGTACAGATGACAGGACCTGAGCCCAGTACAGATGTCAGGACCTGAGCCCAGTACAGATGACAGGACCTGAGCCCAGTACAGATGACAGGACCTGAGCCCAGTACAGATGACAGAACCTGAACCCAGTACAGATAACAGGACCTAAGCCCAGTACAGATGACAGGACCTGAGCCCAGTACAGATTACAGGACCTGAACCCAGTACAGATGACAGGACCTGAGCCCAGTACAGATGACAGGACCTAAGCCCAGTACAGATGACAGGACCTGAGCCCAGTACAGATTACAGGACCTGAGCCCAATTCTGATGACAGGACCTGAGCCCAGTACAGATGACAGGACCTGAGCCCAGTACAGATGACAGGACCTGAGCCCAGTACAGATGACAGGACCTGAGCCCAGTACAGATGACAGGACCTGAGCCCAGTACAGATGACAGGACCTGAGCCCAGTACAGATGACAGGACCTGAGCCCAGTACAGATGACAGGACCTGAGCCCAGTACAGATGACAGGACCTGAGCCCAGTACAGATGACAGGACCTGAGCCCAGTACAGATGACAGGACCTGAGCCCAGTACAGATGACAGGACCTGAGCCCAGTACAGATGACAGGACCTGAGCCCAGTACAGATGACAGGACCTGAGCCCAGTACAGATGACAGGACCTGAGCCCAGTACAGATGACAGGACCTGAGCCCAGTACAGATGACAGGACCTGAGCCCAGTACAGATAACAGGACCTGAGCCCAGTACAGATGACAGGACCTGAGCCCAGTACAGATGACAGGACCTGAGCCCAGGACAAATGATAGGACCTGAGCCCAGTACAGATGACAGGACCTGAGCCCAGTACAGATGACAGGACCTGAGCCCAGAACAGATGACAGGACCTGAGCCCAGTACAGATGACAGGACCTGAACCCAGTACAGATGACAGGACCTGAGCCCAGTACAGATGTCAGGACCTGAGCCCAGTACAGATGACAGGACCTGAGCCCAGTACAGATGACAGGACCTGAGCCCAGAACAGATGACAGGACCTGAGCCCAGAACAGATGACAGGACCTGAGCCCAGAACAGATGACAGGACCTGAGCCCAGTACAGATGACAGGACCTGAGCCCAGTACAGATGACAGGAGCTGAGCCCAGAACAGATGACAGGACCTGAGCCCAGTACAGATGACAGGACCTGAGCCCAGTACAGATGACAGGACCTGAGCGCAGTACAGATGACAGGACCTGAGCCCAGTACAGATGACAGGACCTGAGCCCAGTACAGATGACAGGACCTGAGCCCAGTACAGATGACAGGACCTGAGCCCAGTACAGATGACAGGACCTGAGCCCAGTACAGATGACAGGACCTGGAGCCCAGTACAGATGACAGGACCTGAGCCCAGAACAGATGACAGGACCTGAGCCCAGTACAGATGACAGGACCTGAGCCCAGTACAGATGACAGGACCTGAGCCCAGTACAGATGACAGGACCTGAGCCCAGTACAGATGACAGGACCTGAGCCCAGTACAGATGACAGGACCTGAGCCCAGTACAGATGACAGGACCTGAACCCAGTACAGATGACAGTACCTGAGCCCAGTACAGATGACAGGACCTGAGCCCAATTTAGATGACAGGACCTGAACCCAGTACAGATGACAGGACCTGAGCCCAGTACAGATGTCAGGACCTGAGCCCAGTACAGATGACAGGACCTGAGCCCAGTACAGATGACAGGACCTGAGCCCAGTACAGATGACAGAACCTGAACCCAGTACAGATAACAGGACCTAAGCCCAGTACAGATGACAGGACCTGAGCCCAGTACAGATTACAGGACCTGAACCCAGTACAGATGACAGGACCTGAGCCCAGTACAGATGACAGGACCTAAGCCCAGTACAGATGACAGGACCTGAGCCCAGTACAGATTACAGGACCTGAGCCCAATTCTGATGACAGGACCTGAGCCCAGTACAGATGACAGGACCTGAGCCCAGTACAGATGACAGGACCTGAGCCCAGTACAGATGACAGGACCTGAGCCCAGTACAGATGACAGGACCTGAGCCCAGTACAGATGACAGGACCTGAGCCCAGTACAGATGACAGGACCTGAGCCCAGTACAGATGACAGGACCTGAGCCCAGTACAGATGACAGGACCTGAGCCCAGTACAGATGACAGGACCTGAGCCCAGTACAGATGACAGGACCTGAGCCCAGTACAGATGACAGGACCTGAGCCCAGTACAGATGACAGGACCTGAGCCCAGTACAGATGACAGGACCTGAGCCCAGTACAGATGACAGGACCTGAGCCCAGTACAGATGACAGGACCTGAGCCCAGTACAGATGACAGGACCTGAGCCCAGGACAAATGATAGGACCTGAGCCCAGTACAGATGACAGGACCTGAGCCCAGGACAGATGACAGGACCTGAGCCCAGTACAGATGACAGGACCTGAGCCCAGTACAGATGACAGGACCTGAGCCCAGTACAGATGACAGGACCTGAGCCCAGTACAGATGACAGGACCTGAACCCAGTACAGATGACAGGACCTGAGCCCAGTACAGATGACAGGACCTGAGCCCAGTACAGATGACAGGACCTGAGCCCAGTACAGATGACAGGACCTGAGCCCAGAACAGATGACAGGACCTGAGCCCAGAACAGATGACAGGACCTGAGCCCAGTACAGATGACAGGACCTGAGCCCAGTACAGATGACAGGACCTGAGCCCAGTACAGATGACAGGACCTGAGCCCAGTACAGATGACAGGACCTGAGCCCAGTACAGATGACAGGACCTGAGCCCAGTACAGATGACAGGACCTGAGCCCAGTACAGATGACAGGACCTGAGCCCAGTACAGATGACAGGACCTGAGCCCAGTACAGATGACAGGACCTGAGCCCAGTACAGATGACAGGACCTGAGCCCAGTACAGATGACAGGACCTGAGCCCAGTACAGATGACAGGACCTGAGCCCAGTACAGATGACAGGACCTGAGCCCAGTACAGATGACAGGACCTGAGCCCAGTACAGATGACAGGACCTGAGCCCAGTACAGATGACAGGACCTGAGCCCAGTACAGATGACAGGACCTGAGCCCAGTACAGATGACAGGACCTGAGCCCAGTACAGATGACAGGACCTGAGCCCAGTACAGATGACAGGACCTGAGCCCAGTACAGATGACAGGACCTGAGCCCAGTACAGATGACAGGACCTGAGCCCAGTACAGATGACAGGACCTGAGCCCAGTACAGATGACAGGACCTGAGCCCAGTACAGATGACAGGACCTGAGCCCAGTACAGATGACAGGACCTGAGCCCAGTACAGATGACAGGACCTGAGCCCAGTACAGATGACAGGACCTGAGCCCAGTACAGATGACAGGACCTGAGCCCAGTACAGATGACAGGACCTGAGCCCAGTACAGATGACAGGACCTGAGCCCAGTACAGATGACAGGACCTGAGCCCAGTACAGATGACAGGACCTGAGCCCAGGACAAATGACAGGACCTGAACCCAGTACAGATGACAGGACCTGAGCCCAGTACAGATGACAGGACCTGAGCCCAGTACAGATGACAGGACCTGAGCCCAGTACAGATGACAGGACCTGAGCCCAGTACAGATGACAGGACCTGAGCCCAGTACAGATGACAGGACCTGAGCCCAGTACAGATGACAGGACCTGAGCCCAGTACAGATGACAGGACCTGAGCCCAGTACAGATGACAGGACCTAAGCCCAGTACAGATGACAGGACCTGAGCCCAGTACAGATGACAGGACCTGAGCCCAGTACAGATGACAGGACCTAAGCCCAGGACAAATGATAGGACCTGAACCCAGTACAGATGACAGGACCTGAGCCCAGTACAGATGACAGGACCTGAGCCCAGTACAGATGACAGGACCTGAGCCCAGTACAGATGACAGGACCTGAGCCCAGAACAGATGACAGGACCTGAGCCCAGTACAGATGACAGGACCTGAGCCCAGTACAGATGACAGGACCTGAGCCCAGTACAGATGACAGGACCTGAGCCCAGTACAGATGACAGGACCTGAGCCCAGTACAGATGACAGGACCTAAGCCCAGGACAAATGATAGGACCTGAACCCAGTACAGATGACAGGACCTGAGCCCAGTACAGATGACAGGACCTGAGCCCAGAACAGATGACAGGACCTAAGCCCAGGACAAATGACAGGACCTGAACCCAGTACAGATGACAGGACCTGAGCCCAGTACAGATGACAGGACCTGAGCCCAGTACAGATGACAGGACCTGAGCCCAGTACAGATGACAGGACCTGAGCCCAGTACAGATGACAGGACCTGAGCCCAGAACAGATGACAGGACCTGAGCCCAGTACAGATGACAGGACCTGAGCCCAGTACAGATGACAGGACCTAAGCCCAGTACAGATGACAGGACCTGAGCCCAGTACAGATGACAGGACCTGAGCCCAGTACAGATGACAGGACCTAAGCCCAGGACAGATGACAGGACCTGAGCCCAGTACAGATGACAGGACCTGAGCCCAGTACAGATGACAGGACCTGAGCCCAGTACAGATGACAGGACCTGAGCCCAGTACAGATGACAGGACCTGAGCCCAGTACAGATGACAGGACCTGAGCCCAGATACAGATGACAGGACCTGAGCCCAGTACAGATGACAGGACCTGAGCCCAGAACAGATGACAGGACCTGAGCCCAGTACAGATGACAGGACCTGAGCCCAGTACAGATGACAGGACCTGAGCCCAGTACAGATGACAGGACCTGAGCCCAGAACAGATGACAGGACCTGAGCCCAGTACAGATGACAGGACCTGAGCCCAGAACAGATGACAGGACCTGAGCCCAGTACAGATGACAGGACCTGAGCCCAGAACAGATGACAGGACCTGAGCCCAGTACAGATGACAGGACCTGAGCCCAGAACAGATGACAGGACCTGAGCCCAGTACAGATGACAGGACCTGAGCCCAGTACAGATGACAGGACCTGAACCCAGTACTTTTTATACTGAAATTCATAAATTTCAGTGTGAAAACTTTACAATAACAGACACAGCAGGAGGAAGGTAATAAATGTTTTCACAGCCCTGTTTATTATAAACCTACTCCTTGATGTCATAACAAGGGGCGGGGCGGTGACAACCTCTTAATGAGGTGGTAAGGTAGAAGAATCACCATCAGGGAAGGTCAGTGCCAATAGAGTATTTGGGGTGGAGTTACAGAGCGCAGTGGGTGGAGTTACAGAGCGCAGTGGGTGGAGTTACAGAGCACAGTGGGTGGAGTTACAGAGCGCAGTGGGTGGGGTTACAGAGCGCAGTGGATGGTGTTACAGAGCGAGTGGATGGGGTTACAGAGCGCAGTGGGTGGAGTTACAGAGCGCAGTGGGTGGAGTTACAGAGCGCAGTGGGTGGAGTTACAGAGCGCAGTGGGACGAGTTACAGAGTGCAGTGGGTGGAGTTACAGAGATCAGTGGGTGGGGTTACAGAGCGCAGTGGGTGGAGTTACAGAGTGCAGTGGGTGGAGTTACATAGCGCAGTGGGTGGGGTTACAGAGCGCAGTGGGTGGAGTTACAGAGCGCAGTGGGTGGAGTTACAGAGATCAGTGGGTGGAGTTACAGAGCGCAGTGGGTGGCGTTACAGAGCGCAGTGGGTGGAGTTACAGAGCGCAGTGGGTGGAGTTACAGAGTGCAGTGGGTGGAGCTTCCTGTATGATTAGAGCAGTGAATACCGCCTGGGTCTCACTGTAGATGTGTTTGTGTCTCCTCAGCAGATCTGCCATCCCCTTTCCGGATGAGTCCATATCTCTCCACCGCCCTGATCGGGGGGTCAGTACAGAGGCACCGGCTCTTCGCCACCTGTGTGACGTGGGGCGGCTTCCACTACCGCACATTTGATGGGAAGCATTATAACTTCCATGGGGATTGCCTGTATAACCTGGCATCCTCCACTGACGCCAACTGGGCCGTGCTTGTCTCCGGAGAGCCCTGCCCTACAGCCAGACTCTGCCCCAAGGTAGGAAGGGCCCCTCTCATCCCCTTATCCACCAGTGGTCCAGAGCCTCCTCTGTGCTGCTGTGGGTGACATGCATGCCTATTATACCTACAGGCACCTACCGTATGTAGCTTCTCACTTACTGCTCCTTCTGCCTCCAGGTTCTTAAGATGATCTTTGGGTTGGACCAGGTGGTGGTGAAGGGCCGATCGGTCATGGTGAATGATGTCATCGTACCCGACGGAGACCCCCATCTCCAAAATGGTGAGTTCATATATGTGATATATGGGGCCCCAGCACGCCATATTGCGGTGTCCACAGTGATTCCTGTCGGACATTGATTGGACTAATGTTTGTGGATAAGTGTGCCACCAGAAGCCAGACAGAAACCTCTGCCGGTGCTAGTGGACCGATCTAATTGACGGTAATCGCCTTATTGATGTTGATGGATCTTATTGATGTTGATTGATCTGGCCCTCAGCAACTATATTGCTCTGCCTAAAAACGGACTGGCCGCCCCGATAGGGGCGATCCCGTGTCAGGAACCTCCTAGTGTCCCTTCTGGGTCCCTGGCACAGGAGAGAACCCAACACCCGTGTAGGTAAAGAGTGATTCGTCCCTCAATGTCTGTTTGGGTTGAGACGGTTACTCTATAGGTTGTGTACAAGCATGGGTGCATAATAGTATTGGTATATTCCAAAACACAAGAGCAGTCTCCCGCCCCGACGCGTTTCACTGCTCACCCAGCCGGGCAGCAGATCATCAGGGGACCTCAAGCACATCAGTGTCAGGGGCTCAATGTCCCAAATATGAAAGCACCATATGGGTCAATAAGCTGACGTTCCGATGGCATACACAGGTACAAATTCTCAGATACGCACAGCTGATATCAACAGGAGCAAATATAGGGGAACATGGGAGATTATCAGTGTATAATACATCATATATAGTCTACCTCCGGGGGCCATCACAGATGAAGCAGAAGCACCCCCCTCACACAGCCAACCAAGTGAAACATGTCACCTTAGATCCTTGGTCTAGATACATACTGCAGCCGGTGCGTAGACAGCTCGGGTACAGCTCGGTGTCACCCAGGTCACCAGTCGTTCCATGTGGGTCTGCGCTGCGAGGATCCCTCCTGCCGTTCTCCTAGTAGCTAACTGTGTATGTCATTGTCACTGATGTGCTTGAGGTCCCCTGATGATCTGCTGCCCGGCTGGGTGAGCAGTGAAACGCGTCGGGGCGGGAGACTGCTCTTGTGTTTTGGAATATACCAACAATACTATTATTCACCCATGTTTGTACACAACCTATAGAGTAACCGTCTCAACCCAAACAGACATTGAGGGACGAATTACTCTTTACCTACACGGGTGTTGGGTTCTCTCCTGTGCCAGGGACCCAGGAGGGACACTAGGAGGTTCCTGACACGGGATCGCCCCTATTGGGGCGGCCAGTCCGTTTTTAGGCAGGGCAATATAGTTGCTGAGGGCCAGAGCAGGGTTAGAATCTTCCCCCTGCCCCTCCCGCCTACACGGAACGGAGGTGTCATGTGATCAAGATTTTATAATTAATGAGTTTCAATAAAAGTTATTTTTTAGTGATGTTTTCACGGTGACTCCCAATCTGGCCTACTGACGGTAGACCTGTCGGCACTTGACTATTGATGGATCTTATTGATGTTGATGGATCTTATTGATTGTTGATGGATCTTATTGATTGTTGATGGATCTTATTGATGTTGATGGATCTTATTGTTGTTGATGGATCTTATTGATGTTGATGGATCTTAGTATTGTTGATGGATCTTATTGATATTGATGGATCTTATTGATATTGATGGATCTTATTGATATTGATGGATCTTATTGATGTTGATGGATCTTGGTATTGTTGATGGATCTTATTGATATTGATGGATCTTCTTAGTATTGTTGATGGATATTATTGATATTGATGGATCTTGGTATTGTTGATGGATCTTATTGATGTTGATGGATCTTAGTATTGTTGATGGATCTTATTGATGTTGATGGATCTTAGTATTGTTGATTGATCTTGTTGATGGATCTTAGTATTGTTGATGGATCTTATTGATGTTGATGGATCTTAGTATTGTTGATGGATCTTGTTGATGGATCTTAGTATTGTTGATGGATCTTATTGATGTTGATGGATCTTAGTATTGTTGATGGATCCTATTGATGTTGATGGATCTTAGTATTGTTGATGGATCTTATTGATGTTGGCCACTTCTCTGAGTCATTCTGGATCCTGTCCATCATTTGTTGAGGTGGAATCATGGATGGGATATATACGGGAGATGACACTCCGCTTGCACATGTGGCACTTGTTGTCCCATGAGCACTGATGATCTTGATTTTGAGGGCTTGTTGGACCCTTGGGTATCTGGTTTTGGGGGATGCAGAGAATCAGCCCTTTTGTATGTGGATGATGAGGGTTATGAAGGCTTTGAGGATCAATAATTATTTGTGGTCTCATTGCCCTGTGTGTCAGGTGTCAGCATCCTCTGGCTCGGAGATTTCGTCTTCATAGAGAGCGGTCTGGGCGTCCGGGTGAAGTTTGATGGAGGCAACAACATTTATGTGACCGTGAACTCCGACCTTCACGGAAGAACTAACGGCCTATGTGGCACCTACAATGAGAACACAGAAGGTAGGTGTCCATGGGGAATGTGCCGGGGCTCGCAGGGGTGAAGCTGGGACCTTCACTTCATGGCACGGCCTGAGGACCCTTACTAACATTCCTTCTGCTCCAGATGACTTCACCCAGGCTGGAGGGGCCGTGTCTCTGAATGCTGCTGGATTTGGGAATTCCTGGAAGGTCCAGGACATCAGCACTAGGGTGAGTATGGAACATCCAGATCCTCAGGAGGTGTGTGAATGATGGGAGGTGTTGTAGGAATGATGGGAGGTGTTGTATGTATGACGTGAGGTATATGAATGATGGGAGCAGTTGTATGAATGATGGGAATTGTATGAATGATGGAATACATATGAATGATGGAAGTGTTATAGGAATTACGTGATGTGTATGAATCATGGGAGTGTTAGGTGAATGGTGGGAGAAGTAGTAGTAATGATGGGAGGTGTATCAATGATGGAAGGCATATGTATGATGGTGATGTTGTATGAATGAGGGGAATGATGGCAGGAGTTATAGGAATGATGGGTTATTTTTGAATGATGAGGGTTTGGTATGTATGATGGAATTCTGGAGGATACTGTATGAATGATGTGAGGTGTATGTATGATGGGGTTGTTGTATAAATCTTGGGAGGTGTTCTGTAACGGACCGTTACGCACACAACTCCGTTTAGGCGAAATTCCCTTTTCCGGATAGACCAGCAGCTACTGCAATCACCAACTTCCCGAACTGCAAACCACACGAATTCACCAACTTCCGAACAAGAGACACACGAACCCTGGAAGCAGCCGAACAGGAAAAGCAATATGAACAGCTTACACTCCTGGCAATCAGCATACAGTCAAATCCCCCCCAATAACGAGACGACACTTCGTTTTGAGGGTCAAGCAGGAACTCTAACTTTTATTAAGGGCTACCTGCCCGGTATTTATCCAGGTCTCCCACCTGGTGGACACTCCCCTAGAGGACCAGAAGGAAGACTGCGACACGGGATACAGCAGCCAATCACACACATTGGGACAATACAGACACCCCCAGCATATCCCTCCCCTCTGCCTGTGATACAATCACCCTACATGGGTAATGCAATCACCACAGGCAGAAGAATACACAATGTCTTCTGTCCTGGAGACAATTGAGGAGTCATTCAATTATCTCTCAGGACAAAGGGAAATCGCCAATACACATGTGGGGACAATAGGACAGACATCACTATTCAATACACAATGTCCCACCCTTTACAATACACAGACATTTAACATATTCCCAGAAGGCTTGGATCTGAGCGCTCAATATATCCAGGGATAGAGGCAGACTCCATTGAGCACATGGCTGCAAAAGGGACACAAAATTACACAATGCTACAATCACTATATAAAACATATACATGCAACATATCCCCAGATAGCTTAGGTCTGAGCGCACATTATTGGATGGCGCTCAGACCACACATGTCCAGTTCAATTGCCATGGAGCTAAAGTCTTTCCCATAGTCCTCCACCATACGAATGGGCTCCATAGCAGAGCTATCTGGGGCATCACCGCTCAAACAGGACAAGCATACATGGGGCCATAGTCGCAGGGCAGGAGGCGAGCAAGCAGTCCCTTCCAGGAAACTGGGGCAGACTCTGGTACAGGGTCCAGTCCGCTACATTTCTCCCCTTTACCAAAGAGACTAACAGGGTATCTGACCTCCTGCCGGTCAGTGCCCTGGTTAGTCCAGCAACCCACCCACGAAGCACAAACAGCAGTACAGCCCACCCACAATAAATGGTTACTACACCTGGATAAAGTAGCAACTTGTCCATGTCCAGGTGCCTCACTACGGCTGAGCGGGGGACTGGTAGACTGCCTAGGTGGGTTGCTGAGTGGGCAGAGACCGGCGATACTCTGCCCTGGGGCCAGCGCTACCACGGAAGTAGCCTGGTGGGAGCCTGGTTGTGGGGGAGGAGACCGACTGTCTCCCTCTGGATAAACCGCTCTGTGGCTGGCGGACAGGACCGACCATCCTTGCCCCTTGTGTTGCAAGTGCAGAGACCACGGTCCCATCTGCACCGTTGGGGGGCGTAACATCTCCCCTTGGTGGGTTAGGCTGCCGCTGGAGAGAGGGTGTAACAAGCTCCTCTCTCTGAACTGTAGACTGCCGCTGGGGAGAGCGGGTAGCAGGCTCCTCTCCCTGACCCTCTCTCTGCTGGTGGAGGGGGGGACCAACTGTCTCCCCTTTCAATATCTTGTCCTGCTGCTGGGGTACACACTGCAGCTGGGGAGGAAGGATGACACCTTCAGCTCCCGGGGGTAGACACTGCCGCGGGGGAGGGAGGACAGCACCTTCAGCTCCCTGGGGTACACACTGCCGCTGGGGAGGAAGGGAAACACCTTCAGCTCCTGGGGGTAGACACTGCCGCTGGGGAGGAAGGGCGACACCTTCAGCTCCCGGGGGTACACACGGCCGCTGGGGAGGAAGGATGACACCTTCGGCTCCCTGGGGTACACACTGCCGCTGTGGAGGAAGGACGGCACCTTCGGCCCTCTGTAACTCACACGGCCGCTGGGGGAAGGACGACACCTTCGGCCCTCTGTAACTCACACGGCCGCTGGGGGAAGGACGACACCTTCGGCCCTCTGTAACTCACACGGCCGCTGGGGAGGAAGGACGACACCTTCAGCTCTCCGGAACGCACTCAGCCGCTGGGGAGGGCGGGCGATACCATCTGCCATGAACTGCAGGTACTCTGCTGTTATCCTCCTCACGAACTGCACAGATTTCTCCGGGGGTTGGGTCCGAAGAAAATCAGCCGTGATCTCAGCTCTCTGTCAAATTCCTCCTGCGTGTAGCTGGGTGCCATGCTTGTTCTCCTGAAGTTCTTTCTTTTGTAGATAGGGCGCTGTACGGGTACTGGCGTTGCCCTCACTTTGTAATCCAAGGAATGGTGTTGCCCTGTAGATGTCCTTCTGGGCTGTGGAAATGATCCGCGCTTGCCACCAAATGTAACGGACCGTTACGCACACAACTCCGTTTAGGCGATATTCCCTTTTCCGGATAGACCAGCAGCTACTGCAATCACCAACTTCCCGAACTGCAAACCACACGAATTCACCAACTTCCGAACAAGAGACACACGAACCCTGGAAGCAGCCGAACAGGAAAAGCAATATGAACAGCTTACACTCCTGGCAATCAGCATACAGTCAAATCCCCCAATAACGAGACGACACTTCGTTTTGAGGGTCAAGCAGGAACTCTATATTTTATTAAGGGCTACCTGCCCGGTATTTATCCAGGTCTCCCACCTGGTGGACACTCCCTAGAGGACCAGAAGGAAGACTGCGACACGGGATACAGCAGCCAATCACACACATTGGGACAATACAGACACCCCCAGCATATCCCTCCCCTCTGCCTGTGATACAATCACCCTACATGGGTAATGCAATCACCACAGGCAGAAGAATACACAATGTCTTCTGTCCTGGAGACAATTGAGGAGTCATTCAATTATCTCTCAGGACAAAGGGAAATCGCCAATACACATGTGGGGACAATAGGACAGACATCACTATTCAATACACAATGTCACACCCTTTACAATACACAGACATTTAACATATTCCCAGAAGGCTTGGATCTGAGCGCTCAATATATCCAGGGATAGAGGCAGACTCCATTGAGCACATGGCTGCAAAAGGGACACAAAATTACACAATGCTACAATCACTATATAAAACATATACATGCAACATATCCCCAGATAGCTTAGGTCTGAGCGCACATTATTGGATGGCGCTCAGACCACACATGTCCAGTTCAATTGCCATGGAGCTAAAGTATTTCCCATAGTCCTCCACCATACGAATGGGCTCCATAGCAGAGCTATCTGGGGCATCACCGCTCAAACAGGACAAGCATACATGGGGCCATAGTCGCAGGGCAGGAGGCGAGCAAGCAGTCCCTTCCAGGAAACTGGGGCAGACTCTGGTACAGGGTCCAGTCCGCTACATGTTCTATGTATGATAGGAGTGTTCCATGCACGATGGGGGTTTTGTATGAATTATAGGAGTGTTGTATGAATGATGTGATATGCTATATCAATGATGGGTGGTGTTGGATGCATTGTAAGGGGTGTTCTATGGGGCGTGTTGTATAAATGATGTGATACGTTGTATGAACGATGGGAGTTGTATGAATGATTTGATGTTTTGTATGATTGATGGTGGAGGTGCATGAATGATGTGATATGTTGTATGAATGATGGGTGTGCTGTATGAATAAAGTGGTGTATGAATGATAGAGGGTGTTGTATGAATGATGGGAGTTGTATGAATGATGGGTGTGCTGTATGAATAAAGTGGTGTATGAATGATGGAGGGTGTTGTATGAATGATGGGAGTTGTTATAATCTGACTTCCTTGTGTTCGGTGCAGCACACGTGTTCTGACGTTCCTGAGCTGGGTCACAGCTGTGATCTTCCTGGACGAGACGCCCTCAGGATGGAGGCGGAGGTTCTATGTAGAAAGCTCTTAAGCGCCCCCTTCAGTCACTGCCACCACAAGGTAAGGCTGGGGGCACTGATGGGCATACTGGGCAATAGACCCCATAAATCTGACATTGATGGAGTTTCCAGCACAGATGCCCAACACAATGAATGTTCCCATCTGGTCCGAGTGGTGGTGGTCCTCACTATGTCATCTCCCACATCTAGGTGGACCCCAGTGGTTTCTATGACACATGTTTGTACACCTATTGTCACAACACGGGACAGAACAAGACCTCCTCCGTGTGTCCAACACTGGCCAGCTACGCCCGGGAATGTTCTCAGCAGAAGATCACCATCACTTGGCGCAAGGTTGGCTTCTGCGGTGAGTCCCGGTGACGGGCATCGTGTCTCTGTTACTCTGTGGGAGGCTTTCTTATGGTCCATTCTTCTCCAGAGAAGGAATGTCTTCTGGGCAAGCAGTACTCAGACTGTGTGTCCGCCTGCCCGGCCAGCTGCGCCTCAGTGGGAAGCTATGATGACGGTCAGTGCCGTGAGGAGTGTGTCAGTGGCTGCGAGTGCCCGGCCGGCCTGTACCTTGAGGATGGACGGTGTGTGAGGGAGGAGGACTGTCCTTGTTACCACAGAAGACAGAGATACTCTGCGGGAGCCGTCATTAAGCAGAGGTGTAACCGATGGTGAGATCTTCCCTGGCCACCCATGTCTTGTGTCTCTGGGCATTGGCTTGTTCCGTGGTGACCATCTTGTTGACTTTCTCTTCGCAGCACATGTGGTGGTGGACGATGGCGGTGTTCCCAGGACAGATGTGCAGCTGAGTGCTCCATGGTGGGAGATCAGCACTATGTCACCTTCGATCGCAGGAGGTTTTCCTTCCACGGCTCGTGTGAATACATCCTGGTTCAGGTGATGAGTCTTAATCCCGGGAGTCTTCTCATATCTCTAGGCCACCTATGTAGAGCATGTTCTGAGGACAGCCTTCCCATGTTGATTCTCTTCATTCCTCGTAGGATTATGTGGATGGAAAACTCCTCATCTCTGGGAAGAACGAAGACTGCAGCAGTCAAGAGTCTGTCACCTGCCTCCGAGCCGTCACCATAACTGTCCACAAGACGTCGGCCACACTCCGAGAGTCAGGTACCTGAGTGCTCGGATCGACACCTGAGGTCTTATGTACATATAATGTGGGCTTTGTATGACCCCCATCCTCTCTCTGTCCTATCTTCAGGTGACCCCATGGTGGATGGGCATGTGGTGACCCTTCCATTTCTCAGCCCTGATCTATCCATCAGACGAGTCTCCTCCACCCACCTTCTCCTCCAGACATTCGGAGCTCACATCCTTTGGAACATGGAGTTTCCAGCCGTTTACATTACGCTGCAGCCAGTATTTGCCAATAAGGTGACGTAGACTCAGTGGTGACACCTACAGAAACCTAAAAAAAGGGCAAATCATGGGCATGTGGGCGTCTGATGTGATGATATAGGACTAGCTGTCAGGTCAGGCTGTGTGCTGCTCAGTACAGGGTCCAGGCAAAGGTCCTTATAATAAGAATAGTGAAAAGTGTGATGTATCATCCAGATGTGGAGTCCAGAGGACAGGATGGCACTACCTGTGCCCAATATCCAGTGTACGCAGTACTGCTCGCCATGCACTCACCACCTGGGGGTCTTTTGGATCTTATGGGTTGATAGACTGAGTGGGCGGCAGAGTCAGGACACTTCATGGGGCAGTGTGTGGGGTCATTTATGGGGTGATGTAACGCCCACTGGTTGACATGTGATGGGTCTACATCAGGACTGACGGACTCTTCTGTTTATAATGATTCGCTCTCTCCCTGTATAAAGGTGCGGGGTCTGTGCGGGACGTACAACTGGAACCAGAACGATGATTTCACCACGCCCCAGGGCGACACTGAGAGCAGCTCCTCCGACTTTGCCAATAAGTTCAAGGTGTCTGCTGAGTGTCCAGACGTGGGGCCCCGGAGCTCTGACCCCTGCGGGACGTACACTCAGCGCAGGGAGTTTGCAGAGGAAGTGTGCGCTCTGGTATCAGGACACGCGTTTCAGGTACAAATGTCCAAGAATAACTGTCAGTGTCAGGAGTAGATGTGAGGAAGGGCAGAGACCGGTAGGGATAGTGGTGGATATGATTATATCTGCATGATCTGTGTTATCTTCTGTCTTATATGTTAATACAAAATCAAAAAATAACCCTAAAATATAACTTTTAATAATTGTGTTAAAAAACAGACTATATGTCCATAAATGACGCACAATGTGAAGAAACAAATAGAAAATACCACTGGGAGGTCGTGTCCCGTAGCAACGGGGCCTTGTGGCACAAGTCCCAGTACAAACCACCAAAGGTGCACGGCGGCACTAAAATAAAACAATTTTGTCCTACCGGTTCCAGATATTTGATCACAAGGGAAGGTTCAAAACACGTATGTTGTCACCGCTTTCCATTAATTGCTGACTTGATGTCATAAGATAGAGGAAAAAGTGGGTTTAAACACAAAATGTTTGAACCATACGTGTAGGGTCCCTATTATAACCCTATATAAGGTGGTAATCTGTGCCCTGCCACTAGGATATCAATGTAAAAAGATTGTGGAGCCCCAGTTATGGGTCTACAACACAATGAAAGCCAGATATCCCTCAAAGGAAGGAAAACCAAGCAAAGGGGTGTCTCCATTACAGAGATCACCAAATCCACCATATTAAGTGGCCCCTATGTCAAGATCCCGCTCTTTTACAAGCTTTAAGGATGTGACGGGGAAGACCTAAGCAAGTTATCCATCCACAGACAGCTGTTTCGGGGTGTTGCCCCTCATCAGTGCGGAGCAGGATTCTGGCTAACCGGGAGCAATGCCTCGGAGACTACTCAAACACAACAATAGCTGATCTCAGGGAGACCAGCTACAAAAATACCGTGGAGCCTCACTTAAGAGTCTCAAACACAGCAATCCGAAGTGCAAAGCTCCCTGGGAAACATAAAATGCAAAAAGATTGTGGAGCCCCAGTTATGGGTCTACAACACAGTGAAAGCCAGATATCCCATAGCAGCCTCACCACAGGGCACTCGTCCTTATAAGGGCGACCCCGTCAGGAACCTGTCCCTATAATGTGTATGGCTAAATTCTCCTATAGTTACAAAAAATAACTCCCTACACGCATGTTTCGCCGTATATTGTAGCAAACACGGCTCATCAGGGGAGAAATGGAGTAAATAGTAATCACTGCACCAAGATAAAGGTGACCTATATAAGAAGAGCAGGGGATTAAATCAATGTTCTGCCCCAGAACGATAGCCTGCCGGCCCTGCCGGGCAGTATCATGAGTCCAGAGGACGGGCTGTTAAGATGGTACAGCCCCACTAGATGTCCTGACGTCCTCAGCGATATGGTAGAGCACAGAGCTATGATGATGGACTCCCTGTGCAGGACGCTGAGGGCGCGGGTATGGCCGCCTTTTATTTAAGACTTCACTTACCTGGTGTTGAATGGCTATTAGAAAGCCATGTGACGGCTGTGATGTGGAAACGCCGACGCAATCACGCTCCAGCGTGTGCGTTCCACATTGCCGCCTCACACCGAGGCTTGGAGCGCAGGGCATCGCGAGAGTGTGCCCCGCGCATGCGCAGTGGCGATTCTAGTGCGCATCGCGGGTATGCTGAAAGACAAACTACCGCTAGAATGGACACAGATATGTGGCCACCCTGAATGTGTATATCAGTTGCTAAGCAACTGGACCAATTGCCGCAAGAGAGATACAGTAAGCAAAAAGTAAGGTATTTTGGCAAAATGTGGGATAATCACATAGGGATATCGGTACAGTGGCAATACTTATACAAAACACATACTGATACTGGCTACTGGCTATGGAAGATGATATATGACTTATTTTCAAGAGTTGGTATCAAGGTATAAGACACTCATAGATCAGAGAACTAGAAGGCAGGGCATAAATAATAAACCCTTGTTATAGAAAGCACCCATAGGTGAGTTGTTCATTCAAACCGTTTGGTGCGACCGTCTCAAGTGTGAATATCCAGCGTGATTCACGCTGCAGTAACAGTTTATCCCAGTCACCTCCCCTTTTTGGGGGGTTGACCAGTTCAATCCCCATGAAACCCACCACTCTGGGGTCCCCTTGATGATGTGTACAAACGTGGTGGGCAACCGCCGTGTCCCGGCGATTGTCCAAGAATAACTGTCAGTGTTCACCGACGGTGGTCAGGAGTAGATGTGAGGAAGGGCAGAGACCGGTAGGGATAGTGGTGGATATGATTATATCTGCATGATCTGTGTTATCTTCTGTCTTATATGTTAATATGATGTATCTTATATGACGTGTATTATCTGTGTTATTATGTATATTATTTTTGTTATTATGTGCCATCCTTCTCATCCTCTTTCGCCCGCAGTCTTGTCATGATCTCGTGGACTGGAGACCCTTTCATCAGCTTTGCCTCTTTGACGTCTGTGGCTGTTCCTCCGGCAAGAACTGTCTGTGCAGCGCTGTGTCCGCGTACGCCAGGCAGTGCGCCCAGGAGGGGTCGGTGGTGCCCTGGAGGAATCAGACCTCGTGCTGTAAGTGTGATATATCGTCCCTCTGTGTGTTGTCAGTGCCCCTCCCAGTGTCACCAGTGCCCTTTCTGTGTGTTGTCAGGGCCCCTCCCAGTGTCACCAGTGCCCTCTCTGTGTGTTGTCAGGGCCTCTCCCAGTGTCACCAGTGCCCTCTCTGTGTGTTGTCAGCCCCTCCCAGTGTCACCAGTTCCCTCTCTGTGTGTTGTCAGTGCCTCTCCCAGTGTCACCAATGCCCTCTCTGTGTGTTGTCAGTGCCCCTCCCAGTGTCACCAGTGCCCTCTCTGTGTGTTGTCAGGGCCTCTCCCAGTGTCACCAGTTCCCTCTCTGTGTGTTGTCAGTGCCTCTCCCAGTGTCACCAGTTCCCTTTCTGTGTGTTGTCAGTGCCTCTCCCAGTGTCACCAGTTCCCTTTTAGTGTGTTGTCAGTGCCTCTCCCAGTGTTACCAGTTGCCCTCTCTGTGTGTTGTCAGTGCCCCTCCCAGTGTCACCAGTGCCCTCTCTGTGTGTTGTCAGTGCCCCTCCCAGTGTCACCAGTTCCCACTCTGTGTGTTGTCAGTGCCTCTCCCAGTGTCACCAGTGCCCTCTCTGTGTGTTGTCAGTGCCTCTCCCAGTGTCACCAGTGCTCTCTCCGTGTGTTGTCAGTGCCCCTCCCAGTGTCACCAGTCCTCTCTCCGTGTGTTGTCAGTACCCCTCCCAGTGTCACCAGTCCTCTCTCCGTGTGTGCGTATTGTCTTTTTTTCGTCTCCTCCATCATGATAGTTTTTGACGATCCATGTTCTTTCTTTCCTGCTCCCGGCTCATGGCTGTCCCTCCCGTTTCCCATGTTCCCCGGTTCCTTTCTCTTGGGGTCCCTATAACGTCTCATTTCCTTCCCAGCGGCGCAGTGCTCTGGGGGACAGGTCTACATGGAGTGTGCTCCTCTCTGTATGAAGACATGTGCCGACCTTCGTATGGCAGATTCTGGATCCTGCCAGGAGCTGGTTGGCTGTGTGTCCGGATGTAACTGTCCAGAGGATCTGGTGCTGGATGACAGCGGACAATGTGTCCGCCCTTCAATGTGTCCGTGTCATCATGGAGGGCACACCTATCAACCTGGGAGCTCCATCAAACATAAGTGCAAAGACTGGTAAGTCAACAGGCAAGGTGGAGAATGGAGGCCAGATAAAACATGTCTCATCTCCAGCAGAGCAGACATTGTACGGCCAGGCATTGCGGATGACTGACCTCTAGTTTGAAGCTGTGTTATGTTGATCCAGAGAAATATATGCAAGACCTCAACCAACCCATCTGAACATGAACCCGCTTGAGAGCTTGGGGACAAAACCCCTTTTCCTACACTCTCTATGGTAGTCATTATCTGCGGAGAGTCCAGGCCATGGAAGAGGTGGTGGGAGATGTCTGATGAAATCACCCTATGACCTGTTTACTCTTCCTCACAGGATAGGTTGGTTTCATTGAATGTCTCAGCCACATGACCACTTCTATCCGTTACAGAACCTCATATGACTTCAAAAAGCAAATTATCCACCATGTTGTGTAGTGGACAGTATTCAGTCAGTCAGCGGTGGGAGTGTGAAAGGTTAAATGTCGCTCACGGCTTTGAGATGGAGAGTTGGTTTCTTCATGCCATAGTTCTCACCTATATTATCTCATGGTTTCCGGTCTTCTCCACTCTTATCTAATGATTTCCGGTCTTCTTATCTGTTATCTCATGGTTTCCGGTCTTCTTATCTGTTGTCAGTGGTAACTAGAAATGAATGGGCCCCACAGCAAATTTTTGAATGGGGCCCCCTCTCCCAGTAATTCTTTTGCAACCCCTTCCTTTCTGCCGCCCCCTTTCCTGTGGCTAGTAAAGATGGCTCTCTCAGACCAGGCCCGGCAGCTGTTCCATCCGTTTTCTGCACTGTCTATACTGCCACTGTATATAATTTCATTGTGTAATACTGTTGAGGGGCCCTGACAAAATCTTTTAGTACTTCTCCTCCTCTTGGATGGGCCCCTTCTGGGTCAGGGCCCCAAAGCAGCCACTTCCCCTATAGTTATGCCCCTGTCTGTTATCTTATGGTTTCCGGTCTTCTCCTCTGTTATTATCTCATGGTTTCCGGTCTTCTCCTCTGTTATCTCATGGTTTCCGGTCTTCTCCTCTGTTATCTCATGGTTTCCGGTCTTCTCCTCAGTTATCTCATGATTTCCGGTCTTCTCCTCTGTTACTATCTCATGGTTTCCGGTCTTCTCCTCTGTTATCTCATGGTTTCCGGTCTTCTCCCCTGTTATCTCGTGGTTTCCGGTCTTCTCCTCTGTTATTATCTCATGGTTTCCAGTCTTCTCCTCTGTTATTATCTCATGGTTTCCTGTCTTCTCCTCAGTTATTATCTCATGGTTTCCGGTCTTCTCCTCTGTTATTATCTTATGTTCTCCAGTCTTCTCCTCTGTTATTATCTCATGGTTTCCAGTCTTCTCCTCTGTTATCTTATGGTTTCCGGTCTTCTCCTCTGTTATTATCTCATGGTTTCCGGTCTTCTCCTCTGTTATTATCTCATGGTTTCCGGTCTTCTCCTCTGTTATTATCTCATGGTTTCCGGTCTTCTCCTCTGTTATTATCTCATGGTTTCCGGTCTTCTCCTCTGTTATTATCTCATGGTTTCCGGTCTTCTCCTCTGTTATTATCTCATGGTTTCCGGTCTTCTCCTCTGTTATTATCTCATGGTTTCCGGTCTTCTCCTCTGTTATTATCTCATGGTTTCCGGTCTTCTCCTCTGTTATTATCTCATGGTTTCCGGTCTTCTCCTCTGTTATTATCTCATGGTTTCCAGTCTTCTCCTCTGTTATCTCAAAATTTCCGGTCTTCTCCTCTGTTATTATCTCATGGTTTCCGGTCCTCTTATCTGTTATCTCATGGTTTCCAGTCTTCTCCTCTGTTATTATCTCATGATTTCCGGTCCTACCCTCTGTTATTATCTCATGGTTTCCTGTCTGATGATAGATGAAGACGCTAGTGTGAGATATACCCTATGATGATGGACGGAGAGGTTTGTGGAAGATGGTCCGTCCGAATATGTATATAGAGGATGATGAAGGTGTTCTCTCTGATGATGGATGTAGAGGCAAGTTGAAGATGTTCCCTCAAGTTATGAATATAGGGGGTGATGAAGGTGTTCTCTCTGATGATGGATGTAGAGGCAAGTTGAAGATGTTCCCTCAAGTTATAGATTTAGAGGATGATGAAGTTGTTCTCTCTGACAATAAATGGAGAAGCTGGTGGAAGATGTTCCCTCTTATTATGGAAATAGAGGGTGATGAGGGTGTTCTCTCTGATGGTGGATGGAGAGGTTGGCTTTGTTATGTAATAGCTGGCTGTTGGGTTGGTTGGGTCGGTTGGGTCAGGGTAAGATATGTTGTTGGGTGTTCTGTAGCCCTTGGGGCTTCTGAACCCAATCTGAGAACATCTTTGCAGGAGCTGGAGGATGGGCTCCTGGCATTTCATCACCTTTGCAGTGACCTCATTCCTATCATGACCTCCTATATTAATGCTCCAGGCCTCCTCTCTTGCAGTGTGTGTAAGAATCATCGCTGGGAATGCACCAATCACCAATGTGCCGGAATCTGCACCGCCACTGGAGACCCCCATTACATCACCTTTGATGGTCGCTCCTTCACCTTCCTGGGGGATTGTCAATATGTTCTGGCCAGAGAGAACGATGGGCTATTCATGGTCACTGCGGAGAACGTGCCGTGCGGCAGCAGCGGAATCACCTGCACCAAGTCTGTGGTTGTGATGATCGGAAACACGATTGTTCACCTGCTGAGAGGTAAGTGGTGGCAGTCGTTAGTGGCTTTGGTGGTAGCTGTAGGGGTATTGGTGACAGTGGTGGTGATAATGGCGGTATTAGTCTCCTCTTACTGCTTCATTACTGTCTGATGCTTCCTTCTGCTCTCCATTCCTCTCTTCTCCCCGACGTTTTCCAGCAGAAGACGTCCAGTGGAGATAATCTAAGTCTTCGGGGGGCACATAGGACTGGATCAGTGCTGTATTTGGGCCGGGGCCATGACAGATCCTGATTTACCCATCGTGTAAATTGCTTGGTATAGAACGAGTTTTTTAACGTGTCACCCTTTATACTCAGGTCGGGAGGTCACGGTGAACGGGGCAGCCATCCGACTCCCCAAAATGTACAGTGGGAATGGGATTCTGCTGGATCAGGCTGGATTATTCACCATCCTCATCGCACACATGGGGCTGACCGTTCTGTGGGATGGAGGTGAGAACTAAATGGGGGTCGTAGTCCATATTATTAACCCTTCATCAGATGAAGCATTGCTACACTGCCACAGTCTTCACCAGCTCTCTTCACATCCACATCCACCATGGCTATGACAGTTCTCGGACTGGCCACCAGAGGCACTCGATATCTCACTTTATTATTTAATTTATTATGATATTACTTACATGATGGACCCAACAAGCCATAAGTAACCAGGTGTCTGCACCTCATGGGCCGTCCCATCTCTCCTCTGCATTGTTGGGGGGGTCACCCCTGTCCACAAATGCCACATTGTTACCAGTTACAAGCCCCACCCCCTATGGATCTCCCCACACTGACTCTTAGTCATACCCCTGCCCCCACAGTGTTACCAGTTACAAGCCCCGCCCCCTATGGATCTCCCCACACTGACTCTCAGTCATACCCCTGCCCCCACAGTGTTACCAGTTACAAGCCCCGCCCCCTATGGATCTCCCCACACTGACTCTCAGTCATACCCCTGCCCCCACAGTGTTACCAGTTACAAGCCCCGCCCCCTATGGATCTCCCCACACTGACTCTTAGTCATACCCCTGCCCCCACAGTGGTACCAGTTACAAGCCCTGCCCCTATGGATCTCCCCACAGTGACTCTCAGTCATACCCCTGCCCCCACAGTGTTACCAGTTACAAGCCCCGCCCCCTATGGATCTCCCCACACTGACTCTCAGTCATACCCCTGCCCCCACAGTGGTACCAGTTACAAGCCCTGCCCCTATGGATCTCCCCACACTGACTCTTAGTCATACCCCTGCCCCCACAGTGTTACCAGTTACAAGCCCCGACCCCTATGGATCCCCCCCAGTCATACTCCTGCCCCCTCAGGTACCCGTGTCTACATCAAGCTGGACCCTAGCTTCCGTGGCCGCGTCAGTGGACTTTGTGGGAATTTTGATGGAGACACAGAGAATGACTTTACCAGTCGTCAGGGGATCATGGAACCCACTGCGGACCTGTTTGGAAACAGCTGGAGGATGAGCCTCCTGTGCCCCGAGGTTCACAGCGATGACTTTGAGCACCCGTGCACGGTATGCAGCTCTCAGGGGGGTGTATACTCTGCAGACTTCCCCCCATATATCCTGGGGGTCGGCTTCACTCTGTGTATTTTCCTCTGACTCCCAGGAGAACAGTCACAGGGTGACCTGGGCCAGGAGGAGCTGTGCCGTCCTCATGCAGCCGCTGTTTGCTCCGTGCCATCAGGAGGTGCCCTGCCAGCAGTACTATGACTGGTGTGTGTATGACGCCTGCGGGTAAGTGATGGCGGGATGTTGGGGGTGTCAGATACATGTTCTGTGCCTGCCCTGACTCTCATTGTGTCCGCATATTATCCCAGATGTGACTCTGGTGGAGACTGCGAGTGTCTGTGCACGGCCATTGCCACCTATGTGGAGGAATGTAATCAGCGCGGGGTCTACATCCGCTGGAGGTCACAGGACTTGTGTCGTAAGTGTCGCCCCCTACAGTAATAATTACCCGGGTACTGCCCTCCTCCATTAAGCCTCGCCTCTGTGGTCCTTCATTATGTTTTCTATAAAACTCCAGAGACCATGAAATCTCCAATCAATGGGGAGAGAAAAGTAGAGTCCAACCCAAGCCTCTCCACAGGCCCAGACTCATGGGAGGCTCCACCCTTGACCATGGATCTGGACTCTTCTCCAATAGATTCCAGGAGAAGTCTTCTTCTGGGTGATCAATGCCTGGAAAGGAAATGTGGGGTGTGTCCTCCATCAGACCTCAGACACAAGGCTTACATGGAGAGAATTTAATTGTCAGGCGGAGTTTGGTTACATGCAGCTGATTGGCTGGTGCTCGAGCTCCTGCTGGGACTTCCCGCTGCGAGAGGGGGACTGAAGACTCATAGTGTAGAGCTGTGGGACATCGGGATGGAACTGTCCTTGACATATCCAAGGTAATTGAAATCCATCTAGTGACCCTACAACATCTTCTCCCCCGCAGCCATGCAATGTGACAACGGCCTGGTGTATGAGGCATGTGGTCCAGCTTGCCCCCGGACCTGCAGGAACCTAGGTCTAGATCTTGAGCGTCATTGTACTCATCTGTCCTGTGTGGAGGGATGCTTCTGTCCTCCAGGAGAAGTGCTGCATGGTGAGTACATATCAAGCATTGTACATATGTAGCAGAGCCCCAGAGGAAGCATTGTGATGTTGTGAATATGTCAGTTAACAAACTCAGCGCCACTAAATGTGACACTAATAATCTGCTGGGGAGAGGTCGTGGCACGGATCGCCCTCAGCCCGGGGTGAGGGCTCAATTCTGCTCCTCTGTATTCATTAACCACTTCCTGAGAATCCGCCCTGTAGAGGGTGAACTCTTGCGGAGGACCCACCCGCGGGAGGGAGGGTTATGGGTGACCCTGATATTACCCTGACCAGTGGTATCTTATCTCGTGTGCTTCCACGGGAATGGCCGTTTATGGGACGTTTCTTTCCATCTTGTAGACGGCGGCTGCATTGACCCCTCAGAATGTCCATGTTACTGGGAGAACTTACCATTTCCATCTGGTGCCGCTGTGAATCAAGGCTGCCACAACTGGTAGGTGTCATGTCACTGCTGACACACAGCCCATGAGGTTCCCCGCTCCTCCGGCTGATGGCCCTTCTCCTTGCAGCACCTGTGAGTCCGGCCGGTGGCATTGTCCTGATGAGCCATGTTCTGCCCCTTCCCGATGTGGAGCTGATGAATTTTCCTGCCGATTCAGTGATCGCTGCATCCCCACCGCCTGGGTCTGCGATAATGAGGATGATTGTGGAGATGGATCCGATGAGATCTGCTCGTTGACTTGTGCCCCACAAGAGCACCGCTGTGCCAACGGGCAGTGCATCCTCCTGGCACACCGCTGTGATGGCAGAGCTGACTGCGTGGATCACTCCGATGAATGGGGCTGTCCCGCTCCCTCCTGTAGTCACAATGAGTTCCGTTGCTCCAATGGACGCTGTATTCCCCTCACGCATGTCTGTGATGGGGACCTGGACTGTGGGTTTGCTGATGACTCTGATGAATTGGGTAAGTCCCTAAAATACAAGTATAAGCTCTCACCTTCATCGGTGGCCGGTCCAGCATCTCACGGAGGGGTCCACACCATACACAGGCTCTGCTCACATTTACAGTGGCTTCAAAAGTTTGGGCACTTGGTCAAAATTCCTGTTACAATTAAGCAAGTTGAAGATGAAATGATCTCCAAAAGGCATAGGGCTCTTTCACCCGAGCGGATGCGGTGCGGGTAATCCACTGCCTGAAAGAGAGCCAAGCCCCGTTCCGGACTGCAGAGACACGGAGCCGTAACATGACTGATAATGCTCTTCACCTCTCTGTGATCTTTTTACTACAAAATCACAGGTCACAGAGAGGCACGGAGCATTATCAGTCCTGTTACTGCTCTGTGTCTCTGCTGTCCGGAACGGGGCTTGGCTCTCTTTCAGGCAGTGGATTCCACGCACGGCATCCGCTCGTGTGAAAGAGCCCATAAAGTTACAGATGACACGTTCCCTTTGAATTTTAAGCAAAAACATTTTTTTCAATTTCATATTTTACATTTTCAAAATAACAAAAAAAGAAAAGGGCCCAAAGCTTGGCCCCCTGCACGGTTAATACCTAAAAAAGGACAAATATACAATAGACCCGCGCGCTCACCGTAGCTAGGCCTGGCCCGCTACACCACTTAGCTTACAAGAGTCACAGTCCCCTCGTCTTACATATGCGGAGCTCTATTAGTAAGACAATCGTCCTGCAGCAATTTGATCTCAAAAGTCACTCCCCTGTATGGGGTATAAGCAGGTTAATATTCCATCTAGCCGGTTTATATTACTCCAGATTTGTTTATATTGCCGCAATCTCAGGTATATTCCCCACTTATAGCCACTTACTTCTCGTATAAAAGTCCCCGTATCCTCAAGCGCCAGGGCAGTTATTCACAATAACTATTAGATAGCTTCTTACCAATCTGGTGTTTCAGGTTTTCTCCAAACATACCTTTTCTCATTGTGGCCACAGAGCTCGATTTTACCCTCATCCATCCCCAGGACTTGTTTCCAGAACACCTCAGGTTCTTTTGCTGAATTTTATGGTGAAGAAGCAGAGGAGGTTTTCTTCTGATGACTCTCCCATGAAGGCCGTATTTGTGCAGGTGTCACTGAATAGTAGGACAATTTCCCAAAACTCCAGCATCTGCTAATTCTTCCTGAAGGTCTTTTGCAGTCAAGCGGGTTTCTTATTTAGCTTTCTAACAATCCTACCAGCAACTGTCTCTGACATTTGTCTTGGTCTTCCAGACTTTCTCTTCACCTCCACTGTTCCTGGTAAATGCCATTTCTTAATTATATTTTGAAAGGACGAAATAGGCAACCTGAAAACTCTTCTCCTTTATAGCCTTCTCCTGCTTTGTGGACCTCAACCGTTTTCATTTTCAGAGTATTTGGCAGCTGTTTAGAAGAACTCTGTTTTTTGGGACAAGGTTAAAGGAGTCGGGGTGTTTATAAAGCTGTGAGATCACCGGGCCTTTCCTAACGATGAATGTGAACAAGCCTGAAACCTAACAGGAAATTCAAGGTCTGAGGCCTCAGTCCAAGTTATCCAAGCGCTCTCATCTCCTTGGGTTCCTAGACTTTTACAATCTGCTTTTTTTCTTTTTTTCACTGTAAAATTATACAAAACCACAATGCTCCACTACTATTGGCCGAAAATGTTGATACGTGCGTTTCATCTTTGACTTTATGCCTTTTTGAGATCATTTCATCTTCAACTTGCTTAACCGTTCAGAGTAACAGGAATTTTGACCAGGGGTGCCCAAACCTTTGCATGCCGCTGTACATTAGGATGACTTCACAGCAGTCTACATACAGTGACATGTACATAGTCCACAGCTGTCTCTTCTCTCTCAGCAGGAAGTCCCAGCATTAGTTCTAGAACCAATTAGCATGTCTGCATGTACGCAAATTCCTCCACCCCATCAGCCACATTCAACCAGTTAGGATCTAATGTGGAATCCACTCGAGGAGACACCCTGAGTGCCTCACCTCTCCATCTTGCTGTTCTCCAGGTTGCTCCTCTGGCTGCAGCTCTGCTCATTTTCTGTGTTCTTTGGGTAAGTGCATTCCCTACATTCACCGCTGTGATGGGCACGACGACTGCGGGGACTTCAGCGATGAGAGGGGCTGCTTCTGTCCACCCAGTGAGTTTCAGTGTCCAGAGGGGTTGTGTCTGTCCAAGGAGAAGGTGTGTGATGGTCCCCGAGACTGCAGCAATGGAGCAGATGAGGCTGTATGCGAAGGTAACCCATGGCCAGTAACATCTCAGGATCTTACTACAGTCCACCTTTCCACCCGTCAGGTTATCCTCAGACCCAGTTTGTGTTTGTAGACATGACCAACACTTGGGTCAGGAGAACCTAATCTGTCCCACCATCTCCTCATCTTGGTGTCACCATGTTGCAGGTGATAGGTTAAAGAATGTATAGTGTCTCTGTTGTCTCAGGGCTCGGGACGTGTTCTCCAGGGTTCTGGGTTTGTGGAGATGGATCCTGCATCAGACGAGACGAGTTGTGTGATGGAAAGTATGACTGCAGTGATAAATCAGATGAGGACCCGGCCCAGTGCAGCTCTCCACCACCAGAGAGTACACGGATAACTCCACCAGGACCCACAGATCACACGTCAGGTGAAGAATGACATGTAGTGATCTTCAACTCCGAGATCTCTGTCTGCTGGTACTCATCATTACCTCCAATGGATCCTGATCACGGGATGCTGTCTCTGGATTCTTTTTGTCTGGATCGTTGATCTTTGTCTTCTCATCACTCTTGATTAGAGTTGAGCGAACTTCTATTTTTAGTTCGGCGTCCAAAGTTCGGGTTATCGTAGCATCCCGTTATGGATTCCGCTACCGCGGACCATAACGGCATTTGGAATCCATAAAGGGGTGCTTCAATGAACCCGAACCTTGGACAACACGGAGGACCTGGGGTGACGTCACCGTCATGTGATCAGTGCAGGGGGCGTGGCTCAGTACTGGATCACCTCTTATCCAATCCAGTGCTGAGCCACATGCCGTTATGGTCCGTGGTAGCGGAATCCATAACGGGATGCTACGATAACCCGAACTTTGGACGCTGAACTAAAAATAGAAGTTCGCTCAACTCTACTCTTGATCACTATACCATCACTGGACCCATTTTTTCTGTCCCTCTGCTATCCTCTGCTGTCTCCCTAGATCCCTGCCCACTTTCCCTCAAGATTTCTATCTCCTGTCACTCTAGATCCCTGTCTGGTATCGTCCTAGATCTCTACTTGTTGTCACTTTAGATCCCCCCTGTTGTCAATCTAGATCCCTGCCTTCTCTCCCTACAAATCTCTAGCCTGTCTTTCTAGACCCCTGTCTATTATCACCCTACATCCCTACCTGTTGTCACTCTAGATCTCTGCCTTCAATCACTCTAGATCCCTGTCTGCTGTCACTCTAGATCTCTGTCTGCTGTCACTCTAGATCTCTAGATCTCTGTCTGCTGTCACTCTAGATCTCTGCCTTCTGTCACATTAGATCTCTGCCTTCTGTCACTCTAGATCCCCGTCTGCTGTCACTCTAGATCTCTGTCTGCTGTCACTCTAGATCTCTGTCTGCTGTCACTCTAGATCTCTGTCTGCTGTCACTCTAGATCTCTGCCTTCTGTCACTTTAGATCCCTGCCTGCTGTCACTCTAGATCTCTGTCTTCTGTCACTCTAGATCTCTGTCTTCTGTCACTCTAGATCTCTGCCTTCTGTCACCTTAGATCTCTGCCTTCTGTCACTCTAGATCTCTGTCTTCTGTCACTCTAGATCTCTGCCTTCTGTCACCTTAGATCTCTGCCTTCTGTCACTCTAGATCCCTGTCTGCTGTCACTCTAGATCTCTGTCTGCTGTCACTCTAGATCTCTGTCTGATGTCACTCTAGATCCCTGTCTGCCGTCACTCTAGATCTCTGTCTGCTGTCACTCTAGATCCCTGTCTGCCGTCACTCTAGATCTCTGTCTGCTGTCACTCTAGATCTCTGTCTGCTGTCACTCTAGATCTCTGCCTTCTGTCACTTTAGATCCCTGCCTGCTGTCACTCTAGATCCCTGTCTGCTGTCACTCTAGATCTCTGTCTGCTGTCACTCTAGATCTGTCTGCTGTCACTCTAGATCTCTGTCTGCTGTCACTCTAGATCTCTGCCTTCTGTCACCTTAGATCTCTGCCTTCTGTCACTCTAGATCCCTGTCTGCTGTCACTCTAGATCCCTGTCTGCTGTCAGTCTAGATCTCTGTCTGCTGTCAGTCTAGATCTCTGTCTGCTGTCACTCTAGATCTCCGTCTGCTGTCAGTCTAGATCTCTGTCTGCTGTCACTCTAGATCCCTGTCTGCCGTCACTCTAGATCCCTGTCTGCCGTCACTCTAGATCCCTGCCTTCTGTCACTCTAGATCCCTGCCTTCTGTCACTCTAGATCCCTGCCTTCTGTCACTCTAGATCTCTGTCTGCTGTCACTCTAGATCTCTGTCTGCTGTCACTCTAGATCTCTGCCTGCTGTCACTCTAGATCCCTGTCTGCTGTCACTCTAGATCCCTGTCTGCCGTCAGTCTAGATCCCTGTCTGCCGTCACTCTAGATCCCTGTCTGCCGTCACTCTAGATCCCTGTCTGCCGTCACTCTAGATCCCTGTCTGCCGTCACTCTAGATCCCTGTCTGCCGTCACTCTAGATCCCTGTCTGCCGTCACTCTAGATCTCTGTCTGCTTTCTAGTCACTTTAGATCTCTGTCTGCTGTCACTCTAGATCCCTGTCTGCTGTCACTCTAGATCCCTGTCTGCTGTCACTCTAGATCCCTGTCTGCTGTCACGCTAGATCTCTGTCTGCTGTCACTCTAGATCTCTGTCTGCTGTCACTCTAGATCCCTGTCTGCCGTCACTCTAGATCCCTGTCTGCCGTCACTGTAGATCCCTGTCTGCCGTCACTCTAGATCTCTGTCTGCTGTCACTCTAGATCCCTGTCTGCCGTCACTCTAGATCCCTGTCTGCCGTCACTCTAGATCCCTGTCTGCCGTCACTCTAGATCCCTGTCAGCTATCACTCTAGATCCCTGTCTGCTGTCACTCTAGATCTCCGTCTGCTGTCACTCTAGATCCCTGTCTGCTGTCACTCTAGATCTCTGTCTGCTGTCACTCTAGATCCCTATCTGCTGTCACTCTAGATCCCTGTCAGCTGTCACTCTAGATCCCTGTCAGCTATCACTCTAGATCCCTGTCTGCTGTCACTCTAGATCCCTGTCTGCCGTCACTCTAGATCCCTGTCTGCCGTCACTCTAGATCCCTGTCTGCCGTCACTCTAGATCCCTGTCTGCCGTCACTCTAGATCCCTGTCTGCCGTCACTCTAGATCCCTGTCTGCCGTCACTCTAGATCCCTGTCTGCCGTCACTCTAGATCCCCATCTGCCGTCACTCTAGATCCCTGTCTGCTGTCACTCTAGATCTCTGTCTGCTGTCAGTCTAGATCCCTGTCTGCCGTCACTCTAGACCCCTGTCTATTATGACCCTACATCCCTGTCTGCTGTCACTCTAGATCTCTGCCTTCAATCACTCTAGATCCCTGTCTGCTGTCACTCTAGTTCCCTGCCTGCTGTCACTCTAGATCTCTGTCTGCTGTCACTCTAGATCCCTGTCTGCCTGTCACTCTAGATCCCTGTCTGCTGTCACTCTAGATACCTGTCTGCTGTCACTCTAGATACCTGTCTGCTGTCACTCTAGATCTCTGTCTGCTTTCTAGTCACTTTAGATCTCTGTCTGCTGTCACTCTAGATCCCTCTCTGCTGTCACTCTAGATCTCTGTCTGCTGTCAGTCTAGATCCCTGTCTGCCGTCACTCTAGATCTCTGTCTGCTGTCACTCTAGATCCCTGTCTATTATGACCCTACATCCCTGTCTGCTGTCACTCTAGATCTCTGCCTTCAATCACTCTAGATCCCTGTCTGCTGTCACTCTAGTTCCCTGCCTGCTGTCACTCTAGATCTCTGTCTGCTGTCAGTCTAGATCCCTGTCTGCCGTCACTCTAGATCTCTGTCTGCTGTCACTCTAGATCCCTGTCTGCCGTCACTCTAGATCCCTGTCTGCTGTCACTCTAGATACCTGTCTGCTGTCACTCTAGATACCTGTCTGCTGTCACTCTAGATACCTGTCTGCTGTCACTCTAGATCTCTGTCTGCTTTCTAGTCACTTTAGATCTCTGTCTGCTGTCACTCTAGATCCCTCTCTGCTGTCACTCTAGATCTCTGTCTGCTGTCAGTCTAGATCCCTGTCTGCCGTCACTCTAGATCCCTGTCTGCCGTCACTCTAGATCCCTGTCTGCCGTCACTCTAGATCCCTGTCTGCCGTCACTCTAGATCCCTGTCTGCCGTCACTCTAGATCTCTGTCTGCTGTCACTCTAGATCCCTGTCTGCTGTCACTCTAGATCCCCGTCTGCTGTCACTCTAGATCCCCGTCTGCCGTCACTCTAGATCCCTGTCTGCCGTCACTCTAGATCCCTGTCTGCCGTCACTCTAGATCCCTGTCTGCCGTCACTCTAGATCCCTGTCTGCCGTCACTCTAGATCCCTGTCTGCCGTCACTCTAGATCCCTGTCTGCCGTCACTCTAGATCCCTGTCTGCCGTCACTCTAGATCCCTGTCTGCTGTCACTCTAGATCCCTGTCTGCTGTCTCTCCAGACACTGGTTCTCTGTCATTCAGCTTTTTCCTGTTTGCTTTGTGCTGCAGCGGTGATGTTGCGGACAGAAGCGCAGTGTGAATAATCGGCCTAGAGCTCTTTTGCGCTGCGTTAGACGAGCCTCCTGATAAGTCTCCCTGGTTGTGTTCTCCATAACAGTCAGGGCACCAGGCAGTGGCTGCAGCCAGTACGAGTTCCAGTGTGGCAGCGGTGAGTGCAGACCCCGGGGCTGGCTGTGTGACAGCGAGGTGGACTGCATGGACGCCAGCGACGAGCAAGACTGTAACAGAACATGTGACCTGGACCACTTCAAATGCACGCTGAGCGGGGAGTGCGTCAGCTACAGCCAGCTGTGTGATGGCGTTCCCCACTGCCGCGACCAATCAGATGAAAGCATGGACAACTGCGGTAAGAGATGCTGCACTTCACTGTTATATACTACAGGTATAATATACTGCTATATACCGCAGAATAATATACAGACCGGACAGCCAAAAGGTCACCAAAAATCCAGAATACACAGCAGACAGGGGGCAGAAGGATGCAGCTGCAGCTCTCTCTCTCAGTGTGACACGGCATGCTGTGAGAGAGAAGGAAGAGGAGGAGGATGCAGGTTCTCTGTGTGTGTGTGACACGGCATGCTGTGAGAGGGAAGGAAGGGGAGGAGGATGCAGGTTCTCTGTGTGTGTGTGACACGGCATGCTGTGAGAGGGAAGGAAGGGGAGGAGGATGCAGGTTCTCTGTGTGTGTGTGACACGGCATGCTGTGAGAGGGAAGGAAGAGGAGGAGGATGCAGATTCTTTCTCTTTGTGTGACACTGCATGCTGTGAGAGGGAAGGAAGAAGAGAAGGATGCAGCTGCAGCTTTTCTCTCTCTCAATGTGACACGGCATGCTGTGAGAGAAAAGGAAGAGGATGCAGCTGCAGCTTCTCTCTCTCTCTCTGTGTGACATGGCATGCTGTGAGAGGGGAGGAAGAGGAGGAGGATGCAGCTGCTACTTCTCTCTCTCTCAATGTGACACCACATGCTGTGAGAGGGGAGGAAGAGGAGGAGGATGCAGGTTCTCTGTTTGTGTGTGACACGGCATGCTGTGAGAGGGGAGAAAGAGGAGGAGGATGCAGCTGCAGATTCTCTCTCTCTCAGTGTGACACGGCATGCTGTGAGAGGGGAAGAAGAGAAGGAGGATGCAGGTTCTCTGTGTGTGTGTGACACGGCATGCTGTGAGAGGGAAGGAAGAGAAGGAGGATGCAGCTGCAGCTTCTCTCTCTCTCAGTGTGACACCGCATGCTGTGAGAGGGAAGGAAGAGGAGGAGGATGCAGGTTCTCTGTGTGTGTGTGACACGGCATGCTGTGAGAGGGAAGGAAGAGGAGGAGGATGCAGCTGCAGCTTCTCTCTCTCTCAGTGTGACACGGCATGCTGTGAGAGGGGAGGAAAAGGAGGAGGATGCAGCTGCAGCTTCTCTCTCTCTGTGTGACACCGCATGCTGTGAGAGGGAAGGAAGAGGAGGAGGATGCAGATTCTTTCTCTTTGTGTGACACTGCAAGCTGAGAGAGGGGGAGGAGGGAGATGCAGAAGTAGCTTCTCTCTCTTAGTGTGTGACATGGCAAGCTGTGAGATGGGAGGAGGAGGATGAGGGGGAATACACCTAAAGCTTCTGTCCCTCGGTGTGTGACATTGCATGCTGTGAGAGGGGAGAAAGAGGAGGAGGATGCAGCTGCAGCTTCTCTCTCTGTGTGAAACGGCATGCTGTGAGAGGGAAGGAAGAGGAGAAGGATGCAGCTGCAGCTTCTCTCTCTCTTTTAATGTGACACAGCATGCTGTGAGAGGGAAGGAAGAGGATGCAGCTGCAGATTCTTTCTCTCTCTCTGTGGGACACGGCATGCTGTGAGAGGGGAGGAAGAGGATGCAGATTCTCTTTGTGTGACACTGCAAGCTGAGGGAGGGGGAGGAGGGAGATGCAGAAGTAGCTTCTTTCTCTTAGTGTGTGACACGGCATGCTGTGAGAGGGGAGGAAGAGTAGGGGGATTCAGCTGCAGCTTCTCTCTCTGAATGTGGGACACTGCATGCTGTGAGAGGGGAGAAAGAGGAGGGGGATGCAGCTGCAGCTTCTCTCTCTCTCAATGTGGGACACTGCATACTGTGAGAAGGAAAGAAGAGGAGCAGGTAATGCAGCTTTTTTCCCTTAGTGTCTGACACTGCATGTTGTGAAGGGAGGTAGAGGAGAAGGGGGATGCAGCTGCCGCATCTCTCAGTGAAGGACACTGCATGCTGTGAAGGGGGGTAGAGGAGAAGGGGGATGCAGCTGCCGCATCTCTGTGTGTGACACTGCATGCTGTGGATGGGAGGTAGAGGAGAAGGGGGATGCAGCTGCCGCATCTCTCAGTGTATGACACTGCATGCTGTGAAGGGAGGTAGAGGAGAAGGGGGATGCAGCTGACGCATCTCTGTGTGTGACACTGCATGCTGTGAGAGGGGAGGAGGAGGAGGAGAATGAGGGGAATACAGCAGCAGCTTCTGTATCAGTGTGAGAGGGAGAGGAGGGGAATGCAGCTGCAACTACTTTTTGTCTGTGACACTGCATGCTATGAGAGCGGAGAAGGATGAGCAGCGGAGGGTGACATCTGATTGGCCAGAGCACACAATACAGGTATGACATCACACCAGGAAAAGCCTGCCCTCAGGGAGAGAAAAGATCAACAGAAACCATAAGGAAGGAGAATACAGAACAAAGCAGAGGCAGATGGAGGGTGAGCTGAGAGTCTGCAGGAGAGTAGCCCTTACTGAGAAGGGCCGGAGCCTGACCGTTATTTACTGAGGCACTTAAAGGGTTTCTGTCACCAGATCTAACCCTATGAAGCTAGCTGACATTGGCCATGTGCTAATGTCAGCTAAACCTAAGTAGCCTATTCCTACTTTTCTCAGTGCCCGCATTACGCAAAAAATCGAACTTTTATAATATGCTAATGAGCCTCTAGGAGCAGGTGGTCTCCTCCCTCCAAGTCCTGATTGACAGGGCCAGACAGCGCTTGCGTCCGTCTGCCAGCCCTGTGCTCGCGGTGAGGAAGCTGACGAGCGTATTTCCCTCACCGCGCCTGCGCTGAATTCAGAACGGTGCGATATTTCACCCGGGCACAGTGCTGGCAGACGGACGCAAGCGCTGCCTGGCCCTGTCAATCAGGACTTAGAGGGAGGAGACCAAGGTGGGAGAACGGAGGCTCTAGGAGCAGGAACAACGCCCCCCCCCTCCGCTCCTAGAGCCTCATTAGCATATTATAAAAGTTAGATTTTTGGCGTTACAGGGGCACTGAGAAAAGTAGGAATAGGCTACTTAGGTTTAGCACATCGCCAATGTCAGCTAGCTTCATAGGGTTAAATCTGTGGAATTCCATGAGGATCTACCATGTGAAGCCTCCAGACTGTAACAGTGGATCCACATTTGTGGGACATTAGGCTACATCCGCATTCCACAGAGGAACACCCAGAAAAGCTCCCAGAAACACCCATTTTGAACATTTTGGTATAAACTCCACCGCTATAAGTTCCTTTCGGAAACAGTAGGGTTGGTAGATATGAAGGAATATGTGGGGCATGTAGGCCACCAGCAGGAGCGGTACCTGGGGGCAGGAGGTCTGTGCCGTGCAGGTTGCTGATCTCAGTGCTCTAGTTCCAGGGATGGCAGTGAGGCTGCAGTTCACCCCGGACTCCACACCACTGACAGAGGAGTCCGGGGTCAGTTCCCAGAGGTAGGTAAAAAGGGAAAGGCTGCCTGGGAGGAGGGGGAAGAAAGACTCTAATGGAGAGGATTTGGGAGCATTCTTCTCCACAGTGCACCAGAGAGAACGAGACCCCGCACAAGGTGACTCTAGCATTTCTGCCTGTTGGCAAACGGACTGTGACCAGACACACGGCGGTGTGAGAACCTACTAGGAAAAGTGCTTTCTGTGATTGAACTTTAAACGGCTGACGTTAACCCATCCTGCTGGGATCATTTTGGTGTTGTTTTTTTTTTTTTTTAAATAAATGCTGCATCCAGTCCTGCTAGTTGCCTACCATTTGTAAAGCTAAGTCCCATAGGCACAAGGATTATACAATCTGCAGGGGAGGAACTCATAACTGTGCAGGGGAGGAGCTCATAACTCTGCAGGGGAGGAGCTCATAGCTCTGCAGGGGAGGAGCTCATAACTCTGCAGGGGAGGAGCTCATACCTCTGCAGGGGAGGAGCTCATAACTGCAGGGGAGGAGCTCATACCTCTGCAGAGGAGGAGCTCATAACTGTGCAGGGGAGGAGCTCATACCTCTGCAGGGGAGGAGCTCATACCTCTGCAGGGGAAAAGCTCATAACTCTGCAGGGGAGGAGCTCATACCTCTGCAGGGCAGGAGCTCATGCCTCTGCAGGGGAGGAACTCATAACTGTGCAGGGGAGGAGCTCATACCTCTGCAGGGGAGGAGCTCATACCTCTGCAGGGCAGGAGCTCATGCCTCTGCAGGGGAGGAACTCATAACTGTGCAGGGGAGGAGCTCATACCTCTTCAGGGGAGGAACTCATAACTGTGCAGGGGAGGAGCTCATACCTCTGCAGGGGAGGAACTCATAACTGTGCAGGGGAGGAGCTCATTGCTCTGCAGTGGAGGAGCTCATACCTCTGCAGGGGAGGAACTAAAAACTCTGCAGGAGAGGAATTCATAACTGTGCAGAGGAGGAGCTCATAACTGCAGGGGAGGAATGCATAACTCTGCAGGGGTGGAGCTCATAACTCTGTGGGGAGTCAACTAATAACTCTGCAGGGGTGGAGCTCATAACTCTGTGGGGAGTCAACATAACTCCGCAGGGGTGGAGCTTATAACCCTGCAGACGAGGAATCAGTGATAACTGGAGTTTTCTACAGTAATACAGTAATAATCAATGATTTCCTTCTCTCTTCTCCCTCCTCTCACGTCACAATAACATTGTATATTTTATGTTCTCAGGTTCTGCTCAGATCCCACCCTGTCCCGGGCACTTTATCTGCAGCAACCGGATGTGTGTGAACATCTCTCGGGTCTGTGACGGCTCTCCAGACTGTCCTCAGGGGGAAGATGAGAGGACATGTGGTGAGACCCCAGCCCAAAGGAGGAGTGGGGGGGGGGGGGGAGGTGTTAAGTTCATGGAGTCTGATTTGGGTGATTTTGGGGCCCTTTAGAGTCGAGGGTGCCCATGGGAGAGGATCATTCTAGCAGCAGATGGGGCAGTATGGCATTTATAAGCAGGAGGAGCCTGGGAAGTGTAGAGAGAAGATAATGTTATAGGACAGTTCGCCATCTTGTGCACACACTCTCCATCTGTCCCACCAGCGATGAATGTGCACTTGCTTACTGAGAGGAGACTGTCAGTATGGAGGCACCAGTATGGTTACCTGCCACCTGACTGAGGCTGCACCCCAGGATCTGTGGCCCTCTGATCCAGAATCTCGCAGTCCCTGCAGTCCCAGGACTATGAGCACAGAGTTTGACCTGTAACCAAAAGTAAACGGGGTCCTGAGGTCACGTATCAGCGGGTGATGTTTGCAGTCTAATAAATGCCCCAGTTACACCCTAATTGCCCCATCCATCTCTTTCTGGGGGCAGCTTTACATCCTGATATACATTTCCTTCCTTTGTAGAGAAGAGTCTGTTGACAACGGCTTCTACCAACCGGACGTCTCCAGCCAGCTGCCCAGAATACATGTGCCCGGACGGCCGCTGTCTGATGTTTACACAGGTACGTGAGGCATGAGGTATGAGGAATAAAGTGTGATGTGAGGTGTGAGGCATGAGGTATGAAGAATAAAGTGTGATGTGAGGTGTGAGGCATGAGCTGTGAGGTATAAGGTGTGAGGAATGAGGTTTGAGGCATGAGTTGTGAGACATGAGGTATGAGGTATAAGGCATGAGGTATAAGGAGTAAGGCATGAGAAATGAGGTATGTCGTGAGGCATGAGGAATGAGCTATAAGGTTTGAGGTATATGGTATGAGGAATGAGGTGTGAGTCATGAGGAATGAGGTGTGGGTATAAGGTATAAGGTTATGAGGCATGATGTGTGAGGTACTGTATAAGGTGTGAGGTATAAGGAGTGAGGCATGAGAAATGAGGTGTGTTGTAAAGCATTAGGAATGAGGTATAAGGTGTGAGGCATGAGGTTTGGGGGGTGAGGTATGAGGTGTGAGTCGTGAGGCATGAGGTGTGGGTATAAGGTGGGATGTATAAGGCATGAGGTGTTAAGCATGAGGTGAGGTATGAGGCATGAGATATACGGTGTGAGGTATAAGATGTGAGGCATGACAAATGAGGTGTGTCAGGAGGCATAAGGTATCAGATGGGAGGAATGAGGTGTGAGGTATAAGTTGTGAGGTATATGGTGTGAGGTATGAGGTGTGAGACAGGACGCATGAGGAATGAGGTGTGAGGCATGAGAAATAAAGTGAGGCGTGAGGTAGGAGGCATGAGGAATGAAGTGCGAGAAATGAGGTGTGAGGAATGAGTGCAGTGGCCGGCTACTCTCTGAGACGAGGCATAGGGCCGGCTTCTCCAGTCTCCTCCCTAGGACGAGGCATAGGGCTGGCTTCTCCATTCTCCTCCCTGAGACGAGGCATTGGGCTGGCTTCTCCAGTCTCCTCCCTAGGATGAGGCATAGGGCTGGCTTCTCCAGTCTCCTCCCTGAGATGAGGCATAGGGCCGGCTTCTTCTTTCTCCTCCCTAGGACGAGACATAGGGCTGACTTCTCCAGTCTCCTCCCTGAGATGAGGGGTAGGGCTGGCTTCTCCAGTATCCTCCCTAGGACGAGGCATAGGGCTGGCTTATCCAGTCTCCTCCCTAGGACGAGGCATAGGGCTGGCTTATCCAGTCTCCTCCCTAGGATGAGGCATAGTGCTGGCTTCTCCAGTCTCCTCCCTAGGACGAGGCATAGGGCCGGCTTCTCCAGTCTCCTCCCTAGGACGAGGCATAGGGCTGGCTTCTCCAGTCTCCTCCCTAGGATGAGGCACAGCGCTGGCTTCTCCAGTCTCCTCCCTAGGACGAGGCATAGGGCTGGCTTCTCCAGTTTCCTCCCTAGGATGAGGCATAGGGCCGGCTTCTCCAGTCTCCTCCCTAGGATGAGGCACAGCGCTGGCTTCTCCAGTCTCCTCCCTAGGACAAGGCATAGGGCTGGCTTCTCCAGTCTCCTCCCTAGGACGAGGCATAGGGCCGGCTTCTCCAGTCTCCTCCCTAGGATGAGGCATAGTGCTGGCTTCTCCAGTCTCCTCCCTAGGACGAGGCATAGGGCTGGCTTCTCCAGTCTCCTCCCTAGGACGAGGCATAGGGCTGGCTTCTCCAGTCTCCTCCCTAGGACGAGGCATAGGGCTGGCTTCTCCAGTCTCCTCCCTAGGACGAGGCATAGGGCTGGCTTCTCCAGTCTCCTCCCTAGGACGAGGCATAGTACTGGCTTCTCCAGTCTCCTCCCTAGGATGAGGCATAGGGCTGGCTTCTCCAGTCTCCTCCCTAGGATGAGGCATAGAGCTGGCTTCTCCAGTCTCCTCCCTAGGGTGAGGCATAGTACTGGATTCTCCAGTCTCCTCCCTAGGACGAGGCATAGTACTGGCTTCTCCAGTCTCCTCCCTAGGATGAGGCATAGTGCTGGCTTCTCCAGTCTCCTCCCTAGGACGAGGCATAGTACTGGCTTCTCCAGTCTCCTCCCTAGGACGAGGCATAGTACTGGCTTCTCCAGTCTCCTCCCTAGGACGAGGCATAGTACTGGCTTCTCCAGTCTCCTCCCTAGGACGAGGCATAGTACTGGCTTCTCCAGTCTCCTCCCTAGGACGAGGCATAGTACTGGCTTCTCCAGTCTCCTCCCTAGGACGAGGCATAGTACTGGCTTCTCCAGTCTCCTCCCTAGGACGAGGCATAGTACTGGCTTCTCCAGTCTCCTCCCTAGGACGAGGCATAGTACTGGCTTCTCCAGTCTCCTCCCTAGGACGAGGCATAGTACTGGCTTCTCCAGTCTCCTCCCTAGGACGAGGCATAGTACTGGCTTCTCCAGTCTCCTCCCTAGGACGAGGCATAGTACTGGCTTCTCCAGTCTCCCTCCCTAGGACGAGGCATAGGGCTGGCTTCTCCAGTCTCCTCCCTTTGAGAGGTGATAGGCTTTGGCTTTCCTCTTCTCTGCCTATCCAGCTCTCCCTCTCCCTAGACGAGGCATAGGGCTGGCTTCTCCAGTCTCCTCCCTTAGAGGAGGCATAGGGCTGGCTTCTCCAGTCTCTTCTGTAGGACGAAGCATAGGGCTGGCTTCTCTAGTCTCCTCCCTAGGACGAGGCATAGGGCTGGCTTCTCCAGTCTCCTCCCTGAGAGGAGGCATAGGGCTGGCTTCTCCAGTCTCTTCCATAGGACGAGGCATAGGGCTGGCTTCTCTAGTCTTCTCCCTAGGACGAGGCATAGGGCTGGCTTCTCCAGTCTCCTCCGTAGGACGAGGCATAGGGCTGGCTTTGCCAGTCTCCTCCCTAGGACAAGACATAGGGCTGGCTTCTCCAGTCTCCTCCCTAGGACAAGGCATAGGGCTGGCTTCTCCAGTCTCCTTCCTAGGACGAGGCATAGGGCTGGCTTCTCCAGTCTCCTCCCTAGGACGAGGCATAGGGCTGGCTTCTCCAGTCTCCTCCCTAGGACGAGGCATAGGGCTGGCTTCTCCAGTCTCCTCCCTAGGACGAGGCATAGGGCTGGCTTCTCCAGTCTCCTCCCTAGGACGAGGCATAGGGCTGGCTTCTCCAGTCTCCTCCCTAGGACGAAGCATAGGGCTGGCTTCTCCAGTCTCCTCCCTAGGATGAGGCATAGGGCTGGCTTCTCCAGTCTCCTCCCTAGGACGAGGCATAGGGCTGGCTTCTCCAGTCTCCTCCCTAGGACGAAGCATAGGGCTGGCTTATCCAGTCTCCTCCCTAGGACGAGGCATAGGGCTGGCTTCTCCAGTCTCCTCCCTTAGAGGAGGCATAGGGCTGGCTTCTCCAGTCTCTTCTGTAGGACGAGGCATAGGGCTGGCTTCTCTAGTCTCCTCCCTAGGACGAGGCATAGGGCTGGCTTCTCCAGTCTCCTCCCTGAGAGGAGGCATAGGGCTGGCTTCTCCAGTCTCTTCCATAGGACGAGGCATAGGGCTGGCTTCTCTAGTCTTCTCCCTAGGACGAGGCATAGGGCTGGCTTCTCCAGTCTCCTCCGTAGGACGAGGCATAGGGCTGGCTTTGCCAGTCTCCTCCCTAGGACAAGACATAGGGCTGGCTTCTCCAGTCTCCTCCCTAGGACAAGGCATAGGGCTGGCTTCTCCAGTCTCCTTCCTAGGACGAGGCATAGGGCTGGCTTCTCCAGTCTCCTCCCTGGCAGAAGAAGGGTTTGATGCTGAGGAAAGGCCTGAGCTAGCTGTACCTCTCTCTCTCTCTCTCTCTTCAGAAGGCTGGTGATCCAGGGTCTGTGGCACCATATCCCTGTCTCAGCGTCTTCCTCTGGTCACTCAGTAGTCTGGCAGAGTCTCTTCTTCCAAGCACCATTCCCTAACTGCAGCACACTGGGGGCTCTGACTGCTCTCCTTATATACAGTTTCTGGATGAACTAGAAGCTTCTAGTGGGAGGGGTGGAGTGGAGAAGCTCAGCACAAACAGATACAATGTTACACTTTCCGTCTCTCATAGACTTACATTAGAGCTTCAATGATACCGAATGGCAATAACGCAGCAGATTTTCTAGACAAAGACAGGTTTTCAGACATAAGAACAGAGCTAAACCAGACAGTCACAAGGTCGGTCCATCTGGTTTTAGTGATAACAACATCTGGCTTTTTCCCTCCAAAACATTGTTTTCTTTAAACTCTATGGCAGCTGTGGAAAATGACCAGCTTTTCATTCAAAGTCCCAAAAGTCTCTCAGTATTCATTAACCCTTTCCACAGAGCCTTGCAAATACAGTGCAATTGAACAGGATATATATCACAACATATAAAATGCAGGTACACAGTATTAAACAGTATAAGTTAACCTTTTCAAGTGAAATAAAGTAAGAAGTTTATAACTTTGCATAGAGGAAATAGACAAATGTCCAAATGTCAAAGTAACCCTGCTCCAGGGCACTGCATGAGGTGTGAGGTATAAGACATCTCCTGTGTACCCTGATATATTGGATGACCCCCCCCCCCTCACATTTTTGGGGTCCTCTGCCCCATGTCTCCAGGTCTGTAATGGGGTACCTGACTGTGAGGATGAATCTCTGGGCTCGGCGGCCTCTGATGAGAAGAAATGTGGGTTCTGGAGTCCGTGGGGCCCATGGAGCGATTGTAGCCAATCTTGTGGGACCGGTAGACAGCACCGACGCCGCGTCTGTACCAACTCCTCCAGAGAAATCCTGAGACAGTGCCGAGGAGAGGAGACCGAGGCGCAGCAGTGTTTCACTGTGTCCTGCCCAGGTGAGGACAGCAAAACCATGGTAGTAGTCCTGACTTGAGAGTCAGGTCCAGCAGATCTTCAATGATGGGAGTCATCTAGGCTAGACAGTCTTGTCTCCCAGTTCCTCAGAAATGGGAGTAGTCCCGGCTGGACATTCACATCTCCTAGATCCACCATGATGGGAGTAGTCCAGGCTGGACATTCACATCTCCTAGATTCACCATGATGGGAGTAGTCCAGGCTGGACAATCTTGTCTCCCAGTTCCTCAGAAATGGGAGTAGTCCAAGCTGGACACACACATCTCATTCATCCAACATGATGGGAGTAGTCCAGGCTGGATATTCTCATCTCCCAGTTTCTCAGAAATGGGAGTAGTCCAGGCTGGACATTCACATCTCCTAGATCTACAATGATGAGAGTAGTCCAGGCTGGACATGCATATCTCCTAAATCACTATTCATAGCTGATGAAATGGTTGGGCAGAGCGGAGATGATGGAGATGTGTGAGGTCCTCTGCTGTTCTGGTCCAGTCATATGTCCGAGAATCTCTGCACTCACAGAATATTCCAGAATCAAAAGGATTTTCCACATGACACCTGATCTTGTCCTTCCAGTTGACGGCTCTTGGACTCAATGGACGACATGGTCAAACTGCACCCAGGACTGCACCGGGGTGGTGATTCGGCGCAGGGAGTGTACACCTCCACAGAACGGTGGGCGCCATTGTTCTGATCTTCCGGAATCCTCAACATCATCTCTGGAGATCGGTAAGGGCGAATTTACATGACCTGAAAACAAAATGGCCGTTAAAAGCGGATGGCATGTGGAGGTTTTGCTCCCCCGGTCATAAATACGCTACAGTATTCGGGGTTCAGAGCATTTCCTCCCATTTAGGCCACTTTATTCAGTGATTTCCCTCTTGATGCCTCCCAGTAGGTAGACTTACGAGCAAAAGGGTAAGTCTACCTACTGGGCTCCAGGCTCCATATCTCACCATCCACTACCGCTTCAGACGTGAGACTCCCATCATTTCATAGACAATCCTCTCGGCTATCTCATACAAGCATTGGACTTGCAGCTATTTAGCATATGATTACTTATGCAGATTCTTGTCATGTGACTTCATTGTTACTGTTTTGCTCCTAACATTGTGAATTTTATTTTTTATTATTTTGTTAGTATTGTGTAAATCCACATTTGGCTTTCAGCACGGCCTGAGTCCTTCTGGGCATGCTCTCCATCAGATTCAAGTCTCTACCGAAATCTGTTCCCCGGTCTCTTCTACACGTTCCCAATGTTGGTCATACTGGTCGACTCACTTGGGTACGGTAAGCCGTGTACCGGGGTGGGCTCCCCAGGATACAGTGAAGTCACGAACAAGGAAAGCAACTCCACCACCAGCTTTTGCCAAAAAAGAATTTTACTTAAACGGGGTAATGAGCACAACCACAAATGCTGGGAACGTACAATAAATTTACTTACACCCAGCCCGAAGGCTGAGACCCTTGTGCTGCACAGCACTTCGCCCTCCGATGGATGCAGGAGGAAAATGCGGTAATTTACCTACTGGCGGGCACAACTAAACTGACACACCTTACCTGTTATTACCCTAAAAAAACAAGAACCACTGTATGGGTGTGTGGTACGGGCTAGCCTGCGGTGCAGCACAATGGCTTACTATCTTACAAAGCTCTACCGTCTTTCACCTCCCATAACTGGTCCTGTAGCACGTGCCTGAGTTTTCCCCCTGAGCAAAACGCCAGCCTGGCTTGAGTTTGTGGGGAAGTTTATCAGCTCTCCAATGTGAAATGTCACTTTAAGTTATGAAGTCCTTGCAATGAACAGTAGCAACACGTGTGGCCTGACACAAACAGAGACCCTAACTAGCTAACTACAGGCCTGGTCTCAGTCTCTAGGCACCAACAGGTGCGTGCGCGATCTTACTGACCCGAGTCTGCTCTGCATCCGCTGGTGACTGAATAGAACAAATGCCTCTCCAACAAGCATGCGTTCCCACAGTGTATGTCACTTTGCTCCTCAGCTCTCATCAGTGTTCCTGGAAGCAATCCTCTTTCCTCTGGTCAGGGCCTTGGACACGATCAGCTTGACTTAGCTGCCTCTCTGGTCACTGATCGATGCTCCCACACCTGGATGCCATCGGATTCGATGCTCACACAGTTCCTCAGTCTTAGCTCCCTCTAAGATGGCTGCTTCCTTTCTTCTCCAGGCTCTGAAACTCCACCTCTCATGAATATGGAAATATATGCACTCTGTTAGCTGTGTTTAGGAAACAGCGGCATCTTGTGGCCAAACAGCAGAATGTCAGTCCAGATCATTAAAGACAGCTGTTTCCCCATCTCACAGTATGAATACAGGTTTTTCTTTCTGTTGGATTTGGTTGAGGACTGTGGGGGCCAATCCAGCACCTCTGCTTCCTTGTCATTGAACCATTTCTTCACCAATCTTGCTTCGCCGTATGCTTCATTGTCTTGCTGGAACACTATGTTGTCCTTTTCATACTGTGGTGATATGTACAGTATAGGTGCTGGGAGGCGTGTATATCCCACCCAGATACCTCAGCTGGGTGAGATAACAGAAATCCAGAAAGCTGCAGTGGTTTCAGCAAAGTGTAGTTTGCTGAGACAGTTTTGTCTAGATGTTGTTCTGGGCTGGATTTCATGTGGACTGGGGGATAGGTTTGGTAGTGGGATCTGCCATTCCACACCCTTCCACTACATGTATTGTCTTTAGTCGGAGGTGATCGCAGGTGAGGCCTGCTGCTATAATTAAGGAGGGAGGAAACAACCCTCTGTGTAGGACTTGGAGGGATAAAGGCTGAGGAAGGCTGAAAGGCTCTGTGTGGTCTCAGCCAGGAGGCTGGTTGGGTGCCCAGCAACGCCTACGGAAAGAGGTTCGCACGGCCAGATTCGGGAGGACTTCTGGACCATCTCCCCCAAGGGTGCTGGTGTGGTCACAGCCTGGAGGCTTCTGGACCGTACATAGCTGAGGAAGCTGGATCTAATCCCGTTGGTGAACGGCGCTCTATAGGTGAGGTAGAGACAACACGTGTATTAGGTAGAGCCCAGACGGGCGGGTGTTTATTTTCGATGTTTATGTGTGTGCTAGTGCTGAAGTGACAAAATAAAGCACCTTTTGGACTTGAACCCCGTTGTCAGAGGAGAAGGCTGTGATTGTGACCCCCTGAGAGAGAGCGATACCTTACAATACCCATAGTACTTCAGTGTAGGAAGTAACTTGTCTTGTAGGATAAGCACGTATAGCTCAGCACTGAGACCACCATCGATCCTGGTCAAGTATCCAATGCTTTTGGCTGTGAAACATCCCCATCTCATTGGGCTTCCTCTACCGGACTTGACAGTTCCTTCCATTTCTCGATCCGTTGGCCCCTTTCCCCTTGTTTCTTCCAGACCCATTTGCCCCATCAGAGCCCAGTCTATTAACCTTCGTCTCATCGCTCCTGAATCACTCGTACTTTATTGCAAACTTGAGCTGACGCTTCTTATGACGATATTGAAGTCGAGGCTTCTTCACCTTTTTTCGGGCCACCATTCCAGACTTGTGTAATGTGCGTCGCACGGTGCTCGCATGGACGTCTGTAGTCTCATTATTACGAAGCTTACGAGCCGCCTCCACTGCCGTGTTCGTCGCGCTAGAACTTGTGATGAGCCGACTTGTTGACTCCGATATTTTGCCTGAACGTCCACCTCTTGGACTCCATTTTGTATTCTTCCACCTGTCATGGCGCTCACATGATGGCACCGAGACACCGCTATCGATGAGCTGGATGAAGCCGTTTCTCTTTTCTTGGGAAATCTTCATGGCGGCTCTTGGATTCCAACCAGTGACCTTTCCCTTGGGAATCGCCCTAATAACGCACTGAGCTATTAGAGGAACCGGGTGTAATGTGTGGTCTGCAGTCTGCCGATACACTGACGAGCAAAACAGGAACAGTGCAGATACACTGACGAGCAGAACAGGAACTATGCCGATACACTGACGAGCAGAACAGGAACTATGCAGATACACTGACGAGCAGAACAGGAACTATGCAGATACACTGACGAGCAGAACAGGAACTATGCAGATACACTGACAAACAGAACAGGAACTATGCAGATACACTGACAAGCAGAACAGGAACTATGCAGATACACTGACGAGCAGAACAGGAACTATGCCGATACACTGACGAGCAGAACAGGAACAAGTGAGGATACACTGACGAGCAGAACAGGAACAGTGCAGATACACTGACGAGCAAAACAGTAACTATGCAGTCACATGAGAAGAATCTGCAGAACTAATCATCTGCTGAATAGCTGCACGTCCAATGTATGTGTGAGATAGCCGAGAGGATTGTCTATAGGATGATGGGAGTCTCACGTCCGAAGCTGCAGTGGATGGTGAGATAGCCGAGAGGATTGTCTATAGGATGATGGGAGTCTCACGTCCGAAGCTGCAGTGGATGGGGAGATAGCCGAGAGGATTGTCTATAGGATGATGGGAGTCTCATGTCCGAAGCTGTAGTGGATGGGGAGATAGCGGAGAGGATTGTCTATAGGATGATGGGAGTCTCACGTCCGAAGCTGCAGTGGATGGGGAGATAGCCGAGAGGATTGTCTATAGGATGATGGGAGTCTCACGTCCGAAGCTGTAGTGGATGGTGAGATAGCCGAGAGGATTGTCTATAGGATGATGGGAGTCTAACGTCCGAAGCTGTAGTGGATGGGGAGATAGCGGAGAGGATTGTCTATAGGATGATGGGAGTCTCACGTCCGAAGCTGTAGTGGATGGGGAGATAGCCGAGAGGATTGTCTATAGGATGATGGGAGTCTCACATCCGAAGCTGTAGTGGATGGTGAGATAGCGGAGAGGATTGTCTATAGGATGATGGGAGTCTCACGTCCGAAGCTGTAGTGGATGATGAGATAGCGGAGAGGATTGTCTATAGGATGATGGGAGTCTCATGTCCGAAGCTGTAGTGGATGGGGAGATAGCGGAGAGGATTGTCTATAGGATGATGGGAGTCTCATGTCCGAAGCTGCAGTGGATGGTGAGATAGCGGAGAGGATTGTCTATAGGATGATGGGAGTCTCACGTCCGAAGCTGCAGTGGATGGAGAGATAGCGGAGAGGATTGTCTATAGGATGATGGGAGTCTCACGTCCGAAGCTGTAGTGGATGGGGAGATAGCCGAGAGGATTGTCTATAGGATGATGGGAGTCTCACGTCCGAAGCTGTAGTGGATGGTGAGATAGCGGAGAGGATTGTCTATAGGATGATGGGAGTCTCTCGTCTGAAGCTGTAGTGGATGGTGAGATAGCGGAGAGGATTGTCTATAGGATGATGGGAGTCTCACGTCCGAAGCTGTAGTGGATGGTGAGATAGCGGAGAGGATTGTCTATAGGATGATGGGAGTCTCACGTCCGAAGCTGCAGTGGATGGGGAGATAGCGGAGAGGATTGTCTATAGGATGATGGGAGTCTCACGTCCGAAGCTGTAGTGGATGGGGAGATAGCCGAGAGGATTGTCTATAGGATGATGGGAGTCTCACGTCCGAAGCTGCAGTGGATGGGGAGATAGCGGAGAGGATTGTCTATAGGATGATGGGAGTCTCACGTCCGAAGCTGCAGTGGATGGGGAGATAGCCGAGAGGATTGTCTATAGGATGATGGGAGTCTCACGTCCGAAGCTGTAGTGGATGGGGAGATAGCGGAGAGGATTGTCTATAGGATGATGGGAGTCTCACGTCCGAAGCTGTAGTGGATGGTGAGATAGCCGAGAGGATTGTCTATAGGATGATGGGAGTCTCACGTCCGAAGCTGTAGTGGATGGTGAGATAGCAGAGAGGATTGTCTATAGGATGATGGGAGTCTCACGTCTGAAGCTGCAGTGGATGGTGAGATAGCGGAGAGGATTGTCTATAGGATGATGGGAGTCTCACGTCCGAAGCTGCAGTGGATGGTGAGATAGCGGAGAGGATTGTCTATAGGATGATGGGAGTCTCACGTCTGAAGCTGCAGTGGATGATGAGATAGCCGAGAGGATTGTCTATAGGATGATGGGAGTCTCATGTCTGAAGCTGCAGTGGATGGGGAGATAGCCGAGAGGATTGTCTATAGGATGATGGGAGTCTCATGTCCGATGCTGCAGTGGATGGTGAGATAGCCGAGAGGATTGTCTATAGGATGATGGGAGTCTCACGTCCGAAGCTGCAGGGGATGGTGAGATAGCGGAGAGGATTGTCTATAGGATGATGGGAGTCTCACGTCCGAAGCTGTAGTGGATGGTGAGATAGCGGAGAGGATTGTCTATAGGATGATGGGAGTCTCACGTCCGAAGCTGTAGTGGATGGGGAGATAGCGGAGAGGATTGTCTATAGGATGATGGGAGTCTCACGTCCGAAGCTGCAGTGGATGGTGAGATAGCCGAGAGGATTGTCTATAGGATGATGGGAGTCTCACGTCCGAAGCTGTAGTGGATGGTGAGATAGCGGAGAGGATTGTCTATAGGATGATGGGAGTCTCACGTCCGAAGCTGTAGTGGATGGGGAGATAGCGGAGAGGATTGTCTATAGGATGATGGGAGTCTCACGTCCGAAGCTGTAGTGGATGGGGAGATAGCCGAGAGGATTGTCTATAGGATGATGGGAGTCTCACATCCGAAGCTGTAGTGGATGGAGAGATAGCGGAGAGGATTGTCTATAGGATGATGGGAGTCTCACGTCCGAAGCTGCAGTGGATGGTGAGATAGCGGAGAGGATTGTCTATAGGATGATGGGAGTCTCACGTCCGATGCTGCAGTGGATGGGGAGATAGCTGAGAGGATTGTCTATAGGATGATGGGAGTCTCACGTCCGAAGCTGTAGTGGATGGTGAGATACGGGGCCTGACAGTCAGAAGTGCAAAATATTGTTACCCTTTTGCTTGTCGGGTGTGTGTATATATATAATCCAAAGACGAGGCAGCACTCCAGCTTCGGAGCGAAACGTTGCCTGGGGAATAAAGAGGGTCACCTATATTCTCACTAAAGCTGCCTCGTCTTTAGATTATATATACTGTACCTGGAAAAACTGCCTAAATTCCCAAGAGGATTTTGCACCCTGTTCACATTTATGAGCTGTGCTGCTGCTTTCCTCTGGTTACTATATATATATTCCCCATTGTGCTTCCAGTAAATATATATATATATGTGTTCCCCATTGTGCCCCCAGTATATGTGTTCCCCATTGTGCCCCCAGTTCCCCATTGTACCCCCAGTATATATATGTCTTCCCTATTGTGCCCCCAGTATATATATGTCTTCCCCATTGTGCCCCCAGTATATATATGTCTTCCCCATTGTGCCCCCAGTAATATGTGTTCCCCATTGTGCCCCCAGTATAAATGTGTTCGCCATTGTGCCCCCAGTTCCCCATTGTACCCCCAGTATATATGTGCTCCACATTGAGCTCCCAGTATATAAATGTGTTTGCCATTGTGCCCCAGTATATATATGTCTTCCCCATTGTGCCCCAGTATATATATGTCTTCCCCATTGTGCCCCCAGTATATATATGTCTTCCCCATTGTGCCCCAGTATATATATGTCTTTCCCATTGTGCCCCAGTATATATATGTCTTTCCCATTGTGCCTCCAGTATATATATGTCTTTCCCATTGTGCCCCCAGTATATATATGTCTTCCCATTGTGCCCCAGTATATGTATGCTTCCCCAGTATATATATGTCTTCCCCATTGTGCCCCCAGTATATATGTCTTCCCCATTGTGCCCCAGTATATATGTCTTCCCATTGTGCCCCAGTATATATATGTCTTTCCCATTGTGCCCCCCAGTATATATGTCTTCCCATTGTGCCCTCTAGTATATATATGTCTCTCCATTGTGCCCCAGTATATATATGTCTTCCCCATTGTGCCCCAGTATATATATGTCTTTCCCGCCAGTATATGTCCCATTGTGCCCCCAGTATATATATGTCTTTCCACATTGTGCCCCAGATATATATGTCTTTCCCATTGTGCCCCAGTATATATATGTCTTCCCATTGTGCCCCCAGTATATATATGTCTTTCCCATTGTGCCCCAGTATATATATGTTCTTCCCATTGTGCCCCCAGTAATATATGTCTTTCCCATTGTACCCCCAGTATATATATGTCTTTCCCATTGTGCCCCCAGTATATATAGTCTTCCCCATTGTGCCCCCAGTATATATATGTCTTTCCCATTGTGCCCCAGTTATATATATATGTCTTCCCCATTGTGCCCCAGTATATATATGTCTCCCATTGTGCCCCCAGTATATAGTGTCTTCCCATTGTGCCCCAGTATATAGTCTTTCCCATTGTGCCCCCAGTATATATGTCTTCACATTGCCCCAGTATATATATGTCTTTCCCATTGTACCCCAGTGCTATATATGTCTTTCCCATTGTGCCCCAGTAGTATATATGTCTTCCATTGTGCCCCCAGTATATATATGTCTTCCCATTGTGCCCCCAGTATATATATGTCTTTCTCCATTGTGCCCCCAGTATATATATGTCTTCCCATTGTGCCCCAGTATATATATGTCTTCTTACCATTATGCCCCCAGTATATATATGTCTTTCCCATTAGTGCCCCAGTATATATATGTCTTCCCATTGTGCCCCAGTATATATATGTCTTTCCCCATTGTGCCCCCAGTATATATATGTCTTTCCCATTGTGCCCCCAGTATATATATGTCTTTCCCATTGTGCCCCCAGTATATATATGTCTTTCCCATTGTGCCCCCAGTATATATATGTCTTTCCCATTGTGCCCCAGTATATATATGTCTTTCCCATTGCGCCCCCATAGTATATATATGTCTTTCCCATTGTGCCCCAGTATATATATGTCTTCCCATTGTGCCCCCAGTATATATATGTCTTTCCCATTGTGCCCCCAGTATATATGTCTTCCCCATTGTGCCCCAGTATATATGTCTTTCCCATTGTGCCCCCAGTATATATATGTCTTCTCCCATTGTGCCCCCAGTATATATATATTGTCCTCTCCATTGTGCCCCAGTATATATATGTCTTCCCATTGTGCCCCCAGTATATATATGTCTTTCCCATTGTGCCCCCAGTATATATATGTCTTTCCCATTGTGCCCCAGTATATATATGTCCTGCCAATTGTGCCCCAGTATATATATGTCTTCCCATTGTGCCCCCAGTATATATATGTGTTCCCCATTGTGCCCCCAGTATAAATGTGTTCGCCATTGTGCCCCCAGTTCCCCATTGTACCCCCAGTATATATGTGCTCCACATTGAGCTCCCAGTATATAAATGTGTTTGCCATTGTGCCCCCAGTATATATATGTCTTTCCCATTGTGCCCCCAGTATATATATGTCTTTCCCATTGTGCCCCCAGTATATATATGTCTTCCCCATTGTGCCCCCAGTATATATATGTCTTCTCCATTGTGCCCCCAGTATATATATGTTTTTCCCATTGTGTCCCCAGTATATATATGTCTTCTCCATTGTGCCCCCAGTATATATATGTCTTCCCCATTGTGCCCCCAGTATATATATGTCTTCCCCATTGTGCCCCCAGTATATATGTCTTCCCCATTGTGCCCCCAGTATAAATGTGTTCGCCATTGTGCCCCCAGTATATATATGTCTTCCCCATTGTGCCCCCAGTATATATATGTCTTCCCCATTGTGCCCCCAGTATATATATGTCTTCCCCATTGTGCCCCCAGTATATATATGTCTTCTCCATTGTGCCCCCAGTATAAATGTGTTCCTCATTGTGCCCCCAGTATATATATGTCTTCGGCATTGTGCCCCCAGTATAAATGTGTTCGCCATTGTGCCTCCAGTATATATATGTCTTCGGCATTGTGCCCCCAGTATAAATGTGTTCGCCATTGTGCCCCCAGTATATATATGTCTTCCCCATTGTGCCCCCAGTATATATGTCTTCGGCATTGTGCCCCCAGTATATATATGTCTTCCCCATTCGCCATCAGATGGGTGCACTCATGTCTATATGGCTGTCATTGATTTCAGTGGGGTCCATCGGCTGTAACCGTGTGAATAGCCCCATAGACTTTAATAGATTCTGAAAACGTGTGAATGAGTCCTAAGGGGAAGGAACTGACCATGATGGGAGTGATAATGAGTCCTAAGGGGAAGGGACTGACCATGATGGGAGTGATAATGAGTCCTAAGGGGAAGTAACTGACCATGATGGGAGTGATAATGAGACCTAAGGGAAGGAACTGACCATGATGGGAGTGATAATGAGTCCTAAGGGGAAGGAACTGACCATGATGGGAGTGATAATGAGTCCTAAGGGGAAGGGACTGACCATGATGGGAGTGATAATGAGTCCTAAGGGGAAGGAACTGACCATGATGGGAGTGATAATGAGTCCTAAGGGGAAGGAACTGACCATGATGGGAGTGATAATGAGTCCTAAGGAGAATGAACTGACCATGATGGGAGTGATAATGAGTCCTAAGGGAAAGGAACTGACCATGATGGGAGTGATAATGAGTCCTAAGGAGAATGAACTGACCATGATGGGAGTGATAATGAGTCCTAAGGGGAATGAACTGTCCATGATGGGAGTGATAATGAGTCCTAAGGGGAAGGGACTGACCATGATGGGAGTGATAATGAGTCCTAAGGGGAAGGAACTGACCATGATGGGAGTGATAATGAGTCCTAAGGGGAAGGAACTGACCATGATGGGAGTGATAATGAGTCCTAAGGGAAAGGAACTGACCATGATGGGAGTGATAATGAGTCCTAAGGGGAAGGAACTGACCATGATGGGAGTGATAATGAGTCCTAAGGAGAATGAACTGACCATGATGGGAGTGATGGAACATGAGAGCAGGACAGCCATGCGGGGAGGGTGCAGATGGCGCCAGTGATGTGTCGGGATAGCGCTCTCCTGGCTGTAACCCCGCAGCGGGCCATGATGTTATCTCTGCACCTGTTGTGTCTCTCTTCAGATTCGTGTCACCGGGACGGTTGCCCCCAGCCTCCATCTTGTCCTCCTGACCTTGAATACAGCACCTGCGCGCCATGTCCGATGACCTGCTCTGACCTGACCAGTAACAGGGTCTGCCCGAATGACGAGCCCTGTGTGTCTGGTGAGAGTGGGGGAGGGCAGTCTGATCCTGCCATGTCAGGTCTCATACGTGTTTCATTAACCCTTCCTGTACCCGGTCAGGATGCCGCTGTCCGGACGGATATTTGTTAGACGGCATGAATCACTGTGTACGGCCAGCGGAGTGTCCGTGTGAGGTGGACGGCGTCACCTACTGGCCAGGGCAGCTGGTCAAAGCGAACTGCCAGATCTGCACCTGTCAGGACGGGGAAATGAAGCGGTGCCGGCAGAACCCCGAGTGTCACGGTCAGTACCTGGGATGCTGGGTGGAGTAGTCACTGAATACAGGGGAGGTAATCAGCTAGAGTCAGGGCTAGAACCAGACGTGGGGGTCTGGGCTAGAACCAGATGTGGGGGTCAGTGGCTAGAACCAGACGTGGGGGTCAGGGCTAGAACCGGATGTGGGGGTCAGTGGCTAGAACCAGACGTGGGGGTCAGTGGATAGAGCCGGATGTGGGGGTCAGTGGTTAGAGCCGGATGTGGGGGTCAGTGGATAGAGCCGGATGTGGGGGTCAGTGGTTAGAGCCGGATGTGGGGGTCAGTGGCTAGAGCCGGATGTGGGGCCAGTGGTTAGAGCCGGATGTGGGGTCAGTGGCTAGAGCCGGATGTGGGGTCAGTGGCTAGAGCCGGATGTGGGGTCAGTGGTTAGAGCCAGATGTGGGGGTCAGTGGCTAGAGCCGATGTGGGGGTCAGTGGTTAGAGCCAGATGTGGGGGTCAGTGGCTAGAGCCGGATGTGGGGCCAGTGGCTAGAGCCGGATGTGGGGTCAGTGGCTAGAACCAGATGTGGGGGTCAGTGGTTAGGAGCCGGATGTGGAGGGCCAGTGGCTAAAGCCGGATGTGGGGGTCAGTGGCTAGAGCCGGATGTGGGGGTCAGTGGCTAGAGCCGGATGTGTGGGGTCAGTGGCTAGAGCCGGATGTGGGGGTCAGTGGTTAGAGCCGGATGTGGGGGTCAGTGGATAGAGCCGGATGTGGGGGTCAGTGGTTAGAGCTGGATGTGGGGGTCAGTGGCTAGAGCCGGATGTGGGGGTCAGTGGTTAGAGCCGGATGTGGGGGCCAGTGGCTAGAGCCGGATGTGGGGGTCAGTGGCTAGAACCGATGTGGGGGTCAGTGGCTAGAGCCGAATGTGGGGGTCAGTGGCTAGAGCCGGAATGTGGGGTCAGTGGCTGGAGCCGGATGTGGGGTCAGTGGTTAGAGCCGGATGTGGGGGGCAGTGGATAGAGCCGGATGTGGGGGTCAGTGGCTAGAGCCGGATGTGGGGGTCAGTGGTTAGAGCCGGATGTGGGGGTCAGTGGCTAGAGCCGGATGTGGGGGTCAGTGGCTAGAACCGGATGTGGGGGTCAGTGGCTAGAGCCGGATGTGGGGGTCAGTGGCTAGAGCCGGAATGTGGGGGTCAGTGGCTGGAGCCGGATGTGGGGGTCAGTGGTTAGAGCCGGATGTGGGGGGCAGTGGATAGAGCCGGATGTGGGGGTCAGTGGCTATAGTCGGATGTGGGGGGCAGTGGCTAGAGCCGGATGTGGGGGTCAGTGGCTAGCTCTGGATGTGGGGGTCAGTGGCTAGAGCCGGATGTGGGGGGCAGTGGCTAGAGCCAGATGTGGGGGTCAGTGGCTAGAGCCGGATGTGGGGGTCAATGGTCTAGAGCCGGATGTGGGGGTCAGTGGTTAGAGCCGGATGTGGGGGTCAGTGGCTAGAGCCGGATGTGGGGGCCAGTGGTTAGAGCCGGATGTGGGGGTCAGTGGTTAGAGCCAGATGTGGGGGTCAGTGGCTAGAGCCGGATGTGGGGGTCAGTGGCTAGAGCCGGATGTGGGGGGCAGTGGCTAGCCTGGATGTGGGGGTCAGTGGCTAGAGCCAGATGTGGGGGTCAGTGGCTAGAGCCGGATGTGGGGGGCAGTGGCTATAGCCGGATGTGGGGGTCAGTGGTTAGAGCCGGATGTGGGGGTCAATGGATAGAGCCGGATGTGGGGGGCAGTGGCTGGAGCCGGATGTGGGGGCAGTGGCTGGAGCCGGATGTGGGGGTCAGTGGCTAGAGCCAGATGTGGGTGTCAGTGGCTAGAGCCGGATGTGGGGGGCAGTGGCTGTACCTTGTGTGTATTGTGTGCTGTGACATTTGCTGTCTGTTTTTGCAGTGCACTGCGGCTGGTCCGCCTGGTCCCCCTGGGGGGAATGTTTGGGTCCATGTGGGGTGCAGAGTATACAGTGGTCCTTTCGCAGTCCCAACAACCCCAGCAAGCACGGTAACGGGAAGCAGTGTCGGGGAATCTACCGCAAGGCACGCAGGTAACCATCCAATCCCCAATCAGCCCCAGGTTATAGGACTCTGGCTGCCATGAGCTGTACTACAGGTGACCGTTCAGCTGAGGGCTCTCTGGCATATAAAGGGTTAATTACTGATGAGTATTGTGACCCATATGTCTGAAGTCCTAGTGGTGAGAGAGACTCATGAACCAATTGACTGGAGTCAGACAGGCCATCCTTCTCGTCCCCCAGATCTCCTCCGTATTCTGGGCCAGGATAACTAGGGTCTCCTCCACCGCCGACACCAGGTCATTGTAATGGGCCCCCTCCACCGCCGACACCAGGTCATTGTAATGGGCTCCTCCCACCGCTGACACCAGGTCATTGTAATGGGCCGCCCCACCGCTGACACCGGGTCATTGTAATGGGCCGCCCCACCGCTGACACCGGGTCATTGTAATGGGCCGCCCCACCGCTGACACCAGGTCATTGTAATGGGCTCCCTCCACCGCTGACACGGGGTCATTGTAATGGGCTCCCTCCACCGCTGACACGGGGTCATTGTAATGGGCTCCTTCCACCGCTGACACCGGGTCATTGTAGCCCTCACCCTTCTCCCTATGAACCATCATTGTGAGGTTCGGGGCCCGTCTTGTATCTTTCTCTGCTGATCCTCAGGTGTCAGACTGCTCCGTGTGAAGCTTGTACTCATCATGGGAGGACACACAACATCGGAGAGCGCTGGAAGTCTGGGGAGTGCCACGTGTGCCAGTGTCTGCCCAATCTCACCATTCAGTGCTCCCACTTCTGCCAGTTTAGTAATCCAGGCTGCCCCGAGGTGAGTGTCTCTTCCGCACTGCCATGGATAGGCCGATATCATGAGCACAGCAGATGGCAGAGGTTCCTTACCTCGTGTGTTCCATGTTTTCCAGGATCAGCTTCTGGTCCAGGGATCTGGGGACTCTTGTTGCTTCTGTTCAGGTCAGTCTATGGTTGGAGGCTGGTGTGAAGCAGATAATGAGAGTTATCCTGCATTTTTCACTGTGTTCCCCGATGTTCCTTCATGACATCTCCATCTACTGAGTCCCAGACTCATCATCTCCTCAGAAGACATCCATGATTTCTATGGTGCCTCATGGGTGAGGTTTACATCTCAGGATGTAGATGCCTCCCTCATGGAGCAGTCATCAGCCATCATCCTCTAAGGGGTCCCATGAAATGTCCCTGATATAAGAAGGTCACCCTCAATGCTTTCATATCCTCAGCTACTAATGGAACTGAAGCCACCAACCCAAGTCCTACAGCTCTGCCCAGCACTCCTCTCCCAGCTCTGGTAACCTACCCCACACCGCCAGCTGGAGGTAAGTAGTCATGTGCAGTGGGTGGCCATGTGTCTTCTCTTCTGTATTCGATAATCACTCACCCTCTCTTCACAGGAGATTGTTACACGCCCCTGAGGATCTCGCTTCTACCTCGCAGCAGCTTCACGGCCTCCTCACAAGTCCCTGAGCACCCGCCGTACACAGCCCCACTCAACCAGGTCTCTCTAGGTATGGAGCTCCAAGGATGGAGCCCCCAGGACGATGACTACCCCAGTCCTCCCTCCAGATCACCTTATCTCCAGATTGACCTGCAGAGGCGGTGGAACGTTACTGGTATGTGAGCGCTCTCCTCTGGATAGTCCCAGTCTAGGATGATGTGATATGTCCAGGGAGTCTTGTCTGAAGCTCGTATGTTCTCCCGTGGTCCTGGGTGGTGGGACTTGTGATATCTTCTCTGCGTTTGTCTTCTGTGTGTCCTGCTTGATCTCTGGGCTTGTGAGATCTGATGTTGATGGGTTCGTTCCCATCGGCTGGTTGGTCATGTGACCTGCGTTCCATTTTCCCGCTCCGCTTCCCTATATATCCGTGGACTGTCGTCTCGTGTGTCATATGAAGCCCGGTCTGTGTCGTCATGTCAGACTCTGACATCTCATGTGTTGCAGGGATTGTCACACAAGGCGCCGGCTCCTCCGGTTTCTTTGTCACTCGTTTTGAAGTCCAATTCAGTTTGGACAAGAAGATCTGGTACAACTACAGCGAGACGGAGAGCGACCGCGAGCCGAAGACCAAGGTATGGGTGAGACACACACATGGGTGTAGCTATAGGGGGTGCAGAGGTAGCAGTCGCTACCGGGTCCAGGAGCCTGAGGGGCCCAAAGACCCTTGTGCCACATAAGAAGACACACAAGGCACTGAGGGAAGGGGGCCCAAGCTGAACTCTTGCACCAGGGCCCATGAGCCCTTAGCTACGCCCCTGGACACACAGCACCCAACAGCTCCATAGCGTCCCTTACCTCATACCACGTATTCTACCGCCACAGTACCACAGCAGTCCATGGTACAGCAGTCCAGCCTCACCGACCTGTAATACTAGACATAACCCAAGGGGTGGCGCTGTCTATGGAAGATAGCCGCCATGTTTTTCTCATCCTGTACAACCCCTTTATGTGTATGGAGCACACATTCCTCACCAGGGAGGGAGAAAGGGACAAAGACCCATGAGCTTCTACAGAGTACAGAGAGGAAAGGTGTGAGAAGGTGCAGCATGGTGGACAGTTTTGTACCTCATGGCCTCTAGTGATGTATGTTCTTCCCCATGTAGATTTTCCAGGGTAACTTTGATGACTCCACACCGGTGGCCACGCGCTTTGAGGCAGTGATTGCAGCTCAGTACATCCGCATCCTTCCCCAGGATTATCATGGCCGAATATTCCTGCGCCTGGAGCTGCTGGGCTGCGGAGAAGGTAAGATGCGTAGACCACTATGCGTAGACCACCGTGTAAGCCCTGGTCACATGAAGGGGTTGACGTCCTGTGCATGGAGATCAGAGGAAGTGCAGCACCCGAGATGGGTATGCAGAACAGGGGCCCCTCCATTAACTCAGAACCAAGGTCTCCCAATCCTGGCGGGCCCCGAGGGGTCTGATAGGGTGGGTCCTTTTGTATCACTGACCCCTGTTCTCTCCACAGTGTCCATCACACCCACCGCGCCCCCCGGTCACCAGTGTAAGGCGGGGCAGTTCCAGTGTCACAATGGCCGCTGTGTCTCGGCCGGACCGCACGGCGTTGTCTGTAATGGCGTCAATGACTGTGGAGACCGATCGGACGAGATTTACTGTGGTAATGTATTCAGGAGCCGAGGGGGGCCAAAGGGGGGAGAGACCCCGTCCTCCTGATGGGGGGAACACCATTAACACAGATCTGGGGGGGTTGACTCTGGAGACCATATACCTACACCGACTCTCCCGGCAGGCACCGCGCCGTCGCCCCTGTCTCCAGCCAAGTGGGGCTGCCATCGCTCCCAGTTTTACTGCAAAACCTCCGGCAGCTGCATCGAGGGGTCTCAGCGCTGTGACGGCCACCAGGACTGCTCGGACGGGGCGGACGAGGTCGGATGTGTCTCCTGGACTCCTACCACGACATGGAGGTGAGGAGCAAAGGCGAGGAGGTGGCACCCGGGGGGCGAGGGGCCCTAAACTCCTGACACTCTGCTACCTTACTCTCTTCAGGGTCAATACATCTGGAGCGGAGACTCCTGCCTGGACCAAGAGTCCCACCCCACCACGTGGACCAGGGTCAGTCGACGAAGAAGAGGTCAGTAATGACTCCAAAATGCTCTGTCACAGGGCCCCCAGTAAGACCACAATACCAGCCACAAAGGGCCCCCCGCAGACCACAGTACCAGCCACAGTGTCCCCAGTACAAACCATAGTGCTAGACACAGTGTCCCCAGTACAAACCATAGTGCTAGACACAGTGTCCCCAGTACAAACCATAGTGCTAGACACAGTGTCCCCAGTACAAACCATAGTTCTAGACATAGTGCCCCCAGTACAAACCATAGTGCTAGACACAGTGCCCCCAGTACAAACCATAGTGCTAGACACAGTGCCCCCAGTACAAACCATAGTGCTAGACACAGTGCCCCCAGTACAAACAATAGTGCTAGACACAGTGCCCCCAGTACAAACCATAGTGCTAGACACAGTGTCCCCAGTACAAACCATAGTGCTAGACACAGTGTCCCCAGTACAAACCATAGTGCTAGACACAGTGTCCCCAGTACAAACCATAGTGCTAGACACAGTGTCCCCAGTACAAACCATAGTGCTAGACACAGTGTCCCCAGTACAAACCATAGTGCTAGACACAGTGTCCCCAGTACAAACCATAGTGCTAGACACAGTGTCCCCAGTACAAACCATAGTGCTAGACACAGTGCCCCAGTACAAACCATAGTGCTAGACACAGTGTCCCCAGTACAAACCATAGTGCTAGACACAGTGTCCCCAGTACAAACCATAGTGCTAGACACAGTGCCCCCAGTACAAACCATAGTGCTAGACACAGTGTCCCCAGTACAAACCATAGTGCTAGACACAGTGCCCCCAGTACAAACCATAGTGCTAGACACAGTGTCCCCAGTACAAACCATAGTGCTAGACACAGTGTCCCCAGTACAAACCATAGTGCTAGACACAGTGTCCCCAGTACAAACCATAGTGCTAGACACAGTGTCCCCAGTACAAACCATAGTGCTAGACACAGTGTCCCCAGTACAAACCATAGTGCTAGACACAGTGTCCCCAGTACAAACCATAGTGCTAGACACAGTGTCCCCAGTACAAACCATAGTGCTAGACACAGTGCCCCCAGTACAAACCATAGTGCTAGACACAGTGTCCCCAGTACAAACCATAGTGCTAGACACAGTGTCCCCAGTACAAACCATAGTGCTAGACACAGTGTCCCCAGTACAAACCATAGTGCTAGACACAGTGTCCCCAGTACAAACCATAGTGCTAGACACAGTGTCCCCAGTACAAACCATAGTGCTAGACACAGTGCCCCCAGTACAAACCATAGTGCTAGACACAGTGTCCCCAGTACAAACCATAGTGCTAGACACAGTGTCCCCAGTACAAACCATAGTGCTAGACACAGTGTCCCCAGTACAAACCATAGTGCTAGACACAGTGCCCCCAGTACAAACCATAGTGCTAGACACAGTGTCCCCAGTACAAACCATAGTGCTAGACACAGTGTCCCCAGTACAAACCATAGTGCTAGACACAGTGTCCCCAGTACAAACCATAGTGCTAGACACAGTGTCCCCAGTACAAACCATAGTGCTAGACACAGTGTCCCCAGTACAAACCATAGTGCTAGACACAGTGTCCCCAGTACAAACCATAGTGCTAGACACAGTGTCCCCAGTACAAACCATAGTGCTAGACACAGTGTCCCCAGTACAAACCATAGTGCTAGACACAGTGCCCCCAGTACAAACCATAGTGCTAGACACAGTGTCCCCAGTACAAACCATAGTGCTAGACACAGTGCCCCCAGTACAAACCATAGTGCTAGACACAGTGTCCCCAGTACAAACCATAGTGCTAGACACAGTGTCCCCAGTACAAACCATAGTGCTAGACACAGTGTCCCCAGTACAAACCATAGTGCTAGACACAGTGTCCCCAGTACAAACCATAGTGCTAGACACAGTGTCCCCAGTACAAACCATAGTGCTAGACACAGTGTCCCCAGTACAAACCATAGTGCTAGACACAGTGCCCCCAGTACAAACCATAGTGCTAGACACAGTGTCCCCAGTACAAACCATAGTGCTAGACACAGTGCCCCCAGTACAAACCATAGTGCTAGACACAGTGTCCCCAGTACAAACCATAGTGCTAGACACAGTGCCCCCAGTACAAACCATAGTGCTAGACACAGTGCCCCCAGTACAAACCATAGTGCTAGACACAGTGTCCCCAGTACAAACCATAGTGCTAGACACAGTGTCCCCAGTACAAACCATAGTGCTAGACACAGTGTCCCCAGTACAAACCATAGTGCTAGACACAGTGCCCCCAGTACAAACCATAGTGCTAGACACAGTGTCCCCAGTACAAACCATAGTGCTAGACACAGTGCCCCAGTACAAACCATAGTGCTAGACACAGTGCCCCCAGTACAAACCATAGTGCTAGACACAGTGTCCCCAGTACAAACCATAGTGCTAGACACAGTGTCCCCAGTACAAACCATAGTGCTAGACACAGTGTCCCCAGTACAAACCATAGTGCTAGACACAGTGCCCCCAGTACAAACCATAGTGCTAGACACAGTGTCCCCAGTACAAACCATAGTGCTAGACACAGTGTCCCCAGTACAAACCATAGTGCTAGACACAGTGTCCCCAGTACAAACCATAGTGCTAGACACAGTGCCCCCAGTACAAAACCATAGTGCTAGACACAGTGTCCCCTAGTACAAACCATAGTGCTAGACACAGTGTCCCCAGTACAAACCATAGTGCTAGACACAGTGTCCCCAGTACAAACCATAGTGCTAGACACAGTGCCCCCAGTACAAACCATAGTGCTAGACACAGTGTCCCCAGTACAAACCATAGTGCTAGACACAGTGCCCCCAGTACAAACCATAGTGCTAGACACAGTGTCCCCAGTACAAACCATAGTGCTAGACACAGTGTCCCCAGTACAAACCATAGTGCTAGACACAGTGTCCCCAGTACAAACCATAGTGCTAGACACAGTGCCCCCAGTACAAACCATAGTGCTAGACACAGTGTCCCCAGTACAAACCATAGTGCTAGACACAGTGTCCCCAGTACAAACCATAGTGCTAGACACAGTGTCCCCAGTACAAACCATAGTGCTAGACACAGTGCCCCCAGTACAAACCATAGTGCTAGACACAGTGTCCCCAGTACAAACCATAGTGCTAGACACAGTGCCCCCAGTACAAACCATAGTGCTAGACACAGTGCCCCCAGTACAAACCATAGTGCTAGACACAATGCCCCCAGTACAAACCATAGTGCTAGACACAGTGTCTCCAGTACAAACCATAGTGCTAGACACAGTGCCCCCAGTACAAACCATAGGGCTAGACACAGTGTCTCCAGTACAAACCATATTGCTAGACACAGTGTCGCCAGTACAAACCATAGTTCTAGACACAGTGCCCCCAGTACAAACCATAGGGCTAGACACAGTGTCTCCAGTACAAACCATATTGCTAGACACAGTGTCGCCAGTACAAACCATAGTTCTAGACACAGTGCCCCCAGTACAAACCATAGTGCTAGACACAGTGCCCCCAGTACAAACCATAGTGCTAGACACAGTGTCCCCAGTACAAACCATAGTGTTAGACACAGTGTCCCCAGTACAAACCATAGTGCTAGACACAGTGCCCCCAGTACAAACCATAGTGCTAGACACAGTGCCCCCAGTACAAACCATAGGGCTAGACATAGTGTCTCCAGTACAAACCATAGTGCTAGACACAGTGCCCCCAGTACAAACCATAGTGCTAGACATAGTGTCCCCAGTACAAACCATAGTGCTAGACACAGTGCCCCCAGTACAAACCATAGTGCTAGACAATGTCCCAGTACAAGCCATAGTGCTAGACACAGTGTCCCCAGTACAAACCATAGTGTTAGACACAGTGTCCCCAGTACAAACCATAGTGCTAGACACAGTGTCCCCAGTACAAACCATAGTGCTAGACATAGTGTCCCCAGTACAAACCATAGTGCTAGACACAGTGCCCCCAGTACAAACCATAGTGCTAGACACAGTGTCCCCAGTACAAACCATAGTGCTAGACACAGTGTCCCCAGTACAAACCATAGTGCTAGACATAGTGTCCCCAGTACAAACCATAGTGCTAGACACAATGCCCCCAGTACAAACCATAGTGTTAGACACAGTGTCCCCAGTACAAACCATAGTGCTAGACACATTGTCCCCAGTACAAACCATAGTGTTAGACACAGTGTCCCCAGTACAAACCATAGTGCTAGACACAGTGTCTCCAGTACAAACCATAGTGCTAGACACAGTGCCCCCAGTACAAACCATAGTGTTAGACACAGTGTCCCCAGTACAAACCATAGTGCTAGACACAGTGTCCCCAGTACAAACCATAGTGTTAGACAGTGTCCCCAGTACAAACCATAGTGCCAGACAGTGTCCCCAGTACAAACCATAGTGCTAGACAGTGCCCCCAGTACAAACCATAGTGCTAGACACAGTGTCCCCAGTACAAACCATAGTGTTAGACACAGTGTCCCCAGTACAAACCATAGTGCTAGACACAGTGCCCCCGTACAAACCATAGTGCTAGACACAGTGTCCCCAGTACAAACCATAGTGCTAGACACAGTGCCCCCAGTACAAACCATAGTACTAGACACAGTGTCCCCAGTACAAACCATAGTGCTAGACAGTGTCCCCAGTACAAACCATAGTGCTAGACACAGTGCCCCCAGTACAAACCATAGTGCTAGACACAGTGTCCCCAGTACAAACCATAGTGCTAGACATAGTGCCCCCAGTATAAACCATAGTTCTAGACACAGTGTCCCCAGTACAAACCATAGTTCTAGACACAGTGCCCCCAGTACAAACCATAGTGCTAGACACAGTGTCCCCAGTACAAACCATAGTGCTAGACACAGTGCCCCCAGTACAAACCATAGTGCTAGACACAGTGCCCCCAGTACAAACCATAGTGCTAGGCACAGTGCCCCTAGTACAAACCATAGTGCCAGACACAGTGTCCCCAGTACAAACCATAGTGCCAGACACAGTGTCCCCAGTACAAACCATAGTGCTAGACACAGTGCCCCCAGTACAAACCATAGTGCTAGACACAGTGCCCCCAGTACAAACCATAGTGCTAGACACAGTGCCCCCAGTACAAACCATAGTGCTAGACACAGTGCCCCCAGTACAAACCATAGGGCTAGACATAGTGTCTCCAGTACAAACCATAGTGCTAGACACAGTGTCCCCAGTACAAACCATAGTGCTAGACATAGTGCCCCCAGTACAAACCATAGTGCTAGACACAATGCCCCCAGTACAAACCATAGTGTTAGACACAGTGTCCCCAGTACAAACCATAGTGCTAGACACAGTGTCCCCAGTACAAACCATAGTGTTAGACACAGTGTCCCCAGTACAAACCATAGTGCTAGACACAGTGTCTCCAGTACAAACCATAGTGCTAGACACAGTGCCCCCAGTACAAACCATAGTGCTAGACATAGTGTCCCCAGTACAAACCATAGTGCTAGACACAGTGTCCCCAGTACAAACCATAGTGCTAGACACAATGCCCCCAGTACAAACCATAGTGCTAGACACAGTGTCCCCAGTACAAACCATAGTGCTAGACACAGTGTCCCCAGTACAAACCATAGTTCTAGACACAGTGCCCCCAGTACAAACCATAGTGCTAGACACAGTGTCCCCAGTACAAACCATAGTGCTAGACACAGTGCCCCCAGTACAAACCATAGTGCTAGACACAGTGTCCCCAGTACAAACCATAGTTCTAGACACAGTGCCCCCAGTACAAACCATAGTGCTAGACACAGTGTCCCCAGTACAAACCATAGTGCTAGACACAGTGCCCCCAGTACAAACCATAGTTCTAGACACAGTGCTCCCAGTACAAACCATAGTGCTAGACACAGTGCCCCCAGTACAAACCATAGTGCTAGACACAGTGCCCCTAGTACAAACCATAGTGCTAGACACAGTGCCCCCAGTACAAACCATAGTGCTAGACACAGTGCCCCCAGTACAAACCATAGTGCTAGACACAGTGTCCCCAGTACAAACCATAGTGCTAGACACAGTGCCCCCAGTACAAACCATAGTGCTAGACACAGTGCCCCCAGTACAAACCATAGTGCTAGACACAGTGCCCCCAGTACAAACCATAGTGCTAGACACAGTGCCCCCAGTACAAACCATAGTGCCAGACACAGTGTCTCCAGTACAAACCATATTGCTAGACACAGTGTCCCCAGTACAAACCATAGTTCTAGACACAGTGCCCCCAGTACAAACCATAGTGCTAGACACAGTGCCCCCAGTACAAACCATAGTGCTAGACACAGTGTCCCCAGTACAAACCATAGTGTTAGACACAGTGTCCCCAGTACAAACCATAGTGCTAGACACAGTGTCCCCAGTACAAACCATAGTGCTAGACACAGTGCCCCCAGTACAAACCATAGTACTAGACACAGTGTCCCCAGTACAAACCATAGTGCTAGACAGTGTCCCCAGTACAAACCATAGTGCTAGACACAGTGCCCCCAGTACAAACCATAGTGCTAGACACAGTGTCTCCAGTACAAACCATATTGCTAGACACAGTGCCCCCAGTACAAACCATAGTGCTAGACCCAGTGCCCCCAGTACAAACCATAGTGTTAGACACAGTGTCCCCAGTACAAACCATAGTGCTAGACACAGTGTCCCCAGTACAAACCATAGTGCTAGACACAGTGTCCCCAGTACAAACCATAGTGCTAGACACAGTGTCCCCAGTACAAACCATAGTGTTAGACACAGTGTCCCCAGTACAAACCATAGTGCTAGACACAGTGTCCCCAGTACAAACCATAGTGCTAGACACAGTGTCCCCAGTACAAACCATAGTGCTAGACACAGTGCCCCCAGTACAAACCATAGTGCTAGACACAGTGTCCCCAGTACAAACCATAGTGCCAGACACAGTGTCTCCAGTACAAACCATAGTGCTAGACACAGTGCCCCCAGTACAAACCATAGTGCCAGACACAGTGCCCCCAGTACAAACCATAGTGCTAGACACAGTGCCCCCAGTACAAACCATAGTGCTAGACACAGTGCCCCCAGTACAAACCATAGTGCTAGACACAGTGTCCCCAGTACAAACCATAGTGCTAGACACAGTGTCTCCAGTACAAACCATAGTGCTAGACACAGTGCCCCCAGTACAAACCATAGTGCTAGACACAGTGTCCCCAGTACAAAACATAGTGCTAGACACAGTGTCCCCAGTACAAACCATAGTGCTAGACACAGTGCCCCCAGTACAAACCATAGTGCTAGACAGTGTCCCCAGTACAAACCATAGTGCTAGACACAGTGTCCCCAGTACAAACCATAGTGCTAGACACAGTGCCCCCAGCACAAACCATAGTGCTAGACACAGTGCCCCCAGTACAAACCATAGTGCTAGACACAGTGTCCCCAGTACAAACCATAGTGTTAGACACAGTTCCCCCAGTACAGACCACACTGCCAGTCACAATGCCCCCAGTACAGACCAAAGCACTAGTCTCTAGGGCTATAAGGGACCAGTGACCGATGAGCGGCAGGTCAATGTCGTCTTGTCACTGTCCACGTTTTCTGTTATAGGGACCATCAGGAACGGATCAGTCCAGGGTTCCCGGAGCAGAGATATTAACTCCACCTGGTAAATGGACATTATAGGATCCAGCAGCCTGAAGTGTGTGGGCGAGAGCCACCAATGTCTGGTTTGATTGGCATGGGGCGTCTCTGGGCGCGCGAGATGTGTGGTCCATCAGTGGAGGACCACGGTGCTAGGAGACGTGACTGTGGCGACACTGGATTTAGAGGAATGATTGTCGGGAATCCTAAGTCATCGAATGTGGAGTCGGAGGAAAGATCAGTTTGGGTTTGTATGGAGGTCCCTGGTGTGAAGCAGGAGGAGCTGGCTGGTAAATGGACATTATAGGATCCAGCAGCCTGAACTGTGTGGGCCAGAGCCACCAATGTCTGGTTTGATTGGCGTGGGGCGTCTCTGGGAGCGCGAGATGTGAAGCGGGAGGAGCTGCTGGTAATCCAGTGTCATCTTCTGCAGGTCCATGCGAGGCTCCCCTGGGATTGGAAGATGGCCGGATACATTACAAGCAGCTGAGCGCGTCCTCTCACAGGGAGAATAACCCACCAGATGCCGGACGGCTGAACATTGTGCCTAACATGTCAGTGCTTGGTTCTGTCCCCACTGCCCGATCCCCTGAAGACGCCAGAGATACTGGCGAAACATGTCGGGGGCAGCGTTTGAGGGATTTGTAGTGCAGAAGCGTGGCCTCTATCAGAAGGGACTTTAATAATACATAGAGTGATAGGTAGGGATTGTTGGGGAAGAGTCTGTAGCCGGCGCGCGGCTGCCAGCCCCCCTAGCCCACCACCAATGTAATAGCGCAGTGCTACTAACAGCGCTGGTATTCTGACCTGATAAATGAAAAGCGGAGACACGACTGATAGTCTTTAACATTAAAAGCTACGTTTTAGGATTACTACGAAACATATGGTAAAATAAGGCAATTGTGACGCACGGCAGCGACAAGGGGTCCCTTTTAAGATGAGATAAGTCTTTGGTGACACCAGCTGCAGTGAAGCAACAACGGGACAGGGTCCCTTAAAGAAATGGTGTTGGTGGTGCCCAGATGCAGGAATGGCCGAGTGGTATAGGGTGGCCTATAATGTCCCCTAATGTTTTGTGCACATGTCACGGTGCTCCTACCTGGATAAGCTGGAACTCCAGGCACTGTAGTCCGAAGCAGACAAATAGAGGGTAGTTGAATTAGAGGAAGGAGAAATAAATTGAGTCCAAACCTTGTTATGAAGTTCAATAACAGCTTTACTTTCAGTAAACGTTTCTCCAACAGTTTCAGCCTTTGTCTTGGTTCCCAGCAGGCCTCAGCATTAACTCTGGCAGGCAAACACACTAAACTCTGCTACATCCGTTGCTCTCTGGCTCTGCTGTGTTGACAGGCTGACTGAATAACTTTGCTTTAGCTGTCTGCTGCAACTTCTCTCTTTGTAGTCTGACTCTAGCTTAATCCAGGGAACTTTTTCTCTTGGCTTCAGAGGCTCCAAGCTGTGGCCTCCACATCCAGCAGAGCTGAAGGTGCTCTAGCTAGCCTAGACAAGGCATGTCCAGCAGGGATGTGCACCTGCTGCACACCATCTCTTGGAAGGGGGCAAACTGAAACTGACTAACTAGTCCCCTCCCCTCCTTAGAGGGAGAGTTAGAATGGAAAGAAGGATTCCATTCTCTTTAACTGTAGCTCTGCCGTGCTTGCTGCCACCTTCTGGTGAACCAGCTAAATTACATGAATAACAGTTGCAAGGAATAGATATGCGCAGTGCAGTGGACCCAAAATAAATACATAGGATGACATTATATTAGACCATAGGAGACAGTAGCGGGGTGCGGACGTGGTAATGGCACTCCGGGACATTACACAATCACTAGTCTCTATGATGAGTTGCACATATTTACCTTAACGTGCCTTAACATCTGTTTGGGGTCTATGTTTTGTAGTACATGGTTCTGTCCCCATCACATGTGGTAGGAGAGCTGGGGGTGTTACGGATGTGGGGACAGGTGGAGATGGCGCCAGGGAGGTGACATTGACCTGCACTATCTTTCCGTAGCCTGAACATTGTCCCTGGCTGGAGTCCTCTGGATTCGGACAAACATCCCTTCTTCCAGGTGGACTTCCTGCAGCCCACCTTCATCTCCGCCGTCATCACTCAGGGCGGCCGGCAGTCAGGGGGTTACGTCACCAAATATCGCCTGATGTACAGCAATGATGGAAATGTATTCCACAACTACTCCCAGCAGAACCCTCAGGTAAGTGGGCAGCTTGGGTGACCCTGGTGGTGGACAGCGTCTGCTCCGAGATGTCATCCTGCTCCTTATCCTCACCTTGACTCTTCGATCCTTCTCTGTCCTCGGTCTCATCTTGTGTGTTTGCTCTCGTATCAGCTATTCGACGCTAACTCTGACAGTAACACGGTGGTGAGGCGGGAGCTGCGCGGCGTCTTACTGACGCGTTTCCTTCGTGTTCTGCCTGTGGAGTATCACAAGGCCATCTACCTGCGCAGTGAGATCATCGGATGCTCTTATGGTGAGTCTATGCAGAAGATCACTACACATCTCCTGCTACAGATATAAGATCTGACGTGGATAGACAGCAGAGCAGACTTTAGTGCAGCAAACAGCTTAACCAGCAGCTGATAGTATGGAGAAGACGCTACTGTCCCACAGATGACTCCACAGTCACAGCTCAGAAATATTCTGTACAGACAGTGCTCGTATTGGTCGTCCATCACCTTTCTGTGGTTGTGACTTATGGTTACCCTATACTAGAGCCCACAGGACCCCCGGCCACCAGGAGCCCTGGCACAGTCATACTCAGCCTCCCTGGAGAAGTGAAGCCAACTCACTGCAAGCCGGGGGAATTCGAGTGCCGCAGCGGTGAGTGTGTGAACGCCTCAGGATCCATGTGTGATGGGAAGGCTGACTGCCGAGACTTCTCCGATGAGGAAGGATGTGGTAAGACTAAACTCTGAGTGAAGATACAGCGTTAGTGATGGAAGATCAACTTCTGGGTCTCTGACTCCGCAGTCCGGGTCCCCCTCCGTCTCCTCAGTCCGGGTCCCCCTCCGTCTCTTCAGTCCGGGTCCCCCTCCGTCTCTTCAGTCCGGGTCCCCCTCCGTCTCCGCAGTCCCGGTCCCCCTCCGTCTCCTCAGTCCGGGTCCCCCTCCGTCTCCTCAGTCCGGGTCCCCCTCCGTCTCCTCAGTCCGGGTCCCCCTCCGTCTCCGCAGTCCGGGTCCCCCTCCGTCTCCTCAGTCCGGGTCCCCCTCCGTCTCCGCAGTCCGGGTCCCCCTCCGTCTCCGCAGTCCGGGTCCCCCTCCGTCTCCGCAGTCCGGGTCCCCCTCCGTCTCCGCAGTCCGGGTCCCCCTCCGTCTCCGCAATCTGGGTCTCTGTCGGTCTCCGTAGTCTAGTTGAATATAATGCGAGGAATATCAGACATTGTTATGATCTGACTGTCTGTATTTTTATGGCAGGTGTTGTTTCACCGGGGTTGGAGACCACCCTGCCTGGTAAGTTCCTCTCATACCTAGATGTGAACACAGTACTGTGAGGAATATTATAAGCACCACACAGTACAGTGCCATACAGTGCCCAAATACCAGTGCCATACAGTGCCCAAATACCAGTGCCATACAGTGCCACACTAACCATACCATACAGTGCCCAAATACCAGTGCCATGCAGTGCCCAACTACCAGTGCCGTACAGTGCCCAAATACCAGTGCTGTACGGTGCCCAAATACCAGTGCCATACAATGCTCAAATACCAGTGCCATACAGTGCCCAAATACCAGTGCTGTACAGTGCCCAAATACCAGTGCCGTACAGTGCCCAAATACCAGTGCCATACAGTGCACAAATACCAGTGCCGTACAGTGCCCAAATACCAGTGCCATACAGTGCCCAACTACCAGTGCCGTACAGTGCCCAAATACCAGTGCCATACAATGCTCAAATACCAGTGCCATACAGTGCCCAAATACCAGTGCCATACAGTGCCACACTAACCATACCATACAGTTCCCAAATACCAGTGCCATACAGTGCCCAAATACCAGTGCCATGCAGTGCCCAAATACCAGTGCCATACAGTGCCCAAATACCAGTGCCATACAGTGCCCAAATACCAGTGCCATACAGTGCCCAAATACCAGTGCTGTACAGTGCCCAAATACCAGTGCCATACAGTGCTCAAATACCAGTGCCATACAGTGTCCAAATACCAGTGCCATACAGTGCCCAAATACCAGTGCCATACAGTGCCCAAATACCAGTGCCATACAGTGCCCAAATACCAGTGCCATACAGTGCCACACTAACCATACCATACAGTGCCCAAATACCAGTGCCATGCAGTGCCCAAATACCTGTGCCATACAGTGCCCAAATACCAGTGCCATACAGTGCCCAAATACCAGTGCCGTACAGTGCCCAAATACCAGTGCCATACAGTGCCCAACTACTAGTGCCGTACAGTGCCCAAATACCAGTGCCATACAATGCTCAAATACCAGTGCCATACAGTGCCACACTAACCATACCATACAGTTCCCAAATACCAGTGCCATACAGTGCCCAAATACCAGTGCCATACAGTGCCCAAATACCAGTGCCATACAGTGCTCAAATACCAGTGCCATACAGTGCTCAAATACCAGTGCCATACAGTGCTCAAATACCAGTGCCATACAGTGCCACACTAACCATACCATACAGTGCCCAAATACCACCATAGAGTGCACAAATAATAGTATAGTAATACAGTACTTGTCCACTGATATACAAGTAATATTTAGATCCATGGTGGTCACAGGATTTGGGTGCAGAGTCTTCTGTGGCGCCCTCTTCAGTAAGAGTGATACCTCCAAGGGCGTCTCTTCCTCCGGATCACTCTTCAGTCAGGATCTTATAGTCTAAACCTCCAGCAGTCACTGATAATGGTGGTCAGGGATGTGGGCTATACTGGGATGTACTGGGATTCTAATGTAGACCTGCCAAACTGTAGAGAGATAAAGCTTCACCTGCCGTGCACTGCTCTACGGCATCTCAGCATCATTTATAACCGCGTACGCGAGGCACTCTGCACATGATTTGACTACTCACCATGTCACGGTGGCCTCGTTTGAGTGGGTCCCTAATTTGGTGCAGCGCCACATGACAACCACTGGCAGCCCAAGAGCACCCCTGCTGTCAGGATAAGCCCTCTGGGCCCCACGACCCCCAGGCACAGCATCAGAGCCTCCATGCAGCACTGCACAGTGTGAACAGATGGCAGAAGCTCACCCTTCCATGTGGTCTCCAGACTGAGGCTGAGCAGTGGATTAAGCCTAATTAGCCATCTCATGGAAGAGCTTCTGAGATCTGTATCACATGGGGCAGCATGCATGGAGGCTGCGGTGCCTGTGGGCTAGTGGGGCCCAGGGCCCAGGAAGCTTGTGGACGTATTCATAAATGATGCTGAGAAGCCACAGATCAGTACCGGCAGGGGGTGTGCGTCCTGGGACTTTCTCTACAGCTTGGATCACATAGACTTCCGTCTCTTGTGTTTTGTTTGGCTACATCCACCATGGAAGATAGCCATCATCCTCACACACAACCCACTCATGTGTCTCCCACAGAATTACCCACCTCACTTATGGACCGTTCAGCCTCTCCTGGGAGTGGGCAACCGCCCGGCTCTCCATTCCCTGGATACTCTGGAGAACCCGGAATATATTATCAGTCTCAGCCAACTGGACGTCCTGGTATAATCAGCGCAAAGCCCGAGCAGAGGATGACTCTAGCTGGGACCGATACAGCTCAACCGGGCCTACAGGAAGAACATCACGTCAGTGGAAAACCTGGAATCAGAGTCCCAGAAGGTCCTGAGCAAACACTGGAATCTGCATCCAGGAGTCCAAAACATTCCCTGGTGTCACCTGGTTCTATGGGACCTACTGGAACGATTCCTCCACAAGCAGTGACTACAGATAGACCAACCAGTAGAGCAATGATGGCTGCAGTCACATTTACAAGAGGGGCCATACCCGGAGCTCCTGGTCTTCGCCCCAATGAATTCCAAATCGGCACTCCTGGACTGGCCACTCCTTTTGCTGGTAAGGACACAACGACATTGGACACAAATGTAGATGACGGTTCCTCACACACAGGTTTTCCAGGATTAAATATAGACCCTGGAGTGACAGGATGGAGACCTCCTGGACCTGGTGAAGATATTTTATATCACACCACATCACCTGGTGGTGACGGTGTAACTTATCCTCCATCCGGGGTAAGGACCGACCATCTGGGTCTACCCGTGGAGAGCTTAAGTCTTACAGCACAAACGCAGAGTAGGTCCGGTGGCCAAATAACCAAAGAACCACCAACTGGGATCCCTGAATTAGCCTCTAGACAAAGCCTTGGAGAAAGGTCTTCATCAAGCCAAGGCTGGTCCTCAATATATGGCCAGTCAGGTCCTACGTCTTCCCCCTTGTCATTTACTGGGGTGGAGACCCTTACCTCTACACTGAGAACTAGAGGCAGTGAGGATTCAGGGCTGAGGCCCGATCTCTTTGTTCTTCCGGATGGACATCATTCTAGCTTGAAGCCTGGTTCTGGTACAGTCCTGATTTGGAAGGAGCCCATTGAGGTTCCACCAGAAGGAGGCCGTGAAGGACATCGTGTTGTTCATACGTATGAAGGTTTGTATAACGTCCTGTTCTAGATTATTCTTCTATAGGCTCTCAGACTGCATCTAAGAAGAGCTTTATGTTTAGGTAGATCTTTTAAAATGTCCGCCCCCCCCCATAGGATGAGAAAGACTGTTCTTCTCATTCTTATCGGATCATTGACCTGCACCAAGAAGAACCCCAATTGGGACCCAAATTATTGGCAAGTTACTTGAGTGCAACTGCGTAGTTTCTCTCTTCCGTCATCTCTGGGCTATCTGTGAGACTTACTAGAAAGAAGCTAACCATTGGAGGTCTTACACTCCAGTCACATCTAAAGCTGCATACACGTATCTGCTGACCGCCACTTGGAACCCCTCAGCATTGCGCTGAAGGACACAACACACCTCACACTGTACTCGAAAAGCCAGCAGGGGGCAGGTGTGTGGTGTGAGGCCCTGCAGCCTGATCGCCAACAGAGAGCAGAAGTCTGCTTGGATGTGACTGGAGAATAGGACGTGACACAGCGCCATATCATATCCGTATAGCAGGAAGATACTCAGCACTGCCGATTTATCTACAAGTTCAGTGGTCTCCATTATGCCACGCAAAGTGGAGGAGATGTAACCAGGAGCCTGCCTCCTCACCATGCCTCAGCACTGTGCCTCCATACCATGCCTCCTCACCATGCCTCAGCACTGTGCCTCCATACCATGCCTCCTCACCATGCCTCAGCACTGTGCCTCCATACCATGCCTCCTCACCATGCCTCAGCACTGTGCATCCATACCATGCCTCCTCACCATGCCTTAGCACTGTACCTTCATACCATGCCTCTTTACCATGCCTCAGCACTGTGCCTCCATACCATGCCTTCTCACCATGCCTCAGCACTGTGCCTGCATACCATGCCTCGGCACTGTACCTCCATACCATGCCTCCTCATCATGTCTGAGTGTTGTGCCTCCATACAATGCATCATCAACCATTCCTTAGCTCTGTGCCTACATACCATGCCTCCGCACTGCAGCTTCTTGCCATGCCTTGTCACCATTTCTCAGCACTGTGCCACCATGTCTCCTCAGCATTCTTCAGTGCTGTGCCTCAATACCATGACTCCTCAACCTTGTCTCAGCGCTGTGCCTCCATTTCATGCCTTCTCACCATGCCTCTGCGTCATGACCCCCTATCATGCCTCCACCATAGATAAGTGACTGATGTGTCCCCAGTCACCTTGTTGATGTTTATTGTAGGAACCAGTAGCACTTTACCCGTGGACCTGTTCACTGACACCCCCAGAACCCTCTGTAATTTGGGTCAGTTCACTTGTTCCATCTATGGCTGTATAAGTGGATCTGAAGTGTGTGATGGACACAAGGACTGCGTTGATGGCTCTGATGAGCGACTTTGTGGTGGGTGACATTTCTTCCATTCACAATGTTCCTTCTAGATCCCAAGACTTGTCTGATCTTTACCACTTCTGCTTGTTGTCCTGCAGTGACCTCCTCTGTGACCTCTACTCCTACACCCTCTTGGTATGTCCCCACCCCGGGACCAGAGGTGTGCTCTACCAGACAGTTCTATTGTGGTTCAGGAGAATGTATCTCCATCGAGAGACAATGTGACCTCCATAGTGACTGTGCTGATGGCTCCGATGAAAACAACTGTGGTAGGTGAACCTGGACTTTTCTGTATTGGTCCAGCAAGTAAAGAAAAGAGAACCTTCTATGAACTGATGCGTTCTAGTTGTGATAGCCAAGAATAGGGTGAGGCAACTCAGGGGCAGTACTCCATGGTAAGAAACACCTCAGAGGCAGCACACATTGGCAGGAAACACCTCAGAGGCAGGACACATTGGCAGGAAACACCTCAGAGGCAGAACACATTGGCAGGAAACACCTCAGAGGCAGCACACATTGGCAGGAAAAACCTCAGAGGCAGAACACATTGGCAGGAAACACCTCAGAGGCAGGGCACATTGGCAGGAAACACCTCAGAGGCAGGACACATTGGCAGGAAACACCTCAGAGGCAGAACACATTGGCAGGAAACACCTCAGAGGCAGAACAGATTGGCAGGAAACACCTTAGAGGCAGAACACATTGGCAGGAAAAACCTCAGAGGCAGAACACATTGGCAGGAAACACCTCAGGGGCAGTACTTCATGGTAAGAAACACCTCAGAGGCAGAACACATTGGCAGGAAACACCTCAGGGGCAGTACTCCATGGTAAGAAACACCTCAGAGGCAGAACACATTGGCAGCAAAACGCCTCAGGGGCAGTACTCCATGGTAAGAAACACCTCAGAGGCAGCACACATTGGCAGGAAACACCTCAGAGGCAGAACATATTGGCAGGAAACACCTCAGAGACAGAACACATTGGAAGGAAACACCTCGGGAGCAAAACTCCATGGCAAGAGACACGTCAGGTGCATTACTCCATGGTAACAGACACCTTAAGAGCAGCACTCCAAGGTAGAAGACATCTTAGGCACAATACTCCATGGTAGGAAACACCTCAAAGGCAGCAAACATTTGTAGGAGATACCTCGGTTGCAGCACTCCATAGTAGGAGACACATGAGGTGCAGTACTCCATGGTAACAAACACGTCAGGGGCAGCACTGCATGGTAAGAGACACCTCAGACACAGTACTTAATGGTAAGAGACACCTCAGAGGCAGCACATATTGGTAGGAGATCGTCTTAGGCAGCACACATTGGTGGAAGGCGCAACACTTCATGGCAAGAGACATCTCAAGTGCAGCACTCCGTGGTAGGAGATACCTCAGGGGCAGCCTTCCATGGTAGTAGACACCTCAGGGGCAGCATTCCATGGTAGTAGACAACTCTGGGGCAGAACTCCATGGTAGGAGACATTTCTGGGGCAGGACTCCAAGGTAGGAGACATTTCTGGGGCAGGACTCCATGGTAGGAGACACCTCTGGGGAAGGTTGTCATTTCAGAAGACACCTTAGGGGCAGATCTCCATGGTGTGAGACACCTTAGGAGCAGCACTCCGTGGTAGGAGACACCTCAAAGGCAGAACACATTGTTAGGAAATACCTCAGGTGCTGTACTCCATAGTAAGAGACACCTCAGGGCCAGAACTCCATGGTAGGAGATACCTTAATGGCAGAACTCCATGGTAAGAGATACCTCAGAGGCAGCACTCCATGGTAAGAGATTCCTCAGGGGCAGCACGCATTGGAAGGACATATCTAAGGGGCAGAATTTCATGGTAGGAGATACCTCAAGGACAGCACTCCATTTTAGGAGATACCTCAGGGACAGCATTCTATCGTATAAGGCACCTCATAGGGTAGCAGTCCATAGTAGGGGACACTTCACTGTGCATCAGTCCATCGTAGGAGATACCTCATTATATAGAGTAGGTCATAGAGACTTTTCCCAATCACAAGTCATATGATAAAGCGGATCTGGATCATCCCTTCCTCCCACCAAGCTGGTCAGACTATAGATGTTAGGGTTGTTCCACCATGTTGGAGTACAATGTTTTCATCCTATAGGTAGGTATTATTGGACACAACTTAGAACATGGACCCGGACCATGTCGTGTTCTGTGTGTTCCTGGTTATTACACTGGTCTGAGGCCTCCAGAAAGTTTGATGTTCCTATATAATTGCATCTGTAGAACTTGACATCCCCCAAAAGAGATTCTAAGACAGTACAAAGGAGCTTTCCAAGAAGCTGTCAGTGTGAGGGTCTTCTAGGTCCTAGATCCCCTTGAGCAGGACTTTCTCATGGCTTAGAATCTTAGGTCTTCTCTTTATTCTACAGTGGACTGTATCCTGTCTCCGTGGACGTCATGGAGTGACTGCAGCCGTTCCTGTGGGCTGGGGGTAATGTTCCAGCGCAGGGATGTGATCAGGGAGCGTCTGCCAGGAGGGCATTGTGCTGGAGCCCAGTTTAACAGTAAAAGCTGCTTTGTGAAGGCTTGTCCAGGTAAGGGGCGTGTTATCATGGTGGTATAGGGTGAGGCATAAATATTAGCGCGGGGAAAAGGCGTGAATAATATCAATGGGACCTGCAAGCAGAAAAAAATACCTGAATGTTCACCACCAGAGACCGACGTGGTTACTATAGACGCTGTATACTGAGACATCATATATATATAAGTGATGGGGCATGGTTATTATGGACGCTGTATACTGAGGCATTATATATATATGTGATGGGGCGTGGTTACTATAGACGCTGTATACTGAGACATAACATATATATATAAGTGGTGGGGCCTGACTACTATAGACGCTGTATACTGAGGCATTATATATATATAAGTGGTGGGGCATGGGTACTATGGACGCTGTATACTGAGACATCATATATATATAAGTGATGGGGCATGGGTATTATGGACGCTGTATACTGAGGCATTATATATATATGTGATGGGGCGTGGTTACTATAGACGGTGTATACTGAGGCATCATAAATATATAAGTGATGGGGCATGGTTATTATGGACGCTGTATACTGAGGCATTATATATATATGTGATGGGGCGTGGTTACTATAGACGCTGTATACTGAGACATCATATATATATAAGTGATGGGGCATGGGTATTATGGACGCTGTATACTGAGGCATTATATATGTATATGTGACGGGGCGTGGTTACTATAGACATTGTATACTGAGATCATATATTTACAGTGTGTTGAAAAAGTAATAAAATGAAAACCAAGGAACATGGCAGACAGGTCAGGGATAAAGTAGTGGAGAAGTGTAAAGCAGGTTTAGATTATAAAAAAAATCCCAAGCTCTGAATATCTCATGGAGCACTGTTCAATCCATCATCTGAAAATGGAAGGAGTATGGCACAACTGCAAATCTACCAAGACACGGCCGTCCACCTAAACTGACCGCCCAGGAGAGGAGAGCACTAATTAGAGAAGGAGCCAAGAGACTAATGGTCACTGTGGAGGAGCTGCAGAGATCCCCAGCTCAGGTGGGAGAATCTGTCCACAGGACAACTATTAGTCGTGGACTTCACAAATCTGCCTTTATAGAAGAGTGGCAAGTAGAATTTGCATTTGGCCTAAATGGAAAACACTACCCTGTGCCTCCCCCTGAACTCACCATCCCCACCGTGAGACATGGTGGTGGCAGCATCATCCTGGGGGAGGCTTATCTTCAGCAGGAACAGGGAAGCCGGTCAGAGGTGATGCTTCATCACTTATAGATACAATGTTACAGTATCTGGTGTCTATGGTAACCACACCCCGTCACTTATAGATACAATGTTACAGTACCTGGTGTCTATGGTAACCACACCCCGTCACTCATAGATACAATGTTACAGTATCTGGTGTCTATGGTATCGATGCCCCATCACCTATAGATACAATGTTACAGTATATGGTGTCTATGGTAACCACGCCCCGTCACCTATAGATACAATGTTACAGTATCTGGTGTCTATGGTAACCACACCCCGTCACTCATAGATACAATGTTACAGTATCTGGTGTCTATGGTAACCACGCCCCATCACTTATAGATACAATGTCACAGTATCTGGTGTCTATGGTAACCACGACCTGTCACTTATAGATACAATGTTACAGTATATGGTGTCTATGGTAACCACGCCCCGTCACCTATAGATACAATGTTACAGTATATGGTGTCTATGGTATCCACGCCCCGTCACTTATAGATACAATGTTACAGTATATGGTGTCTATGGTATCCACGCCCTGTCACCTATAGATACAATGTTACAGTATCTGGTGTCTATGGTAACCACACCCTGTCACTTATAGATACAATGTTACAGTATATGGTGTCTATGGTAACCACACCCTGTCACTTATAGATACAATGTTACAGTATCTGGTGTCTATGGTAATCCACACCCCGTCACTTATAGATACAATGTTACAGTATCTGGTGTCAATGGTAACCACGCCCCGTCACCTATAGATACAATGTTACAGTATATGGTGTCTATGGTAACCACGCCCCGTCACTTATAGATACAATGGGGGAGGGAATTGGTCGTTGTGAGGGGTCTGTGGGTGGCAGAATTGGCGACATTCTCTTCCGGACCCTATAGATGTTAATGTATACTGTCCGTACATACAGAGATATTTGAGACTCATGAAATGTTTGTGCCCCCAGTGAACGGGGCCTGGTCTCACTGGGGAGACTGGTCTGTCTGTGATGCCGAGTGTCAAGGAGGAACCCGCACTAGAAGAAGAATGTGTGAAGACCCTCCAGCCAAAAATGGGGGTCTCCCGTGTGCCGGGGAGGCTGTGCAGACTGAGTCCTGTAACTTACAGCCCTGCGGAGACTCAGAAGGTAAGTGACCGTCAGTCGTCCATCTGTTCCCGGCTGGTGTCATGTGACATCACCCGTCCATCTTTGTGTTGACAGACTGTGGACCTGAGATGATTTATCTTCGCTCTGGAGATTGCGAATCCCACCGGACGGAGCCGTGCCCCCTGACCTGCCGTGGCCTGAACAGCGAGACCCTGTGTGACAGTGACTGTATAGAAGGTGGGCGTCATATTAGGCTGTCGGCCTGGTCCTACCAGCCTGGGCTAATGGTCAGCCATTTTGTAGTAGCCCAGACATGAGTACAGTCCTCCCTCGCCGCGCGTATAGCTGGAGTTTTCTATGTCACATGCCGTTGTCTGTCTCCGTGCAGGTTGTCGCTGCCCCCGGGGTCTCTACCTCCAGGACGGCCGCTGTGTGAATATCAGTCAGTGTCGCTGTAGTATGGAGCACGTATCTCAGCTTCCAGGGCTGATGTCCAGTGAAGATGGCTGCAGTGTATGGTGAGGACCAGTGGGGGGAGCCACCAGATATACTGAAGCCCACCTCCTCCGTGTCATTAACCCTTCATCCTCTCTTCCAGTCACTGTCAGGATGGGAAGGTGACATGTGACAGCTCAGCCTGCGCTGTGGACTGCGGGTGGTCTGCGTGGTCTCAGTGGACCCCATGTGATCAGACGTGTGGGAGCGGAGTACAGGAGAGATTCAGGTATGGGGTGTGGTGGGCTGTCGTGTCTGTGCCCCTCCAGCCGCCCCCTACACCTATGTCTAAGTCCTGGATCCACCATCGTGTGACTTGTCTGCCTCCCACCAGGTCTCCGTCTAACCCTGCTAGCGTCAATGGTGGTACACCCTGCCACGGAGACACCCGGGAAGTGCGAGAGTGCTACACCCCCTGCACCAACGGTGAGACACCCTGCAGAACATTAGATATGAGATTATAATGTCCTCCTGAGCCTCAGCAGACCCCAGACTGAAGGAGGACACACATCACAAGGGGTCCTGTTACCCCTAGCTCTGGTCTGTGTGACTATGGGGGGGTTAAGCAGGGGTGGTTCCTCTTCCAGAGGTGGGTGTGTCTGTGAGTGAAGGGTGTTGAGCAGGGCGGGGCCTGTGTGACTCATTTGCATGTTTCTTCCACGGCAGACACGGATCAGTCCTGGGGTGAGTGGACGCCGTGGACCTCATGCTCCAGGACCTGCTTCTATGATGTGGAAAGTACAGGACTACGGAGACGGTTCCGGCACTGTGCCGCCTCAGCATCGCTCTGCGTGGGAGAGTCCGTGCAGGAGGAGGCGTGTGACTTATCACCCTGCCCCGGTCAGTGTGAGCCGCATCCGTATCCGCATACAGCATCCGTATCATCACAACATACAGCATCCGTATCACCACACCGCAACATACAGCATCCGTATCATCACACCGCAACATACATCATCCGTATCATCACACCGCAACATACAGCATCCGAATCATCACACCGCAACATACAGCATCCGAATCATCACACCGCAACATACAGCATCCGTATCATCACACCGCAACATACAGCATCCGTATCATCACACCGCAACATACAGCATTCGTATCCGCAACATACTGCATCCGTATCATCACACCACAACATACAGCATCCGTATCACCACAACATACAGCATCCGTATCATCACACCGCAACATACTGCATCCGTATCATCACACCACAACACACAGCATCCGTATCACTCACAACATACAGCATCCGTATCATCACACCACAACATACAGCATCCCTATCATCACACCACAACATACAGCATCCATATCACCGCAACATACAGCATCCATATCATCACACCGCAACATACAGCATCCGTATCATCACACCGCAACATACAGCATCCATATCATCACACCGCAATATACAGCATCGTATCATCACACCGCAACATACAGCATCCCTATCATCACACCGCAACATACAGCATCCCTATCATCACACCGCGATATACAGCATCGTATCATCACACCGCAACATACAGCATCCGTATCATCACACCGCAACATACAGCATCCGTATCACCACACCGCAATATACAGCATCCGTATCATCACACCGCAACATACAGCATCCCTATCATCACACCGCAACATACAGCATCCATATCACCGCAACATACAGCATCCATATCATCACACCGCAACATACAGCATCCGTATCATCACACCGCAACATACAACATCCATATCATCACACCGCAACATACAGCATCCCTATCATCACACCGCAACATACAGCATCGTATCATCACACCGCAACATACAGCATCCATATCATCACACCGCAACATACAGCATCTGTTACCCGCGTTCGTGGTGGTAGTGCAGACTAGTGTCACGATGCAGCCGACAGCGTCTGTTTTTACAGAGGAGAGACACAAGCATGTAGCTCAGTTGATATCCAACTTTAATATGAGTATCAGGCCCTAACTCTCCTCAACCAGTGTAATCATGTTAGAGCTCCCTCTAGTGACAGCCTTATGTTTTTGTGCTGTTGGGAGGTCTGAATTTAACCCTGTTACACACTCCCCCTGTTTTCCATTTCATCCACCATGACGGCCACAAGGAGATTGACCCTTGACCTCTGAAGGGGCAGGAACACACGGAGAGTTTAAATTCCCCACCCACCTTTAGCTCCTCAGTGTTTTCCTGCCCCTTCAGGGGCAAACATGTGGAGAGAATCCCGCTGGGATCTTCTTATGGAAAGGCTTAAAGACAAAACCCCTAGAGAGGAAATAAGAGATTCTATCCCTCTTCTTCGCTCCGCCACGGCCTTTCTCGCTGATGCCTCGGCGGAATCCATTTGATTCTCTGCCAAAGAAGCGGCTTTTGCTAACACTGCCAGGAGAGCCTTATGGATGAAGGCTTGGTCAGGAGATAAAGCCTCTAAGGCTAAATTATGCTCCATACCTTTTTCGGGCGAGTACGTATTTGGACCTACTCTAGATAAGATCCTTGAGAAAGCTGCGGATAAGAAAAAAGGGTTTCCGGAAGAAAAAGATACCAAAAAGAATCCCTTTCGTCAATACCAGCCCCAACAGAAATCCTATAGGGGGAAAGGGAAGACAGGAAGGTGGAGTTACCCTAAAGGGGGAAGAGGAAGAGGCTTCATCCTTAATCCCCAAAATAGGCAGTCCAGACAATGACGCCATTGTGGGGGGCAGACTAAAAAATTATTTTCCGGCATGGGCCGAGATAACATCAAATCAGTGGGCGCTAAATCTTGTTTCCCACGGTTACAAAATAGAGTTTACGTCTCTCCCCCCAAAAAGCTTCCATATTTCTTCCCACAAAAGAGGAGATTTAATAAAAATCTGGTCAAGTGTACAGGACCTCTTAAAACTTGCTGCAATTCAGAGGGTGCTAAAATCAGAGGAAGGAAAGGGATTTTACTCAAATCTCTTTCTTGTAAAAAAACCCGACCAGTCGTTCAGAACTATAATAAATCTCAAACTCCTAAACAGGTACATCTTGTACAGAAAATTCAAGATGGAGACAGTAGCCACAACGATCCCACTCATTGCAAAAGGAACGTTCATGTCATCCGTCGATTTAAAAGACGCCTATTATCACGTCCCTATTCACCCTCTCTACCAGAAATATCTGAGGTTTGCTCTAAAAGACCTAAAGGGGACTACCCATCATTTCCAGTTTGTCGCACTCCCATTCGGAATCTCCTCGGCTCCGCGAGTGTTCACAAAGCTGATAGTGGAAATGGTCGCCTTCCTTCGCCAAGAAGGAATTTGTATAATCCCATACCTAGACGACTTTTTAATTCTGGGAGAAACAGAGGAAAGAAATCGCAGCGCAACCAACAGATTCAAAGAAGTCCTTTCATCTCTAGGCTGGATCATCAATACAAAGAAATCCTCCCTAGAACCATCAGTAAGGAAGAAATTCCTAGGAGTAGAACTAGACTCTTCGGCTCAAAAAAACTTTTTACCAAAAGACAAAGTGGAAAACCTGATATCAAAGATCACAAAATTCCAAAAATCAAAGAAATACTCTATCAGAGAGGCCATGAGTCTACTGGGGAATCTGACAGCTTGCATCACAGCGGTGCCCTGGAGCCAGAGCCATACAAGAAAAATCCAAAATTGGATCCTGAAACAATGGAACAAGAAACAAACGGATCTAGAAAGAAAAATACAGATACCATTAAAAATAAAAACGGATCTAGACTGGTGGAAAAAGGAAAATAATCTTCTTTTAGGGTTAGATTGGCAAAAGTATCCAGAGATACAAATCATAACAGATGCAAGCCAAACCAGTTGGGGGGCCAGTCTGGGGGATCATTACTTCCAAGGTTCCTGGCCAAAAGACATAATGAAAAGATCATCCAACTTCCGAGAACTATATGCAGTCCTCGAAACCATCCGCAAGGGAGAAGACTTGTTAAAAGGTCGTCACTTAAAAATCCTGTCAGACAACACCACCACCGTAGCCTACTTAAGACACCAAGGAGGCACAAGATCAGACTCTCTGGGGGAAATAGCACAAAAAATAGACCCCTCAGAATGGTCACTAAACAGAAATATCTTCCAGTACATTATAAAAAGATGGGGATGTCCTGCTATCGATCTTTTTTCCTCAAAAAAGAACGCCCAAGTAGATGTTTTCTGCTCCCTGAACCCAAGAGACAAACCTTGGGCCATAGACGCCCTCTCCATAAAATGGGAATGGCACCTTGCATACGCATTTCCTCCAATACCCCTTATACCAAGGATTGTACAGAAAATACAGAGGGAACCCGTAACTCTAATCCTCATAACCCCTCTATGGCCAAAAAGGTGTTGGTTCCCAGTACTACAACGTCTCTCCATAGAGGGTCCATGGAAAATCCCCTACCAAAGGGACATGCTGGTACAGGGTCCTCTTCATCATCCGGACCCAGAGAAGTTCAATCTGGCTGTCTGGATCCTGAGGGGGAAACTCTGAGGAAACAGGGTCTCTCAGACAAGGTTATCCTTACTCTAAAAGCCTGCAGGAAAAAGGTCACTTCCGCTATTTACCTGAAAGTATGGAAGAAGTATTGTTCCTGGTTAGGGGTAGAGTTTCCAGACACATCTTCCCCCGGTTGATAAGATCCTGGAGTTCCTACAACAAGGGCTAGAATTGGGCCTAAGACCTAGTACCCTAAAAGTACAAATTTCGGCCCTCAGCGTCTTCTATGACCGCTCACTAGCCGACCATAGGTGGATAAAGCGTTTTATAAGAGCAGCCACCAGACTTAGTCCATCCCTGAAGTCAAATTCTCCATCTTGGGACCTAAACATTGTCCTCGAAGGCTTAACAAAACCTCCGTTTGTTCCTCTAGAAAGCATTTCCTTAAAACATCTGTCTTTTAAAACAACTTTTCTGATAGCCATAACTTCTGCCCGTCGGATAGGCGAATTACAGGCCTTGTCCTGTAAAGAACCATACCTCCTGGTAAAAGAGGATCATATTAGACTAAAACTCGATCCCGGGTTTCTCCCTAAAGTCGTTTCTAACTTCCATCGCAACCAGGAGATCTTTCTTCCTTCTATACCTAAGTCTCAAAGGTCCGATGACGAGGACAGATTCTATCTTCTAGATGTAAAAGATACGGTTATCCAATATCTGGACACTACCAAAGAGTTTAGGGTAGATAATAACCTTTTAGTACAGTTTTCGGGGAAAAACAGGGGTAAAAAACTTTCCAAAGCTTCCATAGCTAGATGGATCAGGTCCACTATCGAATGCTGTTATAAGATACAGGGTTTATCTAGTCCTGGTCTCATTAAAGCTCACTCGACTAGAGCCACAGCCTCCTCTTGGGCAGAAAGAGGAGGTGTGTCGCTCGAGCAGATTTGCAGGGCCGCTACATGGTCTAGTATAAATACTTTTGTAAAACATTATCGCCTTAGTCTTCTAGACTCCAATGAGACTCTGTTCGGACGAAGAGTTCTCGAGGCGTTTTCCCTACCCTCCTAATCATTTGTTAAGTCTCCTTGTGGCCGTCATGGTGGATGAAATGGAAGAACTGAATTAGACTTACCGGTAATTCCATTTCCTTGAATCCACCATGACGGCCCGTATTATTCCCTCCCAAAAAAAAAAAAAAAAAAAAAAAAAAGAGAACAATTCTCTCAGATCAATGGATATGAAGTTAAATATCCTGTCAAATTTTTTTGCACTTCGGGTGATCTGTAAAACACTGAGGAGCTAAAGGTGGGTGGGGAATTTAAACTCTCCGTGTGTTCCTGCCCCTTCAGAGGTCAAGGGTCAATCTCCTTGTGGCCGTCATGGTGGATTTAAGGAAATGGAATTACCGGTAAGTCTAATTCAGTTCTTTTTAAATAAGTGTCTCCTGACATTTATGCATGGAATCAATCATGGTTCAGATCATCGCAATCGGCATATGTTGCTGGCAAAAAGTATGAACATGAGGGTATATAGATGGGCCCCTCTATCTCTGGGGAATCCCAGTGCTGTTCGATCATATCTGCATGAACATTCCACTTTTGAAAAGAGGGTTTTCCCAGGGTCTCATATGTGAATATCTTCTTTGGTTTTCTTGTTCTCTGGGAATAGTCTGATTGTCGTGGAGGACTGTCATGTCTCTGTTCTTCAAGGACATTTGGTATAACTGCATCCTTGTCACACCGGGAATCTACTTGTTGTGAGGATGGTGCTACAGACCCTTCTGTAAAGTCTATGGGCAAGTCCTGGACTTCCTCATCTAATGAGCGATGGCTTTCCAGTTGTTCTTCTGCAAGTTCTACAGGCAGGTCTTGAACATTTTCCTCAAGCATGCTGTGATTTTTCCGCTGTTGTTGTGAGGCATTGCGATCCCTAGGATGAAATTCTTCAGCCTCAGCTCGTAGTTGAGGAGTGATACCTTGCTCACTGTATTGAAACAGTTCAGGACAGTAATAATACTGAGGAATCTGAGTCTGTGCTTTCTGCATTGCTGTTTACTTCAGGTCTAGCTACTGGTCTGGTGTGAATCCTCTTCCCTGATTTTTTTGGTTTGTTTTCCAGAGGTAAATCTCTGACAGGAAGCAACAAATTGCGATGAATCACTCTTGTTGGTTTATTGCCTTTCTCTGATTCAACTTTATAAATATGTTCTGGCCCTATCTGTTCAACTACCCTGTATATATCTTTTTCCCAGTAGGTGCGGAGTTTCCCTGGCCCTCCCCGCTCTGACAAATTTCTTACAAGAACACGGTCACCAGACTGAAGAGCGACTCCTTTGACATGCCTGTCAGTACTTTTTCCCCTTTTGAGATGACTTTTGGCTGGTCTCAGATGCAATTCTATAAGCTTCCTTCATTTTCAAGGCCCATTTCTCAGCATAGTCTTGAGGTGAAGCTGCTCCGTTTCCATTATCCAGGTCAAATATCAGATCTATTGGTAGACGAGGTGTCCTACCATATAGCAGGTAGGGAGGGGCGTAGCCAGTTGCATCATGCCTGGTACAGTTATATGCATGGACTATGTGCGGGAGATACTCTTTCCACTGAGTTTTCTTTTCTTCTTCTAACGTCCGGAGCATTTGCAAAAGTGTTCTGTTCAGTCTCTCAACTGGGTTGCCTTGTGGGTGGTACGGTGTAGTCCTGGAATGGGCTCTTCCTGACAACTGTCTCAACCTTCTAAAGAGGTGGTTCTCAAATTCCTTGCCTTGATCGTGATGTAATTTTTCAGGATATCCAAATACAGGGATGAAATTGTCAAAAATCTTCTCTGCAGCTGTTTCCCCCGCTTTGTTGCGAGTAGCATATGCCTGGGCAAAACGGGTGAAATGGTCCATGACTACCAGTATGTATTCATAGCAACCTTAGCTCTTCTCCAGGTGAAGGAAATCTACTGAGACAAGTTCAAAGGGAGCACTTGTTTTAATAGCACCCAGAGGTGCCCGGTCTGGTACTGTTGGATGCTTCTGTTTGAGGCAGCTACATCTTTTAGTGACATAATCTGTTATCTCTTTCTGCATGAAAGGCCAGTAAAATCTTTCTCTTGCAAGCTGCATCACTTTTTCTGCTCCACAGTGGCCCATGTCATTGTGTAAGTGTTTCAACACTATTGTGGTTAGTTTCTCTGGAACCACTATTTTGTTCTGTCGTCGTAAAATGTCATCTTTCACACTCAGTTTGCCCCAATCATGTATGAGTTGTTTCCCTCTCCTTCCCAGGTCCGTTTTGTCTTCCTTTGAGGGTACGTCCTTCTTCAGTTTTAGATCCATCACCACTCGAATAGCTTTGTCTTCTGACTGAGCAGTTCTAAGCTTATCCTTTGTAATAATTTCCTGAGGATCAATAGCTCGAAATTTTTCTTCAACTTCTGGTTCTAGGGCTAGTGACATGGCCCAAAGATCTGCTTCATCAACCCTTGCATTGCTTCCTTTCCATATAGCAGAGATAGTCTGTGATGGAATCACCTTTGTAAATTCATCTTCATCTTCGGCCATATTCAATGGCATCCTTGACAGAGTATCAGCATCTGCATTTTTCTTCCCTGGGCGATATTTAATATCAAAACAGAAATCAGCTAACTCCCCTACCCATCGATGTCCCACGCTATTTAGTCTTGCTGAGCTGAGGACATAGGTCAGGGGGTTATTGTCGGTAAAAACAGTGAAAGTGGAAGCATAGTACAGATAGTCCCGGAACTTATCACAAATGGCCCACTTCAAGGCTAAGAATTCCAGTTTACCTGAGTGTAGGTGATAATTTTTCTCGGTGGGTGTTAGTGTCCGTGAACCAAACCCAATAATACGTAGTTTATTCTCCTGATGTTGGTACAGCACTGCACCCAACCCGTCCTGTGATGCGTCAGTATGCAAAATAAATGGCAGGTTAAAGTCCGGATAGGCAAGAATTGGGGGTCTGGTTAGCAACGCTATTATCTTGTCAACAGTTTCCTGATGCTTTGCTGTCCATTGAACTGAGGTTCCTGAGGGTAACTGTTGTGTTCTTCCTGCCTTTACATGCAGCCTCTCCTTCGCTAAATTGTTTCTACTTGCTTTCTTGGATTCTTTCTTTGTCTGAAGCAAGTCATATAGAGGTTTCGCAATTCGGGAGAAGTTTTGTATAAAACAGCGGTAATAACTCAAGAACCCCAGTAGTTTTCTCACATCTCCCACTGTCTTTGGTGTTTTCTCTCTGACTGCTTGAATTGCTTCTGTATCTTTTGGGTCCAGTCGAATCCCATTGCCTGACACAAGTCTTCCTAGGAACCTCACTTCTCTTTTGAAAAGTTCACACTTATTTGGTCTCAACTTAATCCCATATGCACGCATTCTCTGAAAAATCTTTCTTAGACTTTCAATATGTTCTGGAAAAGTCTTAGAATAACACAGAACGTCATCAAGATAGGGTGAACAACATTCATCTCTCAGACCTTCCAGGGTCTCTTCCATACACCTTTGGAATGCTGCTGGGGCATTCATCAAGCCAAAGGGATCCTCACCCATTCATGTAGCCCCCATGGTGTACTGAATGCTGTCATGTGCCTTGATTCTTTGGAGATAAACCCTTGATGGTAAGCACTTCCCTGATCCAAAATAGAGAACCATGAGAATCCACTCAGATTATCTAGGAGATCTTGAGATCGTGGTAGGGGGTGCCTATCAGGTACAGTCTTCTTATTTAATTCTCTGAAGTCAATGCACAGTCTCAAGCTGCCATCTTTTTTCCGTACACATACCACAGGTGAGGAGTAAGATGATTTTGACTTGCGTATCCACCCCCTCTTCATTAGCTTCTGTATATAATCTTTTACTTCCTGATATAAGGGTTTTGGTATGGAATTGTAGGACTTCTGAACTGGTATCTTGTCTGTTAAATTGATCTGCAGATTCAGATTAGGAATACACCCAATGTCTTCCTCCTCTTTTGCAAAAATGTCAGCCGCCTCCTCCCACAACATCTGCCTAGCAAGTGTCTGCTGCTCTTCAGTGAGATGCTGTAGATCTACGGGCGGATTCCATTTCTCGCCTTGTAAGCTTTGGGCATTTGCTTGCATCATGGATATTGTATTCCTATTTTTCTCGCTCATATCATTGGGGGACACAGGACCGTGGGTATAGCTTGCTGCTGCCACTAGGAGGCGACACTAGGCTGAAAGCTGTTAGCTCCTCCCCTGCAGGCTATACCCCCTCCAGCCTGGAGAGAGCATATCAGTTTTTAGCTTAGTGTCGTAGGAGGCAGACCTCCCTGCTTTGCAGGGTGGCGTTTGTATTTTTATTTGATTTTATTTTTGTTCACAGACTACTGGAAGGGGGCACAGGGTCGCCTGCGTCCCTGTATCCCCGGGAGGCTGGCCGGTGTATCTAATTCACCGCCTTGCCTCCCCCAAGAAGCTAAAGTGGACCAGGGCAGCCTCGCTCCCCTGCTTCCCCCCAGCAAAAGGGCCATCCTCTCTTCAGCCCTTCTCTGCCCGGACCCCTGTCGCCTGGTGCCAGCGGTCATAGGGTGGCCCTGCTGGTGATGCATCATAGGGTGAAGAACACAGATGAAGACAGGTAAGTATACCGGCTTCATCCATCTGACCAATGGGCTCTCCCTCACTCCGCAGTAAAGAAGTCAGCCCCACATTCCCAAGTCCACCGGCCAACCCCCCCCCCCAGCCCGTCCGCCCGCCCGCCGCCATCGCCGCACGTGCGCATAACACAAGGGGGAACTTGATATTCTCAGAGTCAGCGCTTAGGCGCTGGGGGAGGGCGGCACATACTTAGGGCACCGGGCATCACGTTTCAACCGCAGCGGTTCCATTACCGCTGCGGTCAGGACCGAGACAGAGGGAAGCATCAGGGCATTCTGGCCGCATCGTCAGCAATCACGTGCGCAACCCGAGCCATTCACAGAGCGGGGGGCGTGGTCTCCCCACTTCAGCTTTAGGCTGCCGCTCCCGGGCTGGAAGGGGGGCGTGGCTTATCCTCCCGCCCTGGTTCGACTTCCTGCTTCTTCCCTCGGCACTGCGTGGGTAGGACACAGGACCTGTGACCTCCATACTGGTAGGCGATCGATACCCCATCCAGCAGGAGATTTGACCATGTCGGACCCGGCCACTGACCCCCCCCAGGCACCTTGTAGGACCACTTACTATGCCTGCACCCTGTGCTCGGCAAAATTCCCTCGTGGTCAGTCACTATCACTGTGCTCTGCATGTCAGAATCCTGCACAGAGCCATCCCCCAAGGGCACAACAGCCCACAGAAGCCTTGGATCGTCCTGTCCAGGGGAACCAGACTGGGCAAGGTCCCTTTCACGGGCAGTGGAAGACCTCTCAAAAATCTCCCATTCCACCCTTTCATTGCTGGGTCGCTTGGTAGAGAAATCGCCACCGGTGCAATCCGCACGGTCGCATAGCGCACAAACCAGAGGCAGACTTCCTAGTAAGCGTCCCAGGGCAGGCACCCGTTCCTCCTCTGACGCCTCGGCATCCCCCCCTGCTCCTGGCTCCCATTCACAGACGTCCTCCCTTTTAGGCGACGCACTGTCAGAGGGCGAGCTTGGGGATTCGGATGCAGATATGGATCCGGAGCATTCTTCTCAGATTGTGTCCATGGTGGATAGCCTTATATCAGCGATAAGGGACACCTTCCAGGTTCAGGAGGACCTTCCCTCCACTAGCCAACAAGGGGTGTCGTTTCTGCGTGCAACGAAATATAAAACAAGTAAAAGAGAGGTTAGGGAGTTTCTGTCAAGGCAAAAAACAACTTCGGACAAGAGGCGCCAAAGGGCGGAGTGGGTGAAAGTGAAGAAAAAATATATAAAATATAATTTATAAATAGATTAAAAGGTAGAATTACTCAATTAGATAAAAATAATAATAATAATAATAATAAACGTAGCGTACATGTGAAATGGAATATAGACATAGAAAAAGGCAGCGCAGGTGTTTAGGGGATTAGACACGAATCTATCCCCTAAAGTGGATGAGACGGAAAGGGAGGGTGACCACAAATCGAAGGATCTGTACAAGGTCACCGAAAAATATAACACCAATGGAGCGCCAATTTTCAAAGATTGAGAATGGTATATTCTGTGATGGATAGAAGAAATATTAATGGTATAGATGTATAGTGCTCACTATACACTAATATTTCTTCTATCCATCACAGAATATACCATTCTCAATCTTTGAAAATTGGCGCCTCCATTGGTGTTATATTTTTTTCGGTGACCTTGTACAGATCCTTCGATTTGTGGTCACCCTCCCTTTCCGTTTCTGCGTGCAAAACAGACCCCCAAGGCGTTCCCATTACATGACGATTTTTCTGTCGTTGTCACGAAGGCTTGGGAACAGCCAGGTTTGCGTTTCGTTATTCCAAAACGCCTAGACCTACTCTACCCTTTTCCACGCGAGTCCGTGGACAAATGGTCCTCCCCACCGAAGGTGGACCCACCGGTTGCTCGCTTGGCAAAATTCACTACCATCCCTGTGGCGGATGGCTCTTCCCTTCAGGATCCGGTGGACCGGCGCGTAGAGTCACTTTCTAAGTCGATCTTTACGGCGAGCGGTTCGGCATTGCGTCCGATTTTCGCCTCTGCCTGGGTAGCCAAAGCGGTGTCGGAGTGGTCCCTCCGCTTGCACCAAGACATAGTGTCCGACCTCCCTCCCGCTGAACTTCAATCGTCAGCGCTCCAAATTTATCAGGCAGGGAAATATCTCTGTGAAGCGGCTCTGGACGCTGGGACGATGGTCGCCCGTTCCTCGGCTCTCGCCACTTCGATCCGTAGGGAGTTGTGGCTCAAGGCCTGGAAAGCTGATTCTTCTTCTAAGCGCTCCCTTTTGAGGCTTCCATTCTCTGGGTCTCGGCTATTTGGGTCCAAACTAGATGAGATTATTTCAGAGGCTACGGGTGGAAAAAGCACCCATCTGCCCCAACCCAAGGCAAAGCGGCCTTTTAAGTCCAGAACTTCATCTTCTCGCTACCAGTCCTTTTGCCGTTTTTCGGGCACCCGCTCAGCACCTACCTCAGCGGCGGGGCCGCCCAATCAGGATCGGCGGAAAGGGCCATCCTTTAAGCCCCAACAGGCCTAGCGTTCGCGTGCTCAGCAGCCTCGCACAGCCCCAGGTAAGCAGCCTTCAGCATGATGGTTTGCCCCCACCCTCACAGGTGGGGGGGCGTCTCCTCCTGTTTCAGGAGATTTGGCACGCCCATATTCCGGACGCATGGGCGCTCGAGGTCGTCTCCTCGGGCTACAAAATAGAGTTCAGGTCTCTTCCCCCCAACCGCTTCTTCCTCTCCCAGCCCTCCAGGGATCCGTTCGGGCCGCGGCTTTTTTGCACGCAGTCCAGTCACTTCTCTCACGGGGGGTGATTTCACCTGTTCCCTTGGAGGAGCGGTTTACGGGTTTTTATTCCAACCTGTTTGTGGTTCCCAAAAAGGAGGGCGATGTGAGGCCAGTACTGGACCTTAAAACTGTTGAATCGTTATCTGCGGGTTCAAAGATTCAGGATGGAGTCCCTCCGTTCCGTCGTTGCTTCACTGGTGAAAGGGGAGCACATGGTGTCCTTAGACATCCAGGATGCATATCTCCACATCCCCATCGCCAGAGCCCACCTTCGATTTGCCGTCCAGTCAGCTCACTACCAGTTTGTCGCTCTGCCGTTCGGTCTGGCGACGGCCCCGCGCGTATTTACGAAGGTTCTTGCCCCCCTTCTGGGGATTCTGCGATCCAGAGGCATTACTTTTCTCCCGTATCTGGACGACATCTTGATCAAGGCACCTACGGCGTCTCATTGCGAAGAGAGCTGCGGATCACGATGAGCACCCTCACTCGTTTCGGGTGGATAGTCAACCTGAGGAAATCATGCCTCTGTCCCACTACTCAGATCAGGTTCTTGGGCATGACGCTGGACTCCGGGGCTGCCGTGGTACGTCTACCACTGGACAAGAGGTCGGACATTCAGACGGCGGTGCGTCTGCTCCTCCAGCGACGCAGGGTGTCGATTCGCAGCTGTATGCGAGTACTGGGTCTGATGGTGGCCTCCTTCGAAGCGATCCCATTCGCCCAATTCCACACCAGGGAATTTCAGCGAATCATTTTGTCCTCCTGGGACAAGTCCCGGGATTCTCTGGACCTCAGGATCTCGCTGTCTCAGCCGGTGCGCTCGGCTCTTGGCTGGTGGATAGTACCGGACCACCTGTCCGCGGGGAAGTCCTTCCTCCCAGTGTCATGGACGGTGGTTACGACCGACGCCAGCCTCCGCGGCTGGGGAGGGGTCTTCGGTACCCGGACAGCCCAAGGCGTTTGGTCTCCGTCGGAGTCCAAACTACCTATCAATATACTGGAGCTCCGGGCCATCTACCTCTCCCTCTGCCATTGGACCCCTACTTGCAGGGCCGCCCGGTCAGGATACAGTCGGACAACGCCACAGCGGTTGCCTATATCAACCACCAAGGGGGACTCGCAGCGGGACGGTGATGAACGAGGCCGCAAGGATTCTGCAGTGGGCGGAAGCCCACGTCCCGGTGATTTCGGCAATATTCATTCCGGGTGTGGACAATTGGACAGCGGACTTCCTCAGCCGAACGACTGTGGACTCGGGGAGTGGTCTCTCCATCCGGAAGTGTTCGAGGACCTTTGTCTCCGGTGGGGACGCCCGGAAGTGGATCTGATGGCGTCCAGGCTAAATCACAAACTCCCGTGCTTTCTGTCTCGCGCAAGAGATCCGACGGCGTACGACTTGGACGCCCTCGTGGCTCCGTGGGACAACTTCACGTTTCTGTACGTGTTCCCTCCGTTACCGCTCCTGCCTCGGATCCTACGCAGAATCAGGATGGAGGGCATTCAGACGCTTCTGATCGCCCCAGACTGGCCTCGTCGAGCTTGGTACTCAGAGCTCATTCTTCTTCTGGGAGACGTCCGTGGCCCCTTCCACTCAGACCCGACCTGCTCTCACAGGGCCCAGTCTTCCACCAGGGTTTACATACGCTCGTTAACGGCGTGGCTATTGAAACCTTCCTGTTGAAGCGAAGAGGTTTCTCTGATGCGGTCATCCGCACGATGATTAGGGCTAGAAAGCCCTCTTCCGCCAAAATCTATTATCGGACGTGGAAGTCTTTCCTTAAATTCTGTGAGGACAGAGATCTTCCTCCCAGGACGTTTTCCCTCCCTACGGTGCTGGCCTTTCTTCAGGCGGGTTTAGAGCTGGGACTAGCTCTGAGTTCACTGAAAGGTCAGATTTCTGCTCTTTCGATTTTTTTCCAGCGTACACTGGCGGTATTGGGTCCGGTCAAGACCTTCATACAGGGAGTGGATCACACCGCAGCCCCTTATCGGCCACCGTTGCATCCCTGGGACCTGAATCTGGTGCTGGTAGCGCTCCAGTCCGAGCCATTTGAACCTCTGCGAGAGGTCTCCCTCCGCATGCTTTCATGGAAGGTCGCGTTTCTGGTTGCGATTACCTCCATCCGGCGGGTGTCGGAACTGGCGGCTCTCTCTTGCAAAGAACCTTTCTTGGTGTTCCATCAGGACAAGGTAGTTCTCCGGACGGTGCCGTCCTTCCTTCCGAAGGTGGTGTCGGCGTTTCATGTTAATGAGGACATTGTTCTGCCCTCTTTTGCCCTGAGCCTTCTCATCCTAGGGAGGTGGCTCTCCACCGTCTGGATGTGGTGCGGGCCTTGCGGATCTACCTGTCAGTGGTTGCCCCTTTAGACGCACGGACTCCCTGTTCGTTGTCTCGGAAGGTCCTCGTAAGGGTTTGGCAGCCTCCAAGGTGACGATTGCTCGGTGGATTAGATCGGCCATTGCCGAGGCCTACCGCTCCAGGGGCAAGGTTCCTCCTCCCGGGGTCACGGCTCACTCTACCAGGGCGGTCGGGGCTTCGTGGGCTCACCTTCACCACGCTTCGGCGTCTCAATTGTGTAAGGCAGCGACTTGGTCCTCTTTACACACCTTCACGAAATTTTACCGGGTGCATTCTTTTGCCTCGGCAGATGCTGCTCTCGGCCGCAGAGTTTTACAGGCCGCAGTGTAGTGTCTTACATGAGGGAGTTGGTTTCGTTTGGGGCCAGTGGTTGTTTTCCCGCCCCGGGGACTGCTTTAGGACGTCCCACGGTCCTGTGTCCCCCAATGATATGAGCGAGAAAATGAGATTTTTGTGAACTCACCTGTAAAATCTCTTTCTCGCTTTATTCATTGGGGGACACAGCACCCGCCCATTTTTTTTTTTTTTTTTGCTTTTTCGTATTGGTTGGAGACCTGTGGATCCGAGTTGCCGGTTGGGGCTGGTGTCCGGTTCGTTTTTTGTTGGGCAGTGGTCCTTACTGGTTGTGTTTGGTTTCGGTACTGTTTCTCCTACTGCTGAAGCACAAACTGATATGCTCTCTCCAGGCTGGAGGGGGTATAGCCTGCAGGGGAGGAGCTAACAGCTTTCAGCCTAGTGTCGCCTCCTAGTGGCAGCAGCAAGCTATACCCACGGTCCTGTGTCCCCCAATGAATAAAGCGAGAAAGAGATTTTACAGGTGAGTTCACAAAAATCTCATTTTTTTCTGTGTCGCTTGTTTTGCAGATTTAATCTCATCCACAGGGATCTCTTCCATAATTGGGTAGATCATGCCCAACACAGTCCTTGGTTGAATGTATACAGTATGTTTAGTGGTGTTCTGAACGGGAATCTTTATCTGTTTTGTTCGTCCCCTGTGTATCCTCACAAGTGTCGGGAATGTTTCCAGACCCTCAAGACATTGACTGGGCAATAGTGGCTCAAACAGCACTGTTTCCTCGCCAGGCCAGGAACCAACATTACACAGAATCTCACATGATTTCCCTTTCATGACCCTAATGCTTTGACTACCTGTATATATGCTACGTACCAACTCATTATCTTTACTCATGGGTGACAATACCAGACCCACCAAAGCATCTGCTTTACATTTTCTTACATGTAATGCCTCACTTAATAGTATGGTGACACTACTTTGATCAGAGTTACCACTGTCAGCATTTTCTTTAATCAATTCTTCAATTGCATTAAACCCTATAATTGGGGTAAAGGGGCAATGTTGGCTAACTAACATGGGTACAACCATAGTTACCTTTTCTCTATTATTCTCAATTTTTAGTTCAAGCTCAACCCATCCATCATAAGGAATAACAGACCCATTTGCCGCTTTAATTGTTAAGCATTCCTTTTCTCCTAACAGTTTTCCAATAGGCTGTACTGTAGCGTGCTGTGGTATTGTTTTATCCAGCTTGCAGCCACAATACTGATTTTGGACCCTGTGTCAACACGTGCTTTTGTGGACACACCTCCCAAACTGCAAGTAAGCAAGCATTTATTTCCTATCAGCCTGGCTACTTTTCTCCTGTCCCCACTCTTTGGTTGGAGGGGCATTTCACTAAGTTTTGGGACTGTCTGGGACTTGTCTTGAGGACTGGTCACTGGTTGTCCCTCCCCTGTGACCATTCCTCGTTTCCCGAGAACCTTTTCTGTTTCATGCAGCCACGTGCACTGTGACCTTCCTGACCACATTTAAAACAATGCCAACGTTTCTCTCTCCCCTCATGCACACATTGCTTACATTTAGGCCCAGTCTTGGGTTTAACACTGTCATTCACTACCTTCACCGGCCCATGTTCATTCTTTTGTATTACCCCTGCCTGTAGCAGCAATTGTACATTCTTTGTGAGAGCAGCAACTTGTGTTGTCAACTCTACCAGAGAGGGTTGATGGTCACCAGCCTGGTGTATGGATTCTCTTACATCCTGTGTCTGGATGACATCGGTAGTAGTCAGCTTGGATCTGCCACTTAATCTGGCTTGCCTCTCTGCTTCTATTCTGGCTAGCTTGGTAACTATTTCTAGCAGCACATCATCACCTGTAGATAAGTCAGAAATATACGGCTTAATCTCTCTTCTAATGTCACTATATCTCTCACTTAACCCCTGATATAACGGGTGAAGAAACACTCCTTGTACCAAATTCTTGTCATAAGTAATTGCAGCACCAACTTGTTGAGAAGACCACAGAACTTTCTGTTTTAGTCCCATAATTCTATACACAAACTGCTGCGGAGTTTCTTTATCATGCTGTTTAGCGTTCATCAGTTCCTGAAACAAGTCCGTGCCGCTCCTGTCCTGAAGATGTGAGCGCAGAAACCTTTTAAGCTCTGCCACAGAAAGATCCTCCTTGTTTACCAGCATCTCCTTAAAAGTTCCTGGTTTCACAGTTTTCAGCACAGTTCTGATGATTTCGGACTCTGAGTATCTTTCTTGTATTCCTTCATCAATCTGTCTACATACACTGCGATATGTAAGTTCAGAGTCCCAGTCTGAAATTTGCCCACCATACATTTTAAACTCCTTTCTTGGCAGGTAAGCTGCTAAGTCCTTTAATGTAAACCCACTTTCTGCCATTCGCCCTGTCCTTTGTGTGAACTGTGCTGTGCTCTCTGTTCACACTTTCATCTGGAGTGTCAGAGTGTCTTTCTTCTAGCAAGGACTCAGCCAGTTCTTTTATCTGAAGCAGATATGCCTTCCCACTGTCCTCCATGCTGCACACTGCTTCTTCCTGTTAATGTCCCGGGATGTACTCACAGATCTCCTGCTCACTTGAACCTGTAGCTTGGGGAACTTCTTTTCCAGCATCTCCCTGAATCTGTACAGCAAGTGAGTGCAACTGATCCTCAGACAATGTGTGCAGCAGCTTCTGGATCTGCCACTGCAGCTTCTTCACTGATGCTGCGTCAGCCATCTTAGATCCTGTGTAGCTTGCTTGAAGCCTTCCCTCTCTCCCTTCACTGTAATGGCAGCCTTCTCACTCTGTGACTGTCTTGCACGATAATTACATATCACGGACGAGCCCCCAAATGTTACCCGCGTTCGTGGTGGTAGTGCAGACTAGTGTCACGATGCAGCCGACAGCGTCTGTTTTTACAGAGGAGAGACACAAGCATGTAGCTCAGTTGATATCCAACTTTAATATGAGTATCAGGCCCTAACTCTCCTCAACCAGTGTAATCATGTTAGAGCTCCCTCTAGTGACAGCCTTATGTTTTTGTGCTGTTGGGAGGTCTGAATTTAACCCTGTTACACATCCGTATCATCACACCGCAACATACAACATCCGTATCATCACACCGCAACATACATCATCCCTATCATCACACCGCAACATACATCATCCCTATCATCACACCGCAACATACATCATCCCTATCATCACACCGCAACATACAGCATCCCTATCATCACACCGCAACATACAGCATCCCTATCATCACACCGCAACATACAGCATCCGTATCATCACACCGCAACATACAACATCCATATCATCACACCGCAACATACAGCATCCGTATCATCACACCGCAACATACAACATCCGTATCATCACACCACAACATACAGCATCCGTATCATCACACCGCAACATACATCATCCCTATCATCACACCGCAACATACATCATCCCTATCATCACACCGCAACATACAGCATCCGTATCATCACACCGCAACATACAGCATCCGTATCATCACACCGCAACATACAACATCCATATCATCACACCGCAACATACAACATCCGTATCATCACACCGCAACATACAACATCCGTATCATCACACCGCAACACACAGCATCCGTATCATCACACCGCAACATACAACATCCGTATCATCACACCGCAACATACAACATCCGTATCATCACACCGCAACATACAGCATCCGTATCACCACAACATACAGCATCCGTATCATCACACCGCAACATACAACATCCATATCATCACACCGCAACATACAGCATCCGTATCATCACACCGCAACATACAGCATCCGTATCACCACAACATACAGCATCTGTATCACCACAACATACAGCATCCCTATCATCACAACATACAGCATCCGTATCATCACAACATACAGCATCCCTATCATCACAACATACAGCATCCCTATCATCACAACATACAGCATCCGTATCATCACACCGCAACATACAGCATCCGTATCATCACACCGCAACATACAGCATCCGTATCATCACACCGCAACATACAGCATCCGTATCATCACACCGCAACATACAGCATCCGTATCACCACAACATACAGCATCCGTATCATCACACCGCAACATACAGCATCCGTATCATCACACCGCAACATACAGCATCCGTATCATCACACCGCAACATACAGCATCCGTATCATCACACCACAACATACAGCATCTGTATCACCACAACATACAGCATCCGTATCATCACAACATACAGCATCCCTATCATCACAACATACAGCATCCCTATCATCACAACACACAGCATCCGTATCATCACACCACAACATACAGCATCCGTATCATCACACCACAACACACAGCATCCGTATCATCACACCGCAACATACAGCATCCGTATCACCACACCGCAACATACAGCATCCGTATCATCACACCGCAACATACAGCATCCGTATCATCACACCACAACATACAGCATCTGTATCATCACACGCAACATACAGCATCCGTATCATCACACCGCAACATACAGCATCCGTATCATCACACTGCAACATACAGCATCCGTATCATCACACACGCAACATACAGCATCCGTATCATCACACCGCAACATACAGCATCCGTATCATCACACCGCAACATACAGCATCCGTATCATCACACCGCAACATACAGCATCCGTATCATCACACCGCAACATACAGCATCCGTATCATCACACCGCAACATACAGCATCCGTATCATCACACCGCAACATACAGCATCCGTATCATCACACCGCAACATACAGCATCCGTATCATCACACCGCAACATACAGCATCCGTATCATCACACCGCAACATACAGCATCCGTATCATCACACCGCAACATACAGCATCCAGTATCATCACACCGCAACATACAGCATCCGTATCATCACACCGCAACATACAGCATCCGTATCATCACACCGCAACATACAGCATCCGTATCATCACACCGCAACATACAGCATCCGTATCATCACACCGCAACATACAGCATCCGTATCATCACACCGCAACATACAGCATCCGTATCATCACACCGCAACATACAGCATCCGTATCATCACACCGCAACATACAGCATCCGTATCATCACACGCAACATACAGCATCCGTATCATCACCGCAACATACAGCATCCGTATCATCACACCGCAACATACAGCATCCGTATCATCACATCGCAACATACAGCATCCGTATCATCACACTGCAACATACAGCATCCGTATCATCACACCGCAACATACAGCATCCGTATCATCACACCGCAACATACAGCATCCAGTATCATCACACCGCAACATACAGCATCCGTTATCATCACGCAACATACAGCATCCGTATCATCACACCGCAACATACAGCATCCGTATCATCACACCGCAACATACAGCATCCATATCATCACACCGCAACATACAGCATCCGTATCATCACACCGCAACATACAGCATCCGTATCATCACACTGCAACATACAGCATCCGTATCATCACACCGCAACATACAGCATCCGTATCATCACACCGCAACATACAGCATCCGTATCATCACACCGCAACATACAGCATCCGTATTATCACACCGCAACATACAGCATCCAGTATCATCACACCGCAACATACAGCATCCGTATCATCACACCGCAACATACAGCATCCGTATCATCACACCGCAACATACATCATCCGTATCATCACACCGCAACATACAGCATCCGAATCATCACACCGCAACATACAGCATCCGTATCATCACACCGCAACATACAGCATCCGAATCATCACACTGCAACATACAGCATCCGATATCATCACACTGCAACATACAGCATCCGAATCATCACACTGCAACATACAGCATCCGTATCATCACACTGCAACATACAGCATCCGAATCATCACACTGCAACATACAGCATCCGTATCATCACACTGCAACATACAGCATCCGAATCATCACACCGCAACATACAGCATCCGTATCATCACAACATACAGCATCCGTATCATCACACCGCAACATACAGCATCCGTATCATCACACCGCAACATACAGCATCCGTATCATCACACCGCAACATACAGCATCCGTATCATCACACTGCAACATACAGCATCCGTATCATCACACCGCAACATACAGCATCCGTATCATCACACTGCAACATACAGCATCCGTATCATCACACCGCAACATACAGCATCCGTATCATCACACCGCAACATACAGCATCCGTATCATCACACCGCAACATACAGCATCCGTATCATCACACGCAACATACAGCATCCGTATCATCACACTGCAACATACAGCATCCGTATCATCACACCGCAACATACAGCATCCGTATCATCACACCGCAACATACAGCATCCGATATCATCACACTGCAACATACAGCATCCGTATCATCACACGCAACATACAGCATCCGTATCATCACACTGCAACATACAGCATCCGTATCATCACACCGCAACATACAACATCCGTATCACCACACCGCAACATACAGCATCCGTATCACCACACCGCAACATACAACATCCGTATCACCACACCGCAACATACAGCATCCGTATCATCACACCGCAACATACAGCATCCGTATCATCACACCGCAACATACAGCATCCGTATCATCACACCGCAACATACAGCATCCGTATCATCACACCGCAACATACAGCATCCGTATCATCACACCGCAACATACAGCATCCGTATCATACACCGCAACATACAGCATCCGAATCATCACACCGCAACATACAGCATCCGTATCATCACACTGCAACATACAGCATCCGTATCATCACACCGCAACATACAGCATCCGTATCATCACACCGCAACACACAGCATCCGTATCATCACACCGCAACATACAGCATCCGTATCATCACACCGCAACATACAGCATCCGTATCATCACACCGCAACATACAGCATCCGTATCATCACAACATACAGCATCCGTATCATCACAACATACAGCATCCCTATCATCACAACATACAGCATCCGTATCCCGCACACTGTATGTGTCCTCCATGTTGACTGTCTCCTCTTGCAGTGGTCGGTGGCTGGTCCTCTTGGAGCTCGTGGACTGAATGTACAGCGACATGTGACTCTGGAATTCAAACCCGGGACCGCTCCTGCTCCAAGCCTCCACCACTTCACGGGGGCCCGGAGTGCCAGGGGCCCCAAGTCCAGACCAGGGAATGTAACACACAGCCCTGCAGAGGTGAGCCACTGACAGAAGGGGTGGAGCCTGGTGAGAAGGGAGGGGCCACATGCTCACAGAGCATTGTCCTGACGATCCAGTGTAACACACCCTCAGCTGTGAGAAGTTTTTAAGCGAGAATGAGGCTTAAGCTGCCTCTATGACTATCCCCATTCACTGTCAGCAATCAGAGATCCTGAAAATGATTATAAATGTAAACACAAAGTCTGCAGAGCCCCCTACACTTTGTTCCTCTTCAGGTTTGCTCTTCCCTTTCAGACTCGTGTCCTTTGAACATGATCTACCAGACGGCGGAGGAGTGTCTCCGAGGGGGAGGGGCCTGTCCGCGGCTCTGTCTTGACCAGGCCGCCTACGTGGAGTGCGCCTCTAGTTGCTACGAGGGCTGCTACTGTCCGGAGGGGCTGTTCCTCCAGAGTAACAGCTGTGTCTCCCGCAGTGAGTGTTTCTGCTACCACCAGGGGGAGCTGCTGCGGCCGGGGGAAGACAGGATGCTGGACAACTGCAATAACTGGTCAGTACCCGGAGTGTGCCTGCTGTCCTCATCCATGTGTGGTGTCCAGCACTCAGCTGTCTTCTCATGTCTACAGCTCCTGCGTCTCCGGGGAGATGGTATGCGGCACCGAGCCTTGTCCAGGTAACCACCGCTGAGACCATACATATGGAGGAGACCATGTACTCCCTACATTCCCTCGTCACATTTATTACACCGCGCTGGGTCCTGGTAACCAGGAGCGAGCAGGGGCCACAGTCACCATTACCTGAGCCCCCCATCACCAGGATCTTCTTCCCACATGTGCCCCTGCCTTAAGAAGCCTTGTCAGCCTATCAGCAGTGCTAAAATGGGTCACCTGACACAACCCTACTGCCCTGAACAGGAAGAGCCACCACAGCCAATCAGGATAGATGAAGAGGTCACATGATGTTACCCTGCAGCCCTGGCCCCGGGCCGGTTAGTGGCCATGTCCACTGTATGAATAGGACAGACGCCACCAGAGAGAGGGTCACGTGATCTCACAGATGGTGGCTCCATACACGGCCCCGCTGAGTGGAAGGTACCTTCATAATACCCTTCTCCGGCATGGGAAGATGAGTATTATCCTCCTCTGAGGATGGTTCAAGATGGGATGATGAGTATTATCCTCCTCTGAGGATGGTTCAGGATGGGATCATGAGTATTATCCTCCTCTGAGGATGGTTCAGGATGGGATGATGAGTATTATCCTCCTCTAAGGATCGTTCAGGATGGGATGATGAGTATTGTCCTCTTTGGGGGATGGTTCAGGACGGGATGATGAGTATTATCCTCCTCCTGGGATTGTTCAGGGTGGGATGATGAGTATTATCCTCTTTGGGGGATGGTTCAGGGCAGGATGATGAGTATTATCCTCTTTGGGGGATAGTTCAGGGCGGGATGATGAGTATTGTCCTCTTTGGGCGATGGTTCAGGGCGGGATGATGAGTATTATCCTCTTTGGGGGATGGTTCAGGGCGGGATGATGTGTATTATCCTCTTTGGGGGATGGTTCAGGGCGGGATGATGAGTATTGTCCTCTTTGGGGGATAGTTCAGGGCGGGATGATGAGTATTGTCCTCTTTGGGGGATAGTTCAGGGTGGGATGATGAGTATTGTCCTCTTTGGGGGATGGTTCAGGGCGATATGATGAGTATTATCCTCCTCCTGGGATTGTTCAGGGTGGGATGATGAGTATTATCCTCTTTGGGGGATGGTTCAGGGTGGGATGATGAGTATTATCCTCTTTTGGGGATGGTTCAGGGCGGGATGATGAGTATTATCCTCTTTTGGGGATGGTTCAGGGCGGGATGATGAGTATTATCCTCTTTGGGGTATGGTTCAGGGCAGGATGATGAGTATTGTCCTCTTTGGGGGATGGTTTAGGGCGGGATGATGAGTATTATCCTCTTTGGGGGATGGTTCAGGGCGGGATGATGTGTATTATCCTCTTTGGGGTATGGTTCAGGGCAGGATGATGAGTATTATCCTCTTTGGGGGATGGTTCAGGGTGGGATGATGAGTATTATCCTCTTTTGGGGATGGTTCAGGGCAGGATGATGAGTATTATCCTCTTTGGGGTATGGTTCAGGGCAGGATGATGAGTATTGTCCTCTTTGGGGGATGGTTCAGGGTGGGATGATGAGTATTATCCTCTTTTGGGGATGGTTCAGGGCGGGATGATGAGTATTATCCTTTTTTGGGGATGGTTCAGGGCGGGATGATGAGTATTATCCTCTTTGGGGTATGGTTCAGGGCAGGATGATGAGTATTGTCCTCTTTGGTGGATGGTTCAGGGTGGGATGATGAGTATTATCCTCTTTGGGGGATGGTTCAGGGTGGGATGATGAGTATTATCCTCTTTGGGGGATGGTTCAGGGCGGGATGAAGAGTATTATCCTCTTTGGGGGATGGTTCAGGGGGGATGATGAGTATTGTCCTCTTTGGGGATAGTTCAGGGTGGGATGATGAGTATTATCCTCTTTGGGGATGGTTCAGGGCAGGATGATGAGTATTATCCTCTTTGGGGTATGGTTCAGGGCAGGATGATGAGTATTGTCCTCTTTGGGGGATGGTTCAGGGTGGGATGATGAGTATTATCCTCTTTTGGGGATGGTTCAGGGCGGGATGATGAGTATTATCCTTTTTGGGGATGGTTCAGGGCGGATGATGAGTATTATCCTCTTTGGGGTATGGTTCAGGGCAGGATGATGAGTATTGTCCTCTTTGGTGGATGGTTCAGGGTGGGATGATGAGTATTATCCTCTTTGGGGATGGTTCAGGGTGGGATGATGAGTATTATCCTCTTTGGGGGATGGTTCAGGGCGGGATGAAGAGTATTATCCTCTTTGGGGGATGGTTCAGGGCGGGATGATGAGTATTGTCCTCTTTGGGGGATAGTTCAGGGTGGGATGATGAGTATTATCCTCTTTTGGGGATGGTTCAGGGCAGGATGATGAGTATTATCCTCTTTGGGGTATGGTTCAGGGCAGGATGATGAGTATTGTCCTCTTTGGGGGATGGTTCAGGGTGGGATGATGAGTATTATCCTCTTTTGGGGATGGTTCAGGGCGGGATGATGAGTATTATCCTTTTTTGGGGATGGTTCAGGCGGGATGATGAGTATTATCCTCTTTGGGGTATGGTTCAGGGCAGGATGATGAGTATTGTCCTCTTTGGTGGATGGTTCAGGGTGGGATGATGAGTATTATCCTCTTTGGGGGATGGTTCAGGGTGGGATGATGAGTATTATCCTCTTTGGGGGATGGTTCAGGGCGGGATGAAGAGTATTATCCTCTTTGGGGGATGGTTCAGGGTGGGATGATGAGTATTATCCTCTTTGGGGGATGGTTCAGGGCGGGATGAAGAGTATTATCCTCTTTGGGGGATGGTTCAGGGCAGGATGATGAGTATTGTCCTCTTTGGTGGATGGTTCAGGGTGGGATGATGAGTATTATCCTCTTTGGTGGATGGTTCAGGGTGGGATGATGAGTATTGTCCTCTTTGGTGGATGGTTCAGGGTGGGATGATGAGTATTATCCTCTTTGGGGGATGGTTCAGGGTGGGATGATGAGTATTGTCCTCTTTGGGGGATAGAGTCCATTGTCCTTCAAACACTGGAGTACAGTGGGGACATGTATACAATGTCTAGGTGTCATCTAGGTGTACGGACAGACGCAGAGGAGATCCTGGAAGGCGTCATTCACAAACTCCTGTAAGAGTGCTGGAGTGTTGCTAAGACCATAGGGCAAAACTGAGTAGTCATAGTGGCCGTCATGTACATTAGAATCAGTTTTCCAGTTGGCTCCTTCTCGGTTATGGATCGGATTGTAAGCTCTGCGCAGATCTAACCTGGTGCCACATAACTTGTCAAAGCGTTCTGGAAACAATGGAGGTGGAGGTGTAGTCCCGGGAAGGCGATCGATAGGGCAGACATAGGTACGACGGGGAGGCAGGGTCTCAGCTTCATTCTTCTCAAAGACATGAGAAACTCTGAAATAGGCTCCTGCTAATCCCTGCAGGTTTTGTGGTACCAGTGGGGAATCTACAGGCTCCACAGTAGTCAGGCATTGGAAGTGACCTGCAGAGCCCCAATGAAGAGTCTGTCGGGAGTTTCATTCAAAGACAGGACTGTGCAGACAGACAGACAGCTCCACAAGTAGAGGACTGGTAGACACAGGCAGGACATACAAGGAGATTTTTTCCGTGCGGAGTGCCCCCACTTGAAGCTCCAAGGGGACAGTGACATACTGTATGGGTCCCGAGAGAGCCTTCTCATTGATGGATCTCACCACCAAGGGCTTCTCAAGGTTCTGGACAGCCATTCGATACTAGTTCATCAAGTCCTGATGCAGGAAACTTCCCGAACAGTGAACCGCGTAACACTGAAAGACAATAACACTGGTAGTGTCGGTTTTGGAGAGAGCTGGTCTTCGCATAGGGCCATCTTTCCTACAGACCCTATGCCCAGGAGTTTTTAGCCTTGTGGGGACAAGTGCGGACATATTGTCCCTTGGCAGCGCAGTAAAGAGACTGATTGATGAAGAACCGGTCCTGATGTTCCTCTGCCCACTTGTATGGGTTCTGGTGCAGAAGCTGAAGAAGGAGAAGCCAGTAGTTTCTGGAGTGATAGAACCACAGAGGAGGTCTCCTCTCCAAAACAGCTTCCTCGGCACAGAATCAATGCGAGTGGTAAGAGAGGTCAAGGCTTCTAATGTAGCTGGCATGTCGCAATCTGACAATTTGACCATTATACGCCCTGACAGACAATCCCAGAATGCTGCCACTAGCACCGAATAATTCCAGGCCATCTGTGAGCCCAGAGTACGGAACTGAATGCATATTGCCCAACAGTGAGGTTGTCCTGATGAAGCTGCGGTACGGAGGTAGAGAGGAAGCAGCAGAAGAAGCGGGTCCGGGTCAGTAACATAGTAACATAGTATATAGGGCAGAAAAAAGCCTTTGTCCATCCAGTTCGGCCTGTTATCCTGCAAGTTGATCCAGAGGAAGGTAAAAAACCTGTGAGGCAGAAGCCAATTTTCCTCATTTTATGGGGAAAAAAAATTCCTTCCCGACTCCAATCAGAATAACTCCCTGGATCAACGACCCCTCTCTAATATCTATAACCTGTAATATTATTACACTCCAGAAATACATCCAGGCCCCTCCTGAATTCTTATACTGAACTCACCATCTTCCCCTCCTCTGGCAGAGAGTCCATAGTCTCACTGCTCTTACAGTATAGAGTCCATAGTCTCACTGCTCTTACAGTATAGAGTCCATAGTCTCACTGCTCTTACAGTAAAGAGTCCACAGTCTCACTGCTCTTACAGTAAAGAGTCCACAGTCTCACTGCTCTTACAGTAAAGAGTCCATAGTCTCACTGCTCTTACAGTAAAGAGTCCACAGTCTCACTGCTCTTACAGTAAAGAGTCCACAGTCTCACTGCTCTTACAGTAAAGAGTCCACAGTCTCACTGCTCTTACAGTAAAGAGTCCATAGTCTCACTGCTCTTACAGTAAAGAGTCCATAGTCTCACTGCTCTTACAGTATAGAGTCCATAGTCTCACTGCTCTTACAGTATAGAGTCCATGGTCTCACTGCTCTTACAGTACAGAGTCCACAGTCTCACTGCTCTTACAGTAAAGAGCCCATAGTCTCACTGCTCTTACAGTATAGAGTCCATAGTCTCACTGCTCTTACAGTATAGAGTCCATAGTCTCACTGCTCTTACAGTATAGAGTCCATAGTCTTACTGCTCTTACAGTAAAGAGTCCATAGTCTCACTGCTCTTACAGTATAGAGTCCATAGTCTCACTGCTCTTACAGTAAAGAGTCCATAGTCTCACTGCTCTTACAGTATAGAGTCCATAGTCTCACTGCTCTTACAGTACAGAGTCCATAGTCTCACCGCTCTTACAGTAAAGAGTCCATAGTCTCACTGCTCTTACAGTATAGAGTCCATAGTCTCACTGCTCTTACAGTATAGAGTCCATAGTCTCACTGCTCTTACAGGTCTCTATCTGCACTATCTTCCCCTCCTATAATGTAATTACCCCCCAGTCTCACTACCTTGCCCCCGGTCTCTATCTGCACTATCTTCCCCTCCTATAATGTAATTACCCCCCAGTCCCACTACCTCGCCCCGGTCTCTATCTGCACTATCTTCCCCTCCTATAATGTAATTACCCCCAGTCCCACTACCTCGCCCCTGGTCTCTATCTGCACTATCTTCCCTCCTATAATGTAATTACCCTCCCCCAGTCCCACTCCCTCGCCCCGGTCTCTATCTGCACTATCTTCCCTCCTATAATGTAATTACCCTCCCCCAGTCCCACTACCTTGCCCCGGTCTCTATCTGCACTATCTTCCCCTCCTATAATGTAATTACCCCCAGTCCCACTACCTCGCCCGGTCTCTATCTGCACTATCTTCCCCTCCTATAATGTAATTACCCCCCCAGTCCCACTACCTCGCCCCTGGTCTCTATCTGCACTATCTTCCCCTCCTATAACGTAATTACCCTCCCCCCCAGTCCCTAGTTTAAACACTCCTCCAACCTTCTCGGCATTTTTCTCCCCCAACACAGCTGCCCCTTCCCCATTGAGGTGCAGCCCGTCCCTACGATGGAGCCTGTACAGAGAAGTCGGCCCAGTTCTCCAGGAACCTCCTTCTCCTTTCTACTCCAGTTCTGGAGCCACGTGTTCCCCTCCCTAATCTCCCGCTGCCTTTCTTGTGTGGCTCGTGGTAGCGGTCGTATTTCGGAATCACCTCTGAGTTCCTTGCCCTAAGCTTGTGACCTAAGTCCCTGAAATAATTTTTAAGGACTCTCCACCTACCTCTAACTTTGTCATTGGTCCCAATGTGGACCATGACCGCTGGGTCTTCTCCAGCCCCTCCCAGTAATCTGTTACCCAACAGTCCTAGGTTGCTAGGAACTCGTGCAGATTGCCAGTCATGGGACGACCTCTTTCCCTAACTGGTTAGCCCAGGTAAGAGCCTTGCTAGAATGGAGTGAAATAAGGAAAGCCTGATCAGTGGAGAACTGGTGGGGATGGTACACTGGTTGATGAATTCACAACAAAGCTTGGGGTTCCCGATACAGCATGGAGGATGTGATAAGTGTAGGCTGTGGGTGTAACTTGAGGAAGGGGAAGTGGTACTACGAATACAGCTGGGGATGCAGCACCACTGCGGTAGCAGTCACAGCGTCCAGGCGGGCAGAGATGTTGGGCATGTGGGACAGTAATTGCTTGTGGCTCTCACGCTGTTGAGTTTTTGGAATACTTCAGGTAAACCCATACTTGGTGGGCCAGCAGGCTTCATGGTCAGAGCTTATTGTTTCTGGCAGTGGGTCTGAGACTTTGGACTGGACCTAAAGCCATTATCCGGGCGATCCCCTGGTTTTCACCCTTCAACCCTTATATAGGGATCTGAACTTCGCTGCAGGGGAACCATCAGGCCCTTACCTCTTGGAATAGTCTCACTGTTGTTGTCGGGTCGGAGACACCAGTACAAAGCACAAAGGGGTCAGGCAGAGTTAGGAAACAGGCAGAGGTGAGGCCATGCAGAGTTTGTGTGTCCAGGGTGTGGGTAGGCAGCAAAGGGAGGCCGACGTTCGGACCCTCGGACAGTGGGCAGCGGAGGGCAAGTGGGACTGGGACAGAAGAAGTTGGGTGGGTTACATGACAACCGTGCCTGCCCAGATGAGTTTTGTCCTCCTGGGGGATGGTTCAGACAGATGTGTGAGGCCAGGCAGAAGCATTTTATCCTTCCCTTAATGGTTTGTGCTGGATAGATGCATTTTACCCTCCTTGGATTGATGGATTGTGTTCCGTCCCAGTTAGGGGATGGTCAGGTTGGGTAGATGGACGCTGAGGACACTTTCTCATCCATCCTTGTTCTTTGTTCACTTGGGGTAAATCATTAAAATGTGTTGTGTGAGCTCTGCTGTGACACATACCATTGCCCTCTCATCATACCCACTCCTGTGTCCTCTCCATGTAGTGGACTGTGGCTGGAGCAGCTGGACTCCCTGGAGTTCCTGCAGCAGGACTTGTAATGTGGGGACCAGACGTCGCTACCGCTCCGGGACCAACCCTCCTGCAGCCTTTGGGGGACAGCCTTGTGAGGGCTCCAATGTCGCCATAGAATTTTGCAGTTTGCAGCCTTGTAAAGGTAGGTGCAGTGAGGATGAGTCCCAGGATGGCCCTGAAAACAGGGGCAAAGAGCCTCCAACACCCAATCCTCAGCATGCATGGCTACTCCCTCTTTAATCATTGTCCCCATCTAGGGTTTTGTTCTAGTATTGTATAACACTCTCAAATGTTTACTGTGGGAAATGTATGGTACTGTTATTTGGGTGCTGTATTATGTTAGTTGTAGTGCTATTTATCTATTGTAATCACTTATATATCACTGACATATTCCACAGCGCTGTACAGACATTCTCATCACTTATATATCGCTGACATATTCCACAGCGCTGTACAGATATTCTCATCACTTATATATCACTGACATATTCCACAGCGCTGTACAGACATTCTCATCACTTATATATCACTGACATATTACACAGCGCTGTACAGACATTCTCATCACTTATATATCACTGACATATTCCACAGCGCTGTACAGACATTCTCATCACTATATAACACTGACATATTCCGCAGCACTGTACAGACATTCTCATCACTTATATGTCACTGACATATTCCACAGTGCTGTACAGACATTCTCATCACTTATATATCACTGACATATTCCACAGCGCTGTACAGACATTCTCATCACTTATATATCACTGACATATTCCACAGCGCTGTACAGACATTCTCATCACTTATATATCACTGACATATTCCACAGCGCTGTACAGACATTCTCATCACTATATATCACTGACATATTCCACAGCGCCGTACAGACATTCTCATCACTTATATATCACTGACATATTCCACAGCGCTGTACAGACATTCTCATCACTTATATATCACTGACATATTACACAGCGCTGTACAGACATTCTCATCACTTATATATCACTGACATATTCCACAGCGCTGTACAGACATTCTCATCACTGATATATCACTGACATATTCCACAGCGCCGTACAGACATTCTCATCACTTATATATCACTGACATATTACACAGCGCTGTACAGACATTCTCATCACTTATATATCACTGACATATTCCACAGCGCTGTACAGACATTCTCATCACTGATATATCACTGACATATTCCACAGAGCTGTACAGACATTCTCATCACTTATATATCACTGACATATTCCACAGTGCTGTACAGACATTCTCATCACTTATATATCACTGACATATTCCATAGCTCTGTACAGACATTCTCATCACTTATATATCACTGACATATTCCACAGTGCTGTACAGACATTCTCATCACTTATATATCACTGATATATTCCATAGCTCTGTACAGACATTCTCATCACTTATATATCACTGACATATTCCACAGCACTGTACAGACATTCTCATGAGTTATATATCACTTACATATTCCACAGCGCTGTACAGATACTCTCATCACTTATATATAACTGACATATTCCACAGCGCTGTACAGACATTCTCATCACTTATATATCACTGACATATTCCACAGCGCTGTACAGACATTCTCATCACTTATATATAACTGACATATTCCACAGCGCTGTACAGACATTCTCATCACTTATATATCACTGACATATTCCTCAGCGCTGTACAGACATTCTCATCACTTATATAGCACTGACATATTCCACAGCGCTGTACAGACATTCTCATCACTTATATATCACTGACATATTCCACAGCGCTGTACAGACATTCTCATCACTTATATATCACTGACATATTCCACAGCGCTGTACAGACATTCTCATCACTTATATATCACTGACATATTCCACAGCGCTGTACAGACAATCTCATCACGTATATATCACTGACTTATTCCACAGCGCTGTACAGACATTCTCATCACTTATATATCACTGACATATTCCACAGCGCTGTACAAACATTCTCATCACTTATCTATCACTGACATATTCCACAGCGCTGTACAGACATTCTCATCACTAATATATCACTGACATATTCCACAGCACTGTACAGACATTCTCATCACTTATATAGAGCTGACATATTCCACAGCACTGTACAGACATTCTCATCACTTATATATCACTGATATATTCCACAGTGCTGTACAGACATTCTCATCACTTATATATCACTGACATATTCCACAGCACTGTATAGACATTCTCATCACTTATATATCACTGACATATTCCACAGCACTGTACAGACATTCTCATCACTTATATATCACTGACATATTCCACAGCGCTGTACAGACATTCTCATCACTTATATATCGCTGATATATCCCACAGTGCTGTACAGACATTCTCATCACTTATATATCACTGACATATTCCACAGCGCTGTACAGACATTCTCATCACTTATATATCGCTGACATATCCCACAGTGCTGTACAGACATTCTCATCACTTATATATCACTGTTATATTCCACAGCGCTGTACAGACATTCTCATCATTTATATATCACTGACATATTCCATAGCACTGTACAGACATTCTCATCACTTATATAGAGCTGACATATTCCACAGCACTGTACAGACATTCTCATCACTTATATATCACTGACATATTCCACAGCGCTGTACAGACATTCTCATCACTTATATATCACTGACATATTCCACAGCGCTGTACAGACATTCTCATCCCTTATATATCACTGACATATTCCACAGCACTGTACAGACATTCTCATCACTTATATTTCACTGACATATTCCACAGCACTGTACAGACATTCTCATCACTTATATATCACTGACATATTCCACAGCGCTGTACAGACATTCTCATCACTTTATATATCATTTACATATTCCACAGCGGTGTACAGACATTCTCATCACTTATATATCACTGACATATTCCACAGCACTGTACAGACCTTCTCATCACTTATATATCACTAACATATTCCACAGCACTGTACAGACATTCTCATCACTTATATATCACTGACATATTCCACAGCGCTGTACAGACATTCTCATCACTTATATATCACTGACATATTCCACAGCACTGTACAGACATTCTCATCACTTATATATCACTGACATATTCCACAGCACTGTACAGACATTCTCATCACTTATATAGCAGCTGACATATTCCACAGCACTGTACAGACATTCTCATCACTTATATATCACTGACATATTCCACAGCGCTGTACAGACATTCTCATCACTTATATATCACTGACATATTCCACAGCGCTGTACAGACATTCTCATCACTTATATATCACTGACATATTCCACAGCACTGTACAGACATTCTCATCACTTATATATCACTGACATATTCCACAGCGCTGTACAGACATTCTCATCACTTATATATCACTGACATATTCCACAGCGCTGTACAGACATTCTCATCACTTATATATCACTGACATATTCCACAGCGCTGTACAGACATTCTCATCACTTATATATCACTGACATATTCCACAGCACTGTACAGACATTCTCATCACTTATATAGCAGCTGACATATTCCACAGCACTGTACAGACATTCTCATCACTTATATATCACTGACATATTCCACAGCGCTGTACAGACATTCTCATCACTTATATATCACTGACATATTCCACAGCACTGTACAGACATTCTCATCACTTATATATCACTGACATATTCCACAGCACTGTACAGACATTCTCATCACTTATATATCACTGACATATTCCACAGCACTGTACAGACATTCTCATCACTTATATATCACTGACATATTCCACAGCGCTGTACAGACATTCTCATCACTTATATATCACTGACATATTCCACAGCACTGTACAGACATTCTCATCACTTATATATCACTGACATATTCCACAGCGCTGTACAGACATTCTCATCACTTATATATCACTGACATATTCCACAGCACTGTACAGACATTCTCATCACTTATATAGCAGCTGACATATTCCACAGCACTGTACAGACATTCTCATCACTTATATATCACTGACATATTCCACAGCGCTGTACAGACATTCTCATCCCTTATATATCACTGACATATTCCACAGCACTGTACAGACATTCTCATCACTTATATATCACTGACATATTCCACAGCACTGTACAGACATTCTCATCACTTATATATCACTGACATATTCCACAGCGCTGTACAGACATTCTCATCACTTATATATCACTGACATATTCCACAGCGCTGTACAGACATTCTCATCACTTATATATCACTGACATATTCCACAGCTCTGTACAGACATTCTCATCACTTATATATCACTGACATATTCCACAGCGCTGTGCAGACAGACATTCTCATCACTTATATATCACTGACATATTCCACAGCGCTGTACAGACATTCTCATCACTTATATATCACTGACATATTCCACAGCGCTGTACAGACATTCTCATAACTATATATCACTGACATATTCCACAGCGCTGTACAAACATTCTCATCACTTTTATATCACTGACATATTTCACAGCGCTGTACAGACATTCTCATCACTTATATATCACTGACATATTCCGCAGTGCTGTACAGACATTCTCATCACTTATATATCACTGACATATTCCACAGCGCTGTACGGACATTCTCATCACTTATATATCACTGATATATTCCACAGCTCTGTACAGACATTCTCATCACTGATATATCACTGATATATTCCACAGCTCTATACAGACATTCTCATCACTGATATATCACTGATATATTCCACAGCTCTATACAGACATTCTCATTACTTATATATCACTTATATATTCCACAGCACTGTGCAGACAGACATTCTCATAACTATATATCACTGACATATTCCACAGCGCTGTACAAACATTCTCATCACTTTTATATCACTGACATATTTCACAGCGCTGTACAGACATTCTCATCACTTATATATCACTGATATATTCCATAGCACTGTGCAGACAGACATTCTCATCAGTATATATCACTGACATATTCCACAGCGCTGTACAGACATTCTCATCACTTATATATCACTGACATATCCCACAGTGCTGTACAGACATTCTCATCACTTATATATCACTGACATATTTCACAGCACTTTACAGACATTCTCATCACTTATATATCCCTGACATATTCCACAGCACTGTACAGACATTCTCATCACTTATATATCACTGACATATTCCACAGCGCTGTACAGACATCCTCATCACTTATATATCGCTGACATATTCCACAGCACTGTACAGACATTCTCATCACTGATATATCACTGATATATTCCACAGCACTGTACAGACATTCTCATCACTTATATATCACTGACATATTCCACAGCGCTGTACACACATTCTCATCACTTATATATCACTGACATATTCCACAGTGCTGTACAGACATTCTCATCACTTATATATCACTGATATATTCCACAGCTCTATACAGACATTCTTATCACTTATATATCACCGCTATATTCCACAGCGCTGTACAGACATTCTCATCACTTATATATCATTGACATATTCCACAGCGCTGTACAGACATTCTCATCACTTATATATCACTGACATATCCCACAGCACTGTACAGACATTCTCATCACTGATATATCACTGACATATTCCGCAGCACTGTACAGACATTCTCATCACTGATATATCACTGACATATTCCGCAGCACTGTACAGACATTCTCATCACTTATATATCACTGACATATTCCACAGCCCTCTATTAACATTCTCATTACTCATTACTATCAACCCGCGTAAACACGGGGAGAAGAATTAGGTGCGGGTGCAAGTCAGGAGATATAGGTGCTGTGGCCGGTGGTATCTTTGGTGTGCTGCAAAGAACCAGTGCTAACCACTGAGCCACTTTGCTGCCCCATTATTTACTATTTTTGGGTGCTGTGTGGAGTTTGTTTTGGGGTGCTGTATGATACTATATTTTGGCGCTGCATGATGTGGTTTGGTACACTATTAGCACTGTGTGCCACCATCAGTTGGAGATAAACAGCACCATGACACCATGGTCATTGTCAGTGTCCTGCCCATGCAGATGCATCCACCAGCTCTGAGATGAGGTGACCCTTCCTTCTTCTATGTTGTTCTGACATTATGGGGTGTCCACTCTCTTTTCAGGTGCTGCTGGAAACTGGGGTTCGTGGTCAGAATGTTCTGTCCCCTGCGGGGGAGGATACCGGAATCGCAGCCGGGTCAACATCGTCCTGCGTGGGATCGAGTTCTCCACCTGTAACCTGAGCCCATGTTCTGGTGAGAGGCCTCATCCTCCAGCCGCATGTCATGTTCACCCCAATCAATAACTCCACAGGTCTCCTCTGTCCACATATGTCCTCAGTCTGGTCAGATGACAGCTTGTCAGAGTCATCCACACACCAAGAACAGTTCTCAGAAGACATTTCCTTCTAACAGTGATTGGGTATAGCCCCTGTTTTACTGATCCCAAGTAACATCAGGTCTGATACTCCAGTCACATCTAGAGCTGCAATCCCAATTCTGCTGTTTTATCATGCCTTATCTCTTCTCGTATTGTGAATGAGGTTTTTTGTGCAGTTGTTTAAGCTCCGGGTCACTTCATGTGTTGTAGGTTAAGCTGTAGGTTGCTCATTGGTTAGTGGGTGAAGTTCTGAGTCGCTCCTTAGTTGGTGGGTGAAGCTCTGAGTCGCTCCTTAGTTGGTGGGTGAAGCTCAGGGTCACTTCTTGGGTTGTGGGTGAAGCCCATTGTGGTTTAGGTGAAACTCTGGGTCACTCCTTGAGATGTGAGTGAAGATCCTGCACCCCCCTTGGGTTGTGGTTGAATCGTGGAGTAACTCTTTGGGTTGTAGTGATGCTCCGAGTCATTCCATGCGTTGGGGGTGAAGGTTAAGGTTACACCTTTGGTCGTGGGTAAATCTTGGGTTCATTCCTTGGGTGGCTGGTGAAGCTCCTGGTTTTGTGGATGAAGCTTCAGGCCTCTCATTGGATTCAGACTAAAGTTTCAAGCCTCTCCTTAGGTTGTATTGGAAACTCTGGGCTTTTCCTTGGATTGTTTGTGATGCTCAAGGCCTCTTTTTGGATTGCGGATGATGCTTCAGGGCTCTCCTTGGGTTGTGGGTGATGTTCCAGACATCTCCTTGTTTTGTGGGTTATGCTCCATGGCTCTCTTTGTGTTGTTGGTTATGCTCCATGGCCATTGATCTATCATCCAGGCCGCTCCTTGTGTTGTGGGTGAAGCTCCAGCCTCTACTTGTTTTGTGGGTTATACTCCAGGGCTTTCCTTGGGTTGTGGGTTATAAACCAGGCCACTCCTTGTGATTTGGGTAATTCTCCAGTGCTCTCCTTGGGTGGGTAATACTTCAGTCCCCTCCGCTCCTTCTATGGTGGGTGATGCCCCAGGCCGCTCCTTGGATTTTGGGTGAAGATCCCTTCCGCTCCTTGGGTTTTGAGTGAAGCTCCGCGCTTCTTCTTGGGTTGTTGGTGATGCTCTAGGCCTCTTTTTGTATTATGGGCAGTGCTCCATTGCTCTCCTTGGGTTGTAGGTGATGTTCCAGGCCACTTCTTGGGTTGTGGGTTATGCTACAGGCCACTCCTTGTGTTTTGGGTAATTCTTCAGGTCTTTGGGTTGTGGGTGATGCTCTAGGTTGTTTATTTTGGATATTCTCAATGTAATGTTCTCCTTACAGGTGAGGAGCCTGGAATCTGTGCAGATGATAAAGTGTGGAAGGAGTGTGCTGAGGGCCCTTCATCCTGTGCTGACCTGGGCAGTTCAGGTCTCAGCGAAACATGTCAGCCGGGCTGTTACTGCCGGGACGGGAAGGTCTTACTGGTGAGTAGCCATCACTTGTGGAGGAGACCTTGGGACTCTCGTCATCTCCACTATGAAGTATTATGTATTGTGACTCTGCCTCCACTTGTGAACGTGCAGCGCACCATGGGTTAGATGGCGACCAGGGGGTTCCTTTAAGGTGTTAAAGATGTGGGTTAAAGGTTTGTCATGACGCCAGTTGCATTTCAGCAACGAGGGACTGTCCCCCTATGTAGAAGGTGATGGTAACCCAGGTGTAGGAATGCCAGAGTGGTGTGAGGGTGGCCAATAGTGTCCCTCTAGGTGTGACTTTTGCACTTGTCACGGTGCTCCTGCCTGGATATCCTGGAACACCAGGCGTTGTCGTCCAGCAGCGGTGCAACTAAAATTGATAGGTGATGAAGATGAGGATAAAATAACTTGAGTTCAGACTTGTATTAAAAGTTGAACACAGCTTTACTTTCATGAAACGTTTAAGGCTTTGTCTTGGTCATCAGCAGGTTTTGGCTTTAATTTTCTGGCAGGCAAACACTTTCAGCTCTGCTATGCTGGCTGGATTAAATAGGAACTTTTCCTCTTCTGCTGTAACTTAGCTTTCTGTAGTCTGATTCTGTCTTGATTTGATCTGTATCTTTAGCTTTATCTTTATTCAGGGAATCTTTCCTCCTGCCTCTGAAGCTCTTTACTTCTTTTCTTTGGCCCAGCAGAGCAGACAGGCTCTGCTGGCTGGCTCACAGCCTTCCCCTTGTAGGGGGTACTCTATTCTCACTTCTGCAGGCTCGGCCATCAGGGACGAGGGTCTGCTGCTTCCCCTTACAGGGGGTAAGCTACTCTGACCTTCACTAACATTGAACTCCTCCGTCTGTAGAGAGGGGGCTAGACTGGAAGAAGGGTTCCATTCTAGCTAACACAGCTCTGCCAGAGGTGCCGCCATCTGCTGGTGAACCAGTTACATTACACTTCAACAATCATTTGCAAGGGAAATAAATATACATTGTGCAGGACATGGCATTAAATACACAAGATGACACAGGATCAACCATTAAAGATAGTGGAGGGTGCAAAAGGTGGTAATGCCACTCTGGGGCATTACAAATGCTTTGCAATCTTATGCATCTACAGTGATATGATGATTTATAACCCAGTGACATCCAGAGCTGCTCTCGCAGTTCTGCTGGTTTCTGTTGCCAGAGTGCAGTGCGTTGTGGAAGTTTAGCGATTCCACGGACAGGGCTCAGCTGCTATCCATCCACCCAGTAGTAATTTGTAAGTTCTGCCCTCTAGAACAATCACTGCGTCCCCCCATCTGACTGCCCCTGCACTGACGATGGAGTCTGGTATGAACCTGGAGACCCTGTGAAGAGAGACTGCAATAACTGGTGAGTAGTAGCGTCCTGCCTGGAGCTCAGGCGTAGTAATATAATAGATCATGTGTGACCGATTCCCTGCTTCCAGAAGATTCCTCCCACCTTACATGTAAGACATGGAGAAGATTGTCCATCAGTCATCACTGGGTGGAGCCTTGTCAGTGGGTGGAGGGCCATCATTAGGAGAAGAGTTGTCAGTAGGTGAATTGTCAGTGGGTGGAGGGCCATCATTAGGAGAAGAGTTGTCAGTAGGTGAATTGTCAGTGGGTGGAGGGCCATCATTAGGAGAAGAGTTGTCAGTAGATGGAGGGTTGTTAGGGGTTGGTAGGTTGTCTCTTGGTGGTAGTCATTGGTGGAGGAGAGTCTCTGGCTGGAGGGTTGTAGTTGGGAGTAGAATTGTTATTAGGTAAAGGGCTGTAAGTGGTTGGTAGGTTGTCTCTAGGTAGAAGGTAGTTATTGGGGGGAGTTGCATCTGGTTGATGGGTTGTCACGGGCTATAGCTTGTGGTAAGATCACCCCCACCCGTCACCCACATAAGAGAAGAAACCTGTTACTTATGATGGCATGGTGGTATAAGGCGTCTTGTCCTCTTCTTCCCCCTAGCACCTGTCTGTCAGGCCGGATCAGCAACTGCTCGGAGGTGACTTGTGACGGTGAGAAACCTTATTCCTCTGTGTGTCCCCGTATGTCACTGCTGACTCTTGTGGAGCACAGGCCGAGACGTTCCTCAGTACTTGGTCTCCTCTTTCTATCCATTTAAGATGCATTCTGAGCTTTCTATACTTTTCTGGACAGTAGTGACCCCCTCTCAGACCAGTATCGATGGACTCTACCAGTCTAGTCCCGGTGGACTCTACCAGTCTAGTCCCGGTGGACTCTGTCAGTCTAGTCCTGATGGACTCTGTCAGTCTAGTCCTGATGATTCTGTCAGTCTAGTCCCGGAGGTTCTGTCAGTCTAGTCCTGTAGGTTCTGTCAGTCTAGCCCCGGAGGTTCTGTCAGTCTAGTCCGGTGGTTCTGTCAGTCTAGTCTTGACCCTGGGGTTCTGTCAGTCTTGACCCTGGGGTTCTGTCACTCCTGTCCCGGTGGTTCTGTGAGTCCAGTCCCGGTGGTTCTGTGAGTCCAGTCCCGGTGGTTCTGTGAGTCCAGTCCCGGTGGTTCTGTGCGTCCAGTCCCGGTGGTTCTGTGCGTCCAGTCCCGGTGGTTCTGTGGGTCCAGTCCCGGTGGTTCTTTGAGTCCAGTCCCGGTGGCTTTGGTCAGTTTAGTCCTGGTGGCTTTGGTCAGTTTAATCCCGGTGGCTTTGGTCAATCCACTCCCATTAGCTTCAGTCGGCCCAATGCATTTGGCTTCTTTCAATCCGGCACCAAAGGATGGCTTCAGTCCCAGTGTCTTTAGTCAGTCCAGTCCTGGTGGCTTCAGTCAGTACAGTACTGGTTGCTTAAGTCAGTCCAGTCCCGGTAGCTTCAGTCATTCCAGTCCCAGTTGCTTCAGTCAGTCCAGTCCTGGTGGTTTCAGTCAGTCCAGTCCTGGTGGCTTCAGTTAGTCCAGTCCTAGTGGCTTCTGTCAGTCCAGTCCCGGTGGCTTCGGTCACTCCAGTCCCGGTGGTTTCAGTCAGTCCAGTCCCATGGTTTTAGTCAGTCCAGTCCTGGTGATTTCAGTCAGTCTAGTCCCAGTAGCTTTGGTCAGTCCAGTCCCATTGGTTTCGGTCAGTCCAGTCCCGGTAGCTTCAGTTAGTCCAGTCCTGTGGTTTCAGTCAGTCCAGTCCCAGAAGCTTCAGTTAGTCCACTCCCAGTTGCTTCGGTCAGTCCAGTCCCGGTGGTTTCGGTCAGTCCAGTCCTGGTGGCTTCGGTCAGTCCAGTCCTGGTGGCTTCGGTCAGTCCAGTCCCGGTGGTTTCAGTTAGTCCTGTCCTCGTGGCTTCGGTCAGTCCAGTCCTCGTGGCTTTGGTCAGTCCAGTCCCAGTGGCTTTGGTCAGTCCAGTCCTGGTGGTTTCAGTCAGTCCAGACCCAGTGGTTTCAGTCAGTCTAGTCCTGGTAGCTTTAGTTAGTCCAGTCCCGGTAGCTTCAGTTAGTCCAGTCCTGGTGGCTTCGGTCAGTCCAGTCCAGTAGTTTCAGTCAGTCCAGACCCGGTGGTTTCAGTCAGTCCAGTCCTGGTAGCTTCAGTTAGTACAGTCTCGGTAGCTTTAGTTAGTCCACTCCTGGTGGCTTCAGTCAGTACAGTCTCAGTGACTTCAGTTAGTCCAGTCCTGGTGGCTTCTGTCAGTCCAGTCCCGGTGGCTTCGGTCACTCCAGTCCCGGTGGTTTCGGTCAGTCCAATCCCGGTGGTTTCAGTCAGTCCAGTCCCGGTAGCTTCAGTTAGTCCAGTCCGGTGGTTTCAGTCAGTCCAGTCCTGGTAGCTTCAGTTAGTCCACTCCCAGTGGCTTCAGTCAGTCCAGTCCCGGTGGTTTCAGTCAGTCCAGTCCTGGTGGCTTCGGTCAGTCCAGTCCTGGTGGCTTCGGTCAGTCCAGTCCCGGTGGTTTCAGTTAGTCCAGTCCTCGTGGCTTTGGTCAGTCCAGTCCTCATGGCTTCGGTCAGTCCAGTCCTCATGGCTTCGGTCAGTCCAGTCCCCGTGGCTTTGGTCAGTCCATTCCCAGTGTCTTCGGTCAGTCTAGTCCCAGTGGCTTCGGTCAGTCCAGTCCTGGTGGTTTCAGTCAGTCCAGACCCTGTAGTTTCAGTCAGTCCAGTCCTGGTAGCTCTTGTTAGTCCAGTCCCGGTAGCTTCAGTTAGTCCAGTCCTGGTGGCTTCAGTCAGTCCAGTCCCGGTGGTTTCAGTTAGTCCAGTCCCAGTGGCTTCAGTTAGTCCAGTCCTGGTGGCTTCAGTCAGTACAGTCTCGGTGGCTTCAGTCAGTCCAGTCCAGTGGTTTCAGTCAGTCCAGTCCCGGTAGCTTCAGTTAGTCCGGTGGTTTCAGTCAGTCCAGTCCCGGTAGCTTCAGTTAGTCCACTCCCAGTGGCTTCGGTCAGTCCAGTCCTGGTGGCTTCGGTCAGTCCAGTCCCGGTGGTTTCAGTTAGTCCAGTCCTCGTGGCTTTGGTCAGTCCAGTCCTCATGGCTTCGGTCAGTCCAGTCCCAGTGGCTTTGGTCAGTCCAGTCCTGGTGGTTTCAGTCAGTCTATTCCTGGTGGTTTCAGTCAGTCCAGTCCAGTGGTTTCAGTCAGTCCAGTCCCGGTAGCTTCAGTTAGTCCAGTCCGGTGGTTTCAGTCAGTCCAGTCCCGCTAGCTTCAGTTAGTCCAGTCCGGTGGTTTCAGTCAGTCCAGTCCCGGTGGTTTCAGTTAGTCCAGTCCTCGTGGCTTTGGTCAGTCCAGTCCTCATGGCTTCGGTCAGTCCAGTCCCAGTGGCTTTAATCAGTCCAGTCCTGGTGGTTTCAGTCAGTCTAGTCCTGGTGGTTTCAGTCAGTCCAGTCCAGTGGTTTCAGTCAGTCCAGTCCCGGTAGCTTCAGTTAGTCCAGTCCGGTGGTTTCAGTCAGTCCAGTCCGGTGGTTTCAGTCAGTCCAGTCCCGCTAGCTTCAGTTAGTCCAGTCCGGTGGTTTCAGTCAGTCCAGTCCTGGTAGCTTCAGTTAGTCCACTCCCAGTGGCTTCGGTCAGTCCAGTCCTGTTGGCTTCGGTCAGTCCAGTCCCAGTGGTTTCAGTTAGTACAGTCCTCATGGCTTCGGTCAGTTCAGTCCTCGTGGCTTCGGTCAGTCCATTCCCAGTGTCTTCGGTCAGTCCAGTCCCAGTGGCATTGGTCAGTCCAGTCCTGGTGGTTTCAGTCAGTCCAAACCCGATGGTTTCAGTCAGTCCAGTCCTGTGGTTTCAGTCAGTCCAGTCCCGGTAGCTTTAGTTAGTCCACTCCCAGTGGCTTCGGTCAGTCCAGTCCTGGTGGCTTCGGTCAGTCCAGTCTCAGTGGTTTCAGTTAGTCCAGTCCTCATGGCTTCGGTCAGTCCAGTCCTCGTGGCTTTGGTCAGTCCATTCCCAGTGTCTTCGGTCAGTCTAGTCCCAGTGGCTTCGGTCAGTCCAGTCCTGGTGGTTTCAGTCAGTCCAGACCCTGTAGTTTCAGTCAGTCCAGTCCAGGTAGCTCTTGTTAGTCCAGTCCCGGTAGCTTCAGTTAGTCCAGTCCTGGTGGCTTCAGTCAGTCCAGTCTCGGTGGCTTCAGTCAGTCCAGTCCAGTGGTTTCAGTCAGTCCAGTCCCGGTAGCTTCAGTTAGTCCACTCCCAGTGGCTTCAGTCAGTCCAGTCCCGGTGGTTTCAGTCAGTCCAGTCCCGGTGGTTTCAGTCAGTCCAGTCCTGGTGGCTTCGGTCAGTCCAGTCCCGGTGGTTTCAGTTAGTCCAGTCCTCGTGGCTTTGGTCAGTCCAGTCCTCATGGCTTCGGTCAGTCCAGTCCCAGTGGCTTTGGTCAGTCCAGTCCTGGTGGTTTCAGTCAGTCTAGTCCTGGTGGTTTCAGTCAGTCCAGTCCAGTGGTTTCAGTCAGTCCAGTCCCGGTAGCTTCAGTTAGTCCAGTCCGGTGGTTTCAGTCAGTCCAGTCCGGTGGTTTCAGTCAGTCCAGTCCCGGTGGTTTCAGTTAGTCCAGTCCCGCTAGCTTCAGTTAGTCCAGTCCGGTGGTTTCAGTCAGTCCAGTCCCGCTAGCTTCAGTTAGTCCAGTCCGGTGGTTTCAGTCAGTCCAGTCCCGGTAGCTTCAGTTAGTCCACTCCCAGTGGCTTCGGTCAGTCCAGTCCTGGTGGCTTCGGTCAGTCCAGTCCCAGTGGTTTCAGTCAGTCCATTCCCAGTGTCTTCGGTCAGTCCAGTCCCAGTGGCATTGGTCAGTCCAGTCCTGGTGGCTTCAGTCAGTCCAGTCCCGTGGCTTCAGTTAGTCCAGTCCCAGTGGCTTCAGTCAGTCCAGTCCCGGTAGCTTCAGTTAGTCTAGTCCCAGTGGCTTCAGTCAGTCCCGTCCTGGTGGCTTCTGCGTGTCTCAGCTGCGGTTCCTTCCTTTTATTGTCTTCTCTCCTCACAGGGGTAGATGGCAGCTGGTCTCTGTGGACTCCCTGGAGTGAGTGTTCTGCATCATGCAGGGGGGGCTTCCAAAACCGTTACCGCTTCTGCACTGAGCCGTCTCCTTCTGGAGGTGGGTTACCCTGTGAAGGTCCGGACCGTGAGGAGCAGCCCTGCAGTCTGGAGCCCTGTCCTGGTGAGCATGTGCAATAGTGTCTTATCCTAACCCATGAAAAACACGTCCGACCCCTCACTGCCACATACATTTGTAGTCATGATAAGCAGTCACCCAACCTGATATGCTGCAATAGCAGTGCACGCCTCTCGTTAGTGGACCCCAGCCTCGTCACTTGTGGGCAGTGAGGACTTTTCGGTCACCGCTTCTTTGGTTCACACTGTCTCTCTCATAAATCTTTTACAGAATCAGGGAATTGGAGTGTGTGGAGCATCTGGACGGACTGTACCAAGACATGTGGAGAAGGGGTAAGATTACGCAGTCGGACCTGCAGCAACCCATCGCCCCTCGGAAACGGGGATTATTGTGAAGGGCAGAGCACTGAGATGGAGCCCTGCCAAAAAGTACCATGCCCAGGTAAATATAGCCCTTCACCAAGGAAATCAAGAGACAGAATCTATACATCTCATTACACCTGTCACCACCTGTACATCTCATTACACCTGTCACCACCTGTACATCTCATTACAACTGTCACCTCCTGTACACACACATCTCATTACACCTGTCACCACCTGTACACACACATTTCATTACACCTGTCACCACCTGTACACACATCTCATTACACCTGTCACCTCCTGTACACTCACATCTCATTACACCTGTCACCTCCTGTACACCCACATCGCATTACACCTGTCACCACCTGTACACTCACATCTCATTACACCTGTCACCACCTGTACATCTCATTACACCTGTCACCTGCCCACACCCACAATCTATTACACCTGTCACCACCTGTACACACATCTCATTACACCTGTCACCACCTGTACACACATCTCATTACACCTGTCACCACCTGTACACTCACATCTCATTACACCTGTCACCACCTGTACACTCACATCTCATTACACCTGCCACCTCCTGTACACCCACATCGCATTACACCTGTCACCACCTGTACACACATCTCATTACACCTGTCACCACCTGTACACTCACATCTCATTATACCTGTCACCACCTGTACACACATCTAATTACACCTGTCACCACCTGTACACACATCTCATTACACCTGTCACCACCTGTACACACATCTCATTACACCTGTCACTACCTGTACACACATCTCATTACACCTGTCACCACCTGTACACACATCTCATTACACCTGTCACCACCTGTACACACATCTCAATACACCTGTTACCACCTGTACATCCACATCTCATTACACCTGTCACCACCTGTACACACATCTCATTACACCTGTCACCACCTGTACACACATCTCATTACACCTGTCACCACCTGTACACACATCTCATTACACCTGTTACCACCTGTACATCCACATCTCATTACACCTGTCACTACCTGTACACCCACATCTCATTACACCTGTCACCACCTGTACACTCACATCTCATTACACCTGTCACTACCTGTACACTCACATCTCATTACACCTGTCACCACCTGTACACTCACATCTCATTACACCTGTCACCACCTGTACATCCACATCTCATTACACCTGTCACCTCCTGTACACACATCTCAATACACCTGTCACCACCTGTACACCCACATCTCATTACACCTGTCACTACCTGTACACTCGCATCTCATTACACCTGTCACTACCTGTACACTCGCATCTCATTACACCTGTCACTACCTGTACACTCACATCTCATTACACCTGTCACCACCTGTACACCCACATCTCATTACACCTGTCACTACCTGTACACCCACATTTCATTACACCTGTCACCATCTGCACATCCACATCTCATTACACCTGTCACTACCTGTACACTAACATCTCATTACACCTGTCACCTCCTGTACACCCACATCTCATTACACCTGTCACTACCTGTACACTCACATCTCATTACACCTGTCACCACCTGTACACCCACATCTCATTACACCTGTCACTACCTGTACACTCGCATCTCATTACACCTGTCACCTACCTGTACACTCACATCTCATTACACCTGTCACCTCCTGTACACACACATCTCATTACACCTGTCACTACCTGTACACACACATTTCATTACACCTGTCACCTCCTGTACATCCACATCTCATTACACCTGCTACCAACAGTACACCTCACATTTCTGTCTCTAGCTGTACATCGGTAGAATGTTATATTACTGGTGTTTTTTTCCAGAGTCCGTTTCTTCAGAATCAAACTGCTCAGCTATCGCAGGCTCCATGTATAGCATGTGCGGTCCAGCCTGTCCCAGGTCATGTGATGATGTAATGTTTGTTCAGGTGAGCCACCATTATTGTCTTTCTTACTTCTTTTCTTACATTACTGGGTGAGGTGGGGAGATTATGGGAGTTTTCAATGATGTCAGTTATTAGATCTCCTCCTGTCCTGTGTGTTGTGGGGGATCTGAGTCCTGATCTCCTCCTGTCCTGTGTGTTGTGGGTGATCTCTGTCCTGATCTCCTCCCGTCCTGTGTGTTGTGGGTGATCTTGGTCCTTATCTCCTCCCGTCCTATGTGTTGTGGGTGATCTCGGTCCTAATCTACTCCCGTCCTGTTTGTTGTGTGTGATCTGAGTCCTGATCTTCTCCCGTTCTGTTTGTTGTGTGTGATCTGAGTCCTGATCCTCTCCTGTCCTGTGTGTTTTGGGTGATCTCAGTCCTGAGCTTCTTCCGTTCCGTGTGTTGTGGGTGATCTTGGTCCTGATCTGCTCCCATCCTGTGTGTTGTGGGTGATCTCAGTCCTGATCTTCTCCCGTTCTGTGTGTTGTTGGTGATCTCAGTCCTGAGCTTCTCCGGTCCTGTGTGTTGTGGGTGATCTCGGTCCTGATCTCCTCCCGTCCTGTGTTTTGTGGGTGATCTCGGTCCTGATCTTCTCCCATCCTGTGTGTTGTGGGTGATCTCGGTCCTGATCTCCTCCCGTCCTGTGTGTTGTGGGTGATCTTGGTCCTGATCTCCTCCCATCCTGTGTGTTGTGGGTGATCTTGGTCCTTATCTCCTCCCGTCCTGTGTGTTGTGGGTGATCTCGGTCCTAATCTCCTCCCGTCCTGTGTGTTGTGTGTGATCTCAGTCCTGACCTTCTCCTGTCCTGTGTTTTGTGGGTGATCTCAGTCCTGATCTCCTCCTGTCCTGTGTGTTGTGGGTGATCTTGGTCCTGAGCTTCTTCCGTCCTGTGTGTTGTTGGTGATCTCGGTCCTGATCTGCTCCAGTCCTGTGTGTTGTGGGTGATCTTGGTCCTGATCTCCTCCCGTCGTGTGTGTTGTGGGTGATCTCGGTCCTGATCTGCTCCCATCCTGTGTGTTGTTGGTGATCTCAGTCCTGATCTTCTCCTGTCCTGTGTGTTGTGGGTGATCTTGGTCCTGATCTCCTCCAGTCCTGTGTGTTGTGGGTGATCTTGGTCCTGATCTCCTCCCGTCGTGTGTGTTGTGGGTGATCTTGGTCCTGATCTCCTCCTATCCTGTGTGTTGTTGGTGATCTCAGTCCTGATCTGCTCCCATCCTGTGTGTTGTTGGTGATCTCAGTCCTGATCTTCTCCTGTCCTGTGTGTTGTTGGTGATCTCAGTCCTGATCTTCTCCCATCCTGTGTGTTGTGGGTGATCTTGGTCCTGAGCTTCTTCCGTCCTGTGTGTTGTGGGTGATCTCGGTCCTGATCTGCTCCAGTCCTGTGTGTTGTGGGTGATCTCGGTCCTGATCTGCTCCCATCCTGTGTGTTGTGGGTGATCTCGGTCCTGATCTCCTCCAGTCCTATGTGTTGTGGGTGATCTTGGTCCTGATCTCCTCACGTCGTGTGTGTTGTGGGTGATCTCGGTCCTGATCTCCTCCAGTCCTGTGTGTTGTGGGTGATCTCAGTCTTGATCTTCTCCCGTCCTGTGTGTTGTTGGTGATCTGAGTCCTGATCTTCTCCCGTCATGTGTGTTGTTGGTGATCTCAGTCCTGATCTTCTCCCGTCCTGTGTGTTGTGGGTGATCTTGGTCCTGATCTCCTCCAGTCCTGTGTGTTGTGGGTGATCTTGGTCCTGATCTCCTCCCGTCGTGTGTGTTGTGGGTGATCTCTGTCCTGATCTCCTCCCATCCTGTGTGTTGTTGGTGATCTCAGTCCTGATCTCCTCCCCTCCTGTGTGTTGTTGGTGATCTGAGTCCTGATCTACTCCAGTCCTGTGTGTTGTGGGTGATCTCGATCCTGATCTCCTGCCGACCTGTGTGTTGTGGGTGATCTCGGTCCTGATCTTCTCCCGTCCTGTGTGTTGTGGGTGATCTTGGTCCTGATCTCCTCCAGTCCTGTGTGTTGTGGGTGATCTTGGTCCTGATCTCCTCCAGTCCTGTTTGTTGTGTGTGATCTGAGTCCTGATCTTCTCCCGTTCTGTGTGTTGTGGGTGATCTCGGTCCTGATCTCCTGCCGACCTGTGTGTTGTGGGTGATCTTGGTCCTGATCTCCTCCCAACCTGTGTGTTGTGGGTGATCTCGGTCCTGATCTCCTCCTGACCCGTGTGTTGTGGGTGATCTCGGTCCTGATCTCCTCCTGACCCGTGTGTTGTGGGTGATCTTGGTCCTGTGCTCTGTAATGATATCAGGATTCTGAGAGTGATGTTATTACTAACATGGTGACATCATCAATAACTGTCTCCCCCAGCAATGCTCCGAGCACTGCCTGCCAGGCTGTCATTGCCCCCCTGGTAAGTTGCTGGCTCATAATGGCTCCTTATGCATGGAGCTGGAGGACTGCACCTGCCTAGATATCCTGACCGGCAAGAGACACCTCCCAGGAGAGACTGTGGCCAAGGGGGATGGGTGTAATAACTGGTAAGATCTGCTTGACTCGATCATATTACCCCTCACATGTTCTGTGATTCCTGTGACCAATGTCTGATGTCTCCATAGCACCTGTCTGAATGGCGCCATGAAGTGTACCAGTGCGGTCTGTGCTGGTGAGTGCTGTGGGTATGGGGAGGGGAGTCTGGTTTAGAGTAGGAGGATGGTGCAGTGGTCATTCTCATGGACAGGACCTGGGATAGACATGGAATTAGAGACTCTTAAGTTTTGTGGCTGCTCCTGGGACTAATCCAAGGGGCCCCTGATCTTTTCTGAGTTCACTATACTGAAGAGCTGAGTGTAGATGGGCAACTGATCAACATCTCCTGGAATAATTCCCATCATGTTTATGTCAGTGGGCGGCAGCTGGTGTGCATGGTCAGCCTGGACCCCCTGCTCCAGGACATGCGGTACTGAGGTGGTGACCCGATACCGGAGCTGTGCTTGTCCCAGACCGCGAGGTGGTGGAGAGGATTGTGAGGATGTCCAGCAGTACTATGGTGACACTGGGGTGCAGCTGGAGCACAGGGAGTGCCCACACCCATCCTTCTGTCCAGGTAACCCGCAGGGAGAGGATGTACCTCCAACCTGACACAGCCAAGTCCCATGTAACCACCGGTCATGTCTCCACAGTCAATGGGAACTGGGGTCCGTGGAGTCCGTGGTCATATTGTGACGCCTGTTCAGGAGATGCTGTGAGGACCAGGCAGTGTAATAACCCACCAGCACGGTTTGGGGGTTCACCATGTATGGGGGAGTCCAGGCAGAGCCAGGCCTGCCGCGACAACAGCACCCAGTGCTCAGGTAATTGGGATGGGATTATACACATGGCTGCGAGCTACTTACTCAGGCTGATATGAGGTCAACTCAACCTGCGTTCTGGGAGCAGGTCATTTCCACAAATTATTTGGAATGTGTTAGACATGAAGGTTTATGTTCTCTTGTGCAGAATGTGGCAGAGGCCAGGTGGACTTCACCTGCGGTAAACCCTGTCCCCGATCCTGTGACGATCTTCATGGAGACAGCGGATGTTTGGACAGCGAAAAGTGCCAGCCATCATGTGGGTGTCCAGAGGGGCAGCTCATGCAGAATGGGGAGTGTGTGGCCCCCAATGACTGCAGATGCAAATATCAGAACCTCACTCTGAGTAAGTTCTGTCTGGTAGAAAGACGAGAATGATATGATGCTGAGACCTCCACAGAAACAGGTCATGTCCCTCCTCAATATTACAGGTGATTCACTTTTATTTATACTATTTCTAGGATCATTGGACTCTGATTCTGGTTCTGCCTGGTCTGGTCCCATCCTTTGGGAATATGCGCAGCCTGGAGAAGTAGTGCTTCGTCCTTGTCAGAACTGGTGAGTTATTGGCCCATACAAAGCCAGCTGGAGAACATTGTGGTGCTAGACTCCACTACATACACTATGTTCCATCCTAAACAGTTTTGTGTCCTTACACCCCACACCCGGCCCGTCTCACCTGAGAAATGTAACTTTACCATTTGCATTCTATATGTGCAAGAGAAGCTGAAAATCTAGATTTGGGTAAACCTGTTGAGATCTTCACAGCTCCACCACTACAGAACTGAACTCATGACTCCACCACTTCCCCACTGAGCTCATGACTCCACCACTTCACCACTGAGCTCATGACTCCACCACTTCACCACTGAACTCATGACTCCACCACTGAACTCATGACTCCACCACTTCCCCACTGAGCTTGTGACTTCACCACTGAGCTCATGACTCCACCACTTCACCACTGAACTCATGACTCCACCACTGAGCTTGTGACTCCACCACTTCACCACTGAGCTCATGACTCCACCACTTCCCCACTGAGCTCATGACTCCACCACTGAGCTAATGGTAGCAGTAGTGGAGGTGGAGGTAGCAGTTGTGGTGATGTGGTGGTAGCAGTGGTGGGGGTGGTTGTGGTGGCAGTAGCAGATGTCGAGTTAGCAGTGGGGGTAGCAGGAGTGGAGGTAGCAGTGGTGGGGATGTGGTGATAGTGGTGGTGATGTGGTAGCAGTAGTCGAGGTGGAGGTAGCAGTGGTAGTGATGTGATAACAGTGTGGGTGATGTAGTGGGGGTGGTTGTGGTGGCAGTAGCAGAGGTAGCAGTGGTGGTGGTGATGATGATTCCACCGCTTCACCACTGAGCTCATGACTCCACCACTTCACCACTGAGCTCATGACTTCACCACTGAACTCATGACTCCACCACTTCCACACTGAGCCTATGACTCCACCGCTTCCCCACTGAGCTCATGACTCCACCGCTTACCCACTGAGCTCATGACTCCACCGCTTCCCCACTGAGCTCATGACTCCACCACTTCCCCACTGAGCTCATGACTTCCCCACTGAGCTCATGACTCCACCGCTCCACCACTGAGCTCATGACTCCACCACTTCCCCACTGAGCTCATGACTCCACCACTTCACCACTGAGCTCATGACTCCACCACTTCTCCACTGAGCTTATGACTCCACCACTGAGCTCATGACTCCACCACTTCCCCACTGAGCTCATGACTCCACAACTTCACCAATGAGCTCATGACTCCACCACTTCACCACTGAACTCATGACTCCACCACTAATCTCATGACTCCACCACAAAATTCTGTTGTGAAGTAAGCCAACCAAGAGGTGGTATAAAGTTAGAGAAAGACGTCTATCCATGCATCAGATTATCCAGTCTGAGACACTGTGATGAATCTGGTGGTCCTTTGTCTGTTTCTACATTTTAGACAGGGTTACTGTCTGTGTCCTATTTCAGCACCTGCTCCAGTGGAATCCTACTCTGTACACCAGACCCCCAGTGTCGTCTGGACGGTGAGTGGGGAAAGTGGAGCTCCTGGACCTCATGTTCTGCAACCTGTGAAGGAGGAGTCCAGACTCGGTCAAGAGTGTGTGAAAGTCCTGCACCCCAGAATGGTGGTCATGATTGTGTGGGGGACTATGATCAGAGGAGACATTGCTGGGGCCCCAGCTGTCCAGGTAAGTGCAGCACTACCATGGTGTAGATCTTCTCCTTTCTTCATCCCAGGTTCTGGTCCAGCATTTTTCTATCTTGAGTTCTTTGGGGTCTCTGTTGTGTCTGATTCTGTATGTGTACATCTGGTTACAGAGCTGGATCCATGGAGCGAGTGGTCCTTGTGGTCACCCTGCAGCATGACCTGTGGGGGAGGAGAGCAGATCCGGGTCCGGGAGTGTCGGCACCTGGAATGTGAAGGAAAAGCCATCCAGAGCCGGATGTGTAACAACCAAGTGTGTCTAGGTAAAGTATGGTGAACAGATAATCAACAAGTGACTTCTGAGTAAACTAAAGGCAGATCGGATAAACACTGTAGATCCTGGGAAGGGTCACAAAATCCATGAGTAGATCCTCACAGATCACAATTCACCTGTTTATATGACACTGATGGTTCTTCTCTTGTCCTCACCAGATATCGGCTGTCCCGTGGACCGTCTCTTCCGAGAGTGTGGGAAGGACGACAGCTGTCCATACAGTTGTGCCCACCTCACCCAGCAGGTGGAATGCTTTCCAGATGACTGTGAGGAGGGATGCCACTGCCCGCTGGGCACCTACTTCCATAATGGCTCCTGTGTCACGGTCAGATATCATAAAACCTGAAACTACTAAAGGGACAATATCCTTTGTTTACCTCCAGGAATGACTGTCTGTGCTGGGCATGTGGCAGTCACACCAGGTTGTTTCAGAGCCGTGTCCTCTCTGTCCATCACGTGACCAGAACAGACATGTTGTCATCCTCTGGAAGCAAGCTCTGCTCACTGATGCCGCTCTGACATTACGCCTTCTGTTGTGGTCAGGACTGTCCTTGTCTGGTGACAGAAGATGTTCTCCATGGACTGAGGAGTCACGTATCCGACGATCCGAAAATCCAGCAAGGAGCAACACCGAGACCAGGAGACGAGCTGATGCCAGGAGCAAAGGTTCACCTGGGCTGCAGCTCATGGTATGGGCGACCTCTCCACGTCTCCTGCTCATCATTGTCTCTTCATCCTTCTTCTTTTCTTCTTTCTTGTTTTTCCTTCTTCTGTTTCTTTCTTCTCTTCTTTTTTTCCTATGTTTGCTTCTTTTATCTTCCTTTTTCTTTCTTCTTCATTTGTCCTATTTTTGTCTTCCTGTTTCTTCTTTCGTCTCCTCCTCTTTCTCTTTTTCTCCTTCTTCTTTCATCTTCCTCTCTCTTCTTCATTCTGCCTCCTTGTTTTCCTTTCTTCTTCTCCTTCTCCTTCTCCATTTTAGTCTTCTTCCCACTCTTTCTTCTTCTTTTATCTTCTTCCTCATTTTTTCTGCTTCTTCCTCCTCTTACTTCTTCTTTTCCTTTGTCTTCTTTTTTATTTCTTCTTTTTCTTCCTTTCTTCTTGCTTGTCCGTGGTGGTAATATTATCGCCATAACCCTGTCCTCCTACATTCACCTTTGTCCACGCTGCAGCACGTGTGTGAACGGCCACATGAACTGCACGTTTTCTGCTTGTCCTGTGGACGGAGGCTTCACCCGATGGACCCCCTGGAGCCCCTGCTCAGTGACCTGTGGAGGCCTAGGTAACATGACCCGATCACGTGACTGCTCTAACCCTGCGCCGGCCAATGGAGGGAGAGAGTGTGAGGGGCCCGATGTGGACATAAAGTACTGCCTGACGGCAGAGTGCGGAGGTGAGTGCACCCCACCCCTGCGCACCACGCTCAGTACACCTCCATATCTTACCGGTCACCTGTGCGTTCTCTCTTCCAGATGTAACAGAACCAACCACGGAGACGCCCACGGAAGCCACAGGTAAAGGTAGAACTGTGGTCTTATAGCTATAGAAAAAGAAAATGCTGAGACTTGTGGAGCACGAGCTCTGGCCTGGAGCACGCCAAGCTGCCGCCAGTCACATGACCAATGGTCTGCGCCATTCTTGTAGGTTTCATACAAGTCACTCCATAAGGACCTGGCTCCTATCAATGACTCCAGCTCCATTGTGGAATGGAGTCTGAGGAAGTCTGAGATCCACCTCCCGTCTCACCAGAGCCTGCTCTGTTTGTTCCCCATGCTTTTCAGTCCAGCTTCTCTCTATTAGGACACAGTTACCAGGAGGCCCTGAGTTATTATTTATGGGACCACTCTGATCTCACCAGGCTCGGCGGAGGAGCTTAGTTCCTGGTCACAGTGGACGCCATGTTCTAAGAGCTGCTCAGACGTCAGGTATCCTGCACTGAAGACACGCTCCCGGTTCTGCCCCAGTGGAAAGAATTGTACAGGAGAGTCGTTCCAGGAGGCTGTGTGTAACCTACCCCAATGTACCGGTAAGTACACCTCCCCTGATCTTCAGGAACTTACCTAGTGCTGAGCTACACCAAGTTACATCATCTCCTATACTCCAGTCACTGCTACATGATATAATAGTAGAATAGTGACTGGAGTATGACATGATAGAAGAGCAGAATTTTGACTGCAGCTCTGGATGTGACTGGAGTATGACATGATAGAAGAGCAGAATTTTGACTGCAGCTCTGGATGTGACTGGAGTATGACATGATGGAAGAGCAGAATTGTGACTGCAGCTCTGGATGTCACTGGATCTAACTCCGAAGCGTGTGCCTCTCCGTCTCCCTCTTGTCAGGTCCAGACTCTCATCTGTGTGACTCAGACGACTGTAGGGACAGAAACTGTTCATGGAACCCATGGTCAGAGTGGAGCGAGTGTTCTCGGTCTTGTGGTGTTGGGCAGCAAAGACGTCTCCGCACATACAACCCCCCTGGTGACAGAGGCCTATGGTGTGAGGACATCCTGACCGGACATATGGAGCGCCGCTTTTGTAACCTGCAGGCCTGTAAAGGTAACTGAGCATGTGGCGTCCGACAGCGGCGATGGGTCCCTTAAAGCAAATGTTTTTCGTGATGCCAGTTGCAGTGAAGCAACAAGGGCACAGGGCCCCTTTTAGTAATGTAGTAGATGGTACCCAGGTGTAGGAATGCCAGAGTGGTGTAGGGTGGCCTAAATGTCCCTTAATGTTGGTGCACGTATCACAGTGCTCCTACCTGGATACACTGGATCCCAGGCATTGTCATCCGAAGCAGAGCAAATAGGGTGAATAATTGAGGGATTTGAAGAAAAAAATTGAGTCCAGACCTTGTGATGAAGTTCAATAACAGCTTTACTTGAATAAACGTTTCTCCAACAGTTTCGGGCTTTGTCTTGTTTCCCAGCAGGTGTTAGCATTAACTCTGGCAGGCAAAGAAACTCAACTCTGCTACATCTTTTGCTCTCTGGCTCTGCTGTGCTGACAAGCTTACTGTAACTGCAACTTCTCTCTGTAGTCTGTCTCTAAATTAATACCAGTGAATCTATACCTCCTGGCTTCAGAGGGTTCAGGCTTTGGCCTCTGTGTCCAGCAGAGCTGAAGGTGCTCTAGCTGGCTTAGACATGTCCAGCAGGGACTTGGACCTGCTTCCTTCCCCAAGAAGGGGGTACTCTCCACTGACCTCTAACTAACTAAACTTCTCCTTAGAGGGGGAGAAGAGAATGGAAAGAAGGTTCCATCCTCTGCAAATGTAGCTCTGCCATGCTCGCTGCCACCTTCTGGTAAACTAGGTACATTACATGAACATTGACAGTTACATAGGAAGAGCAAGAAATAAATGCATGAGATGACACTGTGTTGGCCCATAGGAGACAGCAGCGGGGTGTGGAGTGGTAATGGCACTCTGGGGCATTACAAGCACTGAGGTGGTGACCATGGTGGTGGTGTTTGCAGTAGAAGCAGTGGTGGTGATGTAGTAGCAATGATGGAGGCAGAGGGCGGTTATAGTGGTGGAGGTAGCAGTGGTGGGAATGGTTGTGGTGGCAGTGATATTAGTGGTAGCAGTGGTGGGGTGGTTCTGATGTGGTGGTAGCAGCTGTGGTGGTTGTTGCAGTGGAAGCAGTGGTGGGGGTGGTTGTGGTGGCAGTAACGGAAATTGAAGTAGCAGTAGTGGGTTTGGTCGTGGTGGTGTCAACAATGTTGTTGATAGTGCTGGTGCCAGTGTCCATAACTGAGTCTGCCAGTGACACCATCCACTGGGGGTAGTTGTGGTGGCAGTCGCAGAGATGGAGGTAGCAGTGGTGGTGATGTGTTGGTAGCAGTGGTGGGGGTGGTTGTGGTGGCAGTAGCAGATGTCGAGTTAGCAGTGGGGGTAGCAGTAGTGGTGATGTGGTGGTAGCAGTGGTGGGGGTGGATGTGGTGGCAGTCGCAGAGGTGGAGGTAGCAGTGGTGGTGATGTGGTGGTAGCAGTGGTGGGGGTGGTTGTGGTGGCAGTAGCAGATGTCAAGTTAGCAGTGGGGGTAGCAGTAGTGGAGGTAGCAGTGGTGGGGGTGGTTGTGGTGGCAGTCGCAGAGGTGGAGGTAGCAGTGGTGGTGATGTGGTGGTAGCAGTGGTGGGGGTGGTTGTGGTGGCAGTCGCAGAGGTGGAGGTAGCAGTGGTGGTGATGTGGTGGTAGCAGTGGTTGTGGTGGCAGTAGCAGATGTCGAGTTAGCAGTGGGGGTAGCAGTAGTGGAGGTAGCAGTGGTGGTGATGTGGTGGTAGCAGTGGTGGGGGTGGTTGTGGTGGCAGTAGCAGATGTCGAGTTAGTAGTGGGGGTAGCAGTAGTGGAGGTAGCAGTGGTGTGGGTGGTTGTGGTAGCAGTCGCAGAGGTGGAGGTAGCAGTGGTGGTGATGTGGTGGTAGCAGTGGTGGGGGTGGTTGTGGTGGCAGTCGCAGAGGTGGAGGTAGCAGTGGTGGTGATGTGGTGGTAGCAGTGGTGGGGGTGGTTGTGGTGGCAGTAGCAGATGTCAAGTTAGCAGTGGGGGTAGCAGTAGTGGAGGTAGCAGTGGTGGCAGTCGCAGAGGTGGAGGTAGCAGTGGTGGTGATGTGGTGGTAGCAGTGGTGGGGGTGGTTGTGGTGGCAGTCGCAGAGGTGGAGGTAGCAGTGGTGGTGTTGTGGTGGTAGCAGTGGTGGTGGTGGTTGTGGTGGCAGAAGCAGATGTCGAGTTAGCAGTGGGGGTAGCAGTAGTGGAGGTAGCAGTGGTGGTGATGTGGTGGTAGCAGTGGTGGGGGTGGTTGTGGTGGCAGTAGCAGATGTCGAGTTAGTAGTGGAGGTAACAGTGGTGGGGGTGGTTGTGGTGGCAGTCGCAGAGGTGGAGTTAGCAGTGGTGGTGATGTGGTGGTAGCAGTGGTGGGGGTGGTTGTGGTGGCAGTAGCAGACGTCGAGTTAGCAGTGGGGGTAGCAGTAGTGGTGATGTGGTGATAGCAGTGGTGGGGGTGGTTGTGGTGGCAGTCACAGAGGTGGAGGTAGCAGTGGTGGTGATGTGGTGGTAGCAGTAGTAGAGGTGGAGGTAGCAGTGGTAGTGGTGATGTGGTGGTAGCAGTGGTGGGGGTGGTTGTGGTGGCAGTCACAGAGGTGGAGGTAGCAGTGGTGGTGATGTGGTGGTAGCAGTAGTGGAGGTGGAGGTAGCAGTGGTGATGTGGTGGTAGCAGTGGTTGGGGTGGTTGTGGTGGCACTAGCAGACGTTGAGTTAGCAGTGGGGGTAGCAGTAGTGGTGATGTGGTGATAGCGGTGGTGATGTGGTAGCAGTAGTGGTGATGTGATAGCGGTGGTGATGTGGTAGCAGTAGTAGAGGTGGAGGTAGCAGTGGTAGTGATGTGATAACAGTGTGGGTGATATAGTGGGGGTGGTTGTGGTGGCAGTCGCAGAGATGGAGGTAGCAGTGGTGGTGATGTGTTGGTAGTAGTGGTGGGGGTGGTTGTGGTGGCAGTAGCAGATGTTGAGTTAGTAGTGGGGGTAGCAGTAGTGGAGGTACCAGTGGTGTGGGTGGTTGTGGTAGCAGTCGCAGAGGTGGAGGTAGCAGTGGTGGTGATGTGGTGGTAGCAGTGGTGGGGGTGGTTGTGGTGGCAGTCGCAGAGGTGGAGGTAGCAGTGGTGGTGATGTGGTGGTAGCAGTGGTGGGGGTGGTTGTGGTGGCAGTAGCAGTAGTGGAGGTAGCAGTGGTGGGGGTGGTTGTGGTGGCAGTCGCAGAGGTGGAGGTAGCAGTGGTGGTGATGTGGTGGTAGCAGTGGTGGGGGTGGTTGTGGTGGCAGTCGCAGAGGTGGAGGTAGCAGTGGTGGTGATGTGGTGGTAGCAGTGGTGGTGGTGGTTGTGGTGGCAGTAGCAGATGTCGAGTTAGCAGTGGGGGTAGCAGTAGTGGAGGTAGCAGTGGTGGTGATGTGGTGGTAGCAGTGGTGGGGGTGGTTGTGGTGGCAGTAGCAGATGTCTAGTTAGTAGTGGAGGTAGCAGTGGTGGGGGTGGTTGTGGTGGCAGTCGCAGAGATGGAGGTAGCAGTGGTGGTGATGTGGTGGTAGCAGTGGTGGGGGTGGTTGTGGTGGCAGTAGCAGACGTCGAGTTAGCAGTGGGGGTAGCAGTAGTGGTGATGTGGTGATAGCGGTGGTGATGTGGTAGCAGTAGTAGAGGTGGAGGTAGCAGTGGTAGTGGTGATGTGGTGGTAGCAGTGGTGGGTGTGGTTGTGGTTGCAGTCACAGAGGTGGAGGTAGCAGTGGTGGTGATGTGGTGGTAGCAGTAGTGGAGGTGGAGGTAGCAGTGGTGATGTGGTGGTAGCAGTGGTTGTGGTGGCACTAGCAGACGTCGAGTTAGCAGTGGGGGTAGCAGTAGTGGTGATGTGGTGATAGCGGTGGTGATGTGGTAGCAGTAGTAGAGGTGGAGGTAGCAGTGGTAGTGGTGATGTGGTGGTAGCAGTGGTGGGGGTGGTTGTGGTGGCAGTCACAGAGGTGGAGGTAGCAGTGGTGGTGATGTGGTGGTAGCAGTAGTGGAGGTGGAGGTAGCAGTGGTGGTGTGGTGGTAGCAGTGGTTGTGGTGGCACTAGCAGACGTCGAGTTAGCAGTGGGGGTAGCAGTAGTGGTGATGTGGTGATAGCGGTGGTGATGTGGTAGCAGTAGTAGAGGTGGAGGTAGCAGTGATAGTGATGTGATAACAGTGTGGGTGATATAGTGGGGGTGGTTGTGGTGGCAGTAGCAGCGGTAGCAGTGGTGGTGGTGATATGGTGGTAGCAGTGATGAAGGTGGTGATGTGGTGGTAGCAGTGGTGAGGGTGGTTGGGGTGGCAGTAGCGGGGGGTGGAGGTGGAATTAGCAATAGTTGAGATGTAGTTGGGGTGTTAGCAGTGGTGGCAGTAGCAGAGGTAGAGGTAGCAGTGGTGGAGGTGATGTGGTGGTAGCAGTGGTGGGGTTGGTTGTGGTGGTGGCAGTGGCGTTGAAAGTGCTGGTGCCAGAGTCCATAACTGTGTTGGTCGGTGACGTCATCCATCTCTCTTTCTCTAGTAAATGGCAGCTGGTCCAAGTGGAGCCCATGGTCTTGGTGTGACCGTTCGTGTGGTGGAGGAAGGTCAGTGAGGAGCAGGACCTGCACCAGCCCACCCCCAAAAAATGGAGGAAAGGAGTGCGTGGGTGAGAAGTACCAAGTGCGGATCTGCAATCCAAGGCCTTGTGGTAAGAGCAGAGCCGTGAAGACTTAGGCTTTAAAGGGCCGGTGCGGAGAATGAGATGAATCCCCATATCTGCAGAGTTCTAATAGACACTGTCTGCCCCTCTTGGTCTCTTCCATGTAGAGGACGGTTGCCCCTCAGGTATGGAACAGGTTGGATGCGCTAATCGTTGTCCTCGGCGGTGTGCGGACCTTCAGCAGGGGATTGTGTGCCTGGACGCGGAGGTGTGCGAGCCAGGATGTCGCTGCTCCTCAGGTCAGTCTCAATCTTATTGACGGGAGGGGGCTGTCATCACGGTCAAGGCGATGCTCACCTCCTCATCCTGTTAATAGGGTCGCTGGAGCAGGATGGACACTGTGTCCCCATCACTCAGTGCGACTGCACCGACAGCCACGGCCAGAGCTGGACCCCCCAGAGCGCTCTCCGGGACGACTGCAACAACTGCACCTGCATCCATGGCCAACTTCAGTGCAGCAAAGACCACTGCCCCCGCCCGGACTGCACATGGAGTCAGTGGTCTGCCTGGTCCCAGTGCTCCTCCACCTGTGGAACTGGCCACAAGACACGCTTCAGGTGATCCCCAGTGTGCCCTCTATGGGCCGGTATTCTTCTCGAAGAATCGCCAAATACCCTGTCTTGCCTGTTACACTGCCAACCACAGTATCCACCCAACAGTGCCCCATTACACTGCCAACCAGAATATCCACCCAACAGTGCCCCATTACACTGCCAACCACAGTATCCACCCAACAGTGCCCCATTACACTGCCAACCACAGTATCCACCCAACAGTGCCCCATTACACTGCCAACCAGAATATCCACCCAACAGTGCCCCATTACACTTCCAACCACAGTATCCACCCAACAGTGCCTCCATTACACTGCCAACCAGAATATCCACCCAACAGTGCCCCATTACACTGCCAACCACAGTATCCACCCAACAGTGCCTCCATTACACTGCCAACCACAGTATCCACCGAACAGTGCCTCCATTACACTGCCAACCACAATATCTGCCCAACAGTGCCCCCATTACACTACCAACCACAGTGCCCCCCAACAATGCCCCCATTACACTGCCAACCACAGTGCCCCCCAACAATGCCTCCATTACACAGCCAACCACAGTATCTGCCCAGTGACTAACAATGACCCATTACACTGCCAACCACAGTATCTGCCCAGTGCCTAACAATGACCCATTACACTGCCAACCACAGAGTCTACCTAACAGTGCCCCCATTACACTGCCAACCACAGTATCTGCTCAACAGTGCCCCCCAACAATGCCCCATTACTCTGCCAGCCACAGTATCCACCCAACAATGCCCCCATTACACTACCACCCACATTGCCCTACTACAGTCCCTCCATTATACTGCCCCTCAATACATCCATTACACTGCCAGCCACAGTACCCTCATTACACTGCCAACTACAGTGGCTCTCAACAATGCCTCCAGTATTCTGCCAACCACAGTGCCTGCTTAACAATACTTCTGTTACACTGCCCCCAACAATGCCCCATTACACTTCCGGCCACTGCCCCAAGTGCTGCCCTCACTGAGGGTGCTCAGCGCACTGCAATTGAAATGTCACAGAATTGTCACCATGTGGTTGGCTTCAAGCAGAGCGGGCCCCGACATCTGCCCTGCTTTACTCCACTCTTGACCCTGACACACTTTCATCTGGGAGCCCATGGGCAGCTGCCTCCTTGTGATGGGACCGGCGCTTATAGTGTCTGCTTTTCTGTTGTCCACAGGTCTCCCATACCAGAGTCAGGCAGGAGTCAGTGTCCGCCTCCAGAGCAGCAATCTCACCCATGTTACCTGGAGATGTGCCCCACCCTGTGCCCACACAATGGCTCTGAGTGGAGTGTGGGTGACATGTGGTTGGCGGGGGAGTGTCAGCAGTGGTCAGTATGTGCCATGCTCTATTGCCTGTATGTGTAGGTGACCCCGCTCTTTGTCACTCACCATCTGTGTTTTTCCATCTAGCATCTGCACCCCGGAGGGAAATTACTGCCAGGACATTGAGTGCAGGGGTAAGGGCTCTTCGACTGATCTTTTCTCATATCTACATATATAAGGTTAACATTCTCCTATTATCCATGGATTTATCTATACCTGGAAGCTCAGGGGCGGGGCCTGGCTCCTCTATGTGTGATCATTTCCATAATAAAAGTGCTGTATGGTCCTGGCCACACCCACAATGATGTCATACCTACTAAATGATGCTAGAGAAGAGGTTTTCATCAATGTATATTACCTATAGAGAAAGATGTAGGAGAGTAACAGAAGTTCTAGAGCTGAATCGCACGGGAACTGCCCCAAAAATGGCACAACCCTTTCAACACCAGAGGAACGTGATAACAGCATTACACTGTCTTCTGTTTCTAGTTAATGGCAACTGGACTCCGTGGTCTTCGTGGTCAGAATGTCCTGTCACTTGTGGGTCCAGTGTTCAGATCCGGAGCAGGGCCTGTATCAACCCTCCCCCACGGAACAATGGCTCAGCCTGCGAGGGCACAGACACAGAGAGACGGGACTGTACCAACAAGCCATGTGAGGGTGAGATGTCCTCCAACCTGTTGTCAGCACTGACCTGACATCTCTAGCTGTGGGGGGTTAGATGTCTCTGGTTGACCCTTTGGCCGGCCGTGATGGACATTTCATGGGTGTTTGACTTGCTTTTATGATGTAAATGTGTCCACTGTCTTCTATAGACTGGCAGATGGGGGAGTGGGGGGATCAGGAAGATTGGCCTATGAGAGGGATCATGGGGACTGGGCAGAGCAAAGGGATGAGGGGATGGGGCAGATTACAGGAATCGGGGAGGTATGGGATGGATGGTAGTGCTCACCTCTGATCACTAGCCAGTATGTCTCTCTCCTCCAGGCAGTGGACCCTGTGGGTGGACGGACTGGAGCCTCTGCTCCCGCACCTGTGGTACCGGCCTCCGCAGTCGAGCATGGCGTTGTGGTTGTCCAAACACAGAGACACCAGACGGACAGTGTGACAGCCGAGAGACGGTGCAGACCGAGGCGTGTTACCTGCAGCCATGTGAAGGTACAGGAGATGTCAGTCATACGAATAATGTCACTGGTCATACATGTTCTGTAGTGATGTCACTGGTCATAAACATGTTCTCTAGTGACGTCACTGGTCATACATGTTCTCTAGTGATGTCACTGGTCATAGATGTTCTCTAGTGATGTCACTGGTCATACATGTTCTCTAGTGATGTCACTGGTCATACATGTTCTCTAGTGATGTCACTGGTCATACATGTTCTCTCTAGTGACGTCACTGGTCATACATGTTCTGTAGTGATGTCACTGGTCATACATGTTCTCTAGTGATGTCACTGGTCATACATGTTCTCTAGTGATGTCACTGGTCATACATGTTCTGTAGTGATGTCACTGGTCATAAACATGTTCTCTAGTGACGTCACTGGTCATACATGTTCTGTAGTGATGTCACTGGTCATACATGTTCTCTAGTGATGTCACTGGTCATACATGTTCTCTAGTGATGTCACTGGTCATACATGTTCTGTAGTGATGTCACTGGTCATACATGTTCTCTAGTGATGTCACTGGTCATACATGTTCTGTAGTGATGTCACTGGTCATACATGTTCTCTAGTGATGTCACTGGTCATACATGTTCTCTAGTGATGTCACTGGTCATACATGTTCTCTAGTGACGTCACTGGTCATACATGTTCTCTAGTGATGTCACTGGTCATACATGTTCTCTAGTGATGTCACTGGTCATACATGTTCTCTAGTGATGTCACTGGTCATACATGTTCTCTAGTGATGTCACTGGTCATACATGTTCTCTAGTGATGTCACTGGTCATACATGTTCTCTAGTGATGTCACTGGTCATACATGTTCTCTAGTGATGTCACTGGTCATACATGTTCTCTAGTGATGTCACTGGTCATACATGTTCTCTAGTGATGTCACTGGTCATACATGTTCTCTAGTGATGTCACTGGTCATACATGTTCTCTAGTGATGTCACTGGTCATACATGTTCTCTAGTGATGTCACTGGTCATACATGTTCTCTAGTGATGTCACTGGTCATACATGTTCTCTAGTGATGTCACTGGTCATACATGTTCTCTAGTGATGTCACTGGTCATACATGTTCTCTAGTGACGTCACTGGTCATACATGTTCTCTAGTGACGTCACTGGTCATACATGTTCTCTAGTGACGTCACTGGTCATACATGTTCTCTAGTGACATCACTGGTCATACATGTTCTCTAGTGATGTCACTGGTCATACATGTTCTCTAGTGATGTCACTGGTCATACATGTTCTGTATTGATGTCACTGGTCATACATGTTCTCTAGTGATGTCACTGGTCATACATGTTCTCTAGTGTCATACATGTCTGTGTTCCACTATCTTTGTCCCTGTTTCCTGCAATGTTACATACGTGTGCCTGTTTACCATGTTGTCTGTTTCTGTATGACAGGGATCTGCTCCTGGGGTCCGTGGGGCCCGTGGTCTGACTGCTCTTGTCACTCGTTAGTTCAGCAGCGGTACCGGGAGCCCCTGGGCCCTGTTTTTGATGAGGACACATGTGATAAGCTGAGAAGTGAAGTTCGGCCATGTAACACGTCTCTGTGCTCCGGTGAGCCCCGTCACATTATGCCTCCGTCCTATAAGTTCTGTGACAGACCCGGTGTCCTATGTGTCATGTATGTATAACCGCCCCGTCCTCTGTTGTAGGGTCCAGCTGTTCTCCCCCATTTATATTCAGCACCTGTGGATCGCCCTGTGGCAGTCTATGCTCCGCTAAACTCCAGACAGATGGGTGTCAGGACTTACCCACGTGCCAGCCAGGCTGTTACTGCCCCCCGGTGAGTTGTGATGGACGGAGACTCGTGGGGAACCTCATCACCTTCCCCCACCACGAGGAGCCTCATCATCTCTCAGCATGAGAAACCTCATCATCTCCATCACAAGGCGTCTCATCATCCCAATCATGCAGAACCTCATTGTCCCCCATCACTGAGGAACCTCATCATCCCCCATTTTATCTAACCTCATCATCCCCATACTAACAAACCTCATCACCCCCCAACAAATGAGGAACCTCATTAACCCTAACCTCCATCACCCAGGAATGTCATCATCCCCATCACTGAGGAACCTCATCATCCTCCATCAACGAGGAATGTCATCATCCCCATCACTGAGGAACCTCATCATCCTCCATCACCGAGGAATGTCATCATCCCCATCACTGAGGAACCTCATCATCCTCCATCACCCAGGAATGTCATCATCCCCCCATTAATGAGGAACCTCATCATCCTCCATCACCAAGGAATGTCATCATCCCTCCTGTTAATGAGGAACCTCATCATCCCTTATTTTATGTAACCTCATCATTCCCATACTAACAAACCTCATCACCTCCACACACACACACAAATACGAAAACTCATTATCCTCCATCACCGAGGAATGTCATCATCCCCATCACTGAGGAACCTCATCATCCTCCATCACCGAGGAATGTCATCATCCCCCATTAATGAGGAACCTCATCATCCTCCATCACCGAGGAATGTCATCATTCCTCTATAATTAGAAACTTCATTGCCCACCACAAGCAACCTTGTAATTCCCCAAATCACTGAGGAACCTTATCATCTCCATCACTAAGGAACCTCATCATCCTTCATCACCAAGGAATGTCATCATTCCCTCTATAATGAGGAACCTCATCATCCTCCATCACCGAGGAATGTCATCATCCCCTCTATAATGAGGAACCTTATCATCCCCATCACTAAGGGACCTCATCATCCTCCATCACCGAGGAATGTCATCATCCCCCCATTAATGAGGAACCTCATCATTCTCCATTACCGAGGAATCTCATCATCCCCATCACTGAGGAATGTCATCATCCCCTCTATAATTAGAAACTTAATTGCCCACCACGAGCAACCGCATAATTTCCCAAATCACTGAGGAACCTTATCATCTCCATCACTAAGGAACCTCATCATCCTTCATCACCAAGGAATGTCATCATTCCCTCTATAATGAGGAACCTTATCATCCCCATCACTGAGGGACCTCATCATCCTCCATCACCGAGGAATGTTATCATCCCCTCTATAATGAGGAACCTCATCATCCTCCATCACCAAGGAATCTCATCATCCCCTCTTTTAATGAGGAACCTCATAATCCTCCATCACCAAGGAATCTCATCATCCCCTCTATAATGAGGAACCTTATTATCCTCCATCACCAAGGAATGTCATCATCCCCTCTATAATGAGGAACCTTATCATCCTCCATCACCAAGGAATCTCATCATCCCCTCTATAATGAGGAACCTCATCATCCTCCATCACCAAGGAATCTCATCATCCCCTCTATAATGAGGAACCTCATCATCCTCCATCACCAAGGAATGTCATCATCCCCTCTATAATGAGGAACCTTATTATCCTCCATCACCAAGGAATCTCATCATCCCCTCATTGCCCACCACAAGCAACCTCATAATTCCCCATATCACTGAGGAACCTTACCATCCCCATCACTGAGGAACCTCATCCCTCCCATGAGGATGTTGAGGCTCCTCAGTGATGAGGATGTTGAGGCTCCTCAGTGATGGGGATGTTGAGGCTCCTCAGTGATGAGGACGTTGAGGCTCCTCAGTGATGGGGAGGATGAGATTCTTTGATGGGTGGATGTAGAGGTTCTTTGGTGATGTGAGAACAGATGAGAAGGTTTTGTTGCATGGCGTTGGATGGATGATGGGATCTGGATTTGGGTTACATGGCCACATGTTCACTTTTCCTAATGCCGTTTTGGAAACCAAAATCAGAAGTGGATCAGGAGAGGAAGTATAAAGCACATAGGACTTCTCCGCTGGTTCTCACTGTCAAACTGCAACAAGCAGCCTGATCATGTGGCCACGTCCTTACTCTGACATGGTCGGTGAGTTACCACGTGCTGTTTCCTGTCCTTAGGGGCTGTTGGAGCAGGACGTTGCATGTGTCCGCCCCGCAGACTGCGGCTGTCTCTACATCTCCCAGTCACAGATGACGTATCTGAGCCCAGGGCAAACCGTGCAGGACGGGTGCAGGGAATGGTAAGTCCTCCAGAGATGATGGCGGATCGGGTATAAGAGCTAGCCATTCATACAGCAGATAGAAGTGCGATACATAAGGGTAACTGTGACCACTAATGTCTGTATGTTTTATAGCACCTGCCAGCAGGGGGAGCTGAAGTGTCACAGGAATAGCTGCTGGGGTAAGTTTTCAGAAGACCACTGTCCTGACCGAGGCGGCAGACATGCTATATGTTCAGCTCAGCCCGGGGAAGGCGTAACAGAGATTCGTACCTGGAAATAATCACATCCACCAGCCATTAACCCCACCTAGACTAATCTGTTCTGTACTTAACATACCCCCCCTACAAATATGTGACCCTATATGTTCATGTAGACGACTCCCCCAGACTTGGCTAGGAGGACAAAGACCAGGTGGAGGACCCCATCACTGGGGGTAAATATAATGGGCGCCCTCCAAGGTTGGTCAGGGTGGAGTTGCCATTTAAGGATTAATATAAGATCTGCCTGATGTGCTCCTGAATGTTTCCACAAACATCTGCCTTTTGCTGGAATAGTTCTCGAGACACAATCACCCTCCCTGTGTGGTGGACAAGCCCTTGTGTGGTGCAAAAGCCCTTGTGTGGTGGACAAGCCCTTGTGTGGTGGACAAGCCCTTGTGTGGTGGACAAGCCCTTGTGTGGTGGACAAGCCCTTGTGTGGTGCACAAGCCCTTGTGTGGTGTACAAGCCCTTGTGTGGTGGACAAGCCCTTGTGTGGTGCACAAGCCCTGTGTGGTGGACAAGCCCTTGTGTGGTGCACAAGCCCTTGTGTGGTGCAAAAGCTCTTGTGTGGTGGACAAGCCCTTGTGTGGTGGACAAGCCCTTGTGTGGTGGACAAGCCCTTGTGTGGTGCACAAGCCCTTGTGTGGTGGACAAGCCCTTGTGTGGTGGACAAGCCCTTGTGTGGTGGACAAGCCCTTGTGTGGTGGACAAGCCCTTGTGTGGTGGACAAGCCCTTGTGTGGTGCACAAGCCCTTGTGTGGTGCACAAGCCCTTGTGTGGTGGACAAGCTCTTGTGTGGTGGACAAGCCCTTGTGTGGTGGACAAGCCCTTGTGTGGTGGACAAGCCCTTGTGTGGTGGACAAGCCCTTGTGTGGTGCACAAGCCCTTGTGTGGTGGACAAGCCCTTGTGTGGTGAACAAGCACTTGTGTGGTGGACAAGCCCTTGTGTGGTGCACAAGCCCTTGTGTGGTGGACAAGCCCTTGTGTGGTGGACAAGCCCTTGTGTGGTGCACAAGCCCTTGTGTGGTGGACAAGCCCTTTGTGGTGGACAAGCCCTTGTGTGGTGCACAAGCCCTTGTGTGGTAGACAAGCCCTTGTGTGGTGCACAAGCCCTTGTGTGGTGAACAAGCCCTTGTGTGGTGGTCAAGCCCTTGTGTGGTGGACAAGCCCTTGTGTGGTGGACAAGCCCTTTTGTGGTGGACAAGCCCTTATGTGGTGCACAAGCCCTTGTGTGGTGGACAAGCCCTTGTGTGGTGCACAAGCCCTTGTGTGGTGGACAAGCCCTTGTGTGGTGAACAAGCCCTTGTGTGGTGGACAAGCCCTTGTGTGGTGGACAAGCCCTTGTGTGGTGGAAAAGCCCTTCGATACAGCGGTTTTTGGAGGGAGGATTAGATCCCTGCTTATCCCTATTCTTGGTAGGGAGGTCCAATGGGGTCCGGGAATGGCGCTTTCTCGCTACGTATCTCATTATTGTACCCAGGGTCTTTCCTGATCTGAGACTCATCACCTTGTATGGAAGGCGTGTTACCTTTGAGGTTGTATGCTCCAGTTGTCATTGTATTACACCTGTGATGACACTGATCCACTGTTATTATATTCTTTTGGACTAATACTAATAAAATATAAGTTTAAAAAAAAGATCTGCCTGATGTGCTGATCTTCTAGACTCATTTCCCTGTGTCTCTGAGTGGCCAGAGAACCTCTGATTAACTTCTCCATGATCTGGTGTCTCACCCGTGACTTTCATCATGACCCGCAGGTGAAGCCGCCCTCAGTGAGTGGTCTGAGTGGTCCCAGTGCAGCCCCTGCCTCCCATCACCTAACAATGACACCGGAGCCTGGGTATTCTTCTCAGTTCAGCAGAGACACCGCTTGTGCCTCAATGTTCAGACTGGATTCCCATGGATCGGAGATTCCCCTCAGTGTTCAGGAGAGATGACGCAGGAAAGACCGTGCCCCGATGACCACATCTGCAATGGTATTCATCCCAATATATTGAGACCTGTACTCATGAGCCACACGTGTGGTCATCCTTATAACGCCTCTCCCTCCACCATAGATCTCTGTGCCTGGAGTCCATGGGGAGAATGGAGTCCCTGCCGGGAGCCCTGCAGCGGCGGCTTCCGCTCACGATGGCGTCATGTCCACCATCCTGTAGACAACAAACTGTGCCGGGGTCCCAGGTTCCAGTCTGAGAGCTGTAACACGGCAGCCTGCCCAGGTATGTAGATGGAGTGCAAGACTGAGGCTGACTGCTCCAGGATGCCCACTACTGATGGTGCTTTAGGATGCCTCCTATTGAATGTGTGTGCTACAGAATGCCCCCTACTGACAACTATGGATCTCTCATTCTGTAGGGGAGAATTGTGAGGACCGTGGGAAGGCTTTCAAGAATGTGTGTGCCAACCAGTGTCCACGCGCTTGTGCTGACCTTTGGGATCATGTGGAGTGTCTGCAGGGCCAGTGCCGCACAGGTACAAGACCACAACTTGCATGTTATAAGACAAAGCACCCAATATTTCGGAGTGTCCTTGTGTCTGTGCCAGGATATGAGTGTGATGATCCCCTCCCCCATCAGCCTCCTCCTTCCCTCCTCTGTCGATGATCGCCCGTCCTCTCCGATCTCATATCCTTCCTTCCCTCCTCTGTCGATGATCACCTGTCCTCTCCCATCTCATATTCTTCCTTCCATCCAGTCAATGATCACCTGTCCCCTCCTGTGTAATATTCTTCCTTCCACCTTCTGTTGATCATCCCCTCCCAGTCATCTTCAACCTTTCATCCTATGTCTATGATCACCCATCCCCTCCCTGTCTTCTTCCATCCTCTGTTGATGATGGCCTGTGCCCTCCCCATCACCTTTCATCTTCTGTTGATAATGGCCTGTGCCCTCCCCGCCATATTCCACTTTCTGTTGATGATCATCCATCCCCTCCCTGTCATCTTCCACCTCCTGTTGATGATCATCCATCTCCTCCCTGTCATCTTCCACCTTCTGTCTATGATCACCCTTCCTCTTTCTGTCGATGATTGCTCATCCACTCCCCGTCATCTTCTACCTTCTGTTGATGATCGCCCATCCCCATCATCTTCCATTCTCTGTTGATAATCGCCAGTCCCCTGCCCGTCACCTTCCAACTTCTGTCGATGATCATCTGTCCCGTCTATCTTCCATCCTTTGTTGATGATCGCCTGTCCCCTCGCCATCATCTTCCACCTCCTGTTGATGATCACCTGTCCCTGTCATCTTCCACCTTCTATCAATGATCATCCATTCCCTCCCTGTAATCTTCCACCCTCTGTTGATGATTGCCCGTCCCTTCCCTGTCATCTTCCACCCTTTGTTAATGCCCCCCCTTCCCCTCCCTGTCATCTTCCACCCTCTGTTGATGATCGCCTGTCCCCTTCCCGTCATCTTTCACCCTCTGCTGATGATTGCCCGTCCCCTTCCCGTCATCTTTCACCCTCTGCTGATGATTGCCCGTCCCCTCCCAATCATCTTCCACCCTCTGTTGATGATCGCCCGTCCCCTCCCCATCATCTTCCACCCTCTGTTGATGATTGCCCGTCCCCTCCCCGTCATCTTCCACCCTCTGTTGATGATCGCCCGTCCCCTCCCCGTCATCTTCCACCCTCTGTTGATGATTGCCCGTCCCCTCCCCATCATCTTCCACCCTCTGTTGATGATCGCCTGTCCCCTCCCAGTCATCTTCCACCCTCTGTTGATGATTGCCCGTCCCCTCCCCATCATCTTCCACCCTCTGTTGATGATCGTCCTTCCCCTCCCTGTCATCTTCCACCCTCTGTTGATGAACGCCGTCCCCTCCCCGTCATCTTCCACCCTCTGTTGATGATCGTCCTGTCCCCTCCCTGTCATCTTCCACCCTCTGTTGATGAACGCCGTCCCCTCCCCATCATCTTCCACCCTCTGTTGATAAACGCCCGTCCCCTCCCCATCATCTTCCACCCTCTGTTGATGATCGCCCGTCCCCTCCCCATCATCTTCCACCCTCTGTTGATGATCGCCCGTCCCCTCCCCATCATCTTACACCTTCTGTCTCAGGTTGTCGTTGTCCAGAAGGCTGGCTCCTGCAGGATAAGAAGTGTGTACCAATCATGGACTGTCGCTGTGGGCTGCCCACCTCTAACGCCACTGTGGAGCATGAGCCAGGAGACACAGTGCGCATTGGCTGTAATAACTGGTAAGTTACAGGCGTGTGATTTTATTTATTCATTTTACTCACTTATATAGCGCTGACATATTGTGCAGTGCATTGTGGGACGAAACCGGAGAACCCGGAGGAAACCCACACAAACACAGGGAGAACATACCAACTCCATGCAGAAGCTGTCCTTGATCGGATTCGGACCCCAGCGCTGCGAGGCACCAGAGTTACCACTGTGCTGCCCATGGCTATATGACTTGCCATGAAACGGTGCAACTGTAAAAAAAATGCTGTTAAAATCGAAAAACAGACCATTTCTAATTGCTTTTTTTAAACAAATGCTTTCAAAGAAACGGCCATTAAAGAAACAGCCCCTTTAATTGAATGGGGGCCATCCGTGAAAAAGGCCTCACCAGGACATGTGTATAAAAGCGACCATGTGAATATGTCCATGGATTTGCATTGTTCTGAAAATGGTCGTGTGAATGCAGCCCAGGACGTGACCTCTCTGCCTTCACTCCTCAGCACCTGTGTGAATGGGACCTTCTCTTGCACGGACTTCTTGTGCCCTGTGTATGGACCCTGGTCTGACTGGAGCTCCTGCTCCGTTACATGTGGCAGTGGCCACCGGTGGAGGAACCGTACCTGTAGAGAAGGAGGTCCTGGTGGAGTCCCCTGTGGTAGTGAGACCCACGAGGTGGAGGAATGTAACGCCTCAGTGTGTCCAGGTAACCATGCAATATTCTCCATGATATCCACTTCATGTTCCCCCAGAGGTGTCCTCCATGTATAGGTCTCTACATTGCTCTGGTCATGCTGAGTCCCTTGTGTTGACTTCCTCCCGCTATAACCTGGTCGTCTTATTCTTCCAGCTATAATCCTGTCTTTATGCTCCTTCTTTAATTCTTCTTCCTCCAGTTATAACCCAGTCTTCTTCCTTACAACATAACCACTTCTTCTCCCACTATAACCTGGTCTTTCCTCCAGTTATAATTCTGTATTCTTCCTCCTGCAATAATCTGGTCCAATTTCTCCTGCCTTAACCGGCCTTCTTCATCCTGTTACAACCTGGTCTTCTTCCTTCAGCTATATTCCTGTCTTCCTCCTGCTATAGTCCGGTCTTCCTCCTGTTATGACCTGGTCTTCCTCCAGCTATGACCCAGTCTTCTACCTACCACTATAACCTGGTCCACTTTCTCCCGCTATAAACCATTCTTCTTCATCCTGTTACAACCTGTCTTTTTCTTCCTGCTATAACTCGGTCTTCTTCCTCCATCTATAACCCGATCCTCTCCAGCTATAACCCAGTCTTTTTCTACCAGCTATAACCCAGTCTTTTTCTTCCAGCTATAACCCGGTCTTTTTCTTCCTGCTATAACCCGGTCTTTTTCTTCCTGCTATAACCCGGTCTTTTTCTCCCAGCTATAACCCGGTCTTTTTCTCCCTGCTATAACCCAGTCTTTTTCTCCCAGCTATAACCCAGTCTTTTCTCCCAGCTATAACCCAGTCTTTTTCTCCAGCTATAACCCAGTCTTTTTCTCCTATAACCCAGTCTTTTCTCCCAGCTATAACCCAGTCTTTTCTCCCAGCTATAACCCGGTCTTTTCTCCCAGCTATAACCCGGTCTTTTTCTCCCAGCTATAACCCGGTCTTTTTCTTCCTGCTATAACCCGGTCTTTTTCTCCCAGCTATAACCCGGTCTTTTTCTACCTGCTATAACCCGGTCTTTTTCTCCCAGCTATAACCCAGTCTTTTTCTACCAGCTATAACCCGGTCTTTTTCTCCCAGCTATAACCCAGTCTCTTTCTACCAGCTATAACCCAGTCTTTTTCTTCCTGCTATAACCCGGTCTTTTTCTCCCAGCTATAACCCGGTCTTTTTCTACCAGCTATAACCCGGTCTTTTTCTCCCAGCTATAACCCGGTCTTTTTCTCCCAGCTATAATCCAGTCTTTTTCTCCCAGCTATAACCCAGTCTTTTTCTCCCAGCTATAACCCAGTCTTTTTCTACCAGCTATAACCCAGTCTTTTCTCCCAGCTATAACCCAGTCTTTTTCTTCCTGCTATAACCCAGTCTTTTTCTCCCAGCTATAACCCAGTCTTTTTCTCCCAGCTATAACCCAGTCTTTTTCTCCCAGCTATAACCCAGTCTTTTTCTACCAGCTATAACCCGGTCTTTTTCTCCTAGATATAACCTAGTCTTTTTCTACCAGCTATTACCCAGTCTTTTTCTTCCTGCTATAACCCGGTCTTTTTCTCCCAGTTATAACCCGGTCTTTTTCTACCAGCTATAACCCAGTCTTTTTCTCCCTGCTATAACCCGGTCTTTTTCTACCAGCTATAACCCAGTCTTTTTCTACCAGCTATAACCCGGTCTTTTTCTCCCTGCTATAACCCAGTCTTTTCTCCCAGCTATAACCCAGTCTTTTTCTCCCAGCTATAACCCAGTCTTTTTCTACCAGCTATAACCCAGTCTTTTTCTACCAGCTATAACCCAGTCTTTTTCTACCAGCTATTACCCAGTCTTTTTCTTCCTGCTATAACCCAGTCTTTTTCTTCCTGCTATAACCCAGTCTTTTTCTTCCTGCTATAACCCAGTCTTTTTCTCCCAGCTATAACCCGGTCTTTTTCTCCCTGCTATAACCCAGTCTTTTTCTCCCAGCTATAACCCAGTCTTTTTCTTCCTGCTATAACCCAGTCTTTTTCTTCCTGCTATAACCCAGTCTTTTTCTCCCAGCTATAACCCAGTCTTTTTCTCCCAGCTATAACCCAGTCTTTTTCTACCAGCTATAACCCGGTCTTTTTCTCCCAGCTATAACCCAGTCTTTTTCTACCAGCTATAACCCAGTCTTTTTCTCCCAGCTATAACCCAGTCTTTTTCTCCCAGCTATAACCCAGTCTTTTTCTTCCTGCTATAACCCGGTCTTTTCTCCCAGCTATAACCCGGTCTTTTCTCCCAGCTATAACCCAGTCTTTTTCTCCCAGCTATAACCCAGTCTTTTTCTCCCAGCTATAACCCAGTCTTTTTCTACCAGCTATAACCCGGTCTTTTTCTCCTAGATATAACCTAGTCTTTTTCTACCAGCTATTACCCAGTCTTTTTCTTCCTGCTATAACCCAGTCTTTTTCTTCCTGCTATAACCCAGTCTTTTTCTTCCTGCTATAACCCAGTCTTTTTCTTCCTGCTATAACCCGGTCTTTTTCTTCCTGCTATAACCCGGTCTTTTTCTTCCTGCTATAACCCGGTCTTCTTCTTCCTGCTATAACCCAGTCTTTTTCTACCAGCTATAACCCAGTCTTTTTCTCCCCGCTATTACCCAGTCTTCTTCCTTCAGCTATACCCCGGCCTTCTTCTTCCTGCTGTAAACCAGTCTTCTTCCTCCAGCTATAACCCCCTCTTTTTCTCCCCGCTATAACCTGGTCTTCTTCCTCCAGCTATAACACAGTCTTCTTCATCCCGCTATAACCTGTTTTTCTTCTACCCGCTATAACTTGGTCTTTCCCCCAGTGGACTGTGTGCTCAGCGACTGGTCGGAGTGGAGTGAGTGCAGTGTCAGCTGTGGCGGAGGGGTATCGGAGAGGAACAGGACAATCCTGGTATCTGCGGATCCTGGCGGCCGACCGTGCCCTGCACCTCTGACCATACACCGCACCTGTAACTCCCACAACTGCACCCCAGGTACTATAAGCCCCCAAATATAACTGCCCCTCTGTCTGTCTTAGGCCAGGTTCCCATCTGCGTTAGAGCCTCCGGCACAGCGCGCAGCATTAGTGGGGTCCGTCAGGCACCATTTGTACCCATCATGGGACAGATCTGGCACTGCCCTCATTTCATCCTCATGAGTCAGTATATTATACCCCTAGATTATATAGACCAGTATAAAGTACAGTACATAACTCAGGACACTAGATTAGACAGTGTGTATTGTAGCATCCAGAGCAGTATATAGATCAGCATGTAGTATATAGGTCACCGTATAGTACAGTACATAGTACTGTCTACAGATCAATATATATAAAGTATGTCGATCTGTACGTAGTGCAGTATAGAGTATTGTATATAGGCCAGTAGTAGTTGCAGTATATAGATCAGTATACAGTATAGTGCCTTAATAGTACAGTGTACGGATCAGTATATAGTGCAGTATATAGATTAGTATAGAGGGCGATATAAAGATCTGCATAGAGGACAGTATATAGTACAGTATATAATACAGTATACATATCAGTAGAGGACAGTATTATATACTGCCCTATATACTGATCAGTATACTGTGCTCTATACTGATCTGTATACTGTATTATATACTGTCCTTTATGTAGATCTGTATACCGCCATCTATACTGATCTATATACTTTATTATATACTGCCCTACATACTGATCAGTATAAAGTATATAGATCAGTATAGATGGCGGTATACAGATCTGCATAGAGGACAGTATATAGTAAAGTAAATAATACAGTATACAGATCAGTGAAGAGGGAGGTGTATAGAGGACAGTACTGTATATAGATCAGCATATAGGGCAGTATATAATACATTATACTGGTCAGTATAGAGGGCGGTGTAGAGAGGACAGTATATAAGACAGGATATAATACAATATACAGATCAGTATAGAGGGCGGTATACAATACAGTTTATAGATCAGTATAGAAGGCAGTATACAGATCAGTACAGAGGGCGGTATAAAGATCAGTATAGAGGGCGGTATACAGATCAGTATAGAGGGCGGTATGTAGATCAGTATAGAGGGCAGTATACAGATCAGTATAGAGGGCGGTATGTAGATCAGTATAGAGGGCGGTATGTAGATCAGTATAGAGGGCGGTATACAGATCAGTATAGAGGGCGGTATACAGATCAGTATAGAGGGCAGTATACAGATCAGTATAGAGGGCAGTATACAGATCAGTATAGAGGGCAGTATACAGATCAGTATAGAGGGCAGTATGCAGATGAGTATAGAGGGCAGTATACAGATCAGTATAGAGGGCGGTATGCAGATGAGTATAGAGGGCAGTATACAGATCAGTATAGAGGGCGGTATACAGATCAGTATAGAGGGCGGTATACAGATCAGTATAGAGGGCGGTATGTAGATCAGTATAGAGGGCAGTATACAGATCAGTATAGAGGGCGGTATGCAGATGAGTATAGAGGGCAGTATACAGATGAGTATAGAGGGCGGTATACAGATCAGTATAGAGGGCGGTATGTAGATCAGTATTGAGGGCGGTATACAGATCAGTATAGAGGGCGGTATACAGATCAGTATAGAGGGCGGTACACAGATCAGTATAGAGGGCGGTATGTAAATCAGTATAGAGGGCGGTATACAGATCAGTATAGAGGGCGGCATACAAATCAGTATAGAGGGCGGTATACAGATCAGTATAGAGGGCGGTATGTAGATTAATATAGAGGGCGGTATGTAGATTAATATAGAGGGCGGTATGTAGATCAGTATAGCGGGCAGTATACAGATCAGTATAGAGGGCGGTATGCAGATCAGTATAGAGGGCGGCATGTAGATCAGTATAGAGGGCGGTATGTAGATCAGTATAGAGGGCGGTATGTAGATCAGTGTAGAGGGTGGTATATAGATCAGTATAGAGGGCGGTATGTAGATCAGTATATAGGGCGGTATACAGATCAGTATAGAGGGCGGTATGTAGATCAGTGTAGAGGGTGGTATGTAGATCAGTATAGAGGGCGGTATGTAGATCAGTATAGAGGGCGGTATGTAGATCAGTATAGAGGGCGGTATGTAGATCAGTATAGAGGGCGGTATGTAGATCAGTATAGAGGGCGGTATGTAGATCAGTATAGAGGGCGGTATGTAGATCAGTATAGAGGGCGGTATGTAGATCAGTATAGAGGGCGGCATGTAGATCAGTATAGAGGGCGGCATGTAGATCAGTATAGAGGGCGGCATGTACATCAGTATAGAGGGCGGTATACAGATCAGTATAGAGGGCGGCATGTAGATCAGTATAAAGTATATAGATCAGTATAGATGGCGGTATACAGATCTGCATAGAGGACAGTATATAGTAAAGCAAATAATGCAGTATACAGATCAGTGAAGAGGGAGGTGTATAGAGGACGGTACTGTATATAGATCAGCATATAGGGCAGTATATAATACATTATACTGGTCAGTATAGAGGGCGGTGTAGAGAGGACAGTATATAAGACAGGATATAATACAATATACAGATCAGTATAGAGGGCGGTATACAATACAGTTTATAGATCAGTATAGAAGGCGGTATACAGATCAGTACAGAGGGCGGTATAAAGATCAGTATAGAGGGCGGTATACAGATCAGTATAGAGGGCGGTATGTAGATCAGTATAGAGGGCGGTATGTAGATCAGTATAGAGGGCGGTATGTAGATCAGTATAGAGGGCGGTATGTAGATCAGTATAGAGGGCGGTATACAGATCAGTATAGAGGGCGGTATGTAGATCAGTATAGAGGGCGGTATGTAAATCAGTATAGAGGGCGATATACAAATCAGTATAGAGGGCAGTATACAGATCAGTATAGAGGGCGGTATACAGATCTGTATAGAGGACGGTAGGTAAATCAGTATAGAGGGCGGTATACAGATCAGTATAGAGGGCGGTATACAGATCAGTATAGAGGGCGGTATGTAGATTAATATAGAGGGCGGTATACAGATCAGTATAGAGGGCGGTATACAGATCAGTATAGAGGGCGGTATACAGATCAGTATAGAGGGCGGTATGTAGATCAGTATAGAGGGCGGTATGTAGATTAATATAGAGGGCGGTATACAGATCAGTATAGAGGGCGGTATACAGATCAGTATAGAGGGCGGTATACAGATCAGTATAGAGGGCGGTATGCAGATCAGTATAGAGGGCGGTATGCAGATCAGTATAGAGGGCGGTATGTAGATCAGTATAGAGGGCGGTATGTAGATCAGTATAGAGGGCGGTATGTAGATCAGTATAGAGGCGGTATGTAGATCAGTATAGAGGGCGGTATACAGATCAGTATAGAGGGCGGTATGCAGATATACATATCAGTATAGAGGGCGGTATACAGATCAGTATAGAGGGCGGTATGCAGATATACATATCAGTATAGAGGGCGGTATGTAGATCAGTATAGAGGGCGGTATACAGATCAGTATAGAGGGCAGTATACAGATCAGTATAGAGGGCAGTATACAGATGAGTATAGAGGGCAGTATACAGATCAGTATAGAGGGCGGTATGTAGATCAGTATAGAGGGCGGTATGTAGATCAGTATAGAGGGCGGTATGTAGATGAGTATAGAGGGCGGTATGTAGATCAGTATAGAGGGCGGTATGCAGATCAGTATAGAGGGCGGTATGTAGATCAGTATAGAGGGCGGTATGTAGATCAGTATAGAGGGCGGTATGTAGATCAGTATAGAGGGCGGTATGTAGATCAGTATAGAGGGCGGTATGTAGATCAGTATAGAGGGCGGTATGTAGATCAGTATAGAGGGCGGTATGTAGATCAGTATAGAGGGCGGTATGTAGATCAGTATAGAGGGCGGTATACAGATCAGTATAGAGGGCGGTATGTAGATCAGTATAGAGGGCGGTATGTAGATCAGTATAGAGGGCGGTATGTAGATCAGTATAGAGGGCGGTATGCAGATCAGTATAGAGGGCGTGTATGCAGATCAGTATAGAGGGCGGTATGTAGATCAGTATAGAGGGCGGTATACAGATCAGTATAGAGGGCGGTATGTAGATCAGTATAGAGGGCGGTATGTAGATCAGTATAGAGGGCGGTATGTAGATGAGTATAGAGGGCGGTATGTAGATGAGTATAGAGGGCGGTATGTAGATGAGTATAGAGGGCGGTATGTAGATCAGTATAGAGGGCGGTATGTAGATCAGTATAGAGGGCGGTATGTAGATCAGTATAGAGGGCGGTATGTAGATCAGTATAGAGGGCGGTATGTAGATCAGTATAGAGGGCGGTATGTAGATCAGTATAGAGGGCGGTATGTAGATCAGTATAGAGGGCGGTATACAGATCAGTATAGAGGGCGGTATGTAGATCAGTATAGAGGGCGGTATGTAGATCAGTATAGAGGGCGGTATGTAGATCAGTATAGAGGGCGGTATGTAGATCAGTATAGAGGGCGGTATGTAGATCAGTATAGAGGGCGGTATGTAGATCAGTATAGAGGGCGGTATGTAGATCAGTATAGAGGGCGGTATGTAGATCAGTATAGAGGGCGGTATGTAGATCAGTATAGAGGGCGGTATGTAGATCAGTATAGAGGGCGGTATGTAGATCAGTATAGAGGGCGGTATGTAGATCAGTATAGAGGGCGGTATGTAGATCAGTATAGAGGGCGGTATGTAGATCAGTATAGAGGGCGGTATGTAGATCAGTATAGAGGGCGGTATGTAGATCAGTATAGAGGGCGGTATGTAGATCAGTATAGAGGGCGGTATGTAGATCAGTATAGAGGGCGGTATGTAGATCAGTATAGAGGGCGGTATGTAGATCAGTATAGAGGGCGGTATGTAGATCAGTATAGAGGGCGGTATGTAGATCAGTATAGAGGGCGGTATGTAGATCAGTATAGAGGGCGGTATGTAGATCAGTATAGAGGGCGGTATGTAGATCAGTATAGAGGGCGGTATACAGATCAGTATAGAGGGCGGTATACAGATCAGTATAGAGGGCGGTATGTAGATCAGTATAGAGGGCGGTACATGTAGATCAGTATAGAGGGCGGTATGTAGATCAGTATAGAGGGCGGTATGTAGATCAGTATAGAGGGCGGTATGTAGATCAGTATAGAGGGCGGTATGTAGATCAGTATAGAGGGCGGTATGTAGATCAGTATAGAGGGCGGTATGTAGATCAGTATAGAGGGCGGTATGTAGATCAGTATAGAGGGCGGTATGTAGATCAGTATAGAGGGCGGCATGTAGATCAGTATAGAGGGCGACATGTAGATCAGTATAGAGGGCGGCATGTAGATCAGTATAGAGGGCGGTATGTAGATTAGTATAGAGGGCGGTATTCAGATCAGTATAGAGGGCGGTATACAGATCAGTATAGAGGGCAGTATGTAGATCAGTATAGAGGGCGGTATGTAGATCAGTATAGAGGGTGGTATTCAGATCAGTATAGAGGGCGGTGTACAGATCAGTATAGAGGGCGGTATATAGATCAGGATAGAGGGCGGTATTCAGATCAGTATAGAGGGCGGTATACAGATCAGTATAGAGGGCGGTATTCAGATCAGTATAGAGGGCGGTATGCAGATCAGCACATAGGTAAGGTGGTGTATACATCCAGTATACAGCACCCCATGTCACTCCTCTGATCTCCTCATCTTGTCTTCACAGATTGTCCTGGGGATCAGATCTTCAGCGCCTGCGCCAGTTCCTGCCCCCGCACCTGTGCTGACCTCCGACCGGAGTCCCTGTGTGTCAGTGAGGCCTGTGAGCCGGGCTGCTCTTGTCCCCCAGGAAAGGTGGGTGACTGAGCTGTAGGGGCCTATGTGGTGCTGGTGCCTATAGATCTATAGGTCCCCTGGGAGAGCGCACACCGCATATCCACTAGCTCCTCTGATATGTGAGGCACGAGGTGCAGTGAGCCTCCTGGAACCAGCAACGGGTATGTAACAGCTCCAGCAGCAGGCGGCAGCCCTGTGCTATGGGTCCTATGAACAGGATATGCTGGGAGTTATAGTGTGTCTGCAGCAGGAGCATCAGTCCCATAAACAGTTACATCTATACGAAGCTTATACCTCACACACTGATCACATATAGACACAGAGCCGATAAGATGATGGGGCAGTAGTGCCTTCCTCATGGTCACTGTAACTGGAGTAGTAGTCCTTATCCTGCTGCTCTAATATCAGGGTCTTTGTGTCCAGGTTTTGCAGGGTGACCAGTGTGTGGCCCTAGAGGAATGCCCCTGTGTCCTCCCCTCAGTGTCTGACCCCCTCTGGACGTCGAATCTCACCCTGGAAGAAAGAACAAGAGAATACCCGGCGGGCACAACTATACATTACCAGTGCAATAACTGGTAAGAGACGGGCAGGGAGGGGAGGGGGTAGGTGCAGTGCAGGGACTGATAACAGGGGTAGGTGCAGTGCAGGGACTGATAACAGGGGTAGGTGCAGTGCAGGGACTGATAACAGGGGTAGGTGCAGTGCAGGGACTTATAACAGGTGCAGTGCATGAAGTGGTGACAGGGGTAGGTGCAGTGCATGGAGTGGTGACAGGGGCAGATGAAGTGCACGGAGTGGTGACAGGGGCAGGTGCAGTGCATGGAGTGGTGACAGGGGCAGGTGCAGTGCATGGAGTGGTGACAGGGGCAGATGAAGTGCACGGAGTGGTGACAGGGGCAGGTGCAGTGCATGGAGTGGTGACAGGGGCAGATGAAGTGCACGGAGTGGTGACAGGGGCAGGTGCAGTGCATGGAGTGGTGACAGGGGCAGGTGCAGTACACAGAGTGATGACAGGGGCAGGTGCAGTGCATGGAGTGGTGACAGGGGCAGGTGCAGTGCATGGAGTGGTGACAGGGGCAGATGAAGTGCACGGAGTGGTGACAGGGGCAGGTGCAGTGCATGGAGTGGTGACAGGGGCAGGTGCAGTGCATGGAGTGGTGACAGGGGCAGATGCAGTACACGGAGTGATGACAGGGGCAGGTGCAGTGCATGGAGTGGTGACAGGGGCAGGTGCAGTGCAGGGACTGATAACAGGGGCAGGTGCAGTGCACGGAGTGGTGACAGGGGCAGGTGCAGTGCACGGAGTGATGACAGGGGCAGTGCATGGCGTGGTGACAGGGGCAGGTGCAGTGCACGGAGTGATGACAGGGGCAGTGCATGGCGTGGTGACAGGGGCAGATGCAGTGCACGGAGTGATGACAGGGGCAGTGCATGGCGTGGTGACAGGGGCAGATGCAGTGCACGGAGTGATGACAGGGGCAGGTGCAGTGCACGGACTGATAACAGGGGCAGGTGCAGTGCATGGAGTGATGACGGGGCAGGTGCAGTTCACGGAGTGGTGACAGGGGCAGTGCATGGATTGGTGACAGGTGCAGTGCACGGAGTGATGACAGGGGCAGGTGCAGTGCACGGAGTGGTGACAGGGGCAGGGGCAGTGCACGGAGTGGTGACAGGGGCAGGGGAAGTGCATGGAGTGGTGACAGGTGCAGTGCACAGAGTTGTGACGTGGCAGGTGCAGTGCACAGAGTTGTGACGGGGCAGGTGCAGTGCACAGAGTTGTGACGGGGCAGGTGCAGTGCACGGAGTGGTGGCAGGTGCAGTGCACGGAGTGGTGACAGGGGCAGTGCACGGAGTGATGACAGGGGCAGGTGCAGTGCACAGAGTTGTGACGGGGCAGGTGCAGTGCACAGAGTTGTGACGGGGCAGGTGCAGTGCACGGAGTGGTGACAGGGGCAGGGAGGGGTAACGTCCCTCTAACAGACGTGTCCTTTCTCCTGCAGCACTTGTCACACTGGAAGCTTTCTCTGCTCCTCTCAGGACTGTGACGGTGAGATTCTCTGCAGTGTGGTGGTGGGTGCTCATTGTTGTGTGGGGTGAGTGACGTGTCTGTCTTGCAGTGGACTGTCAGTGGTCGCAGTGGTCAGCCTGGTCTTTTTGTTCCGTCACTTGCGGAATTGGAGTCCAAACCTCCCAGCGACAGCAGATACGTCAGCGGTTGTACGACGGCGAGGAATGTGCCGGACCCCCGACCCGCCAGAGAACGTGTGACCTCCCCGACTGCAGTGAGTAGTCCCATGGCGCTGAGTATACCTGATGCACGGCGCTGAGTATACCTGATGCACGGCGCTGAGTATATCTGATGCACGGCACTGAGTATACCTGATGCACGGCGCTGAGTATACCTGATGCACGGCGCTGAGTATATCTGATGCACGGCACTGAGTATACCTGATGCACGGCGCTGAGTATACCTGATGCACGGCGCTGAGTATACCTGATGCACGGCACTGAGTATACCTGATGCACGGCACTGAGTATACCTGATGCACGGCACTGAGTATACCTGATGCACGGCACTGAGTATACCTGATGCACGGCACTGAGTATACCTGATGCACGGCACTGAGTATACCTGATGCACGGCACTGAGTATACCTGATGCACGGCGCTGAGTATACCTGATGCACGGCGCTGAGTATACCTGATGCACGGCGCTGAGTATACCTGATGCACGGCACTGAGTATACCTGATGCACGGCACTGAGTATACCTGATGCACGGCACTGAGTATTCCTGATGCACGGCGCTGAGTATACCTGATGCACGGCACTGAGTATACTGATGCACGGCACTGAGTATACTGATGCACGGCACTGAGTATACTGATACACAGCTGTGTGACTCCCTTGTGTGCAGGTTGTCCTCCTGGGGAGCGGTGGAGGCGGCTGCTCCCGGGTGAAGACTTCTGTGAACGGACTTGTCAGGAGGTTTATGAAGAGCGGGGCCGGAGCTGCAGTGCGGGGGCCCCGGGCGGCTGTGTGTGTGAGGCAGGAAGGTACCGCAGCAGCAGCTGGATGTGTGTCAGAGCGGAAGACTGCGAGTGTCAGCATGAACAAGAAGTGTACCAGGTGAGTAACCCCCATCATCCTGCACACGGAGAGATTCCTTCCTCGCAGACGCCCCATCATTGTTCCTGATGAAACTCACACATCAATGATTCTATTTTGTACAGCCCGGAGCGGACTGGGAGGACGGGTGTCAGATATGTCGCTGTGTAAATGGGATCGGAGTCTGCGCTGCGCAGTGTCCACCGCTCCACTGTGCCGAGGTGAGGAGGCGATTCTGGGGCTATGACATCACACAGAGACGGGGGCTATGACATCATACAGAGATGGGGGCTATGACATCACACATATACCGGGGCTATGACATCATACAGAGACGGGGCTATGACAGCACACAGAGACAGGGCTATGACAGCACACAGAGATAGGGCTATGACAGCACACAGAGACAGGGCTATGACAGCACACAGAGACAGGGCTATGACAGCACACAGAGACAGGGCTATGACAGCACACAGAGACAGGGCTATGACATCACACAGATAACGGGGCTATGACATCATACAGAGGTGGGGGCTATGACATCACACAGATACCGGGGCTATGACATCATACAGAGATGGGGGCTATGACAGCACACAGAGACAGGGCTATGACATCACACAGATACCGGGGCTATAACATCACACAGATACCGGGGCTATGACATCACACAGATACCGGGATAGTGACGAATTTATTCCACACTAATCAGATTTGCTGCGAATTTCTGAATAATTTCGTCTTCCAGTAAATCCGTACTTTTGGGATTCATCCCACACAAATTTCTCAAAATGGCATCCACCATATAAATCTGTATACAGGGAAGATGGGAAGATGAAGGAGCATCACATGACCCAGTACTGGCGGCCTTGCCCATAATGCCTTGCAGTCAGCCTCAACCAATCATGAGGGACTATAGCTGTGATGTTAGTGGACGTGTCATAGGCACTATATAAGATACCAGCCAGGATCGGCCATGTCTTTCTGGGCGTGTACACTGGACAGATAGCATGCCTGGTAGATAAAGAGATCTTATAACACTGAATATGGCAGGCCTGGGGTCAGGGAGGCGAAGACAATAGCTAGTTGTAATAATGTCACAGAGAGGCAGGTTATAGACAGGAGTCAGTGTGCCATAGTGTGTAACTTATTCAGGCCGCCTAAGGGAGGAGAAGACAATAGCTAGTTGTAATAATGTCACAGAGAGGCAGGTAGTAGAGACAGGAGTCAGTGTGCCATAGTGTGTAACTTATTCAGGCAGCCTCAGGGAGGAGAAGACAATAGCTAGTTATAATAATGTCACAGAGAGGCAGGTTGTAGAGACAGGAGTCAGTGTGCCATAGTGTGTAACTTATTCAGGCCGCCTCAGGGAGGAGAAGACAATAGCTAGTTATAATAATGTCACAGAGAGGCAGGTTGTAGAGACAGGAGTCAGTGTGCCATCGTGTGTAACTTATTCAGGCCGCCTCAGGGAGGAGAAGACAATCAGGGCTGTGAGCGCATCACATATTCTTTGTATAATACTGCACTGATCTTAGAGTAACGGTGTCTGTACGCTGCTGCTCAGTCTGAACCTGTGTGTAGAATACACATCCCCTTGGTGGAAATTGAAATAAGCCCTGGCCTGCCAAAACCTGGCTCTTTGGAAGAGGTCATGAGAGGTTTCCTGGATTTTTTACACTCAAACATCTGAGACATGCCGGCACCATCCGTGTGTCCCCCCCCACCGTCACCCCCACACAGCACGTGTCCAGACATGGCAGCACCCCCCACAGCACGTGACCAGACATGGTGGCACCTCCCACAGCACGTGTCCAGACATGGCGGCACCTCCCACAGCACGTGTCCAGACATGGCGGCACCCCCCACAGTATGTGTCCAGACATGGCGACATCCCCCACACCACGTGTCCAGATATGGCAGCACCCCCACACCACGTGTCCAGACATGGCAGCACCCCCACACCACGTGTCCAGACATGGCAGCACCCCCCACAGCACGTGTCCAGACATGGCGGCGCCCCCCACAGCACGTGTCCAGACATGGCGGCACCCATAAAAGCATGTGGCCAGACATGGCGGCACCCTGACTGCAGGTGTCTAGACATGGCAGCACCCCTCCCACAGCACGTGTCCAGACATGGCGGCACCCCTCCACAGCACGTGTCCAGACATGGCAGCACCCCGACTGCAAGTGTCTAGACATGGCGCCACCCCCCACAGCACATGTCCAGACATGGCGGCACCCCCCACAGCACGTGTCCAGACATGGCGGCACCTCCCACAGCACGTGTCCAGACATGGCGGCACCTCCCACAGCACGTGTCCAGACATGGCGGCACCCCCCACAGCACGTGTCCAGACATGGCGGCACCCCCCACAGCACGTGTCCAGACATGACGGCATCCCGCCGCAACACGTGTCCAGACATGGTGGCACCCCCCACAGCACATATCCAGACATGGTTGCACCCCCACAGCACGTGTCCAGACATGGTATAATGTGGGCATCACAGGGAGTCTAAACATCCCACCTGCGACAGCCGGCATTCCCACACAAGGATCTCCCATTCTGTGGCCCCACACCAGTCATATTTGGTAATAACATCATCATGATGAGACATGCATTATGGAACCATGTTGGCACCTGTATGTCCATCAGAGCGGATGAGAAGACATACGTTTTTGATTTTTCACATGTGCCCGCTGAGGTGGAGGAGGAGCAGGCACACATAATGAATAGTGTTGAGCGCGAATATCGGCACTAATTACAGATGGTGGCAGTGTGTTGGGGAGCATGAAAGGCCATGTCGGGGTGCGATCTATGTTCAATCTGTCTGCTGTGTGTAGGGGTCTGCGAGAGTGTGTGAAATAGACAGCGCCTCGGCAGTGGCACCTGGGTGACGTGACAGGGCGTTTCCTGTATGCGTCAGGAACGTTCTGGCCGCACTGAACCTGGGGAAATACTGCACCCTCCCCGCATTTTGCAAATTTAATGGTGCAATTACGGGGTAACCATACCTATAGACCCTCATTACTGAGATATATGTCATACGTGGTCAAGACGTGTAAGAACTGTCCTCTGCTGCCTGGACCTCCTATTACTTCACCCAAAAACTCTCCCCCGATAGATTTTCGTCTGCCGCCCTAATGAAGCACACCTGACCCACTTTTAGAGTGTAGTAACAGGATCTCTAGTGACTCCGCTCCTGACCGTCCAACCAGAAGTAGGTGGCCTAGGTGGTCTCCTACTACTTCACGCCACATCCCATCGTAACGTTCACCATTACATGGCCTCAGGGACGTCTTTCCTCACAGAGTCACCTACAGGAAGGACTCGACCTCCGATAAACGCTGGGCTACAGATAATATTACAGGATGGTCCTACTCGGGGAGGGTACCGATCTGGGGAAACCGTATCATTCTGTAATGTTTCCCTGTGACAGGGAGAAGAGACGGTGCAGGAACCCGGAGAATGCTGTCCTGTGTGCCGGAGGCAGATATCAGGTAGGGACGTCTATGGTGCTGTATTTTGGGGTGTGCCGGAGGCAGATATCAGGTAGGGACGTCTATGGTGCTGTATTATGGGGTGTGCTGGAGGCAGATATCAGGTGGGGACGTCTATGGTGCTGTATTATGGGGTGTACTGGAGGCAGATAACAGGTAGGGACGTCTATGGTGCTGTATTATGGGGTGTGCTGGAGGCAGATAACAGGTGGGGACGTCTATGGTGCTGTATTATGGGGTGTGCCGGAGGCAGATATCAGGTAGGGACGTCTATGGTGCTGTATTATGGGGTGTACTAAAGGCAGATACCAGGTAGGGACGTCTATGATGCTGTATTATGGGGTGTACTGGAGGCAGATAACAGGTGGGGACGTCTATGATGCTGTATTATGGGGTGTACTGGAGGCAGATAACAGGTGGGGACGTCTATGGCGCTGTATTATGGGGTGTACTGGAGGCAGATAACAGGTGGGGACGTCTATGGTGCTGTATTATGGGGTGTACTGGAGGCAGATAACAGGTGGGGACGTCTATGATGCTGTATTATGGGGTGTACTGGAGGCAGATATCAGGTAGGGACGTCTATGGTGCTGTATTTTGGGGTGTGCCGGAGGCAGATATCAGGTAGGGACGTCTATGGTGCTGTATTATGGGGTGTACTAAAGGCAGATACCAGGTAGGGACGTCTATGATGCTGTATTATGGGGTGTACTGGAGGCAGATAACAGGTGGGGACGTCTATGATGCTGTATTATGGGGTGTACTGGAGGCAGATAACAGGTGGGGACGTCTATGGCGCTGTATTATGGGGTGTACTGGAGGCAGATAACAGGTGGGGACGTCTATGGTGCTGTATTATGGGGTGTACTGGAGGCAGATAACAGGTGGGGACGTCTATGATGCTGTATTATGGGGTGTACTGGAGGCAGATAACAGGTGGGGACGTCTATGATGCTGTGTTATGGTGTGTGCCGGAAGCAGATACCAGGTAGGGACGTCTATGGTGCTGTATTATGGGGTGTACTGGAGGCAGATAACAGGTGGGGACGTCTATGGTGCTGTATTATGGTGTGTGCCGGAAGCAGATACCAGGTAGGGACGTCTATGGTGCTGTATTATGGGGTGTACTGGAGGCAGATAACAGGTGGGGACGTCTATGGTGCTGTATTATGGTGTGTGCCGGAAGCAGATACCAGGTAGGAACGTCTATGGCGCTGTATTATGGGGTGTACTGGAGGCAGATACCAGGTAGGGATGTCTATGGTGCTGTATTATGGGGTGTACTGGAGGCAGATACTAGGTAGGGACGTCTATGGTGCTGTATTATGGGATGTACTGGAGGCAGATACCAGGTTGGATCATCTATGGTTCTGTATTATGGGGTGTACTGGAGGCAGATACCAGGTAGCGATGTCTATGGTGCCGTATTATGGGGTGTACTGGAGGCAGATACCAGGTTGGATCATCTATGGTTCTGTATTATGGGGTGTACTGGAGGCAGATACCAGGTAGCGATGTCTATGGTGCTGTATTATGGGGTGTACTGGAGGCAGATATCAGGTAGGGATGTCTATGGTGCTGTATTATGGGGTGTACTGGAGGCAGATACCAGGTAGCGATGTCTATGGTGCTGTATTATGGGGTGTACTGGAGACAGATAAAAGGTGGGGACGTCTATGGTTCTGTATTATGGGATGTACTGGAGACAGATAACAGGTAAAATCATCTATGGTGCTATATTATGGGGTGTACTGGAGGCAGATAACAGGTGGGGACGTCTATGGTTCTGTATTATGGGATGTACTGGAGGCAGATAACAGGTAAAATCATCTATGGTGCTATATTATGGGGTGTACTGGAGGCAGATAACAGGTAGGGACGTCTATGGTGCTGTATTATGGGGTGTACTGGAGGCAGATATCAGGTAGGGACGTCTATCGTGCTGTATTATGGGGTGTACTGGAGGCAGATATCAGGTAGAGACGTCTATGGCGCTGTATTATGGGGTCTACTGGAGGCAGATACCAGGTAGAGACGTCTATGGTGCTGTACTATGGGGTGTGCTGGAGGCAGATAACAGGTGGGGATGTCTATGGTGCTGTATTATGGGTTGTACTAGAGACAGATACCAGGTAGGATCATCTATGGTGCCATATTATGGGATGTACTGGAGGCAGATAACAAGTAGGGACGTCTATGGTGCTGTATTATGGGGTCTACTGGAGGCAGATATCAGGTAGAGAGGTCTATGGTGCTGTATTATGGGGTGTACTGGAGGCAGATAACAAGTAGGGACGTCTATGGTGCTGTATTATGGGGTGTACTGGAGGCAGATATCAGGTAGGGACGTCTATCGTGCTGTATTATGGGGTGTACTGGAGGCAGATATCAGGTAGAGACGTCTATGGCGCTGTATTATGGGGTGTACTGGAGGCAGATATCAGGTGGGGACGTCTATGGCGCTGTATTATGGGGTGTACTGGAGGCAGATATCAGGTAGAGACGTCTATGGTGCTGTATTATGGGGTGTACTGGAGGCAGATATCAGGTAGAGACGTCTATGGCGCTGTATTATGGGGTGTACTGGAGGCAGATATCAGGTAGGGATGTCTATGGTGCTGTATTATGGGATGTACTGGAGGCAGATATCAGGTAGGGATGTCTATGGTGCTGTATTATGGGGTGTGCTGGAGGCAGATAACAGGTGGGGATGTCTATGGTGCTGTATTATGGGGTGTACTGGAGGCAGATAACAAGTAGGGACGTCTATGGTGCTGTATTATGGGGTGTACTGGAGGCAGATAACAAGTAGGGACGTCTATGGTGCTGTATTATGGGGTGTACTGGAGGCAGATATCAGGTAGAGACGTCTATGGCGCTGTATTATGGGGTGTACTGGAGGCAGATATCAGGTAGAGACGTCTATGGTGCTGTATTATGGGGTGTACTGGAGGCAGATATCAGGTGGGGACGTCTATCGTGCTGTATTATGGGGTGTACTGGAGGCAGATATCAGGTAGGGACGTCTATGGCGCTGTATTATGGGGTGTACTGGAGGCAGATATCAGGTAGGGACGTCTATGGTGCTGTATTATGGGGTGTACTGGAGGCAGATATCAGGTGGGGACGTCTATGGTGCTGTATTATGGGGTGTACTGGAGGCAGATAACAGGTGGGGACGTCTATGGTGCTGTATTATGGTGTGTGCTGGAAGCAGATACCAGGTAGGGACGTCGACAGTGACTGCTCTAGTGTCTGATGTATCTGGTAATCCGTTTTTCTGTTTTCTGTGGAGGAAATCTCGTACAGCAATCCATTTACAATATTTAAGTGCATGCGGGAAGGGTGCGTTACCTACACATTTCAGGCAGTTCCTTCCCTCAGTCATAGACCTCTGGACTATAATAATGGAGTTTCCTCTCCACAGATGGACCCACAGTCTGCAAACTTCACACTGAAATCAGGAACATCACCAAGGGCAGCTGCTACCTGGAGAATGTGGAGGTCAGCTTCTGTCGTGGCCACTGCGCCTCCTGGACCAATGTCCTGGCAGAGGTAAAAGGTCACAGATGGGGTTGCGAGGTCAAGTGTAAATTAAGGGATTACAGGCAGGTTAATAGAGAGAAAGTCATGGACTACAGGCAGGATAATAGAGAAGAGGTCATGAATTACAGGCAGGATAATAGAGAGAAGGTCAGGGATTACAGGCAGGATAATAGAGGGAAGATCAGGGAATACAGGCAGGATAATAGAGAAGAGGTCATGAATTACAGGCAGGATAATAGAGAAGAGGTCATGGATTACAGGCAGTATATTAGAGAGAAACTCAGGGATTACAGGCAGGATAATAGAGGGAAGATCAGGGATTACGGGTAGGATAATAGATGAAAGGTCAGGGATTACAGGCAGGATAATAGAAAAAAGGTCAGGGATTACAGGCAGGATAATAGAGGGAAGGTCAGGGATTACAGGCAGTATAACAGAGGGTGGTCAGGGATTACAGACAGAATAATAGAGAGAAAATCAGGAATTACTGACAGAATAATAGAGGGAAGATCAGGGATTACAGGCAGGATAATAGAGAGAAACTCAGGGATTACAGACAGAATAATAGAGGGAAGATCAGGGATCACAGGCAGAATAATAGAGAGAAAGTCAGTGATTGCAGGCAGTATAATAGAGGGAAGGTCAGAAATTACAGGCAGAATATTAGAGGGAAGATTAGGTATTACAGGCAGTATAACAGAGGGTTCTCAGGGATTACAGGCAGGATAATAGAGAGAAGGTCATGGATTACAGGCAGGATAATAGAGAGAAGGTCAGGGATTACAGGCAGGATAATAGAGAGAAGGTCAGGGATTACAGGCAGGTTAATGGACAGAAGGTCATGGACTACAGGCAGGATAATAAAGAAGAGGTCATGCATTACAGGTAGAATAATAGAGAGAAGGTCCACAATTACTAGCAGGATAATAGAGAGATGGTCAAGAATTAAAGCCAGGATAATAGAAAAAGGGTCAGGGATTACAGGCAGGATAATAGAGGGAAGGTCAGGGATTACAGGCAGTATAACAGAGGGTGGTCAGGGATTACAGACAGAATAATAGAGAGAAAATCAGGAATTACAGACAGAATAATAGAGGGAAGATCAGGGATCACAGGCAGAATAATAGAGAGAAAGTCAGTGATTGCAGGCAGTATAATGGAGGGAAGGTCAGAAATTACAGGCAGAATATTAGAGGGAAGATTAGGTATTACAGGCAGTATAACAGAGGGTTCTCAGGGATTACAGGCAGGATAATAGAGAGAGGGTCAGGGATTACAGGCAGGATAATAGAGAGAAGGTCAGGTATTACAGGCAGTATAACAGAGGGTTCTCAGGGATTACTGGCAGGATAATAGAGGGAAGGTCAGGGATTACAAGCAGGATAATAAAGGGAAGATCAGGTATTACAGGCAGTATAACAGAGGGTTCTCAGGGATTACTGGCAGGATAATAGAGGGAAGGTCAGGGATTACAGGCAGGATAATAAAGGGAAGATCAGGTATTATAGGCAGTATAACAGAGGGTTCTCAGGGATTTCAGGCAGTATAACAGAGGGTTCTCAGGGATTACTGGCAGTATAACAGAGGGTTGTCAGGGATTACAGATAGGATTATAAAGGGCTGGTCGGGGATCACTCTTTGGGTGGTGTTGGAGAATATGGAGCAGAACTTGCTATTATTACCGAGCCTCACTGTCTCTGCAGGAGCCGTATCTCCAGACGGTGTGTGACTGCTGCAGCTATAGACTGGACCCCGAGAGTCCAGTAAAGATCCTGAACCTCCAGTGTGAGGACGGCCAGGAGGAGCCGGTGGTTCTCCCGGTGATTCACAGCTGTGAGTGCACCGCCTGTCAGGGTGAGTACCAACAGTGAGGACATCATGTGGCTGCCGGCAGGAGGAGACACCGGCCGAGGGTCTCTGGACTATACTTTATTATTATAGCGCCACACATATGAGGAGCGGTGCGCATACATTATACAGACATCTGCAATCAGCACTGGTCCCGCGATATCACTTATGCATCTTCTGGATCTTAGTGTAATATTGTTATCTGGTACCAGCCACTGTTATCTGGTATCAGCCACTGTTATCTGGTATCAGCCACTGTTATCTGGTATCAGCCACTGTTATCTGATATCAACCACTGTTATCTGGTATCAGCCACTGTTATCTGGTACTAGCCACTGTTATCTGATACCAGCCACTGTTATCTGATACCAGCCACTGTTATCTGGTACTAGCCACTGTTATCTGGTACTAGCCACTGTTATCTGATACCAGCCGCTGTTATCTAATACCATCCAATGTTATCTGATACGAGCCACTGTTATCTGGTATCAGCCACTGTTATCTGATACCAGCCGCTGTTATCTAATACCAGCCAATGTTATCTGATACGAGCCACTGTTATCTGGTATCAGCCACTGGTATCTGATACCAGCCACTGTTATCTGGTATCAGCCACTGTTATCTGGTACCAGCCACTGTTATCTGATATCAGCCACTGTTATCTGGTATCAGCCACTGTTATCTGATATCAGCCACTGTTATCTGGTATCAGCCACTGTTATCTGGTATCGGCCACTGTTATCTGGTATCAGCCACTGGTATCTTATAGCAGCCACTGGTATCTGGTATCAGCCACTGTTATCTGGTATCAGCCACTGTTATCTGGTATCAGCCGCTGTTATCTGGTGTCGGCCATTGTTTTCTGGTATCGGCCATTGTTTTCTGTTCTTATCTGGCATCCACTTTTATATTGTCATCATTCTGGTGATTATCGTTACCATCATTTCTGTATTTGATTGGTAATTATTTTCAGCAGAGCTTCTATAAGCTCCGCCTCCCCGTTTTCTCACTAATGGTCCCGCCTCCATGAATAATAGCCTGATTTTGTTATTGCAGGTGGAGACTTCTCCAAACGCTGATCTCTGCCTCCTGATCCTCCACCTCTGATCCTCCCCCGCTGATCCCTCCACCTCTGATCCTCCCCCGCTGATCCCTCCCCCACTGATCCCTCCCCCACTGATCCTCCCCCACTGATCCCTCCACCTCTGATCCCTCCACCTCTGATCCTCTCCCGCTGATCCCTCCACCTCTGATCCTCCCCCGCTGATCCCTCCACCTCTGATCCTCCTCTGCTGATCCCTCCACCTCTGATCCCTCCACCTCTGATCCCTCCACCTCTGATCCTCCCCCGCTGATCCCTCCACCTCTGATCCTCCCCCGCTGATCCCTCCACCTCTGATCCTCCCCCGCTGATCCCTCCACCTCTGATCCTCCCCCGCTGATCCCTCCACCTCTGTTCCTCCCCCGCTGATCCCTCCACCTCTTATCTCTCCCCCGCTGATCCCTCCACCTCTGTTCCTCCCCCACTGATCCCTCCACCTCTGATTTCTCTCCTGCTGATCCCTCCACCTCTGATTTTTCTCCTGCTGATCCCTCCACCTCTGATCTCTCCCCCACTGATCCCTCCACCTCTGATCTCTCCCCCGCTGATCCCTCCACCTTTGATCTCTCCCCGCTGATCCCTCCACCTCTGATCTCTCTCCTGCTGATCCCTCCACCTCTGATCCTCCCCCACTGAGCCCTCCACCTCTGATCTCTCCCCCGCTGATCCCTCCACCTCTGATCCTCCCCCGCTGATCCCTCCACCTCTAATCCTCTCCCGCCGATCCCTCCAGCCTGGTTCTTCCTCAGTTGTTTTGCTCCCTGGTGATAATAAAGTCTCGCCGACACCCTGAATGTATATAATTGTAATAAACACTTTTTTGCAACACGCTTTGGATCTTTGCATCATTTTATTTTATTTTTTTTCCTGCTGAACGCCTGATTCCTAGATTTCTCTTCCAGTGAAATAGTTGGTCAGGAGATTGGGGGATTCTCATAATCATGTGTATGGATCACATATCACTGAAAACCATAGATACCATGAGAAAAGTATCAAAAATGTATCACTGTGGACTATACATTTTTCCTAAAGCTTAATTTTAACTTAATAAATATAGAAGTAAATTCAAGAAGAAAACAATATATGAAATAAAAGACAAATTAGTGCTGCTTCTCACAAATTACATACAGATGAGTCCGATATCCCCAAAAAAAACAGATATTCCAGCTCACCGATAATAAGTGTTAGTTTATTAGTGCTTCATAAAAGTTTCCATAAAAGCCAGGACAATCACATTGTTACGCGTTTCAGACCTCTTATGTATTCGGGTCCTTCATCATGACAAATATCATGTGCACAAGCGCAGCTATGAGAAGCCCCAACACACCTGATTCTCTGATTGCATGCTCACCTGATCCGGCACCAGCATGCAATCAATAAAAGGTGTGAGGCCAAGACAAACTCACATACAAATTACAAACCAAACATTTTTAAAGAAAGAAAAAAAGGCTCTGGCGGGCAATACTACACTTTATGCCAGCTCCTGTCACCCTAAGCATGTGGTGAGGAATGTTCCGAGGGGTGAGCTGTTACGTATGAGACGTAACTGTTCAGACCTTGCGACATTTGAGGAGGAAAGCAATAAGGTCATTAGCAGGTTGTCTGCCAGATCATATTCTAATTGTCATATGCAAGTCTGTAAAAAGCAAGTGAAGGAAATGAATCGCGAGTCAATGATTTTTCATAAGAAAAAATCTTTTGGAAAAGATCGCAAGGATAGCGCACCTATCACCTTTGTCACACAATTCAGCAGCGAATATAATAATATCTGTGATATAACTCGAAAACCTTTACCAGTACTGACCTATGAAGATGCCTGGGCGGACATTATTCGAGGAGGAACAAGATGTGCAGCCAGAAGAGCCCCTACCATAGGTAACTCAGTCAGTCCCAGTTTATATCGGGATAAAATCAATATAGTTCCTCCGTGGCTTGCAACCAAAGGTTGTTTTAAATGTGGCCATCGAAAGTGTATTTGCTGCGATCATCTTAATGTTAACAAGGATTTTATATCCTGTTCAGATGGTGGCACGTATAATATGAAGAGCTATATAAACTGCAATACAAAGAATGTTATTTATATTATCACATGTGAGGACTGTAAATTACAGTATGTAGGCTGCACATCTAATTCCCTCAAAATGCGCATATGAAAACATATTTCGGATGTTCCACACTATCACACCCGCAATGTTTCTGCCGCAAGTGCACACTCTGCAGTAGTGCATGGAGGAGATGTAAGGAAACTCAGAGCGCAAGGTATTGAAAGGGTTTTCTCTCCAATTAGAGGAGGTGATGTGAGGAGAAAGTTACTGAATCGAGAATCCTTTTGGATGTTTCAACTCAAGACTCGCATCCCGTTGGGTCTAAATAGAAAATATGATCTAATATTGCAATACTGACTTATGCCTTTTTTTGTTTCTTTAAAAATGTTTGGTTTGTAATTTGTATGTGAGTTTGTCTTGGCCTCACACCTTTTATTGATTGCATGCTGGTGCCAGATCAGGTGACCATGCAATCAGAGAATCAGGTGTGTTGGGGCTTCTCATAGCTGTGCTTGTGCACATGATATTTGTCATGATGAAGGACCCGAATACATAAGAGGTCTGAAACGCGTAACAATGTGATTGTCCTGGCTTTTATGGAAACTTTTATGAAGCACTAATAAACTACCAATTATTATCGGTGAGCTGGAATATCTTTTTTTTTTTTTTTTGGATTTTGGAAGAAAGCAACCAAGAGATTTCTGTCCGTGCTCACGGTGGGTGAGGGGCAGGGGAGAGCAGCCTACACTTGTTTTTGGCCAGATGAGTCCGATGGTATAATGATCCAAAGATAAAGAAGTCAATTATAATTTACAGTTTTATGACATCAGGTAGACAATGAGGATTAGCGACAGTGAGGTCAGGACTGGGAGAAAAGTATATCCATATTTTGTCCCTGAGGCTACCCCCACCTAAATAGCGGAGCACACCCCCTGAAAGGGGAGACCCCATTTATCGTGGCTAAACCCTCGCTTTCACCTGTAAAGACCTGAAGATGAAGAATTAGCTTCCTTTAATGTAGATCTGTCCCGACGCGTCTTCCCAATATTCCGATATGCTTGGTTCATCAGGGGTCCCTTATGGAATATGTAAAGGAAAGAAAAATTTCTAGTCTACAGTAATAATCATGTGTGAGGAACAACCAAACACAGAGGATGGACAAACTATAGTAATATGCAGGGAGGAGCTCGGGGGCATCAATATGTGGAGGTCTATAGAAAGGATGGGCACATTAATATTGGGGGCACATCAGTCTACAGGGAGGAGCTCGGGGGCAGCAATATGTGGAGGTCTATAGAAAGGATGGGCACATTAATATAGGGGGCCATCAGTCTACAGGGAGGAGCTCGGGGGCATCAATATGTGGAGGACTATAGAAAGGATGGGCACATTAATATTGGGGGCACATCAGTCTACAGGGAGGAGCTCGGGGGCATCAATATGTGGAGGTCTATAGAAAGGATGGACACATAATAAAGGGGGCACATCAGTCTATAGGGAGGAGCTCGGGGGCATCAATATGTGGAGGTCTATAGAAAGGATGGGCACATAATATAGGGGGCACATCAGTCTACAGGGAGGAGCTCGGGGCATCAATATGTGGAGGTCTATAGAAAGGATGGGCACATTAATATTGGGGGCACATCAGTCTACAGGGAGGAGCTCAGGGGCATCAATATGTGGAGGTCTATAGAAAGGATGGGCACATTAATATAGGGGCACATCAGTCTACAGAGAGGAGCTCGGGGGCATCAATATGTGGAGGTCTATAGAAAGGATGGGCACATTAATATAGGGGCACATCAGTCTACAGGGAGGAGCTCAGGGGCATCAATATGTGGAGGTCTATAGAAAGGATGGGCACATAATATAGGGGCACATCAGTCTACAGGGAGGAGCTCGGGGGCATCAATATGTGGAGGTCTATAGAAAGGATGGGCACATAATATTGGGGGCACATCAGTCTACAGGGAGGAGCTCGGGGGCATCAATATGTGGAGGTCTATAGAAAGGATGGGCACATAATATTGGGGGCACATCAGTCTACAGGGAGGAGCTCGGGGGCATCAATATGTGGAGGTCTATAGAAAGGATGGGCACATTAATATTGGGGGCACATCAGTCTACAGGGAGGAGCTCGGGGGCAGCAATATGTGGAGGTCTATAGAAAGGATGGGCACATTAATATAGGGGGCACATCAGTCTACAGGGAGGAGCTCGGGGGCATCAATATGTGGAGGTCTATAGAAAGGATGGGCACATAATATAGGGGGCACATCAGTCTACAGGGAGGAGCTCAGGGGCATCAATATGTGGAGGTCTATAGAAAGGATGGGCACATTAATATTGGGGGCACATCAGTCTACAGGGAGGAGCTCAGGGGCATCAATATGTGGAGGTCTATAGAAAGGATGGGCACATTAATATTGGGGGCACATCAGTCTACAGGGAGGAGCTCGGGGCATCAATATGTGGAGGTCTATAGAAAGGATGGGCACATTAATATAGGGGCACATCAGTCTACAGGGAGGAGCTCGGGGCATCAATATGTGGAGGTCTATAGAAAGGATGGGCACATTAATATAGGGGGCACATCAGTCTACAGGGAGGAGCTCAGGGGCATCAATATGTGGAGGTCTATAGAAAGGATGGGCACATTAATATTGGGGGCACATCGGTCTACAGGGAGGAGCTCGGGGGAATCTATATGTGGAGGTCTATAGAAAGGATGGGCACATAATATAGGGGGCACATCAGTCTACAGGGAGGAGCTCGGGGCATCAATATGTGGAGGTCTATAGAAAGGATGGGCACATTAATATAGGGGGCACATCAGTCTACAGGGAGGAGCTCGGGGCATCAATATGTGGAGGTCTATAGAAAGGATGGGCACATTAATATTGGGGGCACATCAGTCTACAGGGAGGAGCTCGGGGCATCAATATGTGGAGGTCTATAGAAAGGATGGGCACATTAATATTGGGGCACATCAGTCTACAGGGAGGAGCTCGAGGGCATCAATATGTGGAGGTCTATAGAAAGGATGGGCACATTAATATAGGGGGCACATCAGTCTACAGGGAGGAGCTCGGGGGCATCAATATGTGGAGGTCTATAGAAAGGATGGGCACATGATATAGGGGGCACATCAGTCTACAGGGAGGTGCTCAGGGGCATCAATATGTGGAGGTCTATAGAAAGGATGGGCACATAATATAGGGGGCACATCAGTCTATAGGGAGGAGCTCGGGGGCATCAATATGTGGAGGTCTATAGAAAGGATGAGCACATAATATAGAGGGCACATCAGTCTTCAGGGAGGAGCTCGGAGACATCAATATGTGGAGGTCTATAGAAAGGATGGGCACATTAATATTGGGGGCACATCAGTCTACAGGGAGGAGCTCGGGGGCATCAATATGTGGAGGTCTATAGAAAGGATGGGCACATTAATATTGGGGGCACATCAGTCTACAGGGAGGAGCTCGGGGGCATCAATATGTGGAGGTCTATAGAAAGGATGGGCACATTAATATAGGGGGCACATCAGTCTTCAGGGAGGAGCTCGGAGGCATCAATATGTGGAGGTCTATAGAAAGGATGGGCACATAATATAGAGGGCACATCGGTCTACAGGGAGGAGCTCGGGGGCATCAATATGTGGAGGTCTATAGAAAGGATGGGCACATAATATAGGGAGCACATCAGTCTACTGGGAGGAGCTCGGGGGATCAATATGTGGAGGTCTATAGAAAGGATGGGCACATTAATATTGGGGGCACATCAGTCTACAGGGAGGAGCTCGGGGGCATCAATATGTGGATGTCTATAGAATGGATGGGCACATTGATATAGGGAGCACATCAGTCTACAGGGAGGAGCTCGGGGGATCAATATGTGGAGGTCTATAGAAAGGATGGGCACATAATATAGAGGGCACATCGGTCTACAGGGAGGAGCTCGGGGGCATCAATATGTGGAGGTCTATAGAAAGGATGGGCACATAATATAGGGGGCACATCAGTCTACAGGGAGGAGCTTGGGGGCATCAATATGTGGAGGTCTATAGAAAGGATGGGCACATAATATAGGGGGCACATCAGTCTACAGGGAGGAGATCGGGGGCATCAATATGTGGAGGTCTATAGAAAGGATGGGCACATAATATAGGGGGCACATCAGTCTACAGGGAGGAGCTCGGGGGCATCAATATGTGGAGGTCTATAGAAAGGATGGGCACATAATATAGGGGGCACATCAGTCTACAGGGAGGAGCTCGGGGGCATCAATATGTGGAGGTCTATAGAAAGGATGGGCACATAATATAGGGGGCACATCAGTCTTCAGGGAGGAGCTCGGAGGCATCAATATGTGGAGGTCTATAGAAAGGATGGGCACATTAATATTGGGGGCACATCAGTCTACAGGGAGGAGCTCGGGGGCATCAATATGTGGAGGTCTATAGAAAGGATGGGCACATTAATATTGGGGGCACATCAGTCTACAGGGAGGAGCTCAGGGGCATCAATATGTGGAGGTCTATAGAAAGGATGGGCACATTAATATAGGGGCACATCAGTCTTCAGGGAGGAGCTCGGAGGCATCAATATGTGGAGGTCTATAGAAAGGATGGGCACATAATATAGAGGGCACATCGGTCTACAGGAGGAGCTCGGGGCATCAATATGTGGAGGTCTATAGAAAGGATGGGCACATAATATAGGGAGCACATCAGTCTACTGGGAGGAGCTCGGGGATCAATATGTGGAGGTCTATAGAAAGGATGGGCACATTAATATTGGGGGCACATCAGTCTACAGGGAGGAGCTCGGGGCATCAATATGTGGATGTCTATAGAATGGATGGGCACATTGATATAGGGAGCACATCAGTCTACAGGGAGGAGCTCGGGGATCAATATGTGGAGGTCTATAGAAAGGATGGGCACATAATATAGAGGGCACATCGGTCTACAGGGAGGAGCTCAGGGGCATCAATATGTGGAGGTCTATAGAAAGGATGGGCACATAATATAGGGGGCACATCAGTCTACAGGGAGGAGCTTAGGGGCATCAATATGTGGAGGTCTATAGAAAGGATGGGCACATAATATAGGGGGCACATCAGTCTACAGGGAGGAGATCAGGGGCATCAATATGTGGAGGTCTATAGAAAGGATGGGCACATAATATAGGGGGCACATCAGTCTACAGGGAGGAGCTCGGGGGCATCAATATGTGGAGGTCTATAGAAAGGATGGGCACATAATATAGGGGGCACATCAGTCTACAGGGAGGAGCTCAGGGGCATCAATATGTGGAGGTCTATAGAAAGGATGGGCACATAATATAGGGGGCACGTCAGTCTACAGGGAGGAGCTCGGGGGCATCAATATGTGGAGGTCTATAGAAAGGATGGGCACATAATATTGGGGGCACATCAGTCTACAGGGAGGAGCTCAGGGGCATCAATATGTGGAGGTCTATAGAAAGAATGGGCACATTAATATTGGGGGCACATCGGTCTACAGGGAGGAGCTCAGGGGCATCAATATGTGGCGGTCTATAGAAAGGATGGGCACATTAATATTGGTGGCACATCGTCTACAGGGAGGAGCTCGGGGGCATCAATATGTGGAGGTCTATAGAAAGGATGGACACATAATATAGAGGGCACATCAGTCTACAGGGAGGAGCTCAGGGAAACAATATGTGGAGGTCTGGAGAAAGAATGGGCACATTAATATATAGAGAACATCAGTCTACAGGGAGGAGCTCAGGGGCATCAATATGTGGAGGTCTATAGAAAGTAGGGTCACAAAATATAGGGGGCACATCAGTCTACAGGGAGGAGCTCGGGGGATCAATATGTGGAGGTCTATAGAAAGGATGGGCACATTAATATTGGGGGCACATCAGTCTACAGGGAGGAGCTCAGGGGAATCTATATGTGGAGATATGGGTAAACTATATGCATATCAATACACTCGAAGAACTCAAAACCAATGATACTACTGTCATTAGTGAAAAGGGGGGGGGGGGATATTGTTATCCAAAACAAGATAGATTATAATAACATGGTAGAACAATTATTAGCCGATACCATGACATATCGCATACTACCAGAAAATGCAACAAAGAATTATCTTATCGAACTGCATGCAATTTTGAAAAAGGCAAAGGATCAACTTTAGGAACATTCCTGAAAATATAATGGACGCCCAACTACAAGATGTTATCACTGATTTAATTGTGGCATATCTCCCAGATACCCCCAGCTCTGATTTGATTATTGATAGAGCTCATCGGGGGCCTAAACCTAAGTCTCTTCCATCAGCGACACCTAGGGACGTCCTAGCCAGGATTTATTTTTATCACCTTAAAGAAGCTTTAATGAGAACATCCCAAAAAGGCAGCAAAGCAATTCCTGAGAGATTTCAAAATATTCTACTCTTCCCAGATCTGTCTTCAGCCACTCTCTCCAGGAGGAGGGAATTCCAAGCTTATACTAAAGCCTTACGCCATAACAATATCCCCTACAAATGGGGGTATCCTGTAAAATTACTTGTGAGGTACCAGAACTTTTCACATGTAATGAATACTCCTCAAGACCTAGCTGAAGCTTGCTCCAAGTGGAATATCTCTTTACCACAAGATGGCGCTAAAGGATCTCCTAAAGTGTCGTCCCCAAGCATCTCTCCACCGAGAAAGAAGCAGCCTCCACTAACTCCGGAATGGTTCAAAGTCGGGTGACTGTCCTTTATTACACTATCAATAATATCACACCCCTACCGTATAACTGGGGTTCTATACTCTTGAATTGAGTTCATATACTTCTCTACTAGTTCTCCTTCCCTGATCCACATTGACTTACTCCGCCTCTACATAGTGTCTATATTGCTTGACATTTTATCCAGCCCTCCTAGGGCTGAGAAAGCTCCATAATGTTTTCTTTGTTTTTTATAGTTTCCTTTCAGGCTACTTCCGAGGTTATATTGCCCAATTTTCAAGTAATCTTCACGCAAAAAAGTCTACTTGTATGCTTTATTCCCAGCCCTCTCATAAATATGGTATACATATATATTCCATTGTTATGTACTATGCTTCAAACGAGCGGGGTATAAGTCTCAACTTTGAGCTGAATCTACTGTGGTTATTATGGGGTTAAAAATCTTGTCTGCAAATGTCAACGGGCTTAATAGTCCCTTCAAACGTTCTACCTTCTGGTCGGAAACAAAGAAGCAAAAATACGACATTATATGCATACAGAAATCCCATTTAAACGCAGTGGATTCCCACAGATTCCATCACCCCACTTTCCCACACGTTTTTTACTCAAAAGCTGAGGAAAAAAAAGGAGCGGTTATTATAGGTTTCAAAAACTCTGTGGCATGGCATTCTATTGTATAAAGTCAGTAATTGATGAACAAGGCCGATATATTATCATCATTTGTGGTATTAATAATACTAGGAATACCCTGGACAACTTATATGCCCCCAATAGTTACCAATTTAGATATATCAAACGTATAATAAAAATGGCACAGGAATACAAACACGGTGCCCTTCTGTTATGTGGAGATTTTAACCTTTGCCCCAACTCTTCCATGGATAAGCAGCCATCTCCACCCCAATCTCCAAAAAACTCTACTTTTCAAGATTATCTCTTTCAGGAAGGTCTGTATGATGCTTGGCGTGTATTTCATGCTAATGAAAGGGATTTCACTTTTTACTCCCATACCCATAATTCCTTTTCACGTATAGACCTTTTCGTAACAGACAAATGGCTTTTACAAAAGATCACCAATGTATCTCTAAATAACATAACCTGGTCTGATCACGCCTTCATATCCCTGACCATAAATGAGAATTATGGTGACAATACTACCTCGCCCTGGAGATTGAATAATTCATTGCTGCAAAATTCATCTATTCACTTAGATGTTGAGAATTCCCTAAAGGAATATTTCCATATCAACAATAACTCCGTAGTACTAGAATCCACTCTTTGGAGTGCCCACAAAGCTTTCGTTAGAGGCATTTTTTTAAAACATGCAGCTACTCTAAAGAAATCTAGATCAAAAATATTAGATTCATTACTGTCAGATGTGCAAAAATTAGAAAACTCATATAAATTATCCCTAGACCCCAAAACTGGAAACAACTTGAAAAAGGCTAGACATCTCCTATATCTCCACCTTCATGACAAATACAAATTCCATCTCCGCAAAAATAGGGCTAATCAATACTTACATGGCAATAAAGCTTCCAAATTATTGGCTAACAGGATCAAAAAGAAGGAGATTAGGACAAAAATCCCCTTTATCTTAAACAAAAAGGGCCAAAAAAATTTTAACCCTAAAGATTTAGCTAGATTTAGGGTTATCCTCTAAAGATAAAAACCTAATCTCTAAAAATTTTAGGTTCCCTTGGTCCCATGGATCTAGATAAATCTCCAGAAACTTTTCAGCCATCTACTGAATCTATTGATGAGTTTTGAAGAGATTTCTCTCCCCTCCTTATCTGATTCTCAGCGTCAGGTCCTTAATAAAATAATCTCTTCATCGGAAATTCTTGAAGCTATAAAATCCCTTAAACCAAATAAATCCCCTGGCCCTGACGGTCTTACAAATGAGTACTATAAATCTTACTCCACCATTCTCACCCCTTACTTAATCAGAACCTTCAACTTTTTAGCTACTCAGGGTTCAATACCAAAAGATATGTTAAGCGCTTTCATTGTCACTTTACCAAAACCGGGTAAATCCACAGACTCTCCTGCCAACTTTAGACCAATCTCTTTGCTCAATTCTGACATTAAAATATACACTAAAATTTTGGCTGGAAGATTGGTCAACATACTCCCCAGCCTTATTTCCAATGACCACAGGCAATCCTCAGATGGAACCAGGAGGTTTATTGACCTGATAGACGCAGCAAGGGCCTCTCGGACGCCTTCTCTGCTCCTTTCCCTGGATGCGGAGAAGGCGTTCGACAGGATACATTGGAAATACATTTATATGACCCTTCAGAAATTTGGGTTTGGAGATTTCTATCTATCTGTGATAATGGCCTTATATTCAGTTTATTCCTCTAGCTTCTTGTCTAATCCGTTTGATATTAACAACGGAACCAGGCAAGGCTGCCCCATGTCCCCTCTAATTTTCGCTCTTGCGATGGAGCCCTTTGCGGAGCATATTAGATCCTCCCATCTCATACATGGATTAAAAATTGGCTCCCAAAACCATCGCATCGGTCTATTTGCTGATGATGTTTTACTCATCCCCACTAACCCTATCACTTCACTCCCAGCCATTAACAAAATAATTGCTAGATTTGGCAAAGCAATCAACACAGCTAAATCCCAAATGCTAGATTTAGGGTTATCCTCTAAAGATAAAAACCTAATCTCTAAACATTTTAAGTTCTCTTGGTCCCATGGATCCCTTATCTACCTAGGGGTTCAACTAACATATCCCTCTTCCAACCTTTTTCAAGCAAATTACTGGCCTCTCCTAGATAAAGTAAAGAACTCTCTCCATAACTTACGATTAGACTCTCTATCCTGGGTAGGCAAAATCGCGGCAATAAAAATGGTCGTCCTGCCAAAAATACTGTACATTTTCCGAAATGTTCCTATTGATGTACCTTTTTTTCTTACAGAAATTACAAACTCTAATCAATAAATACATATGGGGCAAAAAAAAAAACCAGGAAGGAGGCAGCTGTACTTTATAAGCCTTTAATTTCGGGTGGTCTTAATGTTCCTTCTGTGAAACACTATTACCTAGCATCAATTCTAGACCAGCTTAAATATTTAATCTGTATAGACTCTTCTAAGAAATGGGTCTTGTTAGAATCTTACATTTTAGGTACCACAAATATACTCACCATACCTCAGCATTTTAACCAGAAATGAAAAGAGACTCCCTTCCAACATTTCTGATGCTCCGATCCAAATTTGCGAGGTAGCTATTCCCAATCCTAATATTAAAAACTGGCCCAAATCTGGCTTGGAAAAAGTCTCCCAACTTTGGATAGATGGGAAGTTCGTGGCCTTTTCCCATATCCACAATATATATGGCATTTCCAATAAGGAGTTTTATAAATTTCTTCAGATTCGCCACCTATTTCAATCCCCCAAATATTTTGAGCATTCCCCTAACGACTTAGCTCTATACGAGTGGATTCACTCCACTAAAGATTCCAATAAAGTTATAACCAAAGGTTATCAGCTTCTAAAAGAAAATTCTAACGACCCTTTGACCTTCATTAAAAGTCATTGGATTGAAGATTTAGGGAACAATATTACTGACATGGAATGGAAAGAAGCTTACACTGCAGTTCCTAAACTATCAAGATGCACTGGGCACATGGAAGGCGCCAGAAAATTCTTTATAGGTGGTACCTGACTCCTTACAGTCTTAAGAAGATATACCCTGAGATTCCTTCTAGTTGTTGGAGATGTGGTCATACCTCTGACACTTTCATTCACATGTGGTGGGACTGTCCTCCAATTCGAAATTTATGGGAAAAAACATTTGACCCCATATCTGACCTATGCTCTTTACCTATAATGATTTCCCCTAAGCTAGCTCTTCTTTCCATAGGTATCAGCGACTTTCCACCTTCAATAAGATCTGTTATAATGCATATCATTATAATAGCTCGCTCTAAAATTGCTGTAACCTGGAAAAATAATGATGCGCCTAATATTAAAAGAATTCTCAGGGATCTTGATATTAACTGCTTGTTCGAGGGTCTTTGGGCTTCATCTAGAAATAATAAGTCCTCCTTCCTCAATAAATGGGAGATTTGGCTTAGCGACACCCGGTGTAACATTCCACCCTACCTGAATATCAGAACTTAATGATATTATTATTGTTACCTTTTTGTATTGACTTATCTTTGGACACTTTATGTACCTGCAGATTTATATCTTTTTCATTTTGTATGATAACTTTGCTATTCTCATACTATATATTTGTCTTGCAAGTATACTATTTACACGAGAATAACAAAGAAAATGGCGCTAAAAAGTAACTTTTATTAGTAGATTAAAAAGCTAAACTACAAAACTACAAAAGTAGAACTAGGGTGGACAAACAAAGAGATGATGAGTGGGGGCAGAGGCCCGGAGGTATATCACGAAGTGCAAATGCACAGCCAGTGTTGGTCGTGAATACAAGCCCTCATCCCACTCACATCACAAATACACCGGCTAGATGATTTAATAAATCATAGATGGCCGGAAATCTATGTATCAAAAAATGCACTATAGTGTCTCACACAGAGCAATGTAATCTGAAAGCTCTGGTGTTGGTATCTATGTGAACATGCCCACGGATAAACTGAGATGCAGCAATGATTATAGGGCAACACTAGAACCGAACTGAACACTAGTGCATACGAAGGTCAGCAGTCTCCTGCACACAATGTCCCGTCATATATTACGCTCAACGCGTTTCATTTATCAAAAACTCATCAGGAGCTTGAGGGACTTACAAAAAGTAGACCTGCCTACGGCGCTGCCACACTAATGGCCATCATAGCGCCGGGAGGTGCCGTCACGACATGGTGTCAAAAAACCAGTCCAGCAAAATCTGCCTTCCAAAAACCATATGACGTTCCCTTCCTTCTGCGCCCTGCAGTTTGGCCATACAGCAGTTTACAACCACATATGGGGTGTTTGTGCAAACTACAGAATCGGGGAATAAATATTGTGTTTTGTTTGGCTTTGTTACTGGAAAAAATGGAATAAAGTGGAAAAGTTTCCAAAAAATCGAAATTCTGAAATGTTATCTCCATTTGCCATTAACTCTTGTGGGAAACCTAAAGGGTTAATGACGTTTGTAAAATCTGTTTTAAATACCTTCAGGGGTGTAGTTTCTAGAATGGGGTCATTTTTGGGTGGTTTCTATTATGTAAGCCTCACAAAGTGACTTCAGACCTGAACTGGTCCCTAAAAAGTGGGTTTTTGAAAATTTCTGAAAAATTTCAAGATTTGCTTCTAAACTTCTAAGCCTTGTAACGTCCCCAAAAAATGAAATGGCATTCCCAAAATGATCGATACATGAAGTAGACATATGGGGAATGTAAATCAATATTTTTTGGCGGTATTACCATGTATTATAGAAGTAGAGAAATTGAAACTAGGAAAATTGCAAATTTTTCAAAACTTTTGGTAAATTTGGTATTTTTTTATATATAAAAATGACATTTTTCGACTTCATTTTACCAGTGTCATGAAGTACAATATGTGACGAAAAAACTATCTCAGAATTGCCAGGATAAGAAAAAGCGTCTTAAAGTTATCACCACATAAAGTGGCATTGGTCAGATTTAGAAAAAATGGCCTGGTCCTTAAGGTGAAATAGGGCCGTGTCCTTAAGGGGTTAAATATGTTTATAAGTAAATTTGTAAATAGTTTGTCAATGGGCATTAAAGGGTGGTTTAAGTGAAAGGGGCGGTGTGGGGGGAGTCTGGTCGGGTTAATTTTCTCTTTTTGAAATGTTCCTTGTATAATTTTTGTAACGATTTATAATAAAAAGTCCTGATAACCGTGGAAATGTTACCCAACAATCTAACCAACAAATGTAATAGAATGATTTGCCTGTCACATCTGCAGCTCAGGCCGCGGGGTCCTTGAGCTCCAATAAAAGTGAATTTGTCCCACCAGAATCGATGAGCCGGATTATCTGAAATGATTTTCACTGTCAGGTGTTTAGCAATTTCTGCACCACCAAATTCAGCAGGGGATGTGCGTCAAACCGGCTACGCCCAGAGCTGCGACGAGATTTCGCCCATTATCGCACACCACCAGGCCGGGCTTGAGGCCCACCGACAGAAACCACTCGTCGGTCTGTTGTTCAATACCCCGCCACAACTCCTGCGCGGTGTGGGGCCTGTCCCCCAAACAGATGAGTTTCAGAATGGCCTGCTGACGTTTACCCCGGGCTGTGCTGAAGTTGGTGGTGAAGGTGTTACCCCTATTCTTTTCAATATATTTATTAATCATCTTGTAGAAGGCTTGCACAGTAAAACATCAGTTTTTGCAGATGACACTAAACTGTGTAAAGTAATTAACACTGAAGAGGAGAGTATACTGTATATATACTTCAGAGGACAGTATACTGTATATATATACTACAGAGGACAGTATACTGTATATATACTACAGAGGACAGTATACTGTATATATACTACAGAGGACAATATACTGTATATATACTACAGAGGACAGTATACTGTGTATATATACTACAGAGGACAGTATACTGTATATATACTACAGAGGACAGTATACTGTATATATATATACTACAGAGGACAGTATACTGTATATATACTTCAGAGGACAGTATACTGTATATATATACTACAGAGGACAGTATACTGTATATATACTACAGAGGACAGTATACTGTATATATACTACAGAGGACAATATACTGTATATATACTACAGAGGACAGTATACTGTATATATATACTACAGAGGACAGTATAGTGTATATATATACTACAGAGGACAGTATACTGTATATATATACCACAGAGGACAGTATACTGTATATAAACTACAGAGGACAGTATACTGTATATATACTACAGAGGACAGTATACTGTATATATACTACAGAGGACAGTATACTGTATATACACTACAGAGGACAGTATACTGTATATATACTTCAGAGGACAGTATACTGTATATATATACTACAGAGGACAGTATACTGTATATATACTTCAGAGGACAGTATACTGTATATATATACTACAGAGGACAGTATACTGTATATATACTACAGAGGACAGTATACTGTATATATACTACAGAGGACAATATACTTTATATATACTACAGAGGACAGTATACTGTATATATATACTACAGAGGACAGTATAGTGTATATATATACTACAGAGGACAGTATACTGTAAATATATACCACAGAGGACAGTATACTGTATATAAACTACAGAGGACAGTATACTGTATATATACTACAGAGGACAGTATACTGTATATATACTACAGAGGACAGTATACTGTATATACACTACAGAGGACAGTATACTGTGTATATATACTACAGAGGACAGTATACTGTATATATACTACAGAGGACAGTATACTGTGTATATACTACAGAGGACAGTATACTGTATATATACTACAGAGGACAGTATACTGTATATATACTACAGAGGACAGTATACTGTATATATACTACAGAGGACAGTATACTGTATATACACTACAGAGGACAGTATACTGTGTATATATACTACAGAGGACAGTATACTGTATATATACACTACAGAGGACAGTATACTGTATATACACTACAGAGGACAGTATACTGTGTATATACTACAGAGGACAGTATACTGTATATACACTACAGAGGACAGTATACTGTGTATATATACTACAGAGGACAGTATACTGTATATATACTACAGAGGACAGTATACTGTATATATACACTACAGAGGACAATATACTGTATATATATACTACAGAGGACAGTATACTGTATATATACACTACAGAGGACAATATACTGTATATATATACTACAGAGGACAGTATACTGTATATATACTACAGAGGACAGTATACTGTATATATACACTACAGAGGACAATATACTGCATATATATACTACAGAGGACAGTATACTGTGTATATACTACAGAGGACAGTATACTGTATATACACTACAGAGGACAGTATACTGTATATACTACAGAGGACAGTATACTGTATATATACTACAGAGGACAATATACTGTATATATACTACAGAGGACAATATACTGTATATATACTACAGAGGACAGTGAACTTTCTGCCTGAGGAGGTGGTGATGGTGAGTACAATATAGGAATTCAAGAGGGGCCTGGATGTATTTCTGGAGCGTAATAATATTTCAGGCTATAGCTACTAAAGATGGGTCGTTGATCCAGGGAGTTATTCTGACTGCCTGATTGGAGTCGGGAAGGAATTTTTTCCCCTTAAGTGGGGAAAATTGGCTCTACCTCACAGTGGTTTTTTGCCTTCCTCTGGATCAACTTGCAGGAAACAGGTCGAACTGGATGGACAAAAGTCTTTTTTCGGCCTTATATACTATTTTACTATGTTACTAAAGAGGACAGTATACTGTATATATACTACAGAGGACAATATACTGTATATGTACTACAGAGAACAGTATACTGTATATATACTACAGAGGACAGTATACTGTATATCTATACTACAGAGGACAGTATACTGTATATACATACTACAGAGGACAGTATACTGTATATATACTACAGAGGACAGTATACTGTATATATACTACAGAGGACAGTATACTGTATATATACTACAGAGGACAGTATACTGTATATACACTACAGAGGACAGTATACTGTGTATATATACTACAGAGGACAGTATACTGTATATATACTACAGAGGACAGTATACTGTATATATACTACAGAGGACAGTATACTGTATATATACTACAGAGGACAGTATACTGTATATACACTACAGAGGACAGTATACTGTATATATACTTCAGAGGACAGTATACTGTATATATATACTACAGAGGACAGTATACTGTATATATACTTCAGAGGACAGTATACTGTATATATACTACAGAGGACAATATACTGCATATATACTACAGAGGACAGTATACTGTGCATATATACTACAGAGGACAGTATACTGTATATATACTACATAGGACAGTATACTGTACATATATACTACAGAGGACAGTATACTGTATATATACTACAGAGGACAGTATACTTTATATACACTACAGAGGACAGTATACTGTATATATACTACAGAGGACAGTATACTGTATATACACTACAGAGGACAGTATACTGTATATATACTACAGAGGACAGTATACTGTGTATATATACTACAGAGGAAAGTATACTGTATATATACTACTGAGCACAGTATACTATATATATACTACAGAGGACAGTATACTGTGTATATACTACAGAAGACAGTATACTGTATATATATATACTACAGAGGACAGTATACTGTATATATATACTACAGAGGACAGTATACTGTGTATATAATACAGAGGACAGTTTACTGTATATACACTACAGAGGACAGTATACTGTATATATACTACAGAGGACAGTATACTGTATATATATACTACAGAGGACAGTGTACTGTATATATACTACAGAGGACAGTATACTGTGTATATTCTACAGAGGACAGTATACTGTGTATATTCTACAGAGGACAGTATACTGTGTATATATATACTACAGAGGACAGTATACTGTATATATACTACAGAGGACAGTATACTGTATATATACTACAGAGGACAGTGTACTGTATATATACTACAGAGGACAGTATACTGTGTATATACTACAGAGGAAAGAATACAATATATGTACTACAGAGGACAGTATACTGTGTATATATATACACTACAGAGGACAGCATACTGTATATATATACTACAGAGGACAGTATACTGTATATATATACTACAGAGGACAGTGTACTGTATATATACTACAGAGGACAGTATACTGTATATATACTACAGAGGACAGTATACTGTATATATACTACAGAGGACAGTATACTGTGTATATATATACACTACAGAGGACAATATACTGTATATATATATTACAGAGGACAGTATACTGTATATATACTACGGAGGACAGTATACTGTATATATACTACAGAGGACAGTATACTGTATATATATATATACTACAGAGGACATTATACTGTATATATACTACAGAGGACAGTATACTGTATATTTACTACAGAGGACAGTATACTGTATATATACTACAGAGGAAAGTATACTGAATATCTATACTACAGAGGACAGTATACTGTATATATACTACAGAGGACAGTATACTGTATATATATACCACAGAGGAAAGTATACTGTATATATACTACACAGGACAGTATACTATATATATACTACAGAGGACAGTGTACTGTAAATCTATACTACAGAGGACAGTATACTGTATATATACTACAGAGGACAGTATACTGTATATACTACAGAGGACAGTATACTGTATATATACTACAGAGGACAGTATACTGTATATATATACTACAGAGGACAGTATACTGTATATATACTACAGAGGACAGTGTACTGTATATATATACTACAGAGGACAGTATACTGTATATATATACTACAGAGGACAATATACTGTATATATACTACAGAGGACAGTATACTGTATATATACTACAGAGGACAGTATACTGTATATATTACAGAGGACAGTATACTGTATATATACTACAGAGGACAGTATACTGTATATATATACTACAGAGGACAGTATACTGTATATTTACTACAGAGGACAGTATACTGTATATATACTACAGAGGACAGTATACTGTATATATATACTACAGAGCACAGTATACTGTATATATACTACAGAGGACAGTATACTGTATATATACTACAGAGGACAGTATACTGTATATATATACTACAGAGGAAAGTATACTGTATATCTATACTACAGAGGACAGTATACTGTATATATACTACAGAGGACAGTATACTGTATATATATACTATAGAGGACAGTATACTGTATATACACTACAGAGGACAGTATACTGTATATATATACTACAGAGGACAGTATACTGTATATATATACTACAGAGGACAGTATACTGTATATATACTACAGAGGACAGTATACTGTATATATACTACAGAGGATAGTATACTGTATATATACTACAGAGGACAATATACTGTATATATACTACAGAGGACAGTATACTGTATATATATATATATATACTACAGAGGACAGTATACTGTATATATACTACAGAGTAGGGGTGGGCGATATGGCCTAAAATTTATATTGCGATATAATATGAAGCATGTGCGATATGCGATATATATCGCGATATAAATTTTCTATATTGGAGGGGGGGTTGTTAAACTTTTTTTTTTTTTTTTTTTCCTTCAACTTTTTATTTAATAACTATTTAGCCTCCTTTAGGGGCTAGAACTCTTGTTCTATTCACCCTGATAGAACTCTATTAGGGTAAATAGGACTTGAAACTGACCCTGATGCCCTGTGCTCTGTGCACACAGCAGCAGGGAGCTGACCATAGCAGCCAGGACATCAGTAGTGTCCTGGCTGCCATGGTAACTGATCGGAGCCCCAGGATTACACTGCTGGGGCTCCGATCACAACTGCCACTGCCACCAATGATGGGGGGGCCACTGTGCCACCAATAAGTGAATAGAAACATAGCCTGCATGTGCCGGCCATATACCATACTGGGCCTCTGTGACTGCACTCTGCGATTCACCGCAATTAACCCCTCAGGTTCTGAGGGTTAATTGCGGCGGATCGCAGCAGGCAGTCATAGAAGCGGTATGATATATGGCCGGCACATGCAGGCATATACTGACCTTTAATTAGGGGCACTTACTATTATGTATGTGCGGGGCTCCGATCGCCCGCTCTGGCCCCCGTCACATGGTGGGAACACCAGGGAGGAGACATCAGCTTCTCTCCCTGGGCGTTCCTTCTCCCTGACTGTGACGTTCTGCCACAGGCCACAGTCCCTCCCCTCCTCCGCTCTCATTGGTAGCAGTGGCTACAGTCCCTCCCCTCCTCCTCTCTCATTGGCGGCTCTCAGTGGGGACGGAGGGACTCCCTCCTTCTCCACTGTGCCGGCTCAGGAGAACATGGTATGTGCCGAGAGCGGCGCATACCATGTTCTACCGCGATATGGCGATATAGACAAAATCGATATCGTGGCACAAATTCATATCGCATATCGTCTATATCGCCATATCGTCCCACCCCTACTACAGAGGACAGTATACTGTATATATATACTACAGAGGACAGTATACTGTATATATACTACAGAGGACAGTATACTGTATATATATATATACTACAGAGGACAGTATACTGTATATATACTACAGAGGACAGTATACTGTATATATATACTACAGAGGAAAGTATACTGTATATCTATACTACAGAGGACAGTATACTGTATATATACTACAGAGGACAGTATACTGTATATATATACTATAGAGGACAGTATACTGTATATATATACTACAGAGGACAGTATACTGTATATATACTACAGAGGACAGTATACTGTATATATACTACAGAGGACAGTATACTGTATATATATACTACAGAGGATAGTATACTGTATATATACTACAGAGGACAATATACTGTATATATACTACAGAGGACAGTATACTGTATATATATATACTACAGAGGACAGTATACTGTATATATACTACAGAGGACAGTATACTGTATATATATACTACAGAGGACAGTATACTGTATATATACTACAGAGGACAGTATACTGTATATATATATACTACAGAGGACAGTATACTGCTACTGAGGGATCTGGATAGATTGGAGGCTTGGGCAGAGAAGTGGCAGATGAGGTTTAACACTGACAAATGTAAAGTTATGCACATGGGAAGACATAGCAGAGCTGGAGAGGGTCCAGAGGAGGGCAACTAAAGTAATAACTGGAATGGGGCAACTACAGTACCCTGAAAGATTATCAAAATTAGGGTTATTTACTTTAGAAAAAAGACGACTGAGGGGAGATCTAATAAATATGTATAAATATATCAGGGGTCAGTACAGAGATCACTCCCATCATCTATTTATCCCCAGGACTGAGACTGTGACAAGGGGACATCCTCTGCATCTGGAGGAAAGAAGGTTTGTACACGAACATAGAAAAGGATTCTTTACGGTAAGAGCAGTTAGACTATGGACTCTTTACTGTAAGAGCAGTGAGACTATGGACTCTTTACTGTAAGAGCAGTGAGACTATGGACTCTATACTGTAAGAGCAGTGAGACTATGGATTCTTTACTGTAAGAGCAGTGAGACTATGGACTCTTTACTGTAAGAGCAGTGAGACTATGGACTCTTTACTGTAAGAGCAGTGAGACTATGGGCTCTTTACTGTAAGAGCAGTGAGACTATGGATTCTTTACTGTAAAAGCGGTGAGACTATGGACTCTTTACTGTAAGAGCAGTGAGACTATGGGCTCTTTATTGTAAGAGCAGTAAGACTATGGGCTCTTTACTGTAAGAGCAGTGAGACTATGGACTCTTTACTGTAAGAGCAGTGAGACTATGGGCTCTTTACTGTAAGAGCAGTGAGACTATGGATTCTTTACTGTGAAAGCGGTGAGACTATGGACTCTTTACTGTAAGAGCAGTGAGACTATGGACTCTTTACTGTAAGAGCAGTGAGACTATGGACTCTTTACTGTAAGAGCAGTGAGACTATGGACTCTTTACTGTAAGAGCAGTGAGACTATGGACTCTATACTGTAAGAGCAGTGAGACGATGGACTCTTTATGGTAAGAGCAGTGAGACTATGGACTCTTTACTGTAAGAGCAGTGAGACTATGGGCTCTTTACTGTAAGAGCAGTGAGACTATGGACTATACTGTAAGAGCAGTGAGACTATGGACTCTATACTGTAAGAGCAGTGAGACTATGGGCTCTTTACTGTATGAACAGTGAGACTATGGACTCTATACTGTAAGAGCAGTGAGACTATGGGCTCTTTACGGTAAGAGCAGTGAGACTATGGACTCTTTACTGTAAGAGCAGTGAGACTATGGGCTCTTTACTGTAAGAGCAGTGAGACTATGGACTATACTGTAAGAGCAGTGAGACGATGGACTCTATACTGTAAGAGCAGTGAGACTATGGGCTCTTTACTGTAAGAGCAGTGAGACTATGGACTCTATACTGTAAGAGCAGTGAGACTATGGGCTATTTACTGTAAGAGCAGTGAGACTATGGACTCTATACTGTAAGAGCAGTGAGACTATGGACTCTGTACTGTAAGAGCAGTGAGACTATGGACTCTATACTGTAAGAGCAGTGAGACTATGGACTCTTTACTGTAAGAGCAGTGAGACTATGGACTCTTTACTGTAAGAGCAGTGAGACTATGGACTCTATACTGTAAGAGCAGTGAGACTATGGACTCTTTACTGTAAGAGCAGTGAGACTATGGACTCTTTACGGTAAAAGCAGTGAGACTATGGACTCTTTACTGTAAGAGCAGTGAGACTATGGACTCTCTCCCTGAGGAGGTGGTGATGGTGAGTTCACTATAAGAGTTCAGGAGGGGACTGGATGTATTTCTGGAGTGTAATAATATTACAGGTTATAGCTACTAGAGAGGGGTCGTTGATCCAGGGAGTTATTCTGATTGGAGTCGGGAAGGAATTTTTTTTTCCCCTTAAGTGAGGAAAATTGGCTTCTGCCTCACAGGGGTTTTTTGCCTTCCTCTGGATCAACTTGTAGGAAACTGGATGGACAAATGTCTTTTTTCGGTCTTATATACTATGTTACTATATATACTTAGATGTAACAGTGCATATTAACCCTGGCTATACAGTGCACACACTTGTACACATGCAGGCACTGTCACACACACTGTCACACATGCAGGCACTGTCACACACACTGTCACACATGCAGGCACTTACATACACACTGTCACACATGCAGTCACTGTCACACACACTGTCACACATGCAGGCACTTACATACACACTGTCACACATGCAGTCACTGTCACACACACTGTCACACATGCAGGCACTGTCACACACACACTGTCACACATGCAGGCACTGTCACACACACACTGTCACACATGCAGGCACTGTCACACACACACTGTCACACATGCAGGCACTGTCACACACACTGTCACACATGCAGGCACTGTCACACACACACTGTCACACATGCAGTCACTGTCACACACACTGTCACACATGCAGGCACTGTCACACACACTGTCACACATGCAGGCACTGTCACACACACACTGTCACACATGCAGGCACTGTCACACACACACTGTCACACATGCAGGCACTGTCACACACACACTGTCACACATGCAGGCACTGTCACACACACTGTCACACATGCAGGCACTGTCACACACACACTGTCACACATGCAGGCACTGTCACACACACTGTCACACACTGTTACACACACTGTCACATATGCAGTCACTTACATACACACTGTCATACATGCAGGAACTATTTTACACTACATTACATACAGATCCCTTCCTCACCTCCTGGCTCTGTATTGCGGTTTCTTGTGCCCTCAGCCAGGCTCCTCCCCCTCTAAATAGCAGGCTCAGGCTCCTCCCCCTCTCAGTAGCAGGCCCCTCCCCCTCTCAGTAGCAGGGCTCGCCTGGGTCCTTCCTTCCTCACTGATTAGCAGTGCTGGCCTATTGGAGGAGAGGCTCTCAGTGCTTTTGAGTGACAGTTTTTAGACCAATCAGCTCTCCTGGTCAGTAAGGCTGGGTCCACAAAGTCCTATTTTAGAGAAAATCTTGGCAAAATGAGGTGTTTTTTTTGCTGCGATTTTGTAAACATCAGACCCTTTGGACACAGCCTTACTGAGCAGGAGAGCTGATTACACTAAAACCTGTCAGCCCTACTATCAATCAGCCCCTGAGCAGCACATTATCTTTCAGTCTGAAGTTCAGAAAGGGGGCCCCACTCACCAGTGCAGTGCACCAGTTTAAGCTGTATGGGCCCCCCTCACAAGGTGGGCCCCTGTGCAGCTGAACCAGCTGCACAGGCGTTATGTCCACCCCTGGCTGGGGGTGCAGGTGCTCTGTATATAGGGTGCAGTTATGGGGTGATGTATATGGCTGTGGGGGCAGGTGCTCAGTATACAGGGTGTAGGTGATGATACAGACTAGGTGCACATATTGGGGCCCTCCTGGTTCTGGGGATCACTGACCTGCTCTGGGCTGCAGCTCTGGCAGCCGGCAGGAGATGGCTGGGTTGGGCTTCTCTGCGTGCGCCTCTCACAGCAGCTTGGTAAACTGGAGAGTGGAGACACAGGGGGCGGGACCTTGGCGCTGACAGACAGCAGAAGAACCAATCAATAAGCGGTGCCCCTGAGAAGCAGGGTTGGCTGCCCACAGAGGACGGATGTGATTGGTCAGGACATGTCTCTTTCTCGCCCCAGATTTCTTCCTTCATGAGAACTCCATTACCCAGTGTGCCTTGCAGAAGCGTTGTACTTGCAGCGGTGTCGGGTGGGAGCCAGAGCGAGGCACCCACCAATGCGAGGCCTTAGGCGGCGGCATAAGTGGCCTAATGGAAGAGCCTCCTCTGGCTCTGCAGGAATGGAACAATATAACTGAGGGATTTTTCAAAACTGGTTGTCACAATCCAAAGCCTGCTACACTATTTTTGTTTTTCCACATGCTGCTACACTACAGCAGTGGGAGCGTGCACGATCTGCTAGCCAAACTGTCAATCAAAAGCAAGCATCCCGTCCACAGCACAAGTGCAGGCAAGAGGAGGTAAAACCAGCAGATGGGAAAACCCCTTTAATCCAACCTGCTATGGACGTCTTGCTCGCTGCTTTGCCACGATTTTCCCCGAGGAATTGATCCAACAATTGATCTGATTTCCTGAAAACCTTAGTTGGCTCCAAATACTGTAGGACACATCTCCTTACATCCAGGTTCTGGAACATCGTTTCTTTTTCTGAAACCGTCTGGGGACAAAAGAAGGAAAGAGAAATTTCTAGTCGGCAATGAAACCTAGTTACAATTTTAGGGAAGAATTCAGGCGAGCGCTTCAAAATAATCCCCTCTTTTTTTATAGGTTAAAAGCTTCAAAGAAATATCCATGAGGATCGACAGTATCAGATTCAAGTCCCAATCAGGAATGGAAGATCTGAAAGTAGGATGAATCCTACTTGACTCTTTAAAAAATCTTCTAATCAAGTCAAAGTCTGCTAACCTCACCGCCATAAAGGCCCTCAGTGCTGTACCCCCAGAGTACTCACTTTGAGCCCGTTATCCAGACTGGACTGCAGGAAGTCCAATATAAAATTGGCATGGATGGGTTCCAGGAATTTTTACTGACAACAAAAAGGCTTCCCAAGATCTTAGGTATATTTTTGATGTTATAGGCTTCCTACTGTGCATTAGGGTATTTATAACAGTGTCAGAAAGACCTTTCTCATTTAGGATGGCCCGTTCAACATCTAGGCCGTCAGAAAAAAATGGTGGATGATTGGATGTAGTACAGGACCCTGAGACAGAAGACCTCGATGAAGAGGAAAGTCACAGTAATTTCCCCCCGCAAGCCTCCTAAGAATGGGAAACTAAGCTCTATTAATCCAGAAGGGCGCTATTAAGGTGACCTGAGCATTTTCCTCTATTGTCTTTGTCAGAACCTTGGGAATTAATGAGAACAGGGGGAACGCATACAAGAGACCCTGAGGCCACCGGTTTGTCAATGCATCTACTTAAAGTGGATGATCCTGAAATGAGAGGGAGAAGAAGTTCTTAACTTTTTTGTTTTTCCAGGATGCAAGTAAGTCAACTACCAGAAGTCCATACTTTGTACAAATTGTTTTGAAGACCATCTGGCTTAGACTCCACTCCCCCTGTCTTAGCTTCTCTCTTCTTAGGTAATCTGCCAGATGATTTTCTCTTCCCTTCACGTGAACAGCTGACAGAGACTTTAGATTTTTTCAGCGCATACAAATATCTTCCTTGCTATTGTGGAGAGGGACCGACTCCTTGTCCCTACCGTTTGTTTATATATGCCACGGTATTGGTGTTATCTGATTGGACCTTCATGTGTCTTGTCTGTATGGAAGAAGCAAAGGCCTTCAGGGCTTGCCACACTCCCTGTCTTACTGAGCTGCACAGATGAGCACTCCAAACTTGCTTGTTCTCATCTGTTGTTATTCCAAGTTGTTCAGTCCGACGCCACTCTACTCCTTTAGATAGATTTTTACGACTGAGCCACCTTGTCAATTATTGTTTTTCTTTGGTTGGAATTTTTAATCTTGATATTTGTTTCTTGTCCCAAGACTTCAAGAGAAATGACTCTAGCACTCTCAAGTGGGCCTGAGACCATTTTACCGAGTGGAAGTCATAAGACCCAGGATTCCCATGAACTCTCTGATAGATGCTTTGTCCATTTGACGAAATCTTGACACTCTCTCTATTAAGGTATACTGTTTTTCTATAGGAAGGAAGACGGGAATTCAGAAAAACTTCTAAAAATATTCTCTCTTGATCTGGAATGAGCTTTGACTTTTGGGCATTGACTAACCACCCCATATTTAATAAGGTGCTTGTCACTTCCTGTAGTTGTAGATCCAGAATCTTCCTTGTCGTAGCCTCAATCAGGAAGTTGTCTAGGTACGGCATCAACAGTATTTTTGACTGATGGAGGAAACCCGATGCCTATGCCATAACGTTCGCAAAAATCATTGGTGCTGAATGAAACCAAACTGCCATCCTCAAGAATTTCTGGTATTTTATGTGACTAGGAATATGATAATAAGCATCGGTTAGGTCTATCATTACCATGATAGAAGATTAATTGTGGATTTTACTGTCCCCATCTTGAATTTCTTGTATATTATGTATTCTTGAGACAGATAATTTCTCTGAAGGATCTGTTTTGTTTTTTGACAAGAAAGACTAATGAATAAAAACCTTTCCTTTGTTTGTCCAGAGGAACTGGAATTATTGCCTCTTTTTGCAGGAGGAGAGAGATCTGCAACTCAATTGCTTTCTGGTTTTCTCCTATTAATTTTCCATTCACCAGATATCTGTTGGGAGGGACTTTCGCAAACCCTAGTTGGTATCACTGATAGCACCCACGGGGAGGCACGAATCAGGAAGTCAGGAACACAAGCTGAAAACAAGAACCTTAGCAGGACACAAGGACCTTGACACTGAGGCATCTGGCTGAGAGCAAACTGTGGAGCAGATCCCAGAACAACAGGACCCACACAGACAGAGCAAAGGACTGCAGCAGTGAATGGGAAGCACCAGCCACAGATCACCGCTGAACACATTACCTGGGACCGCAGCGGTAACCAGGGGAACAGCGGCGCACAGCAGCTGCTGTTACAGTACTGCCACCTTACACCCCCACTTCGTGAGTCCACGACAAGTAAGAAACTTTTTAATCAGGCCTGGAGCATGAATGTTCTCCTCTGGTTCCCAAGACCTCTCCTTAGGACCAAAGCCCTTCTAGTTCACAAGATAGTAGGTCTTCTGGCCACGCTTTTTGATGTCCAGGATGTTTTTGACCTCAAATGTCTCGTCAGAATCTTCAGATACCGAAGTTGGAGTAGAAGGAGCCATCAAGAAGCGATTAAGGACTTCTGGTTTTAGTAAGGACATGTGGAAGGTATTAGGAATATGCAGAAAGAGAGACAGACATAACTTATATGTCACTTTGTTGATCCTCCTCAATACTTCAAAGGGTCCAAGGAACCTAGGAGCAAACCTGAAACTGGAAACCCTTAAGCGGATGTTTTTAGAAGAGAACCATACCTTAGCTCCAGACGAGAACTGAGGCGGTTTTCTTCTTCTCTTGTCTGCATTCGCTTTCATGCGGGTCACCGCTTAGTTGATGCAGTCCCTGGTGTCACGCCAAATCTTTAAAAAATCCCTACAAGAAGAATCCCCAGCTGGTACCCCAGAAGATGTAGGAACAAGGAGAGGAGTACGAGGGTGTCGTCCATAAATGACAAACAACGGAGAGGATCCAGTAGACTCACTAGAGTGGTTGTTATAGGAGAATTCAGCCCAATGTAGCAATTGTATTAAGTTCTCATGTTGGGCTGAAACAAAATGCCGGAGATAGTTATCTAATATTTGATTGACCTGCTCTACTTGCCCGTTGGTCTGGGTATGATAACTGAAGAGAAGTCCAGCTCAATTTCGAGCAGCCGGCAAAGAGCTCTCCATAGCTTAGAGGTATACTGGATTCCGCAATCGGAAACAATATGCCAAGGTAGACCATGCAAGCGGAATATGTGTCTCATGAACAGTTTAACAAGTTCAGTAGCCGAGGGCAGCCCAGCCAAAGGAACGAAGTGCGCCATCTTGCAGAAGTGATCCACGACCACCCAGATAGCTGTACATCTGGCAGAAGAGGGCAGATCTGTAACAAAGTCCATGGCAATGTGTTGCCATGGGGCATCAGGAACAGGAAGAGGAACAGCCCTGGAGGTTTGGTGGTTTGGCTCTGGAGACTTTATTCTGAGCACAGACGGTACAGGCAGACACATAATCACGCACATCCTTAGACAGTGTGGACCACCAGTAGTGGCGAGACAAAAGTTCTGTGGTCTTCCGTATCCCTGGGTGACCAGCCAGTTTGGAGTTGTGACCCCAAGCTAGAATACGTTTTCTCTTGGCAGATGGCACAAATGTTCTCCCATGAGTAATGTCTTTTACCAGAACAGGAGCCACTGTGATCAAGCGAACAGGATCTACAATATACTGGGGCTCCTTCTGCTGGTCGGAGAAATCAAATGACCGAGACAGAGCATCTGCCTTTATGTTCTTCTCGGCAGGGCGAAAGTGAAGCTCAAAATCAAAATGGGAGAAGCGTGCCCATCTGGCTTGGCGAGGGTTCAAACGCTGGGCCGTCTGCAGAGATGTAAGGTTCTCATGGTCGGTGAAGATTATCAATGGATGCTGGGCCTCCTCCAATAGATAACGCCAATCCTCCAAGGAAAGTTTTATGGCTAGAAGTTCTCTGTCTCCTATACAGTATTTCCTCTGAGCAGGGGAGAAGAGCTTGGAGGAGAATCCACATGTAAAAATCTTGCCCTTGGAACCTTTCTGTAGTAAAACACCACCGTCTCCTATGGAGGAGGCGTCCACTTCTAAAATGAATTGGCAGGAGACATCGGGATGACACAGAACAGGTGCAGAATCAAAGGACCTTTTTAATTGGAGGAAGGTGATTTCCGCCTCAGGAGTCCAGTCTCTGGAATTCACTCCTTTCTTAGTAAGAGCGGAGATATAAGAGATGAAAAATTCTGGATTAACTGATGATAAAAATGAGCAAATCCAAGGAAGCGCTGCATAGCACGAAGACCCCGTGGGCAAGATCCATCTGCAACCCGGTATCCGAGATCATGTATCCGAGGAACGGTATGGTAGATTTTTTGAAGATGCATTTCTCAAGTTTGGCATAAAGTCGATTCTCTCTCAACCTCTATAAAATCAAACGTACATGCTTCCGGTGAGTGGTCAAATCTGGAGAATAGATCAGTATATCGTCCAGGTACACTATCACGCAGACATAGAGCAGGTCCTGGAAGATATTGTTTACCAACTCCTGGAATACTGCAAGGGCACTGCACAGACCGAAGGGCATGAGATACTCATAGTGTCCATCATGAGTGTTGAAAGCAGTTTTCCACTCATCGTCCTTTCGAATACGGATAAGGTTGAATGTGCCGCGTAGGTCAAATTTTGTGAAGACCTTAGCTCCCCAGATGCTGTCAAAGAGTTTGGAGATAAGCGGAAGAATGTATCGATTCTTGACTTTGACCTTAGTCGATACAGGGCCATAAGGATCCATCTTTTTTCTGCACAAAGACGAACTTGGCACCGGCTGGTGAAGTAGAATTCCGGATAAACCCACTCTCGAGATTCTCCTTGATGTAATCAGACATCACTTGGGTCTCAGGAAGTGAGAGTGGGTAGACTCGACCACGAGGAGGAGTGGCACCAGGCAGAATGTCAATCGGACAATCATAAGGACGATGAGGAGGCAAGGTTTCGGCCTCTTTCTTAATGAAGACATCTGCAAAACTGGCATACTGCTGAGGAAGTCCAGGCAGGTCTACAGGTACTGGGGGCGAGGAAGCAGGTCGGACCTCTGATAAGCAGGTGGACTGGCAGAATGATCCCCAGCGCAAAATCTGACTGGAGTGCCAGTCCAGAACTGGAGTGTGCTGACGCAGCCAGGGAAGACCAAGGATAACTGGATTCATGGACGCTGGCAGCACATAGGAGATCATCTCTGAATTGTATGGGCTTTTCAGATAGGGTGGACACTAGAGGAAGAACCGACCTCTGGAAGGATGGAACCAAACGAGGTGGTCTTCAAGTGCATGCGACCTCTTTAGAACATTCCCTGAAACGCATATCTATCCTTGTGGCCAAGCTGATCAGGTCATTCAGAGTAGATGGACGGTCGTGACCAACTAATTCATCCTTCATTCAGGCCCTCACCTCCCAAGGGGAACACCAGGTCGCTACCTCTTGAGGAGGATTGGCACACGAGGCAGCTGGTCTAGGCGGACCAGGAGGTACCTGAGAAAGGCACCAGAGGTGCAGGACTGAAGGATAAGGCAGAGGCGTAGTCAGACAGGCAAAAAGTCAGGGCAGACGGCACAGGTCAGGCAATCCGGGTCGGCAACAGGAGAGTCAAGGCAAGCAGGTAGAGATATAACAGGTGGCAGAGTCCAGGAATACAGATACAAGTCAGGAACACAAGAACACAAGCTGAAAACAGGAACCTTAGCAGAACACAAGGACCTTGACACTGAGGCATCTGGGAAAGGGGCTGAGCCACTTATATATGTGCAGGAGGGCTAGGATAGGTCAGCGAGGTCACATGACCTAGCCCATAAAGTCCAGGAAGTGACATGCGCAGGCCCTTAAGGAAGTGCTGCGGTAAACAAGCAGCAAGCATGCTATGGCCAGGGCTGAGAGCAAGCTGTGGAGCGGATCCCAGAACAACAGCACCCACACAGACAGAGCCCAGGCCTGCAGCGGTGAATGGGAAGCACCGGCCGCAGATCACCGCTAAACAGGGCGCCCAGGACCGCGGCGGTAAGCAGGGGAATAGCGGTCCACAGCAGCCGCTGTCACACAGGTAGAATTGAGTCTTTCCTTTTTTGGTCAAACTTAGAATGTCTTTGAGAATGAAAGGCTCGTCTTTGATGAAAGATCTTAGATTCTGAAGGGAAGCCTTTTTTCCTATCCGAAGCCTTTTCCAGAATGTCATCTAGTGCTGTCCCAAACTGCCTGTCGCCTTCACAAGGGATGGAACAAAGTCTATTTTTACAGGCTGTGTCGTCCGACCATGACCTCAGCCAGACAGCTCTCCGTGAAGCATTTGATAAAGCCGCTGTTTTGGCTGACGGCTTTACAATGTCTGCCAAGGCATTTGCGAGGAAATTTGACGCTTCTTTGAGAACTGGAATAGAAGCAAGGATGTCCTCCCTGGGTGCACCTGACTCAATATGCTCCTCCAGTTGCGATAACCACAACGACAGAGTTCTTGCCGTATATGTAGAAGGGGTAAAACGTCAGATCTATCCAATCAGACGCAGGACAGCCAAGGCGCACTCAGACAATTGTAAGAATAGTTGGCTTTATTATAATTGTCTGAGTGCGCCCTTGGCTGTCCTGCGTCTGATTGGTCAGATCTGACGTTTTCCTCCTTCTACATTGAGCCGACTGGCGGACTGGCCACCGCCACAAGCCCCCGGACAAGCCCCGGCTGCACCGACGCCTTCCATCTTTGTCTTCTTCTCACGCCTTCATTATGGTTGTGCCCAATTTGGTACAACCAAAATAGGTGAGCAATACCTTCAATTTTTATATTTTGACCATCCCCGACGTTATCACCCTATGAGCGCCTTTCTCTCCCTTTAATTGCCATTATTTGCTGTATTGCCGTATATGTGGACGAGGTACCTGGACGTAGTATCGCTGTGGAGGATTCCCAAGTTTTCTTAAGAAGAGATTCGCACTTTTTGCCCATTGGATCCCTGAATAGCCCTAAATCTGCAAAATGCTAAGATTTTTTAAGAATTCTCACTGGAGCATTGACTCTCGGGGCTTTATCCCAGGAACTTGAGTCCTCTTTTGTGAAAGGATACTTCCTCTTAACCCTTTAAGGACACGGCCCAATTTCACCTTAAGGACCCGGCCATTTTTTGCAAATCTGACCTGCGTCACTTTATGTGGTGATAACTTTTAAACGCTTTTACTTATCCAGGCCGTTCTGAGATAATTTTTTCGTCACATATTGTACTTTATCACAGTGGTGAAATGGATTAAAAAAAGTTCATTTTTATTCATAAAAAAATACAAAATGTACCCAAAATTTGGAAAAATTTGCAATTTTCCAAGTTTCAATTTCTTTTTTTCTATAATACATAGTAATGCCTCCAAAAATAGTTATTACTTTACATTCCCCATATGTCTACTTCATGTTTGGATCATTTTGGGAATGACATTTCATTTTTTGGGGACGTTACAAGGCTCAGAGCTTTAGAAGCAAATCTTGAAATTTTTCTAAAATTTTCAAAAACCCACTTTTTAAGGACCAGTTCAGGTCTGAAGTCACTTTGTGAGGCTTACATAGTGGAAACTCCCCAAAAATGACCCCATTCTAGAAACTGCACCCCTCAGGGTATTCAAGACTGATTTTACAAATGTCGTTAACCCTTTAGGTGTTCCACAAGAGTTAATGCCCTGATTCTGTAGTTTACAGAAACACCCCATATGTGGTCGTAAACTGCTGTACGGGCACACGGCAGGGCGCAGAAGGAAAGGAGCGCTATACAGTTTTTGGAAGGCAGGACTGTTTTTTGACACCATGTCTCATTTGAAGACCCCCTGATGCACCCCTAGAGTAGAAACTCCAAAAAAGTGACCCCTTTTAGAAACTACACCCCTTAAGGTATTCAAAACTGATTTTACAAACTTTGAATGGAAAATAGAGATAACATTTCAAAATTTTACTTTTTTGGCAGATTTTCCATTTTAATAATTTTTTTCCAGTAACAAAGCAAGGGTTAACAGCCAAAGAAAACTCAATATTTATTGCCCTGATTCTGTAGTTTGCAGAAACACCCCACATGTGGTCGTAATCTGCTGTACGGGCACAAGGCAGGGCGCAGAAGGAAAGGAACGCCATATGGTTTCTGGAAGGCGGATTTTGCTGGACTGGTTTTTTGACACTATGTCTCATTTGACGTGGCGATACCTAATATGTATACTTTTTTTATTTATGTAAGTTTAACACAATGATTTTATTTTTGAAACAAAAAAAATCATGTTTTAGTGTCTGCAGTCTGAGAGCCATAGTTTTTTCAGTATTTAGGCGATTATCTTAGGCGATTATCTTGGGTAGGGTATGATTTTTGCGGGATGAGATGATGGTTTGATTGGCATTATTTTGGGGTGCATATGACTTTTTGATTGCTTGGTATTACACTTTTTGTGGTGTAAGGTGGCAAAAAATAGCTTTTTTTACACCGTTTGTAATAATATTTTTTTACGGTGTTCACCTGAGGGGTTAGGTCATGTCATATTTTTATTGGGCAGGTTATTACAGACACGGCGATAAATAATATTTATACTTTTTTTTATTTTAATTCCCTCTGTTCTTCTCAGTAAATACCCCCCATTCTCCTTAGTAAATACCCCCTGTCCTCCTCAGTAAATACAGCCCACCCTAATCTCCTCAGTAAATACTGCCCACCCCCGATCTCCTCAGTAAATACCGCCCACCCCCGATCTCCTCAGTAAATACCGCCCACCCCCGATCTCCTCAGTAAATACCGCCCACCCCCGATCTCCTCAGTGGGGGCCTGTCACGCACTCCCGATCTCCCCTAGTAGCCATGTAAATACCGCCCACCCCGATCTCCTCAGTAAATACCGCCCACCCCCGATCTCCTCAGTAAATACCGCCCACCCCGATCTCCTTAGTAACTGCCCCCGTTCTCATCAGTAAATACCCCCACCCCCTGTTCTCTTAAAAAAATACACCCCACCGCCGATCTCAGTAAATGCCCCCTGTTCTCCTCAGTAAATACCCCCCACCCCCTCAGAAAATACTCACCTTCCCCGATCTCCTCGGTAAATGCCCCCCAATCCCGATCTCTTCAGTAAATGCCCCCCAGTTCTCCTCAGTAAATATCCCCCACCCCCAACCTCCTCAGTAAATACCCCCACCCCGTTCTCCTCAGTAAATGCACCCCCCCCCCCCCCATTCTCCTCAGTAGATGCCCCCTACCCACAATTCTCCTCAGTAAGTACCCCTGTTCTCCTCGGTAAAAAAAAAAACACCTGTTCTCCTCGGTAAATAACCCCAGCCCCCATTCTCCACTCTTACTACCAGAGAGCGGCCCATACTGCCCATAACCAAAATGGCGCCCGCTGACCTCCTGTTTAGGCCCCGCCTCTTCCGATCACATGGCTTTGACGTCACGCCGTCGCTGGACTGTTCTATAGAATCATCTCCTGGATATTATGGGAGAGAATCCCGGAGACCGGAGGGACGGCAATGGTGAGCAGGGGCCCCTGAGTCACAGATGCTGAGTTACACCCGGGGCCCCTGAGCCACAGAGGCTGAGCTGCACCGGGGCCTCTGAGCCACAGAGGCTGAGCTGCACCGGGGCCCCTGAGTCACAGATGCTGAGTTACACCCGGGGCCCCTGAGCCACAGATGCTGAGTTATACCCGGGGCCCCTGAGCCACAGAGGCTGTTACACCCGGGGCCACTGAGCCACAGAGGCTGAGCTACACCCGGGGCCCCTGAGCCACAGAGGCTGAGCTGCACCGGGGCCCCTGAGCCACAGATGCTGAGTTACACCCGGGGCCCCTGAGCCACAGAGGCTGAGTTATACCCGGGGCCCCTGAGCCACAGAGGCTGAGTTACACCCGGGGCCCCTGAGCCACAGAGGCTGAGTTACACCCGGGGCCCCTGAGCCACAGAGGCTGAGTTACACCCGGGGCCCCTGAGCCACAGAGGCTCGAGTTACACCTGGGGCCCCTGAGCCACAGAGGCTGAATTACACCCGGGGCCCCTGAGCCACAGAGGCTGAGTTACACCCGGGGCCCCTGAGCCACAGAGGTTGAGTTACACCCTGAGCCACAGAGGCTGAGCTACACCCGGGGCTCCTGAGCCACAGAGGCTGAGCTACACCCGGGGCTCCTGAGCCACAGAGGCTGAGCTACACCCCGTTCTCCTGAGCCACAGAGGCTGAGCTACACCCCGTTCTCCTGAGCCACAGAGGCTGAGCTACACTTGGGGCCCCTGAGCCACAGAGGCTGAGATGCATCGGGGCCACAGAGGCTGAGCTGTACCTGGGGCCCCTGAGTCAGAGGCTGAGCTACACCCCGTGCTCCTGAGCCACAGAGGCTGAGCTGCATCAGGGCCCCTGAGTCAGAGGCTGAGATACACCCCGTGCCCCTGCTGTGCACTCCTCTTTAGATTCACATACTTTCTGTCTCTTCCGCAGATCTCTGTCCGGTTTGATGACGTTGCGGTGTTTTTCACGGAGGATGAGTGGCGTTGTCTGGAGGAATGGCAGAAGGAGCTGTACAAGGACGTGATGAAGGAGAACTACCAGAGCCTGGTGTACGTGGGTGAGTTCCGGGCCCCATAGAGCCACAAAATATGTCTGTCCTTGCTCTGGCCATTTATCGATCTTTCTTAGGTTCCGTCGCTCCCTTCCTTCCCTCCTCTGGCCCGCGCTCGTCGCTCCCTTCCTTCCCTCCTCTGGCCCGCGCTCGGCGCTCCCTTCCTTCCCTCCTCTGGCCCGCGCTCGGCGCTCCCTTCCTTCCCTCCTCTGGCCCGCGCTCGGCTCTCCTTCCTTCCTCCTCTGGCTGCGCGTCCTTCCTCCTCTGGCGCGCTCCCTTCCTTCCTCCTCTGGTCCGCTCGGCGCCCTTCCTTCCTCCTCTGCTGCGTCCCTTCCTTCCTCCTCTGACGCTCGGCGTCTCCTTCCTTCCTCCTCTGGCTCACGGCTCGGCGCTCCTTCCTTCCTCCTCTGGTCACGGCTGGCGCTCCTTCCTTCCTCCTCTGGCCGCTCGGCGCTCCTTCCTTCCCTCCTCTGGCTCGCTCCTTCTTCCCTTCTGGCCTGGCGCTCCTTCCTTCCTCTGGCCGGCTCCCTCCTTCCTCCTGGCCCGCGCTGGCGCTCCTTCCTTCCCTCCTCCCTCCCCTGGCCCGCGCTCGGCGCTCCCTTCCTTCCCTCCTCTGGCCCGCGCTCGTCAGTCCGTTCCATCACTCCTGGTTCTCGCTCCCTTCCCTCCTTCTGGCCCACGCTCGTCGCTCCCCTCCTTCACTCCTGGCCCTCTCTCCCATCCCTCCTCAGGCCCGCTCGTCTCTCCTTTCCTTCACTCCTGGCCCTCGCTCCCTTCCCTCCTCTGGCCCTCACTCGTCACTCCCTTCCTTCACTCTTGGCCCTCGCTCCCATCCCTCGTCTGGCCCACTCGTCGCTCCTTTCCTTTACTTCTGGCCCTCGCTCCTTTCCTTCACTGTTGGCCCACGCTCGTTGCTCCTTTCCTTCACTTCTGGTCCGAGCTTATTGCTCCCTTTCTTCACTCCTGACCCTCTCTCTCTTCCCTCCTCTGGCCTGCACTCGTCGCTCCCTTCCTTCACTCCTGGTCCTTGCTCCATTCCCTCTTCTGGCCCACGCTCGTCTCTCCCTTCCTTCACTCCTGGCCCTTGCTCTCTTCCCTCCTCTGGCCTGTGCTTGTCGCTCCCTTCCTTCACTCTTGGGCCTTGCTTCCTTCCCTCCACTGGCCCGCGCTCGTCGCTCCCGTCCTTCACTTCTGGCCTGCGCTTGTTGCTCCCTTCCTTCACTCCTGGCCCTCTCTCCCATGCCTCCTCTGGCCCGTGCTCGTCGCTCCTTTCCTTCGCTCCTGGCCCTCGCTCCCTTCCTTCGCTCCTGGCCCTCGCTCCCTTCCTTCTCTCCTGGCCCTCGCTCCCTTCCTTCGCTCCTGGCCCTCGCTCCCTTCCTTCGCTCCTGGCCCTCGCTCCCTTCCTTCGCTCCTGGCCCTCGCTCCCTTCCTTCTCTCCTGGCCCTCGCTCCCTTCCTTCGCTCCTGGCCCTCGCTCCCTTCCTTCGCTCCTGGCCCTCGCTCCCTTCCTTCGCTCCTGGCCCTCGCTCCCTTCCTTCGCTCCTGGCCTCGCTCCTTCCTTCTCTCCTGGTCCTCTTCTGGCCTTCGCTCTGCCTGCTCTCCTTCCTTCACTCCTGGTCCTCGCTCCATTCCTGCTCTCCTGGCTCTCGTCTTCTCCTTCCTTCGCTCCTGGTCCCTCGCTTCCTTCCTTCGGCTCCTTCCTGGCCTGCTGCTCCTGCCTCGCTCTCTTCCTTCAGCTCCTGGGCCTCTCGCTTCCTTCGCTCCACTGGCCCTGTTCCTTCGCTCCTGGCTCTCGCTTCCTTCCGCTCTCCTGGCCTCGCTTCTCGCTCCCTTCCTTCGCTCCTGGCCTCGCTCCTTCCTTGCTCCTGGCTCTCGCTCCTTCCTTCGCCTCCTGGCCTCGCTCCTTCCTTCGCTCCTGGCCCTCGCTCCTTCCTTCGCTCCTGGCCCTCGCTCTCTTCCTTCGTCTCCTGGCCCTCGCTCCTTCCTTCGTCTCCTGGCCCTCGCTCCCTTCCTTCGCTCCTGGCCCTCGCTCCTTCCTTCGTCTTCCTGGTCTCTCGCTCCTTCCTTCGCTTCCTGGCTCTCGCTCCTCCTTCCTTCGCTTCCTGGCTCGCCTCCTCCTTCCTTCGCTCGTCCTCCTTCTGGCCTCTCGCCCTTCCTTCGCTCTCCTGGCTCTCGCCTTCCTTCCTTCGTCTCTGGCTCCTCCTCCTTCCTTCCCTCGTCTCCTGGTCCTCTCTCGCTTCCTTCCTGCGCTCCTGGCTCCTCGCCTCCCTTCCTTCGCTCCTGGTCCTCGCTCTTCCTTCGTCGTCTCGCTCCTCCTGGCTCCCTTGCCTGCCTTCCTTCCTTCTGCCTCCTGTCTCCTTGGCTCCTCGCCTGCTCCTTCCTTCGCTTCCTGGCCTCGCTTCTTTCCTTCGTCCTTCCTCCTGGCCCTCGTCTCCTTCCTTTCGGCTCCTGGCCTCGCTCCTTCCTTCGCTTCTTCATGTCCTCTCGCTCCCTTCCTTCACTCGCTCCTCTGGCTCCTGGCCCTCGCTCCTTCCTTCGCTTCCTGGCCCTCGCTCTCTCCTTCGCTCCTGGCTCCTCTCAGTGCCTCCTTCCTTCGCTCTGGCCCTGCTGCTCCGCTCCTGCCTTCACTCCTCTGGCGCTCCGGCGCTCCTTCCTTCACTCTGGCCCCGCTCCTCGCTTCTCTTCCTTCACTTCTTGGCTCCGCCGTCCTCGCTCTCCTTCCTTCACTCTGGCTCGCGCTTCCTTCCTGCTCTCTCTCCTTCACTCTTGGCCCGCTCCCCGCTCTTCTTCCTTCACTCTTGGCCCGCGCTCCTCGCTCTCTTCCTTCACTCTTGGCTCGCGCTCCTCGCTCTCTTCCTTCACTCTTGGCCCACGCTCTCCGCTCTCTTCCTTCACTCTTGGCCCGCTCCTTCCTTCGCTCCTGGCCCTCGCTCTCTTCCTTCGCTCCTGGCCCACGCTCCCGTTCTTCTTCCTTTGTCGCCTTGCTCTTCGCTCCGGCTCTCCCTTCACTCTTGGCTCCTGCGCTCTCGCTCTCTTCCTTCACTCTTGGCTCCATCGCTCCCTTCGCTTCTGCTCTCCTTCACTTCACTTGGCCCACGGCTCCGCGCTCTCTTCCTTCACTCTTGGCTCACGGCTCCCGCTCTCTTCCTTCACTCTTGGCCCACGCTCCTTCCTTCACTTAGGCTCTCTTCCTTCACTCTTGGCCCACGCTCTCCGCTCTCTTCCTTCACTCTTGGCTCCACGCTCCTCGCTCTCTTCCTTCACTCTTGGCCCACGCTCCCGCTTCTTCTCTTCCTTCACTCTTGTCCTTCAGGCTCTCGCTCTCTCTTCCTTCACTCTTGGCTCACGCTCCTCGCTCTCTTCCTTCACTCTGGCCCACGCTCCCGCTCTCTTCCTTCACTCTTGGCCCACGCTTCTCCGCTCTCTTCCTTCACTCTTGGTCCATCGCTCCCGCTCTCTTCCTTCACTCTGGCCCACGCTCCCGCTCTCTTCCTTCACTCTTGGCCCACGCCTCCCGCTCTTCTTCCTTCACTCTTGGCCCACGCTCCCGCTCTCTTCCTTCACTCTTGGCCCACGCTCCCCAGCTCTCTTCCTTCACTCTTGGCCCACGCTCCCCGCTCTCTTCCTTCACTCTTGGCCCACGCCTCCCGCTCTCTTCCTTCACTCTTGGCCCACGCTCCCCGCCTCTCTTCCTTCACTCCTCTTGCTCACGGCTCCCGCTCTCTCTTCCTTCACTCTTGGCCCACGCCTCCCGCTCTCTTCCCTTCACTCTTGGCCCACGCTCCTCGCTCTCTTCCCTTCACTCTTGGCCCACGCTCCCGCTTCTCTTCCTTCACTCTTAGCCCACGCTTCCCCGCTCTTCTTCTCCTTCACTCTTGGCCCACGCTCCCGCTCTCTTCCTTCACTCTTGGCCCACGCTCCCCGCTCTCTTCCTTCACTCTTAGCTCCACTGCTCCTCACGCTCTCTTCCTTCACTCTTGGCCCACGCTCCCGCTCTCTTCCTTCACTCTTGGCCCACGCTCCCGCTCTCTTCCTTCACTCTTGGCCCACGCTCCCGCTTCTCTTCCTTCACTCTTGGCCCACGCTCTCCCGCTCTCTTCCTTCACTCTTGGCCCACGCTCCCCGCTCTCTTCCTTCACTCTTGGCCCACGCTCCCCGCTCTCTTCCTTCACTCTTGGCCCACGCTCCCGCTCTCTTCCTTCACTCTTGGCCCACGCTCCCGCTCTCTTCCTTCACTCTTGGCCCACGCTCCCCGCTCTCTTCCTTCACTCTTGGCCCACGCTCCCGCTCTCTTCCTTCACTCTCTTGGCCCACGCTCCCGCTCTCTTCTTCACTCTTGGCCCACGCTCCCGCTCTCTTCCTTCACTCTTGCTACGCTCCCGCTCTCTTCCTTCACTCTTACGCTCCCCGCTCTCTTCCTTCACTCTTGGCCCACGCTCCCCGCTCTCTTCCTTCACTCTTGGCCCACGCTCCCCGCTCTCTTCCTTCACTCTTGGCCCACGCTCCCCGCTCTCTTCCTTCACTCTTGGCCCACGCTCCCCGCTCTCTTCCTTCACTCCTGGCCCACGCTCCCCGCTCTCTTCCTTCACTCCTGTGCTCCACAGCTCCCTGCTCTCTTCCTTCACTCTTGGCCCACGCTCCCGCTCTCTTCCTTCTCACTGGCTCACGCTTCCCGCTCCTCTTTCCTTCACTTCTGGCCTGTGCTTGTCGCTCCCTCCCTTCTCTCCTCTAGCCCGCGCTCCGCTCCCTTCCTTTTCGTCTGGCCCGCGCTCCTCGCTGCCTTTCTTCACTCCCGGGCCCTCGCTCCCTTCCCTCCTCTGGCCCGCGCTCGTCAGTCCGTTCCTTCACTCCTGGTTCTCGCTCCCTTCCCTCCTCTGGCCCACGCTCGTCGCTCCCCTCCTTCACTCCTGGCCTCACTCCCTTCCCTCCTCTGGCCCGCGCTCGTCAGTCCGTTCCTTCACTCCTGGCCCTCGCTCACTTCCCTCCTCTGGCCCGCGCTCGTCGCTCCCTTCCTTCACTACTGGTCCTCGCTCCATTCCCTCTGGCCTGCGCTCGTCTCTCCCTTCCTTCACTCCTGGCCCTCGCTCCCTTTCCTCCTGCCCGCACTCGTCGCTCCCTCTGTGCTTTCCTTGTAACACCATGTTTCTACTTCCTCCAGATCAGCCGGAGATCCTGTCCAGGATTGAGAGGGGAGAGGATCCCTGTATCAGGGTACAGGAGACACATGCAGAAAACCCCGCCCACACAGGTGACAGGGGAGGGGCCACATTGTATGACTGATCTGTTCTCTGTGATTGGTGGGAGGAGTCTCAGATGTGGGGGGAGTTGTTGGGGGAATTTTTTGAAGATCAGACTATGGGAGGGGCCTGTAAATAGTGGGCGGAGTCTCCAATTACTGCTAATTATTTATTTCTTAGTAATTTTTTTCCATCATCTGCAGACCGAAGCGACCGAGCGTTTGGAGAGGAGGAGCTGGACATGGAGCTGCAGATAGACTGCCCAGGTAGGGTCCACAGCCCCCGCATCGTGCAGGTCAACGGGTCCGCAGCCCATGCTAGGGTCGTCACAATACCAAAATTTTGATTCGATTTCGATACCATAAAAAAGTATTGTGATACTCGATACCATACGAAAAAAATAAAACCCCAAAAAGGCCGCGTGCATTCCGCATTTTATGGAACATCCGGCCCATAATAGAACAGACCTATCCAAGGGGACAAGGTGACTAAAAAATGGGGAATCGCGCTGTTTTATTTATTTATTTTTTCTGTTACGGCGTTCACCGCATAGGAGATATTCTTTAATATTTTAATAGTTTGGATTACGTGGCGATACGTAATGTTTATTTATTGTTTGTATATTTTTTATGTAAAATTGGTAAAGGGGGTGATTTATACTTTTAGTATTTGTGTTTTGTTTAAACTTTTTTTTTTATTTTTTTTTCTATTTCCCCCTTAGGGGCAGAACCTGGGATCTTTTCATCCCTTGTCCTATTCACCCTGGGCGACAGCAGCGACCTGATCGGAGTCCCGCCATAACACTGCTGGGGCTCCGATCATAACTGCCACCAATGATTATAATACTGGGGTGGGTGGGGGTCACCTGTGGCCACCAATGAAGATAACTAACGTTTAATACAGATACAGGAGGCGGGTGCTGGCGGCAGAATCGCATAGCCAGCACCCGGCCTCTATGACGGTGAGCTGCGATCCGCGGCAGTTAACCCCTCAGGTGGGGCACACGGGGGAGGGAGAGACTGCTTCCTTCTTCCTGTGCTGCTGAGGAGAACATGGCGCACGCTTAGAGCAGTAGCGCAGCCTTGTATCAGTAAAAGGCAAATCCCGGTATTAAATATAAAAGTATAGATAATTTGATACCTGGTGCAACCGTAGCGTCGTGCAGGTCACCCGGATCTTTAGCCCCTGCATCGTGCAGGTCACCCGGATCTGCAGCCTCCACGTCGTGCAGGTCACCCGGATCTTTAGCCCCTGCGTCATGCAGGTCACCCGGATCTTTAGCCCCTGCGTCGTGCAGGTCACCCGGATCTTTATCCCCCGCTTCGTGCAGGTCACCCGGATCTGCAGCCCCAACGTCGTGCAGGTCACCCGGATCTTTAGCCCCCACGTCGTGCAGGTCACCTGGATCTTTAGCCCCTGCGTCGTGCAGGTCACCCGGATCTTTAGCCCCTGCGTCGTCCAGGTCACCCGGATCTTTAGCTCCTGCGTCGTGCAGGTCACCCGGATCTTTAGCCCCTGCGTCGTGCAGGTCACCCGGATCTTTAGCCCCTGCGTCGTGCAGGTCACCCGGATCTTTAGCCCCTGCGTCGTCCAGGTCACCCGGATCTTTAGCCCCTGCGTCGTGCAGGTCACCCGGATCTTTAGCCCCCGCTTTGTGCAGGTCACCCTGATCTTTAGCCCCCGCTTCGTGCAGGTCACCCTGATCTTTAGCCCCTGCGTCGTGCAGGTCACCCGGATCTTTAGCCCCCACGTCGTGCAGGTCACCCGGATCTTTAGCCCCCGCGTCATGCAGGTCACCCGGATCTTTAGCCCCTGTGTCGTGCAGGTCACCCGGATCTTTAGCCCCTGTGTCGTGCAGGTCACCCGGATCTTTAGCCCCTGCGTCGTGCAGGTCACCCGGATCTTTAGCCCCCGCGTCGTGCAGGTCACCCGGATCTTTAGCCCCCGCTTCGTGCAGGTCACCCGGATCTTTAGCCCCCACGTCGTGCAGGTCACCCGGATCTTTAGCCCCCGCTTCGTGCAGGTCACCCTGATTTTTAGCCCCTGCGTCGTGCAGGTCACCCGGATCTTTAGCCCCTGTGTCGTGCAGGTCACCCGGATCTTTAGCCCCTGTGTCGTGCAGGTCACCCGGATCTTTAGCCCCTGTGTCGTGCAGGTCACCCGGATCTTTAGCCCCTGCGTCGTGCAGGTCACCCGGATCTTTAGCCCCCGCGTCGTGCAGGTCACCCGGATCTTTAGCTCCTGCGTCGTGCAGGTCACTCGGATCTTTAGCCCCCGCGTCGTGCAGGTCACCCGGATCTTTAGCCCCTGCGTCGTGCAGGTCACTCTGATCTTTAGCCCCTGTGTCGTGCAGGTCACCCGGATCTTTAGCCCCTGTGTCGTGCAGGTCACCCGGATCTGCAGCCTCCACGTCGTGCAGGTCACCCGGATCTTTAGCCCCCGCGTCGTGCAGGTCACCCGGATCTTTAGCCCCGCGTCGTGCAGGTCACCCGGATCTTTAGCCCCGCGTCGTGCAGGTCACTCTGATCTTTAGCCTCTGCGTCGTGCAGGTCACCGGATCTTTAGCCCCTGTGTCGTGCAGGTCACCCGGATCTTTAGCCCCTGTGTCGTGCAGGTCACCCGGATCTTTAGCCCCGCGTCGTGCAGGTCACCCGGATCTTTAGCCTCTGCGTCGTGCAGGTCACCGGATCTTTAGCCCCTGCGTCGTGCAGGTCACTCGGATCTTTAGCCCCCGCGTCGTGCAGGTCACTCTGATCTTTAGCCCCTGCGTCGTGCAGGTCACTCTGATCTTTAGCCCCTGTGTCGTGCAGGTCACCCGGATCTGCAGCCTCCACGTCGTGCAGGTCACCCGGATCTTTAGCCCCCGCGTCGTGCAGGTCACCCGGATCTTTAGCCCCCGCGTCGTGCAGGTCACCCGGATCTTTAGCCCCTGCGTCGTGCAGGTCATCTGCCTCCTGTGTGAACGCCTTGTCTTTGTCTTGCAGAGGAGCTCCTGGAAGATGTGGAGAACCAGCCTCAGTGGGACATGCTGGACATACTGATATTTCTGGACGAGCTCTTTGAACTGTAGATGGCGCCGAACCTGGAGTTTTTTTTTTTTTTTTCCTTCTTTCATTAAATGGTTTATTTTGTAGGTTGTGTCTGGTCTCTTACTGCCCTGTGGTCAGGGAAGGGGCTGTGCATTAGCCCTCAGCATCTGTGGCCCCTCATGAATGTGCCGCGTCTGTAGTTTACACCCTTGGCTCAGTCCACTGTTCTGTGCAGGGGTCATGGGTGAGGCTGGCAGGAGGACCGACCTTCATTGGAGTCTGAGGAGGGGTAACTGGGCTGTAATAAAACTCAGGGTATAGGCGCTGGTGGCCGCAGCAGAAAATCTCTAAAAGGTGCTCAGACGGTAGTGGACGGGCGGGCCTGCGGAAGGTTTACAGCCCGCAGGGGCAGGTCCACACAGGATAGCGACGCTGCGGAATCATGTAGTAAATGTACGGCCCTCAGGGCAGGTCCACACAGGACAGCGATGCTGCGGAGTCGTGTGGTAAATATACGGCCCTTGCGGAAGGTCCACACAGGATGGCGACGCTGCGGAGTCGTGTGGTAAATGTACGGCCCTCGAGGCAGGTCCACGCAGGACTTTGACACTGCGGAGTCGTGTGTATTAAATTTACGACCCTCGGGGCAGATCCACACAGGATGGCGATGCTGCGGAGTTGTGTAGTAAATGTACGGCCCTTGGGGCAGGTCCACACAGGATGGCGATGCTGCGGAGTCGTGTGTATTAAATTTACGACCCTCGGGGCAGATCCACACAGGATGGCGATGCTGCGGAGTTGTGTAGTAAATGTACGGCCCTTGGGGCAGGTCCACACAGGATGGCGACGCTGCGGAGTCGTGTGGTAAATGTACGGCCCTCTGGTCAGGTCCACACGGTGGCGATGCGGAGTCGTGTTGTAAATGTACGGCCCTCGGGTCAGGACCACACAGGACGGTGATGCTGCAGAGTCGTGTGTGGTAAATTAACGGCCTTCGGGGCAGGTGCACACAGGATAGCGACTCTGCGGAGTCATGTGTAGTAAACGTACGGCCCTCCGGGCAGGTCTACACAGGACGGCAACGCTGCAGAGTCAGCTGTGGTAAATCTGCGGCATCTACAGCAGCAGAGGGGATGACATCTTAAGAAATTTCATCCAAAAGCAAAATAAATCCGCAGCGTAAATTGACTTGTAGTCCAAATCTTAGATGTATTACATCACAGACATGTATCACGTGTGGATTCTGCCCCATGTGCTGGACTATCTGTGTCCTGCCTGTGACCAGGACATTCTCATCCAGTGAGGGTATACAAGCTGAGATTTAGGGGTCAGCAGGTGCACGTCGCCATGGCTGGAAGCACAATGGCAAAAAGAACAATGCTGCCGCTACAGAAAGTAAACTGGGAAACAGAACCTCTCATTATACAAAGCATCACCTTTATCCATGGAGTATTCCTTTAAAGGGGTATTCTCCCCTCAGACAATGGGGGCATATCGCTAGGATATGCCCCCATTGTCTTAACGGAGCCCTGCAAGGTGGTGGCTGGAGGACTCTGGTCTGGCCACCAAGCCTGCTCCCCATAGAAGTGAATAGGAGCGGGCCCCACTCCCATTCATTTCTATGGGGCCGACTGAAATAGCCGAGCCAGTGCTCGGCTATTTTCGCCGGCCCTATAGAAAATGAATATAGGGCGTCTGCACATGCGCATTGCGCCCTCCTTCACTTGCAGAGCTCTGTTCTTGATAAGCCCCCATTGTCCATGATGAGACAACCCCTTTAAGACTATTCAGGAACTTGTGGTGGTTACCCATCAGCAGCCTCAGGGGCAGGCCTAGAGTATAAGTCCCTTCTCAGGAGTCTGAGTCAGGCCTGGAATATGCAGCCTCAGGATTTAGGCTTGGAGTATGAGAGTACAAGCTTAAGAGTTGGAATCAGGTGCGAAGTACAAGCGAACTTTGAGAGTAGGAGTAAGGCCAGAAGTAGAAGTGCAGCTTTGGGAGCTAGTCAGGCCTGGAGTATGAGTGTGCACTCTCGAGAGTCGAAGTGCAGTCTTGGGAGTCAGTCAGGACTCAAGGGGAGTCTTGAGTTAGGTGTCACGTCCTATCGCTGACCCTGTTGTGCCTGGGGTCAGAAGGTCGCAGAGGGTGGCTACTAGAGATGAGCGAACACCTGGATGTTCGGGTTCGAGAAGTTCGGCCGAACTTCCCGAAAATGTCCGGGTTCGGGATTCGAACTCGAGCCGAACTTTGTCCCGAACCCCATAGAAGTCAATGGGGACCCGAACTTTTAGGCACTAAAAAGGCTGTAAAATAGTCCAGGAAAGGGCTAGAGGGCTGCAAAAGGCAGCAAAATGTAGGTAAATCCCCTGCAAACAAATGTAGATAGGGAAATGAATTAAAATAAAATAAATAAAAATTAACCAATATCAATTGGAGAGAGGTCCCACAGCAAGGAATCATGCGTCATATCAACCACCACCGGAGAAGGCCACTTTCAGTTATTTCGGCCCAGCACCCAGACAGAGGATACAGGTCCCACAGCAAGGAATAAGGCGTCATATCATCCACCACCGGAGAAGGCCACTCTCAGTTATTTTGGACCAGCACCCAGACAGAGGAGAGAGGTCCCACAGCAAGGAATCATGCGTCATATCACCCACCACCGGAGAAGGCCACTCATTTATTTCGGACCAGCACCCAGACAGAGGATACAGGTTCCACAGCAAGGAATCATGCGTCATATCACCCACCACCGGAGAAGGCCACTCTCAGTTATTTTGGACCAGCACCCAGACAGAGGAGAGGTCCCACAGCAAGGAATCATGCGTCATATCAACCACCACCGGAGAAGGCCACTCAGTTATTTCGGCCCAGCACCCAGACCGAGGATACAGGTTCCACAGCAAGGAATCATGCGTCATATCACCCACCACCGGAGAAGGCCACTCTCATTTATTTTGGACCAGCACCCAGACAGAGGAGAGAGGTCCCACAGCAAGGAATCATGCGTCATATCAACCACCAACGGAGAAGGCCACTTTCAGTTATTTCGGCCCAGCACCCAGACAGAGGATACAGGTCCCACAGCAAGGAATCATGTGTCATATCATCCACCACTGGAGAAGGCCACTTTCAGTTATTTAGGCCCAGCACCCAGACAGAGAGAGAGGTCCCACAGCAAGGAATCATGCGTCATATCAACCACCACCGGAGAAGGCCACTCTCAGTTATTTCGGCCCAGCACCCAGACCGAGGATACAGGTTCCACAGCAAGGAATCATGCGTCATATCACCCACCACCGGAGAAGGCCACTCTCAGTTATTTCGGCCCAGCACCCAGACCGAGGATACAGGTTCCACAGCAAGGAATCATGCGTCATATCAACCACCACCGGAGAAGGCCACTCTCAGTTATTTCGGCCCAGCACCCAGACCGAGGATACAGGTTCCACAGCAAGGAATCATGCGTCATATCAACCACCACCGGAGAAGGCCACTTTCAGTTATTTCGGCCCCACCACCCAGACAGATGAGAGGTTCATTCAACTTTGGGTTGCACCGCAAGATCATGGTAAAGTTAAAAAAATGAGGATTCAATAAAGAAGTGCCCCGGAGTACAAGAATACATGGTTGAGGGGAGGCAGTTATAAATGTCTATTCTGCACAAGGGAGGGTCAGGTCCTGTGGGATCCATGCCTGGTTCATTTTTATGAACGTCAGCTTGTCCACATTGGCTGTGGACAGGCGGCTGCGTTTGTCAGTAATGACGCCCTCTGCCGTGCTGAATACACGTTCAGACAAAACGCTGGTCGCCGGGCAGGCCAGCACCTCCAAGGCATAAAATGCTAACTCTGGCCACGTGGACAATTTGGAGACCCATAAGTTGAATGGGGCCGAACCATCAGTCAGTACGTGGACTTGTGTGCAGACGTACTGTTCAACCATGTTAGTGAAATGCTGCCTCCTGCTAACACGTTCCGTATCAGGTGGTGGTGCAGTTAGCTGTGGCGTGGAGACAAAACTTTTCCACATTTCTGCCATGCTAACCCTGCCCTCAGAGGAGCTGGCCATGACACTGCTGCGTGGGCGACCTCTTGCTCCTCCTCTGCCTTCGCCTTGGGCTTCCACCTGTTCCCCTGTGACATTTGGGAATGCTCTCAGGAGCGCCTCTACCAGCGTGCGCTTGTACTCGCGCATCTTCCTATCACGCTGGAAGTAAGGTGGGCACATTGTCTTTGTACCGGGGATCCAGCAGGGTGGCAACCCAGTAGTCCGCACACGTTAAAATGTGCGCAACTCTGCTGTCGTTGCGCAGGCACTGCAGCATGTAGTCGCTCATGTCTGCCAGGCTCCCCAGAGGTAAGGACAAGCTGTCCTCTGTGGGAGGCGTATCGTCATCGCCCTCCGTATCCCCCCAGCCACGCACCAGGGATGTGCCTGCGCTGTGTCGGGTGCCGCCCCGCTGTGAACCTGCTTCATCCTCATCCTCCTCCACCTCATCCTCCTCCTCCTCGTCCTCCAGTAGTGGGCCGTGGCTGGCCACATTTGTACCTGGCCTCTGCTGTTGCAAAAAACCTCCCTCTGAGCCACTTCAGACTGGCCTGAAAGTGCTAAAAATGACCCCTCATCTCCTCCTCCTCCTGGACCACCTCCTCTTTCATCATCGCCCTAAGCGTTTTCTCAAGGAGACATAGAATTGGTATTGTAACGCTGATAACGGTGTCATCGCCACTGGCCATGTTGGTGGAGTACTCTAAACAGCGCAACAGGGCACACAGGTCTCGCATGGAGGCCCAATCATTGGTGGTGAAGTGGTGCTGTTCCGCAGTGCGACTGACGCGTGCGTGCTGCAGCTGAAACTCCACTATGGCCTGCTGCTGCTCGCACAGTCTCTCCAGGATGTGCAAGGTGGAGTTCCACCTGGTGGGCACGTCGCATATGAGGCTGTGAGCGGGAAGGCCGAAGTTACGCTGTAGAGCAGACAGGCGAGCAGCGGCAGGATGTGAACGCCGGAAGCGCGCACAGACGGCCCTCACTTTATGCAGCAGCTCTGACATGTTGGGGTAGTTGTGAATGAACTTCTGCACCACCAAATTCAGCACATGCGCCAGGCAAGGGATGTGCGTCAAACCGGCTAGTCCCAGAGCTGCGACGAGATTTCGCCCATTATCGCACACCACCAGGCCGGGCTTGAGGCCCACCGGCAGCAACCACTGGTCGGTCTGTTGTTCAATACCCCGCCACAACTCCTGCGCGGTGTGGGGCCTGTCCCCCAAACATATGAGTTTCAGAATGGCCTGCTGACGTTTACCCGGGCTGTGCTGAAGTTGGTGGTGAAGGTGTGTGCGCTGACTGGATGAGCTGGTGGAAGCAGAGGAGGAGGAAGCCGAGTAGGAGGAGGAGACTACAGGAGGCAAAGAATGATGCCCTGCGATCCTAGGGCAGAAGGACGTGCGCCAAGGAACTCTCCGCCTGGGGCCCAGCCGCCACTACATTTACCCAGTGTGCAGTTATGGAGATATAGCGTCCCTGGCCGTGCTTACTGGTCCACGTATCTGTGGTTAGGTGGACCTTGCCACAGATGGCGTTGCGCAGTGCACACTTGATTTTATCGGACACTTGCATGTGCAGGGAAGGCACGGCTGTCTTGGAGAAGTAGTGGCGGCTGGGAACAACATACTGTGGGACAGCCATGGACATCAGCCGTTTGAAGCTGTCTGTGTCCACCAGCCGGAATGACAGCACTTCAAAGGCCAGTAGTTTAGAAATGCTGGCATTCAGGCCCAGGGCTCGAGGGTGGCTAGGTGGGAATTTACGCTTTCTCTCCAAGGTTTGTGAGATGGAGAGCTGAACGCTGCCGTGTGACATGGTGGAGATGCTTGGTGACGCAGGCGGTGGTGTCGGTGGCACATCCTCTGTTTGGTGGGCGGCAGGTGCCAACGTTCCTCCCGAGGCGGAGGAAGAGGCCGAGGCAGCAGCAGAAGAGGGAGCAGGGGGAGCCTGAGTGAGTTCCTTGCTTTCAAGGTGTTTACTCCACTGCAGTTCATGCTTTGCATGTAGATGCCTGGTCATGCAGGTTGTGCTAAGGTTCAGAACGTTAATGCCTCTGCCAGCAGAGTCTTCAAACAGCATAAGAGACTGCTGCATAACTTGATGCTCAGACAGTTTCCCTGATATGCATGGGGGTGATGTGACAGACTGATGGGCTTGTTTTTCAGGTGCCACCTGTGCACTTTCTGCAGAAGACTGGGTGGGAGATAATGTTGTGAACGTACTGGATCCACTGTCGTCCGCCCAATTGACTAGCGCCTGTACCTGTTCAGGCCTTACCATCCTTAGAACGGCATTGGGCCCCACCAAATATCGCTGTAAATTCTGGCGGGTACTGCAACCTGAGGTAGTTGGTTCACTAGGATGTGTGGCTGTGGCAGAATGGCCACGTCCTCTCCCAGCACCAGAGGGTTCACTAACACCACCACGACCGCGTCCGCGTCCCTTACTAGATGTTTTCCTCATTGTTACCGTTCACCAAGCACCACAATAAGAAAAAAATATTTGGCCCAATGTATTGATTTCAAATTCAGGCCTTTTTTTACAGGCACCTAACACTATCTGCCTATTTATTTATGTAGCGTATTACACTAATCCGGGCACAGCAGTAACCACTGATTTAGGGGAATATCTCTTTTAGGGCTAGTATTTAGGCCCTGGATGAAAGGTATCCTTTTATGGACAGATTTACACTTGGCCTGCAACAGCTGGGACACCAGATCCAGGGTATTGCTATATTGGCAGGTTAATTTCACCCCAGAACAAAATATATGTGTAAGCAGACACTATGAAAATAATCTATCCTTTGTCAGACAGCAGACAGTATTACACTTGGCTAGCCAAAGCTGGAACACTAGATTTAGGGGATTGGTATTTGGGCAATTGTATTTAACCCCTTAATTAAATATAGAAATTGCTATCCTGAGTTTCTAGAGGTGACAATTAGCACAGCCAAGCCCCTGATGTAGGATATAGCAAAAAAAAAAACTAGTATTGATGGATTGATGGACTTGGTGGCAGCTTCTTCTGGTGCACCACAAGTCACAAAATGGCCGCCGATCACCCCAGAAAATAAGTGACAGAAAAACGCTCTGTGCAGCCTAAAAACCAGCGAGCAAGTAACTAGCAGAAGTTCAATGATTCTCAGCTGTAGATCGATCCATTCATTAGGTGCTGTTGCTGACTTTAACCTGCCTAATCTCGCCCTCACAGCAGCTGCGTCCTCTCCCTACACTAATCAGAGCAGTGTGACGTGCGGCGCTACGTGACTCCAGCTTAAATAGAGGCTGGGTCACATGCTGCACTTGGCCAATCACAGCCATGCCATTAGTAGGCATGGCTGTGATGGGCTCTTGGGGCAAGAAGTAAAACGCTAGCTGATTGGCTGCTGTGCAGCCCTTCAGAAAGCGGGAAGTAATCGACGAACACCGAACCCGAACCCGAACTTTTTTGAAAATGTCCGGGTTCTGGTCCGGGTTCCGGACACCCCAAAATTCGGTACGAACCCGAACGATGCTCGAACTGTTCGCTCAACACTAGTGGCTACACATTCGGTTTCTCAAGCGATCGCTCCATGACCTAGCGGTGAAAATGGATTCCGGTCCAGGTTTTTCCTCTTTGGTTTTCGATCCTTTTTGTCCCATTTGGGAACCTGTAGCTTTTCCTCTCAGCTGTTCTCTGTCAGCCACTCCCCGCTTCTATATATTCTCGCTTCCTGATCTTCTATTGTGACCTCTGGTGGAGTTGCTGTGGAGCTGTTGGATCTCCGGTTCTCTTCTGTTTGTTGTCTCCCTTCGGGGATTGTTTGTGGTGTTTGTCCTTTGCCTGTTGTTCCCCGAGGTGTCAGTTGTGAGGACTACTGCTCCCACCGTCCTACTCACTGACCCCAGGTTGTGCGGAGGATAATTACCTGGGTGTATACATCCCCTTCATACGAACATCTGAGTTTGTTTTGCCAGCTATGGTATTCTTGGGTAGTAAAACTGAGACGATCTCTGTTTTCTTAGACAGTGGGGCGGGGGACAATTTGGTGGATGCCTGATTCGCTCGGACTCTCGGGTTTTTCTTTTAGTCCTTTATCTAGATCAAAATGGTTTTCCAAAATGTATTTAAGGTGAGCCTACAACCTGATTCGCATCAAAGAGGAGGATGAGTGGAAGACGGCGTTAAACGCTCCTAAGGGACATTATGAAAACATGGTCATGCCATTTGGTCTTTCAACACTTTGTCAACGATATCTTTTGTCATCTTGTCGGCAGATTGGTGGTGATATATCTTGACGATATTTTGATCTATTCACCCGATCTGGAGACGCACAAGGCACATGTCAGGCAGGTGTTGAAGATTTCACCGACGAATAATTTATATGCTACATTGGAGAAATGTGTATTCGCCGTACAGGATGTACAATTCCTGGGGTATCTGCTATCAGCTTCTGGGTTCCGTATGAATCCAGAGAAGGTCCGCTCGATCCTAGAATTGGATCTTCTTGAAAACCTAAAAGCTCTGCAGCATTTTTTGGGATTTGCCAATGCTATATAAAATTCATTCAGAACTATTCTGTGATTGTCAAACCCCTTACGGACATGACTAAGAAGGGGATGGATATTTCTAAATGGTCTGACGCTGCTAAACGGGCTTTTCCGCTCTGAAGGAGAGTTTCTCCTCGGCACCCATACTGGTCCAGCCGGATGTTTCCCAACCTTTTATTGTGGAGGTTCAAGCATCGGAGGTGGGGGCTGCACTGTCCCAGGGTCCGTCTCCAAGTAAATGGCGTCCTTGTGCTTTCTTTTCTAAGAAATTGTCAGCAGCCGAGAAGAATTATGATATAGGCAACAGGGAACTTTTAGCTATTGAATTAGCGTTTGAGGAATGGTGTCACTTTTTGGAGGGGGCAGCTCATCCCATCACGGTGATTACGGATCATAAAAACCTGTGATACCTTGAGTCTGCTAAACGTCTTACCCCTAGACAAGCTCGGTGGTCTTTGTTTTTTACCAGATTTAATTTTGTTATCACCTATCGTCCGGGGGCAAAAAAATACCAAAGCTGATGCATTATCCCAAAGTTTTCATGGAGGGGGTGATGTTGATGATCCGGTGCCAGGGGTGGTTATGTCTGCGTTACACTCAGACTTGGAGGGGATGGTGTTGAAGGCTCAGGGGGACGCCCCGGTCTCCTGCCCCCCCAGGAAAGTTGTTTGTGTCTTTGAATTTGCACCTTAAAATATTAAAAGAACACCATAACTCTGCACTCACTAGGCACCTGGGTAGTAGGGCAACCTAGGAACGATTGTCTCGTCGTTTTTGGCGGTTGCACCAGGATGTAGTTGATTTTGTGTCCACCTGTGCATGCGCTAAAGTCACTCACACTCGTCCGGCGGAGTCTCTGTTGCCACTGGTCATTCCCAACCTACCGTGGACCTGTCGATGGATTTTATTACTGACCTACCTGTATCTGCAGGTAAAACTTATCCTGGTAGTAGTAGACAGGTTCAGTAAAATGGCGCATTTCATTACCTTACCTGTGTTGCCAAATGCTAGAACCCTGGCTCAGGTTTTTATCAGTTAAATATATTGAAGCTTCACGGGGTCCCTAACGATGTTGTTTCAGTTTGGGGGACCCAGTTTATTTCTAAATTCTGGAGAGCTTTTTGTTCTCGTCTTGGGATACATTTGTCCTTTTCCTCAGCCTTTCAGATCGAACGCACCAACCAAAACATAGAGACTTACCTTAGGTGTTTAGTGTCTGAAAATTAGGAGCGATGGTCGTCTTACTTACCTTTAGCAGAGTTTGCTATAAACAATAACCATCAAGAATCATCTGGTAAGTCACCATTTTGGGTTCATATGGTTTTCATCCCTGAAGAAGAACGGTTTACGTCATCACTCTCTTCTGTATGGCGAAAGGTTCAAAGCAATTTAAAAATATGGTAGGCAGATATAAACGTATGGGTGATAAAAAAACGTTTGCCAGGTCTGGACCTTGGGGTGAATGACTGTGTGGTTGTCAACTAGGTATATTAGGTTAAAGGTTCCCTCTTAAAAATTCGGTCCTAGGTTTATCGGTCCTTATAAAATAGTCACTGTCATTACCTCAGCTGCATTTCTCCTAGAGCGACCTCAAACTTTGAAAATTCATAAGTCGTTGCTCAAAAAGTATGTGGCCCCTCCAGAACCATCACCGTTACTGCCCCCTCCAATCATTGTCGATGGCAATTTGGAGTTTCAGGTGGCAAGAATTGTAGATTCTCGTTTTGTCTGTCGCTCCCTTCTATATCTGCTGCATTGGAGGGGTTACGGTCCGGAAGATAGAATGTGGATGCCAGTGTCGGAAGTAAATGCCAGAAGGTTAATTAGTTCTTTCCACATTTCTCATCCGGAGAGACCTGGTCCTGAGTGACCGGTGGCCCCTCGTAGAAATCGTTCAATGACCTAATGGTGAGAATAGATTCCAGTCCAAGTTTTCCTGCTTAGGTTTGCAATCCTTTTTGTCCGAATTAGGAATCTGTAGCTTTTCCTTTCAGCTGTTCTCTGTCAGCCACTCCCAGCTACTATATATTCTCCTTTTCTGCTTTTCTTGTTGCCAGATATAGACCTTTCCGGATCTTCTATTCTGACCTCATGTGGAGATGGGACAACTTTTGCTGTAAAGCGCTTGCTGTCTGATCTCCGGTTCTTGCCTGTTGTTGTTGTCTCCCTTCTGGGATGGTCTATTTGTCCTTTCCCTGTTGTTCCCCGAGGTGTCACTGGTGAGAACTACTGTTCCCACCTCCCTACTCACTACCTAGGGCTTATTTCAGGGTAAGCCAAGGATGAGGCACGTGATCAGCGTACGGGTGAGCAGCCCATCTAGGGACTACAGGACAGCCAGGTGAGCTAGGGGTCACCACTCCTCCCTCTCACTAGTAGAAGGGTACTCCTCTCCCCTCTGCGCCGCACGTCTGTTACCTGCCATATCAGATGTGATATTAGGCCTGGAGAATGAGTACAGTCTCAGGAGTCAGTATGCATTCTGGTATGGGTATGAGTGTGCAATCTAAAGAGTGTGAGAAGTCAGCTAGGTCTGGAGAGTTGGAATCTGGTCTGAAGTAAAGGTACAACCTTGTGATCAGTCAGGCCTAGAAAATTCATGCATCCCCAAGAGTTTGGCTTGAAGTACTAGTGCAGTCTTGGGTGTCGGAGTCAGGCCTGGAGAATGAGGCCTGTCTCAAGAGTCTTAGGCCTGTAGTGTGCCTGCAGTCCTTGGAAGTTGGAATTTGGTCTGAAGTTCAAATGCAGCTTTGAGTGAGACAGTCAGTTCTTGAATATGCATGCATTGTCAGGCATCGAGAATTAATGCAGTCTTGAGTCGGAGTCAAGCCTCAAGAGTCAGAATTTAGTCTGAAGTACAAATGCCACCTTGCCATTGAAGTCAGACCTGGAGTGCAAATGCAGCCTTCAGAGTTGGAGTTAGGCCTGGACTCTATGAGTTAGAATTGCAGTATGAGTGAGTAGCCTTGGGAATCTGGGTTGGAGTATGAGTGTGTAACCTTGAGAGTGTTAGTCAGGACTGGAGTAGTTATACAGTCTCAGAAGTCACATTGAGGCTTGGAGTACATGTGCAGTTGCGGAATTAGTTGTGGAGTGTGAGTGCAGCCTTCATGAGTCAAGTCTTGGGAATCACTCAGGCCTGGAGAATGACTGCACTCATACTCCAGGCCTGACTCCTAAGAACGCAGTCTTGGTAATACACGTCAGGCAGCATCTAACTGGCTTGGACCGCAGATCCCCTGCACCTTTTCTGACCAGATATTTCTAAAATGAGATCAAGAAGAAGTTGGAGACACAAGAAGAAAGCAGCAAGATAGCGAGCATGGATCTGAAGTTTATTGTAGAAGACAGCAGGGCGGCAACAAGGTACTGGATCCATACATGACAAAGCAGAGCCCTGCGCTGTCTCTTATACGAAACTGATTATAGAAGATTACAGTGACATCAGCTGATGATGTGCAGTATGACAGGTCTATACCACCCCCCCACCCCCCTCCCTTGAAAACACTCAATACAACTGCCATCATGGCTGGAAGTTCCCATTGAAATATTTAATACGTAGTCCTTAGCTCGTGGAGCTCTTCAGCAGGTGGTTCCCCTAGACCTTCACACAGAGTGATCTTCAGTACAGACGGGGTGTTGGAGCTGATACGGTCTATGTGTATACAACAGATGACAGATCGGGGTAACCAGTGACTATAATCCTTATACAGGTATAGTCGCCGATTTTATTAGGTCATGGGATGTGACAAACGATTCAACCCGCATTGCAGTTTAGGTTTATTAGCCAAATCGAATAATACACACAAAATGCCTCCTGTAATGGCTTCTGCAGTCTGAGCATTATTCACCCATTTCATGACCAGCATCTTCAGCATTAGAGCACCTGCTGCAAACATGAGGATAGCTGGACACCAGCGTCAGGCTGTGGTACTCAGAAATCATAGCCATTTCCCCATGGAAATGGCCTCCAGTCACAGCCTCCTTCTTCAACTCCCATCAAAGATTTTCTATGGGGTTCAAGCCAGACAATTATGACTCCAGAATCTTCCAGGACATCTTCTAAAACCAAGCTGTTGTGGACTTTGAGGCTTGCTTATCCCATTGTTCTGTTGGAAAACACCATCCAAGCTGCAGCTTCCTCACAGAGACATGACGTTTCCTCCTAGGATTCCTCATACATGATAGAATCCATTTTGTCCTCCAAACACTGCAGATTTCCAGAGCATCACCACCCCACCACCATGCTTCACAGTAGGCAGTGTGGTCTTCCTTCTTCAGAAATTCCACTGAGCCGCTAGACCGAAAAGTTCCAGTTTTGTTTTCTCACTGCACAGAACCCAATCCCAAAATTTCTGTGCCTTTTTTCTATGGTTCTGAGCAAATTGGAGGCAACTTTTCCTGTGTTTTTAGGTCAGCATAAGTGGACATTAGTGATGAGCGGCAGGGGCCATATTCGAATTTGCGAATATTTGTTAGAATATTCATCATATATTCCCGAATTTGAGATTATTTTCTTGATTGCGAAAAATCGGCAATGTAGTATTCCCGTAATGCCCACGAAATACAGGCGTGGGTCACTATAGATACATTTTTCAAGCTGCTAGAAGTTTCCTGAGTCTGGAGAGAATGGTTGGCACGGCAGAACATTACAATAGCTTTATATGCAGATCAAGTGCTCTGATATTTTCGCGGTTGCGAAATCGGCACTAATGATGCGAATATTTTGGCGCAATACATGCAACTTAACATTTTAGTAGGTCTGACTACATATTAGTGATTGGTGCACTAAGTATTGTTATGAACTTGTGACATCACAGCACTATGTCTGTAGCCTGTATGTATGGAGAGCAGAACCTATCACACTACCTAACACCCTGCACTGGAACCTATCAGCTACACTATATCACTATCTAACCTACACTGACTATCTCCCACTAACTATCTGTATTATATATATAAGATAACTAACTATCTAATGTAATGTGACATCACAGCACTATGTCTGTAGCATGTATGTATGGACAGCAGAACCTATCACACTACCTAACACCCTGCACTGGAACCTATCAGCTACACTATATCACTATCTAACCTACACTGACTATCTCCCACTAACTATCTGTATCATATATATAAGATAACTAACTATCTAATGTAATGTGACATCACAGTGCTATGTCTGTAGCCTGTATGTATGGACAGCAGAACCTATCACACTACCTAACACCCTGCACTGGAACCTATCAGCTATACTATATCACTATCTAACCTACACTGACTATCTCCCACTAACTATCTGTATTATATATATAAGATAACTAACTAACTATCTAATGTAATGTGACATCACAGCACTATGTCTGCAGCATGTATGTATGGACAGCAGAACCTATCACACTACCTAACACCCTGCACTGGAACCTATCAGCTACACTATATCACTATCTAACCTACACTGACTATCTCCCACTAACTATCTGTATTATATATATAAGATAACTAACTAACTAATGTAATGTGACATCACAGCTCTATGTCTGTAGCATGTATGTATGGACAGCAGAACCTATCACACTACCTAACACCCTGCACTGGAACCTATCAGCTACACTATATCACTATCTAACCTACACTGACTATCTCCCACTAACTATCTGTATTATATATATAAGATAACTAACTATCTAATGTAATGTGACATCACAGCTCTATGTCTGTAGCATATACGTATGGACAGCAGAACCTATCACACTACCTAACACCCTGCACTGGACCCTATCAGCTACACTATATCACTATCTAACCTACACTGACTATCTCCCCCTAACTATCTGTATTATATATAGAAGATAACTAACTAACTATCTAATGTAATGTGACATCACAGCACTATGTCTGCAGCATGTATGTATGGACAGCAGAACCTAACACACTACCTAACACCCTGCACTGGAGCCTATCAGCTACACAATATTACTATCTAACCTACACTGACTATCTCCCGCTAATTATCTGTATTATATATATAAGATAACTAACTATCTAATGTAATGTGACATCACAGCACTATGTCTGTGGCATGTATGTATGGACAGCAGAACCTATCACACTACCTAACACCCTGCACTGGAACCTATCAGCTACACTATATCACTATCTAACCTACACTGACTATCTCCCCCTAACTATCTGTATTATATATAGAAGATAACTAACTATCTAATGTAATGTGACATCACAGCACTATGTCTGTAGCATGTATGTATGGACAGCAGAACCTATTACACTACCTAACACCCTGCACTGGAGCCTATCAGCTACACTATATCACTATCTAACCTACACTGACTATCTCCCACTAACTATCTGTATTATATATATAAGATAACTAACTATCTAATGTAATGTGACATCACAGCACTATGTCTGTAGCATGTATGTATGGACAGCAGAACCTATCACACTACCTAACACCCTGCACTGGAGCCTATCAGCTACACTATATCACTATCTAACCTACACTGACTATCAACCACTAACTATCTGTATTATATATATAAGATAACTAACTATCTAATGTAATGTGACATCACAGCACTATGTCTGTAGCATGTATGTATGGACAGCAGAACCCATCACACTACCTAACACCCTGCACTGGAACCTATCAGCTACACTATATCACTATCTAACCTACACTGACTATCTCCCACTAACTATCTATATTATATATATAAGATAAGTAACTATCTAATGTAATGTGACATCACAGCACTATGTCTGTAGCATGTATGTATGGACAGCAGAACCTATCACACTACCTAACACCCTGCACTGGACCCTATCAGCTACACTATATCACTATCTAACCTACACTGACTATCTAACCTCCACTGACTATCTCCCACTAACTATCTGTATTATATATATAAGATAACTATCTAATGTAATGTGACATCACAGCACTATGTCTGTAGCATGTATGTATGGACAGCAGAACCTCTCACACTACCTAACACCCTGCACTGGAGCCTATCAGCTTCACTATATCACTATCTAACCTACACTGACTATCTCCCACTAACTATCTGTATTATATATAAGATAAATAACTATCTAATGTAATGTGACATCACAGCACTATGTCTGTAGCATGTATGTATGGACAGCAGAACCTATCACACTACCTAACACCCTGCACTGGAACCCATCAGCTACACTATATCACTATCTAACCTACACTGACTATCTCCCACTAACTATCTGCATTATATATATAAGATAACTAACTATCTAATGTAATGTGACATCACAGCACTATGTCTGTAGCCTGTATGTATGGACAGCAGAACCGATCACACTACCTAACACCCTGCACTGGAGCCTATCAGCTACACTATATCACTATCTAACCTACACTGACTATCTCCCCCTAACTATCTATATTATATATGGAAGATAACTAACTATCTAATGTAATGTGACATCACAGCACTATGTCTGTAGCATGTATGTATGGACAGCAGAACCTATCACACTACCTAACACCCTGCACTGGAGCCTATCAGCTACACTATATCACTATCTAACCTACACTGACTATCTCCCACTAACTATCTGTATTATATATATAAGATAACTAACTATCTAATGTAATGTGACATCACAGCACTATGTCTGTAGCATGTATGTATGGACAGCAGAACCTATCACACTGCCTAACACCCTGCACTGGAACCTATCAGCTACACTATATCACTATCTAACCTACACTGACTATCTCCCACTAACTATCTGTATTATATATATAAGATAACTATCTAATGTAATGTGACATCACAGCACTATGTCTGTAGCATGTATGTATGGACAGCAGAACCTATCACACTACCTAACACCCTGCACTGGAACCTATCAGCTACACTATATCACTATCTAACCTACACTGACTATCTCCCACTAACTATCTGTATTATATATAAGATAAATAACTATCTAATGTAATGTGACATCACAGCACTATGTCTGTAGCATGTATGTATGGACAGCAGAACCTATCACACTACCTAACACCCTGCACTGGAACCCATCAGCTACACTATATCACTATCTAACCTACACTGACTATCTCCCACTAACTATCTGTATTATATATATAAGATAACTAACTATCTAATGTAATGTGACATCACAGCACTATGTCTGTAGCATGTATGTATGGACAGCAGAACCTATCACACTACCTAACACCCTGTACTGGAACCTCTCAGCTACACTATATCACTATCTAACCTACACTGACTATCTCCCACTAACTATCTGTATTATATATAAGATAACTAACTATCTAATGTAATGTGACATCACAGCACTATGTATGTAGTGTGTATGTATGGAGAGCAGAACCTATCACACTACCTAACACCCTGTACTGGAACCTCTCAGCTACACTATATCACTATCTAACCTACACTGACTATCTCCCACTAACTATCTGTATTATATATATAAGATAACTAACTATCTAATGTAATGTGACATCACAGCACTATGTCTGTAGCATGTATGTATGGACAGCAGTACCGATCACACTACCTAACACCCTGCACTGGGACCTATCAGCTACACTGACTATCTCCCACTAACTGTTAGTGTTGATCACGAATTTTCGAATTACGAATTTTAATCGCGAATATCGGCACTTCGAGAATTCGCGAATATTTGGAATATCGTAAAATATATTTGCAATTGCGAATATTTGTTTTTATGCGAATTTTTTATATGCAAATTTTCGCAAGCAAGAAAATAATGTCATTATTTTCTGATTGCGAAAATTCGCATAAAAAATTTGCATAAGCTGGTATTTAAAAGGTATCTTGCGAAATTTTATGCAAATTTTTATGCAAATTTATGCGCATTTTTTTATGTGAATTTTCGCAATCAAGCAAATAATGTCTGGAGATTACGAATTTGCGAATTTTCGAATATATGGCGAATATTCGCCCAAATATTCGCAAAATATCGCAAATTCGAATATTGCCCCTGCTGCTCATCACTACTAATTATCTGTATTATATTTACATAAACTAACTAACTATCTAATCTAATGTGATGACACAGGCTCAGATCTGTAATAAACTGTAGAAAATGGCTGCTGGGGAGGTTCTTGTATAGTAAGGGGTAGGCAAATTTCCTATTGGTTGCTAGGGATGTTGCTAAGCTCAGACAAAGACATTGCAGCCTTCTCATTGGCCCACAAGCAAGAAGGGAGGTTACTGATGAAAAAAAATCTAAAATATTCGAAATTCCGAATATATAGCACTATATTCTAAATATTCGCGATTCTCGAAACGCCGATATTCGCGATTTGAATATTCACACCCAACACTAGTGGACATCCTACCCTCAGTTCACACTTGCGCGTTTTACAGCGCGTTCGAACGCGCTGTAAAATGCATAACCGATGCAAACCAATGCTTCCCTATGGGACTGGTTCACATTTTCGCGTTTTACAGCGCGTTCTAACGCGCTGAAAAACCCCCGACGCATAAACAAGTACTTGAGCTTTTTTGGGGGCGTTTGGCGCGCGTCTTGGCCCATAGACTTCAATAGGAACGCGCAACGCTTGTATTTTGCGCGTTTTTGACACTGAAAACGCGCGTTCGAACGCGCAACATGCAGGAAAGGCCAAACCCCAGCTCTGATTGGCCAAACTTCATATAGACAGGGATATTTGGTCATTGGACAACACTGCAGTCAATCACAAAAACCCGCGGAAAACGCGCGTCTCAGAAACGCTCAGGTCTGAACCCAGCGTTAGAGTTTGGTCATGGAGACCTTCAACGTTTAGCATGCGTCTTACTGTGCAAACTGAATCCTCCGTGCCTGCTGTCACCAGATCTTGCTGCAGGTCTTAAGCAGCCACTCAAGCACCTGCCTCATTAATGTGGTGGCGACAGTTGATGGCTTCCTCTTTCTGCCGCACCAGGTAGTGGAGCCAATATTCCTTGAGAACTCTGCTTCCAGCTGTGACTCTAGGAACATTCAGGCCTTTGCTATTCTTTTTGTACCTTCTTCCTTGTTTATGCACGGCCATGATCTCCATGAACTTTCTGGACCACTCTCTTGACTTAGTTATATTTCTAATGATCAAACGTCACAGTCCACAACACCCTTGGTGGTCCTGGTATCTGATGTGCTTTAGCTCAAGCCCCTGATGCTACTAATGAAGCCCTCAATGTGCTGGAGACAACTCCTGATCTGTAAACGTGCTCTTAAGGACGACTCCTACTCGGACTGAATAATTTGGAGGCTGAATCTGGTGCTGAATTTGGAGAAACCACTTGTTGTAGTCACATTGAGCAATTTCAACTGTTCTTGTTTTTTTTTGCGGTTGGCCAAAATTTTTTAGATTTGGCTAATAAACCTAATCTGAAATGGGGGTTAAATCATTCTGATTGCAACTGTATGTGTATAAAAGTGATGTTAACTCCCAGCGGTGTGAAGATATAAGGGCCCTCGCCCACTATAGGCAGCGGGGATCCTACACCAGACTCCAATGGGGCACTAAAGGGCCACAGCTCTGGGTGGTATTGGGCAGATTGTGAGTAAACAAGTACATACAATCCAGATATTGGTCAGCACAGGAATAACAATGGAAGGTAAGAAGCGACTCTGGCTCCTGTCCTGGATCACATGTTCAGTAGATTCTACAGATCCACAATTATCCTATAAATAAGTAGAAAAATATAAATCATCTTAAAATGCTTTGAAGCACAGCAGTGCCATATTATAGTACAAGCAGGTGTATCACCTGGCGGGCAGACAGCGGGGGTCAACAGAGTGACCTCCAGGCCTGATGACGGGGTCAGTTCTTGGGCTCTCGGTTGTGGGTCAGCTCATGTTTCCTCAGCTTTGTGCGGTCAATAAACCTCTTCTCGCACATTGTGCATCCAAATGGCCTCTCCCCGGTGTGCATCTTCTCATGTCGCTTGACGTGTGCCTGCTGCGTGAACTTCTTTCCACAAAAAGAACATGTAAATGGCTTCTCCCCAGTGTGAATCATTTGGTGGTGCCGAAAGGTGGAACGATCACTGAAACTCTTCCCGCACTCGCTACATTGGAATGGCCTTTCATCGGTATGTGTCCTCAAGTGCACCATCAGCGTGGAGTTCTGACCAAAACACTTACCACACTCTGAACAAGTGTAGGGTTTTTCCTTAGTGTGCAGTCTCATGTGAACTTTAAGGTATCCACCATCCCGGAAGGATTTACCACATTCTTTGCAGGAGTAGGGGCGCTCTCCGGTGTGTACAGTGTGGTGCTGCAGCAGAGTGAAGTGACGGGTGAAGGTTTTCCCGCACTGTTTACACTGGAAGGGCTCTATCCCTTCCAAAGGTTGCTTGCGCTTCTTCTTCAACTGTAGAACATGATTCTTCGTGCCACCCTCAGCAGGATTCTCTGCTTTCACCTGCTCTGCTGCACTCTTGCCCCATTTTGAGCAGTTTTTATTAGATTGCAGATTCTCAGGGTTCTCGATCTGTCTGGAGTTCCTTATCTTGGAAACACAAGAAGTGCACGTCTTCAGAAGAGCCTGAGGATGGTCCTGGGTCTTCGCGAGCACACTGGGCCTACCCTTGGTTCGTCTCTTCTGCTGATCGGAGACTAATGCATCGTTCTTTTGCTCTGCAATAAAATTTTCTCCACATATCATGCAGACCTCATGTTCTTTGCTGTCAGTCTTTCCAGGCTGCTCAGCAAAAGATTTTAAAGTAATTTTCTTGTCCTTACTGCCAGTTCTGCTAGAACTAGAATCCAGACCTGGAGTTGAAGTATCAGCAGCAGGGTTGTCGGCTGAGGACCCTTTAAATATCTTCATCTTCTCCTTAGTTTGCAACTTCATGTGAACTTCATTGTTTCCACTGTCTTGGAATGATTTACCACATTCCTTGCAGGAGAAGGGGCGCCCTCCAGGGGGTATAGTGTGGTTCTTGGTGATGATTTTCCCGCACTCTTTACATTGGAAGGGCTCCCTATCTTCTGGTGTTTGCTCACACTTTGTCTCCACATGCAAAACACAATTCTTCTCACTACCATCAGCTGGATTCTCACTGTTCATGGTAACATGCATTGCCAGACTCTTGCCACATTTAGTGCAGTCTTTATCAAATTTGGACTTTATAGGGTCCGCGGTCCGCCTGGGGTTCCTTATATTGTTTAAATTAATAGAGTGTGTCTTCACAGCGGCCTGAGGAAAGTTCTGAGTCCTCTGGAGAACGCTGGGACGACTCTTTGTCACTTTCTTCTGCTGATCGGACCTTAATGGATGATTCCTTTCCTCTTTTATAGAACGTTCTTTCCATATTGAGCAAACCTCATGTTCTCTGTTCTCTCCAGCTTTTCTGGGCTGCTCGGCAGGAGATTTGGAAGCCACATTCTTCTCCTTTATAACAATTCTGTTCTTTCTGGAGTCCAGATCCAGAGGTGAATGATTAGCAGTGGACGTACTGTTAACTGAGGAGCCTGTAAAAGTCTTCAGCGTCGCATCCAGTGCAGCTCCAGGATTTCGGTACTGGAGGCATGCACTGGATTTGGTGTCATCTTGAGAAGTTTGTGGAGGCATTCTGCAATGATCACTAGCAGTGACAAGAGGCCTCGACTCTTCTGCGGTCTTCACTTTCCTTTCATCTTTGTGTGGTGTTTGCTCTGTGTTTGGTTGAGCAGAGGAATCGGCTGCACTCTTCTTATTGTAATTTGCTGGTTTAGACATTTTAACCCCAGGACTGGTGAGGTCAAGTGGATGGACCGCCTGGTCAGGAGCAGTGGCAGGACTGCTGCTCTTGTGACGACCACAAGTTCTGCACATATGAGCGATCGACCTCTCTATATTCTCCTTCTGATATACGCTGAGCTTCGACCAGTGGGTGATTTTACCACAGTTGGAGCAGGAATAAGATTTAATGAACTTCTGCTCATGGTTGTTTGGGGGGCTGTCTGGCGGTGGTGGCACTGGGCATGCGTTCACCTTCCTGCCTTCACCATTCATGTTCCAGACCTCCTCAACCTCTACTCTGTGCAGCTCATTTCTCTCTCCTACATTATTTTTGGATGAAGACATTTGCTGTTCTAAGGCTTGCGCGGGTGATCCCGTTCCGAGCACAATCCTCTTCTTGCTGTATTTCATTGTACTTGGACGGCAGCTTGACCCGGAAGGTCTCTTTCTTGCGTGCTTATTTCCTTCTATGTTCCTATGAAGGCCATTCTGACCCTGAGATGGTCTATCTTCTACGTCATGTCCAGTGCTGCATTTCTCCACTTTCTTCTTCTTGTCTTCATCACTTACATTCTTGAGAACAGGAAGACTTGTGCTCTGCAGCTTCACTCCACTCTCCAGACATGTACTAGAGCGTTCTTCAGACTGCTGCTTAATGAGAATCATGGTGACCACCTCGTTGAACTTCACGTGTTTGTCTCTCTTCTTGTGGGATGCTTTTTTTTCTGTGGTTGGAGACATTTTTTCCTCCTTCCCAGTTGCAGTTTCGGGACCTCTTGTCTGGCTGCTTCCTTCGGAAACATCTTCCTGTATCTTGCGTGTGCTGACAGCTTCCCCTGAAGAGTCTGCCTCTGTCTCATCAACTGCCTCCTCCTCAGAACAGAGATCTCTACTCCCACCTATGATCCCACAGGGATTGTCTTCAGGGTTACTGGCAGGCTGATGTGAGATGCTGGAGGAAGCGTCACATGGTCTTCTTTCTGGTGAGACTTTCACTTCATCGTCTCCTCCAAGTGTCTTTTTGTCCTTCATTCTCTTCGACATCCGGTGGGCAGATCGACTAAGGCGGCTTTTCTTTTTCTTGTCTTTCTTGATCCACCTGAAGGGGTTGACTCGGGGATAGCGCCTCTGCCGCTTCACCTGCGCCTCACATCTGCTCGTGACGTCACTGCGGCTCTGCTGGACTGAAGATTCATCCTTCATATTCTTCTCCTGCCAACAACCTATCAGATGAAGAAAGACAGAAGAGGGTCAGCGGGATGCAGACAACTGCTCCGCCCACTCATACCAGAGCTACAGACATTCACACTGCAGTCACATCCAGAGCTGAAATCACCCTGCATGCCCTACTGTTAGGTGTCTGAAGACAGCTTGTTCTGGTGACCTGAATTCTAGGACATGTCCTTACACCAGGCACTTGTGCTCAGCTAACCTGTCAGTTTCAAACAAAAATGTGACTGCACCAGCAGAATAGTGAGTGCAGCTCTGGAGTATAATACAGGATGTAACTCAGGATCAGTACAGGATAAGTAATGTATGTACACAGTGACTGCACTAGCAATAGTGAGTGCAGCTCTGGAGTATAATACAGGATGTAACTCAGGATCAGTACAGGATAAGTAATGTATGTACACAGTGACTGCACCAGCAGAATAGTGAGTGCAGCTCTGGAGTATAATACAGGATGTAACTCAGGATCAGTACAGGATAAGTAATGTATGTACACAGTGACTGCACCAGAAGAATAGTGAGTACAGCTCTGGAGTATAATACAGAATGTAACTCAGGATCAGTGCAGGATAAGTAATGTATGTACACAGTGACTGCACCAGCAGAATAGTGAGTGCAGCTCTGGAGTATAATACAGGATGTAACTCAGGATCAGTACAGGATAAGTAATGTATGTACACAGTGACTGCACCAGCAGAATAGTGAGTGCAGCTCTGGGGTATAATACAGGATGTAACTCAGGATCAGTACAGGATAAGTAATGTATGTACACAGTAACTGCACAAGCAGAATAGTGAGTGCAGCTCTGGGGTATAATACAGGATGTAACTCAGGATCAGTACAGGATAAGTAATGTATGTACACAGTTACTGCACCAGCAGAATAGTGAGTACAGCTCTGGAGTATAATACAGGATGTAACGCAGGATCAGTACAGGATAAGTAATGTATGTACACAGTGACTGCACCAGCAGAATAGTGAGTGCAGCTCTGGAGTATAATACAGGATATAACTCAGGATCAGTACAGGATAAGTAATGTATGTACACAGTGACTGCACCATCAGAATAGTGAGTGCAGCTCTGGAGTATAATACAGGATGTAACTCAGGATCAGTACAGGATAAGTAATGTATGTACACAGTGACTGCACCAGCAGTATAGTGAGTGCAGCTCTGGGGTATAATACAGGATGTAACTCAGGATCAGTACAGGATAAGTAATGTATGTACACAGTTACTCCACCAGCAGAATAGTGAGTGCAGCTCTGGAGTATAATACAGGATGTAACTCAGGATCAGTATAGGATAAGTAATGTATGTACACAGTGACTGCACCAGCAGAATAGTGAGTGCAGCTCTGGACCAGCTGTTCCTGAGCTGCAATTACCTGTGGGTGTGGTCGCCTGTGTGCTGCTGCTGCTCCTGAGCGTTTGGAGGAAAATCTATCCACCTGAGGCCGGCTCTCTCCTCCCCAGGGGGAGAGTGGGTTCTCAGGCATGAGCGAGGGAAGCAAGCCCCAGGCTCCTGTTCCCAGCGGCAGGCCTTCAGGGGACAGGAGAAGCCAGCGTTTGGCCTGCATGGAGGACTCAGGGGTAAGGAGATCTGGCAGGAGTCGCAGTAATGTGGCTTCTGTCTCCCCTGAGTGTGTGGACCGAAGGAAGAGCCGCAAGGCTGGATTCATTAAGGAGGACCCGAATGCCAGCATGGGTGAGAGTGGCCCTTCCGGGGCCCAGCAAAAGCCGAGTGTTCACGGAGGTGAATCAGATCTTGAGGAGGAAGGCTGGGGTGTACTGAGGGCCCGGGAGTCCATTTCCACCTACAGATCCCGGGTCATGAGCCACCTCCGTGAGTACGAAGACGCGACTAAGACCCTGAGGAGGCTCCGGGAGGAGCTGCGCGGCTTGAGGTCTTGTGTTGGAGTGGGCTGGGGCTGCAGAACCAAAAAAGCAGCTACAAGCTGACATTGGCGAGATTGAGCAAAGACGGACTGTACTCCGAGAAAAAAGCGGCCCGTTTAAGGAAGAACGTTTTCGGAAGAGAAGTAGAAGGGGCAGATGGGGCTGCAGCCTGACAGCCAGGTGGAGAAGGAACCAGTTGAGCAGGAGGAGGATGATGATGATGATGACCAGCAAGATCCACCTGGCAGCCTGCAGGAGCAGAATCCGTACAGTGGGCCCCCTGCACGCCAAATAGCAAGGTCACCCAGCTGCGGCTCGGGGGATGAGTATGAGACCTGCAGCCCGGGAGGGGCCCTCATGGAGGAGATCCAGCTCCTGGAGTCCCCAGTGCGTTTCCAGGACTTGTGCTTTGGTGATGAGTTGCCACCGGAGACGCCTGGGGAGGGAAAGAAAAAGGTTAAGAAGACCAAGCTCCAGGAGCAGGTAAGATATGTATACACCCCCCTCCCTGGGACCCCCGGGTCGACCGCAGGGCCGGCTCACTGTATTAGCCCCTCTTCTCAGCCCAGCCCGTGTCCTGCAGTGGACTCGGTGCAGGAGAGAGGGGAGAGCGAGGTATCCGATATGGTGGTGAGCTCCGTCTCTGTTTGCAGTAACGGGGATGGAGCTGGTGCGGCACCGGCTGAAAAGCCGGACAGGAAGGTTACTGCGGGGGATGAGAGGAAAATCGCTGGAGCTTGCTCCCTGATGGGAGGAGAGGGTGGCTCCACGCCACAGATGGCTGCGGGAGCTCCGATGGCTCCAACCGCTGATGACGCTGTTCCCTCGGGACAGCAGAGGCATGAAGGAGCTGTCGGAGCTATGACGGTTACCGCTCCCAATGAAGGACAAGAACTCAGGCGAAAGCCTTTGTTTTGTATTGGCGCTGCTGGTCCAGATGAGCGGCGCCATGAAAGAACAGATTAGCAGCGTTTGGATCAGCGGCGCCCGGTAATAGATCAGTGGCGCCCAAAAGTTGTAAAAACAGTACTGAGGAAGCGGAGGGCAATGATAAAAGTGGGGTTGGGGCTGTGGCCTGTCTTTCGGGGGCAACTCCAGCCCCAGGGCCCAGTGATGCTGAGGTACCAATCATTACACCAAAACACACCGGTTCAGCCAGTATGAGTGAGGGAGCAGGTGGGGGGCAGAAAGTTTTTGTTAATAAAAATATGTCTGGGGGTTTGGATGGTGGAGTGAATGGTGTTAGGAGGGAAGGAAGGGAGGTCGCAGAATCTGTTGTAAGTAAGGCTGGTTTGGAAGATATGGAAGTGGGCGGTGGAGGGTCTTTGGTAAGTGGGGAGGGTGTGGAACCTGGTCCGGTTGCCCCCCTGGCTGTGGCAGCCCCTGTGCGCAGCTTTGCTACTGTCGCAGCCGGGGTGAGTAGGGGGCCCTCCTTGTCCTCTGGCTCTGGGGACGACGTTTTGCAGCGGCGTCTTCTGGAGGCTCTAAAGAGAGGGGAGAGCACAATCAATGTAGAGGGAGCCGGTGGGGAGGGAGCCGGTGGGGAGGTTCCGGGAGTTGCGGTGACACCTGGGCCTGCGGGGGATGCCGAGCCTCCTTCTCCTGGGGAAAACATGTCCTCAGGGGTGGGGGCTGGCCTGGAGTCAGAGCACAAGGACGGAGGTGAAATGGACACATCTGTTTGTTTGAAAAGGGGTAAGCCATCATCTGATGGAAAAGATGGTGGGGGCAGTGGGAAAAGAAAGCCATCTAATTCAATCACTCATGATGGCGGCACTCACTCCGTTGACGCTGGCGTCCATTAATGTCGCCAGCATTAAGTCAGATACGGCTAGATTTGCGGCCTTTGATTTTTTCAGCCGGGTTGAAGCTGACATTTTGTTTTTGCAGGAGACCAGGCTGCCAGATTTGGCATCTGTATTTAAAGCTAAAAGGGAGTGGAGACGCGGATCCTCCTACTGGTCTCTTGCGGCCGAGCCGTATAGCGGGGTGGCAGTCCTTTTTACTGCACCGGTAGAATGCCGACGGGTTATTGAATTAGAAATGGGGAGATGCCTGATCCTGGATGTCCTCATGAGGGGACAAGAACTTCGTCTAATTAACATCTATGGTCCCCAGTCCAAGTGGGACCGTAAGTGTCTCTTCATGAGGATCAAGCCCTATCTTTTTACAAGTCGGCAGGTGGTCTTTGGAGGGGACTTTAATACTGTCACGAGGCCCCAGGATAGGGGAGGTTCCAGGGACAAGCTGACTTACGACAGCGTCGCGGTTAATAGTATAGCTAGTGAGGCTCGCCTGGTGGATGTCCACATCCGGCACACCCCAGGCCACCCGGGGTTCACCTATCATAGGGGTAGTTGTAGGTCTAGAATAGACAGGTTTTATTTAAAGGAGGAAGCCGTCTCTTCAGCCGTGTCCGCTGTGGAGGTGGAGTTCTCCGACCACTGTATGATTTTGTTTTCTCTGAATGCTACAGAGACCCCCCGAATGGGAAGGGGCTACTGGAGGCTCAATTCGTCCCTCTTGGAAGAAGCGGACATAAGACAGTCCTTTGAGGATTTCGTTCAGAGCCAGGTACCATTGCTGGATCTCTGCAGCAGTAAGTCTGGGAGATCTTTAAGGAAAGGGTGGGGAGATTCTTCCGCCAGCTCTCGAGCCTCAGGAGTCTGAGTAAGTATCGCCTGTATCAGGGCCTGAGGAGGAAACTCGAACGTCTTGTCTCGACTGGGGGTAGCCGTGAGGAGATCTCCAGAGTGAAGTCTTTGCTTATGAGGTGTCAGTACGATAGGCACGCATCTTTGGTTTTTGAGAGGGATTACGGGAAATACCGCTCGCCCGACCCTTACAGAAACTGCAGGATGTCAGTGAGTAGTAAGATTGTGTCAGGACTGATTGATAGTACGGGTTCTCTGAGAAGGTCCAGATCAGGGATCCTGGAGGTTGTCAGATCCTTTTACTCACATCTCATGGCAAGGAGGGATCTTGATCGTGATAAGATATCGGCTTTCCCGACTGAAACTGTCCCTGAACCAGGGGTAGACGCCTCTCTTGACGTTTTGACGGAAATGATCAGTGAAGAGGAAGTCAGTCTGGTGATTGAGGGGCTTGCTCCCAAAAAATCACCTGGTCCGGATGGCTTAACATCTGAGTTTTATAAGACCTTTAAGGACACCTTAGTTCCCTCTTGACTGAGGTATTAAATGAGTGTCTCTCCTCGGGTACTCTACCAAAGTCAATGAGGAGGTCGGCCCTGATCATCCTGTCAAAGGGTAAAGATCCTTTCCACATTGAGAATTGGCGTCCCATAGCGCTCCTCGGTGTGGACAGAAAGATTCTGGCAAAGGTGCTATTTAATCGGCTGGTGAAGTTTGCACCCCAGCTCCTTTCTGGGGCCCAGCATTGCTCTGTTCCCGGCCACAGTACTTTTAGTGTTGTGCTCAGTGTCCGGGAGGCCGTGGAGCAGGGCAGGGCAGGTCACTGGAAGGGGTACATGCTGTCCTTGGATCAGGCAAAAGCATTTGATCGTGTTAACCACGAGTACCTCTGGTCTGTCCTTCTGAGATATGGCCTGCCCGGGGTTTGTTGATTGGCTTAAGACCTTGTATGCAGGGGCAGAGAGTTTCCGCTTGTGAATGGTTGGATTGGCCGCCCTTTTGGGGTGGGATCTGGGGTTCGCCAGGGTTGTCCTCTAAGCCCGCTTTTGTACGTGTTCGCGATTGATCCCTTCCTTAGACGGGTTGATCGTGGGCCGTTGGCGGGCGTCGGGATGGACTGGGCGGCTCTGGAGACCACGCTGAGGGTGGTGGCGTATGCTGATGACGTAACTATCTTTGTGTCTTTGAGAGGGAGGCAGAGTGGGTACTGTCTGAGGTAGAGCGCTACTCGAGTCATCTGGGTCCAAGATCAACCGAGATAAGTGTCAGAGAGTCTCTGGCTGGGAGGTGGAGATCCTGGTTTCGATCTCCGGACACCCTTCCAGAGCCCCAGGAATCTACAAAAGTCCTCAGCATTGAATTTGGCCAGGGGATTACCCCCATCAAAATTGGGATAGCAGGCTTAAGATTGCCGCTCAGAAGGTGGACCAGTGGAAGGGTTGGTCTTTAACCCTCAGGAAAGGGTGAACATTATCAAAACCTACCTGATCCCTTTGCTGTTGTATCTGGGCAGTGTGTGCGTCTTGCCGGAACCTTTCTGGACTCGGGTCTACAGTCAGTTCTTCCAGATGTTATGGGGAAACAGACTGAACCTTGTCAAGAGGGAGGTTACTTACCGTACGAGGAGACTAGGAGGGTTGGGTATGGTCAACCCTGTGGTGTTCCTGGTGAACAGCTTTATTAAGATTAATCTCTCGAACCTCTGGAAGAGAGGGCTCCTCCGTGGGTAGCCTCCTGTCAGGGATGGTTTCGGCCTTTCTTCCAGGAATGGGAGACAGGGGGCAAGTGAAGGATCTCCGCACACCACATGGGCATCTCCCGGCTTATGCTGCCCTGGTTCTGAAGGTATTACGTCGGTGGGGTCTGGGGATGTGGGAAATCAGGACTCAGTCAAGGAGACTCCTTGACCAGAGGGTTCTGTTGACCCATTTCCAGAAACCTCTGGCCCTCAGGGACTGCCCAAGTCGGGATCTGAGGGTCGGGTTACGGCTTTAAATTCCAATAGGATCCCTTTGAAGTTCTTTGACTTGACTTGGCGCTGCTTCCATTGGAAACTGTGTGTGAGGGACAATCTGAAGTGTAGGAGCTCTGAGGACAGGGGTGTCCCCGTGAGGAGTGCGGTGGTGTGCTGGAAAGCATGGACCACTTCCTGCTTCATTGTCCCTTTAACACAGAGGTTTACACCAGGGTGGGGACCTCCATTGGCTGGCCTAGGCTGGTCACTCTTTCCTATGCGCAATGGGCCTATAGAGCATTCAGACACCTGGGCGGTAGGGACCTCTGCACTTTATTCCTAGTCAGCTCAGTGGTCAGGTACTACACGTGGCATGCACGGTGTTTAGTTTCAGGCCATAGCGCAAAATCCTCCCCGTGGATGAGGTGGTTAGGAACATTCTCGGAGACCTGGTGAAGGTGCGCTCTCTGGAGTACGAGAGGTTGGGGGCGGGTAGAGCCTCTCTCCTCTGGAGGGGTTTTGCCTTTAGGGCACCCAAGCCTGTTGTCTCCCTTCCCGGTGGTGGGCTGAAGCGGACACTGTAGATTTTTGTTTTGTTTTGGTGGCTGTATGAGGACATAGGGCTTGCAGGCGCCGAACTTGGGCTTTAATGGTTGTGTGTGGCTGAGAAGCCTCACGGTGGGTGGTGAGGTTAAGGTCTACTATGTATGTAGTTTATATGTATATTTGTATTTGTGTAGGTTGAGTTGTCGGGTGTAGTGTTAGGTTGGGTGGTGGGTAAATGGGGGGAGGGTTCCATGGAACATTGGGGACTTTGGGACATATAAGAAAATCCTGGGCTGGTTCATGGACGTCTGTTATCATGTACTGGGGGCATGGGATGCGGGACCAGCTCAGGGACCAAAAAAATAAAAAAAATATAAAAAAATATATAAAAAAATATATATATGTATATATATATATATATATATATATATATATAAAATAAAAAATTGTGTGTTGCAGTGGGGTGGTGGTGGGTGGGCTTTTTGTAAGTTTAACTTCTGTATTTGTTAAACTTCTGTATTTCTGTATTTGTTAAGTGTAGGTAGGTGCAACCGGATCAGGAAGGTTAGTACATGTACATAGATATTGTAAATATTGTATATATTGTACATAGCTGGTGTTCTGTGGCGAGTGATGGGCTGGACCGGTGCTGTCTGCGCCGCGCTGAGGAGCATCATGTCCTGTATGGTTGGTTTGGTCTCTGTTTTATATATTTATTTATCTGTTTTGTTTTAAAACTTTAATAAAAGAAATACAGGATGTAACTGAGGATCAGTACAGGATAAGTAATGTATGTACACAGTGACTGCACCAGCAGAATAGTGAGTGCAGCTCTGGAGTATAATACAGGATGTAACTGAGGATCAGTACAGGATAAGTAATGTATGTACACAGTGACTGCACCAGCAGAATAGTGAGTGCAGCTCTGGAGTATAATACAGGATGTAACTCAGGATCAGTACAGGATAAGTAATGTATGTACACAGTGACTGCACCAGCAGAATAGTGAGTGCAGCTCTGGAGTATAATACAGGATGTAACTCAGGATCAGTACAGGATAAGTAATGTATGTACACAGTGACTGCACCAGCAGAATAGTGAGTGCAGCTCTGGAGTATAATACAGGATGTAACTCAGGATCAGTACAGGATAAGTAATGTATGTACACAGTGACTGCACCAGCAGAATAGTGAGTGCAGCTCTGGAGTATAATACAGGATGTAACTCAGGATCAGTACAGGATAAGTAATGTATGTACACAGTGACTGCACCAGCAGAATAGTGAGTGCAGCTCTGGAGTATAATACAGGATGTAACTCAGGATCAGTACAGGATAAGTAATGTATGTACACAGTGACTGCACCAGCAGAATAGTGAGTGCAGCTCTGGAGTATAATACAGGATGTAACTCAGGATCAGTACAGGATAAGTAATGTATGTACACAGTGACTGCACCAGCAGAATAGTGAGTGCAGCTCTGGAGTATAATACAGGATGTAACTCAGGATCAGTACAGGATAAGTAATGTATGTACACAGTGACTGCACCAGCAGAATAGTGAGTGCAGCTCTGGAGTATAATACAGGATGTAACTCAGGATCAGTACAGGATAAGTAATGTATGTACACAGTGACTGCACCAGCAGAATAGTGAGTGCAGCTCTGGAGTATAATACAGGATGTAACTCAGGATCAGTACAGGATAAGTAATGTATGTACACAGTGACTGCACCAGCAGAATAGTGAGTGCAGCTCTGGAGTATAATACAGGATGTAACTCAGGATCAGTACAGGATAAGTAATGTATGTACACAGTGACTGCACCAGCAGAATAGTGAGTGCAGCTCTGGAGTATAATACAGGATATAACTCAGGATCAGTACAGGATAAGTAATGTATGTACACAGTGACTGCACCAGCAGAATAGTGAGTGCAGCTCTGGAGTATAATACAGGATGTAACTCAGGATCAGTACAGGATAAGTAATGTATGTACACAGTGACTGCACCAGCAGAATAGTGAGTGCAGCTCTGGAGTATAATACAGGATGTAACTCAGGATCAGTACAGGATAAGTAATGTATGTACACAGTGACTGCACCAGCAGAATAGTGAGTGCAGCTCTGGAGTATAATACAGGATGTAACTCAGGATCAGTATAGGATAAGTAATGTATGTACACAGTGACTGCACCAGCAGAATAGTGAGTGCAGCTCTGGACCAGCTGTTCCTGAGCTGCAATTACCTGTGGGTGTGGTCGCCTGTGTGCTGCTGCTGCTCCTGAGCCGCTTGGAGGAAAATCTATCCACCTGAGGCCGGCTCTCTCCTCCCCAGGGGAGAGTGGGTTCTCAGGCATGAGCGAGGAAGCAAGCCCCAGGCTCCTGTTCCCAGCGGCAGGCCTTCAGGGGACAGGAGAAGCCAGCGTTTGGCCTGCATGGAGGACTCAGGGGTAAGGGAGATCTGGCAGGAGTCGCAGTAATGTGGCTTCTGTCTCCCTGAGTGTGTGGACCGAAGGAAGAGCCGCAAGGCTGGATTCATTAAGGAGGACCCGAATGCCAGCATGGGTGAGAGTGGCCCTTCCGGGGCCCAGCAAAAGCCGAGTGTTCACGGAGGTGAATCAGATCTTGAGGAGGAAGGCTGGGGTGTACTGAGGGCCCGGGAGTCCATTTCCACCTACAGATCCCGGGTCATGAGCCACCTCCGTGAGTACGAAGACGCGACTAAGACCCTGAGGAGGCTCCGGGAGGAGCTGCGCGGCTTGAGGTCTTGTGTTGGAGTGGGCTGGGGCTGCAGAACCAAAAAGCAGCTACAAGCTGACATTGGCGAGATTGAGCAAAGACGGACTGTACTCCGAGAAAAGCGGCCCGTTTAGGAAGAACGTTTTGGAAGAGAAGTAGAAGGGGCAGATGGGGCTGCAGCCTGACAGCCAGGTGGAGAAGGAACCAGTTGAGCAGGAGGAGGATGATGATGATGATGACCAGCAAGATCCACCTGGCAGCCTGCAGGAGCAGAATCCGTACAGTGGGCCCCCTGCACGCCAAATAGCAAGGTCACCCAGCTGCGGCTCGGGGATGAGTATGAGACCTGCAGCCCGGGAGGGGCCCTCATGGAGGAGATCCAGCTCCTGGAGTCCCCAGTGCGTTTCCAGGACTTGTGCTTTGGTGATGAGTTGCCACCGGAGACGCCTGGGGAGGGAAAGAAAAAGGTTAAGAAGACCAAGCTCCAGGAGCAGGTAAGATATGTATACACCCCCTCCTGGGACCCCGGGTCGACCGCAGGGCCGGCTCACTGTATTAGCCCCTCTTCTCAGCCCAGCCCGTGTCCTGCAGTGGACTCGGTGCAGGAGAGGAGGAGAGCGAGGTATCTGATATGGTGGTGAGCTCCGTCTCTGTTTGCAGTAACGGGGATGGAGCTGGTGCGGCACCGGCTGAAAAGCCGGACAGGAAGGTTACTGCGGGGGATGAGAGGAAAATCTCTGGCGCTGGAGTTTGCTCCCTGATGGGAGGAGAGGGTGGCTCCACGCCACAGATGGCTGCGGGAGCTCCGATGGCTCCAACCGCTGATGACGCTGTTCCCTCGGGACCGCAGAGGCATGAAGGAGCTGTCGGAGCTATGACGGTTACCGCTCCCAATGAAGGACAAGAACTCAGGCGAAAGCCTTTGTTTTGTATTGGCGCTGCTGGTCCAGATGAGCGGCGCCATGAAAGAACAGATTAGCAGCGTTTGGATCAGCGGCGCCCGGTAATAGATCAGTGGCGCCCAAAAGTTGTAAAAACAGTACTGAGGAAGCGGAGGGCAATGATAAAAGTGGGGTTGGGGCTGTGGCCTGTCTTTCGGGGCAACTCCAGCCCCAGGGCCCAGTGATGCTGAGGTACCAATCATTACACAAAACACACCGGTTCAGCCAGTATGAGTGAGGGAGCAGGTGGGGGCAGAAAGTTTTTGTTAATAAAAATATGTCTGGGGGTTTGGATGGTGGAGTGAATGGTGTTAGGAGGGAAGGAAGGGAGGTCGCAGAATCTGTTGTAAGTAAGGCTGGTTTGGAAGATATGGAAGTGGGCGGTGGAGGGTCTTTGGTAAGTGGGGAGGGTGTGGAACCTGGTCCGGTTGCCCCCTGGCTGTGGCAGCCCCTGTGCGCAGCTTTGCTACTGTCGCAGCCGGGGTGAGTAGGGGCCCTCCTTGTCCTCTGGCTCTGGGGACGACGCTTTGCAGCGGCGTCTTCTGGAGGCTCTAAAGAGAGGGAGAGCACAATCAATGTAGAGGGAGCCGGTGGGGAGGGAGCCGGTGGGGAGGTTCCGGGAGTTGCGGTGACACCTGGGCCTGCGGGGATGCCGAGCCTCCTTCTCCTGGGGAAAACATGTCCTCAGGGGTGGGGCTGGCCTGGAGTCAGAGCACAAGGACGGAGGTGAAATGGACACATCTGTTTGTTTGAAAAGGGTAAGCCATCATCTGATGGAAAAGATGGTGGGGGCAGTGGGAAAGAAAGCCATCTAATTCAATCACTCATGATGGCGGCACTCACTCACGTTGACGCTGGCGTCCATTAATGTCGCCAGCATTAAGTCAGATACGGCTAGATTTGCGGCCTTTGATTTTTTCAGCCGGGTTGAAGCTGACATTTTGTTTTTGCAGGAGACCAGGCTGCCAGATTTGGCATCTGTATTTAAAGCTAAAGGGAGTGGAGACGGATCCTCCTACTGGTCTCTTGCGGCCGAGCCGTATAGCGGGTGGCAGTCCTTTTACTGCACCGGTAGAATGCCGACGGGTTATTGAATTAGAAATGGGGAGATGCCTGATCCTGGATGTCCTCATGAGGGGACAAGAACTTCGTCTAATTAACATCTATGGTCCCCAGTCCAAGTGGGACCGTAAGTGTCTCTTCATGAGGATCAAGCCCTATCTTTTTACAAGTCGGCAGGTGGTCTTTGGAGGGACTTTAATACTGTCACGAGGCCCCAGGATAGGGAGGTTCCAGGGACAAGCTGACTTACGACAGCGTCGCGCTTAATAGTATAGCTAGTGAGGCTCGCCTGGTGGATGTCCACATCCGGCACACCCCAGGCCACCCAGGGTTCACCTATCATAGGGGTAGTTGTAGGTCTAGAATAGACAGGTTTTATTTAAAGGAGGAAGCCGTCTCTTCAGCCGTGTCCGCTGTGGAGGTGGAGTTCTCCGACCACTGTATGATTTTGTTTTCTCTGAATGCTACAGAGACCCCCGAATGGGAAGGGGCTACTGGAGGCTCAATTCGTCCCTCTTGGAAGAAGCGGACATAAGACAGTCCTTTGAGGATTTCGTTCAGAGCCAGGTACCATTGCTGGATCTCTGCAGCAGTAAGTCTGAGGGTGGAGATCTTTAAGGAAAGGGTGGGGAGATTCTTCCGCCAGCTCTCGAGCCTCAGGAGTCTGAGTAAGTATCGCCTGTATCAGGGCCTGAGGAGGAAACTCGAACGTCTTGTCTCGACTGGGGGTAGCCGTGAGGAGATCTCCAGAGTGAAGTCTTTGCTTATGAGGTGTCAGTACGATAGGCACGCATCTTTGGTTTTGAGAGGGATTACGGGAAATACCGCTCGCCCGACCCTTACAGAAACTGCAGGATGTCAGTGAGTAGTAAGATTGTGTCAGGACTGATTGATAGTACGGGTTCTCTGAGAAGGTCCAGATCAGGGATCCTGGAGGTTGTCAGATCCTTTTACTCACATCTCATGGCAAGGAGGGATCTTGATCGTGATAAGATATCGGCTTTCCCGACTGAAACTGTCCCTGAACCAGGGGTAGACCCTCTCTTGACGTTTTGACGGAAATGATCAGTGAAGAGGAAGTCAGTCTGGTGATTGAGGGGCTTGCTCCCAAAAAATCACCTGGTCCGGATGGCTTAACATCTGAGTTTTATAAGACCTTTAAGGACACCTTAGTTCCCTCTTGACTGAGGTATTAAATGAGTGTCTCTCCTCGGGTACTCTACCAAAGTCAATGAGGAGGTCGGCCCTGATCATCCTGTCAAAGGGTAAAGATCCTTTCCACATTGAGAATTGGCGTCCCATAGCGCTCCTCGGTGTGGACAGAAAGATTCTGGCAAAGGTGCTATTTAATCGGCTGGTGAAGTTTGCACCCCAGCTCCTTTCTGGGGCCCAGCATTGCTCTGTTCCCGGCCACAGTACTTTTAGTGTTGTGCTCAGTGTCCGGGAGGCCGTGGAGCAGGGCAGGGCAGGTCACTGGAAGGGGTACATGCTGTCCTTGGATCAGGCAAAAGCATTTGATCGTGTTAACCACGAGTACCTCTGGTCTGTCCTTCTGAGATATGGCCTGCCCGGGGGGTTTGTTGATTGGCTTAAGACCTTGTATGCAGGGGCAGAGAGTTTCCCGCTTGTGAATGGTTGGATTGGCCGCCCTTTTGGGGTGGGATCTGGGGTTCGCCAGGGTTGTCCTCTAAGCCCGCTTTTGTACGTGTTCGCGATTGATCCCTTCCTTAGACGGGTTGATCGTGGGCCGTTGGCGGGCGTCGGGATGGACTGGGCGGCTCTGGAGACCACGCTGAGGGTGGTGGCGTATGCTGATGACGTAACTATCTTTGTGTCTTTGAGAGGGGAGGCAGAGTGGGTACTGTCTGAGGTAGAGCGCTACTCGGAGTCATCTGGGTCCAAGATCAACCGAGATAAGTGTCCAAGAGAGTCTCTGGCTGGGAGGTGGAGATCCTGGTTTCGATCTCCCGGACACCCTTCCAGAGCCCCAGTTATCTACAAAAGTCCTCAGCATTGAATTTGGCCAGGGGGATTACCCCCATCAAAATTGGGATAGCAGGCTTAAGATTGCCGCTCAGAAGGTGGACCAGTGGAAGGGTTGGTCTTTAACCCTCAGGGAAAGGGTGAACATTATCAAAACCTACCTGATCCCTTTGCTGTTGTATCTGGGCAGTGTGTGCGTCTTGCCGGAACCTTTCTGGACTCGGGTCTACAGTCAGTTCTTCCAGATGTTATGGGGAAACAGACTGAACCTTGTCAAGAGGGAGGTTACTTACCGTACGAGGAGACTAGGAGGGTTGGGTATGGTCAACCCTGTGGTGTTCCTGGTGAACACCTTTATTAAGATTAATCTCTCGAACCTCTGGAAAGAGGGCTCCTCCGTGGGTAGCCTCCTGTCGGGGATGGTTTCGGCCTTTCTTCCAGGAATGGGAGACAGGGGGGCAAGTGAAGGATCTCCGCACACCACATGGGCATCTCCCGGCTTATGCTGCCCTGGTTCTGAAGGTATTACGTCGGTGGGGTCTGGGGATGTGGGAAATCAGGACTCAGTCAAGGAGACTCCTTGACCAGAGGGTTCTGTTGACCCATTTCCAGAAACCTCTGGCCCTCAGGGACTGCCCAAGTCGGGATCTGAGGGTCGGGTTACGGCTTTTAAATTCCAATAGGATCCCTTTGAAGTTCTTTGACTTGACTTGGCGCTGCTTCCATTGGAAACTGTGTGTGAGGGACAATCTGAAGTGTAGGAGCTCTGAGGACAGGGGGTGTCCCCGTGAGGAGTGCGGTGGTGTGCTGGAAAGCATGGACCACTTCCTGCTTCATTGTCCCTTTAACACAGAGGTTTACACCAGGGTGGGGACCTCCATTGGCTGGCCTAGGCTGGTCACTCTTTCCTATGCGCAATGGGCCTATAGAGCATTCAGACACCTGGGCGGTAGGGACCTCTGCACTTTATTCCTAGTCAGCTCAGTGGTCAGGTACTACACGTGGCATGCACGGTGTTTAGTTTCGACGCAACGCAAAATCCTCCCCGTGGATGAGGTGGTTAGGAACATTCTCGGAGACCTGGTGAAGGTGCGCTCTCTGGAGTACGAGAGGTTGGGGGCGGGTAGAGCCTCTCTCCTCTGGAGGGGTTTTGCCTTTAGGGCACCCAAGCCTGTTGTCTCCCTTCCCGGTGGTGGGCTGAAGCTGACACTGTAGATTTTTGTTTTGTTTTGGTGGCTGTATGAGGACATAGGGCTTGCAGGCGCCGAACTTGGGCTTTAATGGTTGTGTGTGGCTGAAAAGCCTCACGGTGGGTGGTGAGGTTAAGGTCTACTATGTAATGTAGTTTATATGTATATTTGTATTTGTGTAGGTTGAGTTGTCGGGTGTAGTGTTAGGTTGGGTGGTGGGTAAATGGGGGGAGGGTTCCATGGAACATCGGGGACTTTGGGACATATAAGAAAATCCTGGGCTGGTTCATGGACGTCTGTTATCATGTACTGGGGGCATGGGATGCGGGACCAGCTCAGGGACCAAAAAAAATAAAAAAAAAAAAAAATATATATAAAAAAAATATAAAAAATATAAATATAAAAAATATATATATATAAAAAAAAAAAAAAATTGTGTGTTGCATTGGGGTGGTGGTGGGTGGGCTTTTTGTAAGTTTAACTTCTGTATTTGTTAAACTTCTGTATTTCTGTATTTGTTAAGTGTAGGTAGGTGCAACCGGATCAGGAAGGTTAGTACATGTACATAGATATTGTAAATATTGTATATATTGTACATAGCTGGTGTTCTGTGGCGAGTGATGGGCTGGACCGGTGCTGTCTGCGCCGCGCTGAGGAGCATCATGTCCTGTATGGTTGGTTTGGTCTCTGTTTTATATATTTATTTATTTATCTGTTTTGTTTTAAAATTTTAATAAAAGAAATACAGGATGTAACTCAGGATCAGTACAGGATAAGTAATGTATGTACACAGTGACTGCACCAGCAGAATAGTGAGTGCAGCTCTGGAGTATAATACAGGATGTAACTCAGGATCAGTACAGGATAAGTAATGTATGTACACAGTGACTGCACCAGCAGAATAGTGAGTGCAGCTCTGGAGTATAATACAGGATGTAACTCAGGATCAGTACAGGATAAGTAATGTATGTACACAGTGACTGCACCAGCAGAATAGTGAGTGCAGCTCTGGAGTATAATACAGGATGTAACTCAGGATCAGTACAGGATAAGTAATGTATGTACACAGTGACTGCACCAGCAGAATAGTGAGTGCAGCTCTGGAGTATAATACAGGATGTAACTCAGGATCAGTACAGGATAAGTAATGTATGTACACAGTGACTGCACCAGCAGAATAGTGAGTGCAGCTCTGGAGTATAATACAGGATGTAACTCAGGATCAGTACAGGATAAGTAATGTATGTACACAGTGACTGCACCAGCAGAATAGTGAGTGCAGCTCTGGAGTATAATACAGGATGTAACTCAGGATCAGTACAGGATAAGTAATGTATGTACACAGTGACTGCACCAGCAGAATAGTGAGTGCAGCTCTGGAGTATAATACAGGATGTAACTCAGGATCAGTACAGGATAAGTAATGTATGTACACAGTGACTGCACCAGCAGAATAGTGAGTGCAGCTCTGGAGTGTAATACAGGATGTAACTCAGGATCAGTACAGGATAAGTAATGTATGTACACAGTGACTGCACCAGCAGAATAGTGAGTGCAGCTCTGGAGTATAATACAGGATGTAACTCAGGATCAGTACAGGATAAGTAATGTATGTACACAGTGACTGCACCAGCAGAATAGTGAGTGCAGCTCTGGAGTATAATACAGGATGTAACTCAGGATCAGTACAGGATAAGTAATGTATGTACACAGTGACTCCACCAGCAGAATAGTGAGTGCAGCTCTGGAGTATAATACAGGATGTAACTCAGGATCAGTACAGGATAAGTAATGTATGTACACAGTGACTCCACCAGCAGAATAGTGAGTGCAGCTCTGGAGTATAATACAGGATGTAACTCAGGATCAGTACAGGATAAGTAATGTATGTACACAGTGACTGCACCAGCAGAATAGTGAGTGCAGCTCTGGAGTATAATACAGGATGTAACTCAGGATCAGTACAGGATAAGTAATGTATGTACACAGTGACTGCACCAGCAGAATAGTGAGTGCAGCTCTGGAGTATAATACAGGATGTAACTGAGGATCAGTACAGGATAAGTAATGTATGTACACAGTGACTGCACCAGCAGAATAGTGAGTGCAGCTCTGGAGTATAATACAGGATGTAACTCAGGATCAGTACAGGATAAGTAATGTATGTACACAGTGACTGCACCAGCAGAATAGTGAGTGCAGCTCTGGAGTATAATACAGGATGTAACTCAGGATCAGTACAGGATAAGTAATGTATGTACACAGTGACTGCACCAGCAGAATAGTGAGTGCAGCTCTGGAGTATAATACAGGATGTAACTGAGGATCAGTACAGGATAAGTAATGTATGTACACAGTGACTGCACCAGCAGAATAGTGAGTGCAGCTCTGGAGTATAATACAGGATGTAACTCAGGATCAGTACAGGATAAGTAATGTATGTACACAGTGACTCCACCAGCAGAATAGTGAGTGCAGCTCTGGAGTATAATACAGGATGTAACTCAGGATCAGTACAGGATAAGTAATGTATGTACACAGTGACTGCACCAGCAGAATAGTGAGTGCAGCTCTGGAGTATAATACAGGATGTAACTCAGGATCAGTACAGGATAAGTAATGTATGTACACAGTGACTGCACCAGCAGAATAGTGAGTGCAGCTCTGGAGTATAATACAGGATGTAACTGAGGATCAGTACAGGATAAGTAATGTATGTACACAGTGACTGCACCAGCAGAATAGTGAGTGCAGCTCTGGAGTATAATACAGGATGTAACTCAGGATCAGTACAGGATAAGTAATGTATGTACACAGTGACTGCACCAGCAGAATAGTGAGTGCAGCTCTGGGGTATAATACAGGATGTAACTCAGGATCAGTACAGGATAAGTAATGTATGTACACAGTGACTGCACCAGCAGAATAGTGAGTGCAGCTCTGGAGTATAATACAGGATGTAACTCAGGATCAGTACAGGATAAGTAATGTATGTACACAGTGACTGCACCAGCAGAATAGTGAGTGCAGCTCTGGAGTATAATACAGGATGTAACTCAGGATCAGTACAGGATAAGTAATGTATGTACACAGTGACTGCACCAGCAGAATAGTGAGTGCAGCTCTGGAGTATAATACAGGATGTAACTCAGGATCAGTACAGGATAAGTAATGTATGTACACAGTGACTGCACCAGCAGAATAGTGAGTGCAGCTCTGGAGTATAATACAGGATGTAACTCAGGATCAGTACAGGATAAGTAATGTATGTACACAGTGACTGCACCAGCAGAATAGTGAGTGCAGCTCTGGAGATATAATACAGGATGTAACTCAGGATCAGTACAGGATAAGTAATGTATGTACACAGTGACTGCACCAGCAGAATAGTGAGTGCAGCTCTGGAGTATAATACAGGATGTAACTCAGGATCAGTACAGGATAAGTAATGTATGTACACAGTGACTGCACCAGCAGAATAGTGAGTGCAGCTCTGGAGTATAATACAGGATGTAACTCAGGATCAGTACAGGATAAGTAATGTATGTACACAGTGACTGCACCAGCAGAATAGTGAGTGCAGCTCTGGAGTATAATACAGGATGTAACTCAGGATCAGTACAGGATAAGTAATGTATGTACACAGTGACTGCACCAGCAGAATAGTGAGTGCAGCTCTGGAGTATAATACAGGATGTAACTCAGGATCAGTACAGGATAAGTAATGTATGTACACAGTGACTGCACCAGCAGAATAGTGAGTGCAGCTCTGGAGTATAATACAGGATGTAACTCAGGATCAGTACAGGATAAGTAATGTATGTACACAGTGACTGCACCAGCAGAATAGTGAGTGCAGCTCTGGAGTATAATACAGGATGTAACTCAGGATCAGTACAGGATAAGTGATGTATGTACACAGTGACTGCACCAGCAGAATAGTGAGTGCAGCTCTGGAGTATAATACAGGATGTAACTCAGGATCAGTACAGGATAAGTAATGTATGTACACAGTGACTGCACCAGCAGAATAGTGAGTGCAGCTCTGGAGTATAATACAGGATGTAACTCAGGATCAGTACAGGATAAGTAATGTATGTACACAGTGACTGCACCAGCAGAATAGTGAGTGCAGCTCTGGAGTATAATACAGGATGTAACTCAGGATCAGTACAGGATAAGTAATGTATGTACACAGTGACTGCACCAGCAGAATAGTGAGTGCAGCTCTGGAGTATAATACAGGATGTAACTCAGGATCAGTACAGGATAAGTAATGTATGTACACAGTGACTGCACCAGCAGAATAGTGAGTGCAGCTCTGGAGTATAATACAGGATGTAACTCAGGATCAGTACAGGATAAGTAATGTATGTACACAGTGACTGCACCAGCAGAATAGTGAGTGCAGCTCTGGAGTATAATACAGGATGTAACTCAGGATCAGTACAGGATAAGTAATGTATGTACACAGTGACTGCACCAGCAGAATAGTGAGTGCAGCTCTGGAGTATAATACAGGATGTAACTCAGGATCAGTACAGGATAAGTAATGTATGTACACAGTGACTGCACCAGCAGAATAGTGAGTGCAGCTCTGGAGTATAATACAGGATGTAACTCAGGATCAGTACAGGATAAGTAATGTATGTACACAGTGACTGCACCAGCAGAATAGTGAGTGCAGCTCTGGAGTATAATACAGGATGTAACTCAGGATCAGTACAGGATAAGTAATGTATGTACACAGTGACTGCACCAGCAGAATAGTGAGTGCAGCTCTGGAGTATAATACAGGATGTAACTCAGGATCAGTACAGGATAAGTAATGTATGTACACAGTGACTGCACCAGCAGAATAGTGAGTGCAGCTCTGGAGTATAATACAGGATGTAACTCAGGATCAGTACAGGATAAGTAATGTATGTACACAGTGACTCCACCAGCAGAATAGTGAGTGCAGCTCTGGAGTATAATACAGGATGTAACTCAGGATCAGTACAGGATAAGTAATGTATGTACACAGTGACTCCACCAGCAGAATAGTGAGTGCAGCTCTGGAGTATAATACAGGATGTAACTCAGGATCAGTACAGGATAAGTAATGTATGTACACAGTGACTCCACCAGCAGAATAGTGAGTGCTGCTCTGGAGTATAATACAGGATGTAACTCAGGATCAGTACAGGATAAGTAATGTATGTACACAGTGACTGCACCAGCAGAATAGTGAGTGCAGCTCTGGAGTATAATACAGGATGTAACTCAGGATCAGTACAGGATAAGTAATGTATGTACACAGTGACTGCACCAGCAGAATAGTGAGTGCAGCTCTGGAGTATAATACAGGATGTAACTCAGGATCAGTACAGGATAAGTAATGTATATACACAGTGACTCCACCAGCAGAATAGTGAGTGCAGCTCTGGAGCATAATACAGGATGTAACTCAGGATCAGTACAGGATAAGTAATGTATGTACACAGTGACTGCACCAGCAGAATAGTGAGTGCAGCTCTGGAGTATAATACAGGATGTAACTCAGGATCAGTACAGGATAAGTAATGTATGTACACAGTGACTGCACCAGCAGAATAGTGAGTGCAGCTCTGGAGTATAATACAGGATGTAACTCAGGATCAGTACAGGATAAGTAATGTATGTACACAGTGACTGCACCAGCAGAATAGTGAGTGCAGCTCTGGAGTATAATACAGGATGTAACTCAGGATCAGTGCAGGATAAGTAATGTATGTACACAGTGACTGCACCAGCAGAATAGTGAGTGCAGCTCTGGAGTATAATACAGGATGTAACTCAGGATCAGTACAGAATAAGTAATGTATGTACACAGTGACTGCACCAGCAGAATAGTGAGTGCAGCTCTAGAGTATAATACAGGATGTAACTCAGGATCAGTACAGGATAAGTAATGTATGTACACAGTGACTGCACCAGCAGAACAGTGAGTGCAGCTCTGGAGTATAATACAGGATGTAACTCAGGATCAGTACAGGATAAGTAATGTATGTACACAGTGACTCCACCAGCAGAATAGTGAGAGCAGCTCTCGAGTATAATACAGGATGTAACTCAGGATCAGTACAGGATAAGTAATGTATGTACATAGTGACTACACCAGCAGAATAGTGAGTGCAGCTCTGGAGTATAATACAGGATGTAACTCAGGATCAGTACAGGATAAGTAATGTATGTACACAGTGACTCCACCAGCAGAATAGTGAGTGCAGCTCTGGAGTATAATACAGGATGTAACTCAGGAGCAGTACAGGATAAGTAATGTATCTACACAGTGACTGCACCAGCAGAATAGTGAGTGCAGCTCTGGGGTATAATACAGGATGTAACTCAGGATCAGTACAGGATAAGTAAGGTAAGTACACAGTGACTGCACCAGCAGAATAGTGAGTGCAGCTCTGGAGTATAATACAGGATGTAACTCAGGATCAGTACAGGATAAGTAATGTATGTACACAGTGACTGTACCAGAAGAATAGTGAGTGCAGCTCTGGAGTATAATACAGGAAGTAACTCAGGATTAGTACAGGATAAGTAATGTATGTACACAGTCACTGCAACAGCAGAATAGTGAGTGCAGCTCTGGAGTATAATACAGGATGTAACTCAGGATCTGTACAGGATAAGTAATGTATGTACACAGTGACTGCATCAGCAGAATAGTGAGTGCAGCTCTGCAGTATAATACAGGATGTAACTCAGGGTCAGTACAGGATAAGTAATGTATGTACACAGTGACTGCACCAGCAGAATAGTGAGTGCAGCTCTGGAGTATAATACAGGATGTAACTCAGGATCAGTACAGGATAAGTAATGTATATACACAGTGACTGTACGAGCAGAATAGTGAGTGCAGCTCTGGAGTATAATACAGGAAGTAACTCAGGATCAGTACAGGATAAGTAATGTATGTACACAGTGACTGCAACAGCAGAATAGTGAGTGCAGCTCTGGAGTATAATACAGGATGTAACTCAGGATCTGTACAGGATAAGTAATGTATGTACAGAGTGGCTGCACCAGCAGAATAGTGAGTGCAGCTCTGGAGTATAATACAGGATGTAACTCAGGGTCAGTACAGGATAAGTAATGTATGTACACAGTGACTGCACCAGCAGAATAGTGAGTGCAGCTCTGGGGTATAATACAGGTTGTAACTGAGGATCAGTACAGGATAAGTAATGTATGTACACAGTAAATGCACCAGCAGAATAGTGAGTGCAGCTCTGGAGTATAATACAGGATGTAACTCAGGATCAGTACAGAATAAGTAATGTATGTACACAGTGACTGCACCAGCAGAATAGTGAGTGCAGCTCTAGAGTATAATACAGGATGTAACTCAGGATCAGTACAGGAGAAGTAATGTATGTACACAATGACTGCACCAGCAGAACAGTGAGTGCAGCTCTGGAGTATAATACAGGATGTAACTCAGGATCAGTACAGGATAAGTAATGTATGTACACAGTGACTCCACCAGCAGAATAGTGAGAGCAGCTCTCGAGTATAATACAGGATGTAACTCAGGATCAGTACAGGATAAGTAATGTATGTACACAGTGACTGCACCAGCAGAATAGTGAGTGCAGCTCTGGAGTATAATACAGGATGTAACTCGGGATCAGTACAGAATAAGTAATGTATGTACACAGTGACTGCACCAGCAGAATAGTGAGTGCAGCTCTGGAGTATAATACAGGATGTAACTCAGGATCACCGCAGGATAAGTAATGTATGTACACAGTGACTCCACCAGCAGAATAGTGAGTGCAGCTCTGCAGTATAATACAGGATGTAACCTCAGGATCAGTACAGGATAAGTAATGTATGTACACAGTGACTGCACCAGCAGAATAGTGAGTGCAGCTCTGGAGTATAATACAGGATGTAACTCAGGATCAGTACAGGATAAGTAATGTATGTACACAGTGACTGCACCAGCAGAATAGTGAGTGCAGCTCTGGAGTATAATACAGGATGTAACTCAGGATCAGTACAGGATAAGTAATGTATGTACACAGTGACTGTACCAGAAGAATAGTGAGTGCAGCTCTGGAGTATAATACAGGATGTAACTCAGGATCACCGCAGGATAAGTAATGTATGTACACAGTGACTCCACCAGCAGAATAGTGAGTGCAGCTCTGCAGTATAATACAGGATGTAACTCAGGATCAGTACAGGATAAGTAATGTATGTACACAGTGACTGCACCAGCAGAATAGTGAGTGCAGCTCTGCAGTATAATACAGGATGTAACTCAGGGTCAGTACAGGATAAGTAATGTATGTACACAGTGACTGCACCAGCAGAATAGTGAGTGCAGCTCTGGGGTATAATACAGGTTGTAACTGAGGATCAGTACAGGATAAGTAATGTATGTACACAGTAAATGCACCAGCAGAATAGTGAGTGCAGCTCTGGAGTATAATACAGGATGTAACTCAGGATCAGTACAGAATAAGTAATGTATGTACACAGTGACTGCACCAGCAGAATAGTGAGTGCAGCTCTAGAGTATAATACAGGATGTAACTCAGGATCAGTACAGGAGAAGTAATGTATGTACACAATGACTGCACCAGCAGAACAGTGAGTGCAGCTCTGGAGTATAATACAGGATGTAACTCAGGATCAGTACAGGATAAGTAATGTATGTACACAGTGACTCCACCAGCAGAATAGTGAGAGCAGCTCTCGAGTATAATACAGGATGTAACTCAGGATCAGTACAGGATAAGTAATGTATGTACACAGTGACTGTACCAGAAGAATAGTGAGTGCAGCTCTGGAGTATAATACAGGATGTAACTCAGGATCACCGCAGGATAAGTAATGTATGTACACAGTGACTCCACCAGCAGAATAGTGAGTGCAGCTCTGCAGTATAATACAGGATGTAACTCAGGATCAGTACAGGATAAGTAATGTATGTACACAGTGACTGCACCAGCAGAATAGTGAGTGCAGCTCTGCAGTATAATACAGGATGTAACTCAGGGTCAGTACAGGATAAGTAATGTATGTACACAGTGACTGCACCAGCAGAATAGTGAGTGCAGCTCTGGGGTATAATACAGGTTGTAACTGAGGATCAGTACAGGATAAGTAATGTATGTACACAGTAACTGCACCAGTAGAATAGTGAGTGCAGCTCTGGAGTATAATACAGGATGTAACTCAGGATCAGTACAGGATAAGTAATGTATGTACACAGTGACTGCACCAGCAGAATAGTGAGTACAGCTCTGGAGTATAATACAGGATGTAACTCAGGATCAGTACAGGATAAGTAATGTATGTACACAGTGACTGCAGCAGCAGAATAGTGAGTGCAGCTCTGGGGTATAATACAAGATGTAACTCAGGATCAGTACAGGATAAGTAATGTATGTACACAGTGACTGCAGCAGCAGAATAGTGAGTGCAGCTCTGGAGTATAATACAGGATGTAACTCAGGATCAGTACAGGATAAGTAATGTATGTACACAGTGACTGCACCAGCAGAATAGTGAGTGCAGCTCTGGAGTATAATACAGGATGTAACTCAGGATCAGTACAGGATAAGTAATGTATGTACACAGTGACTGCACCAGCAGAATAGTGAGTGCAGCTCTGGGGTATAATACAGGATGTAACTCAGGATCAGTACAGGATAAGTAATGTATGTACACAGTTACTCCACCAGCAGAATAGTGAGTACAGCTCTGGAGTATAATACTGGGTGTAACTCAGGATCAGTACAGGATAAGTAATGTATGTACACAGTGACTCCACCAGCAGTATAGTGAGTGCTGCTCTGGAGTATAATACAGGATGTAACTCAGGGTCAGTACAGGATAAGTAATGTATGTACACAGTGACTGCACCAGCAGAATAGTGAGTGCAGCTCTGGGGTATAATACAGGTTGTAACTGAGGATCAGTACAGGATAAGTAATGTATGTACACAGTGACTGCACCAGCAGAATAGTGAGTGCAGCTCTGGGGTATAATACAGGTTGTAACTGAGGATCAGTACAGGATAAGTAATGTATGTACACAGTAACTGCAACAGCAGAATAGTGAGTGCAGCTCTGGAGTATAATAGAGGATGTAACTCAGGATCAGTACAGGATAAGTAATGTATGTACACAGTAACTGCACCAGCAGAATAGTGAGTGCAGCTCTGGAGTATAATAGAGGATGTAACTCAGGATCAGTACAGGATAAGTAATGTATGTACACAGTGACTGCACCAGCAGAATAGTGAGTGCAGCTCTGTACAGAATGTAACTCAGAATCAGTATAGGATAAGTAATGTATGTACACAGTGACTGCACCAGCAGAATAGTGAGTGCAGCTCTGGAGTATAATACAGGAGGCAACTCAGGATCAGTACAGGATAAGTAATGTATGTACACAGTGACTCCACCAGCAGTATAGTGAGTGCTGCTCTGGAGTATAATACAGGATGTAACTCAGGATCAGTACAGGATAAGTAATGTATGTACACAATGACTCCACCAGCAGAATAGTGAGTGCAGCTCTGGGGTATAATACAGGATGTAACTCAGGATCAGTACAGGATAAGTAATGTATGTACACAATGACTCCACCAGCAGAATAGTGAGTGCAGCTCTGGAGTATAATACAGGATGTAACTCAGGATCAGTACAGGATAAGTAATGTATGTACACAGTGACTGCACCAGCAGAATAGTGAGTGCAGCTCTGGAGTATAATACAGGATGTAACTCAGGATCAGTACAGGATAAGTAATGTATATACACAGTGACTGCACCAGCAGAATAGTGAGTGCAGCTCTGGAGTATAATACAGGATATAACTCAGGATCAGTACAGGATAAGTAATGTATGTACAAAGTGACTGCACCAGCAGAATAGTGAGTGCAGCTCTGGAGTATAATACAGGATGTAACTCAGGATCAGTGCAGGATAAGTAATGTATGTACACAGTGACTGAACCAGCAGAATAGTGAGTGCAGCTCTGGGGTATAATACAGGATGTAACTCAGGATCAGTACAGGATAAGTAAGGTAAGTACACAGTGACTGCACCAGCAGAATAGTGAGTGCAGCTCTGGAGTATAATACAGGATGTAACTCAGGATCAGTACAGGATAAGTAATGTATGTACACAGTGACTGTACCAGAAGAATAGTGAGTGCAGCTCTGGAGTATAATACAGGAAGTAACTCAGGATCAGTACAGGATAAGTAATGTATGTACACAGTGACTGCACCAGCAGAATAGTGAGTGCAGCTCTGGAGTATAATACAGGATGTAACTCAGGATCTGTACAGGATAAGTAATGTATGTACACAGTGACTGCACCAGCAGAATAGTGAGTGCAGCTCTGGAGTATAATACAGGATGTAACTCAGGATCAGTACAGGATAAGTAATGTATGTACACAGTGACTGCACCAGCAGAATAGTGAGTGCAGCTCTGGAGTATAATACAGGATGTAACTCAGGATCAGTACAGGATAAGTAATGTATGTACACAGTGACTGCACCAGCAGAATAGTGAGTACAGCTCTGGAGTATAATACAGGATGTAACTCAGGATCACCGCAGGATAAGTAATGTATGTACACAGTGACTCCACCAGCAGAATAGTGAGTGCAGCTCTGCAGTATAATACAGGATGTAACTCAGGATCAGTACAGGATAAGTGATGTATGTACACAGTGACTGCACCAGCAGAATAGTGAGTGCAGCTCTGGAGTATAATACAGGATGTAACTCAGGATCAGTACAGGATAAGTAATGTATGTACACAGTGACTGCACCAGCAGAATAGTGAGTGCAGCTCTGGAGTATAATACAGGATGTAACTCAGGATCAGTACAGGATAAGTAATGTATGTACACAGTGACTGCACCAGCAGAATAGGAGTGCAGCTCTGGAGTATAATACAGGATGTAACTCAGGATCAGTACAGGATAAGTAATGTATGTACACAGTGACTGCACCAGCAGAATAGTGAGTGCAGCTCTGGAGTATAATACAGCATGTAACTCAGGATCAGTACAGGATAAGTAATGTATGTACACAGTGACTGCACCAGCAGAATAGTGAGTGCAGCTCTGGAGTATAATACAGGATGTAACTCAGGATCAGTACAGGATAAGTAATGTATGTACACAGTGACTGCACCAGCAGAATAGTGAGTACAGCTCTGGAGTATAATACAGGATGTAACTCAGGATCACCGCAGGATAAGTAATGTATGTACACAGTGACTCCACCAGCAGAATAGTGAGTGCAGCTCTGCAGTATAATACAGGATGTAACTCAGGATCAGTACAGGATAAGTGATGTATGTACACAGTGACTGCACCAGCAGAATAGTGAGTGCAGCTCTGGAGTATAATACAGGATGTAACTCAGGATCAGTACAGGATAAGTAATGTATGTACACAGTGACTGCACCAGCAGAATAGTGAGTGCAGCTCTGGAGTATAATACAGGATGTAACTCAGGATCAGTACAGGATAAGTAATGTATGTACACAGTGACTGCACCAGCAGAATAGGGAGTGCAGCTCTGGAGTATAATACAGGATGTAACTCAGGATCAGTACAGGATAAGTAATGTATGTACACAGTGACTGCACCAGCAGAATAGTGAGTGCAGCTCTGGAGTATAATACAGCATGTAACTCAGGATCAGTACAGGATAAGTAATGTATGTACACAGTGACTGCACCAGCAGAATAGTGAGTGCAGCTCTGGAGTATAATACAGGATGTAACTCAGGATCAGTACAGGATAAGTAATGTATGTACACAGTGACTGCACCAGCAGAATAGTGAGTGCAGCTCTGTATACAGAATGTAACTCAGAATCAGTATAGGATAAGTAATGTATGTACACAGTGACTGCACCAGCAGAATAGTGAGTGCAGCTCTGGAGTATAATACAGGATGTAACTCAGGATCAGTACAGGATAAGTAATGTATGTACACAGTGACTGCACCAGCAGAATAGTGAGTGCAGCTCTGGAGTATAATACAGGATGTAACTCAGGATCAGTACAGGATGGGTAAAGTATGTACACAGTGACTGCACCAGCAGAATAGTGAGTGCAGCTCTGGAGTATAATACAGGATGTAACTCAGGATCAGTACAGGATAAGTAATGTATGTACACAGTGACTGCACCAGCAGAATAGTGAGTGCAGCTCTGGGGTATAATACAGGATGTAACTCAGGATCAGTACAGGATAAGTAATGTATGTACACAGTGACTGCACCAGCAGAATAGTGAGTGCAGCTCTGGAGTATAATACAGGATGTAACTCAGGATCAGTACAGGATAAGTAATGTATGTACACAGTGACTGCACCAGCAGAATAGTGAGTGCAGCTCTGGAGTATAATACTGGATGTAACTCAGGATCAGTACAGGGTAAGTAATGTATGTACACAGTGACTGCACCAGCAGAATAGTGAGTGCAGCTCTGGAGTATAATACAGGATGTAACTCAGAATCAGTACAGGATAAGTAATGTATGTACACAGTGACTGCACCAGCAGAATAGTGAGTGCAGCTCTGGAGTATAATACAGGATGTAACTCAGGATCAGTACAGGATAAGTAATGTATGTACACAGTGACTGCACCAGCAGAATAGTGAGTACAGCTCTGGAGTATAATACAGGATGTAACTCAGGATCAGTACAGGATAAGTAATGTATGTACACAGTGACTGCACCAGCAGAATAGTGAGTGCAGCTCTGGAGTATAATACAGGATGTAACTCAGAATCAGTACAGGATAAGTAATGTATGTACACAGTGACTGCACCAGCAGAATAGTGAGTGCAGCTCTGGAGTATAATACAGGATGTAACTCAGGATCAGTACAGGATAAGTAATGTATGTACACAGTGACTGCACCAGCAGAATAGTGAGTGCAGCTCTGGAGTATAATACAGGATGTTACTCAGGATCAGTACAGGATAAGTAATGTATGTACACAGTGACTCCACCAGCAGTATAGTGAGTGCAGCTCTGGAGTATAATACAGGATGTAACTCAGGATCAGTATAGGATAAGTAATGTATGTACACAGTGACTGCACCAGCAGAATAGTGAGTGCAGCTCTGGAGTATAATACAGGATGTAACTCAGGGTCGGTGCAGGAGAAGTACCTGTGTGGTCGCAGTCACCGAGGCTCTGGACATACGGCTCACATCCTAGATCAATGCTCTGTATGATGTCCGGTCGGTCTGTGAGGAGAAGACATTGATTACTTTAGAGCCTCCCTGACCTCCGGCGGCGGTGTGCGGTCTGCGGGGGGCGCACTCACTCAGTGACAGGATCATCTGGTAGTTCTCGTTCATCACTTCCTTGTACAGCGTCTTCTGCTCCTCATTCAGCGTCTCCCATTCTCTCCTTGTGAAATAGACGGCGACGTCCTCAAACGTCACCGCAGCCTGGAAGAGAGAGGGATCCCACCACTAGAGGGCACCGAGACCGTCACATACACCCCCACTAGATGCACTGCCCCTACACCCTCTACATTACTAGAGCGTCAGATCCGGAGTCATTACGGCACTAGAGCGTCAGCTCCGGGGTTATTACCTCACTAGAGAGTCAGCTCCAAAAACATAACATCACTAGAGCGTCAGCTCTGGGGTCATTACATCACTAGAGCGTCAGCTCCGGGGTCATTACATCACTAGAGCGTCAGCTCCGGGGTTATTACTTCACTAGAGCGTCAGCTCCAAAGTCATAACATCACTAGAGCGTCAGCTCCGGACTTATTACATCACTAGAGCGCCAGCTCCGGGGTCATTACGTCACTAGAGCGTCAGCTCTGGGGTCATTACATCACTAGAGCGTCAGCTCCGGGGTCATTACATCACTAGAGCATCAGCTCCGGGGTCATTACATCACTAGAGCATCAGCTCCGGGGTCATTACGTCACTAGAGCGTCAGCTCCGAAGTCATAACATCACTAGAGCGTCAGCTCCGAAGTCATAACATCACTAGAGCGTCAGCTCTGGGGTCATTACGTCACTAGAGCGTCAGATCCGGGGTCATTACATCACTAGAGAGTCAGCTCCGGGGTCATTACATCACTAGAGCGTTAGCTTCGGGGTCACTACATCACTAGAGCGTCAGCTCCAAAGTCATAACATCACTAGAGCGTCAGCTCCGGACTTATTACATCACTAGAGCGCCAGCTCCGGGGTCATTACGTCACTAGAGCATCAGCTCCAAAAACATAACATCACTAGAGCGTCAGCTCTGGGGTCATTACGGCACTAGAGCGTCAGCTCCGGGGTCATTACATCACTAGAGCGTCAGCTCCGGGGTCATTACATCACTAGAGCGTCAGCTCCGGGGTCATTACCTCACTAGAGCGTCAGCTCCGGGGTTATTACTTCACTAGAGCGTCAGCTCCAAAGTCATAACATCACTAGAGCGTCAGCTCCGGACTTATTACATCACTAGAGCGCCAGCTCCGGGGTCATTACATCACTAGAGCGTCAGCTCCGGGGTCATTACTTCACTAGAGCGTCAGCTCCAAAGTCATAACATCACTAGAGCGTCAGCTCCGGACTTATTACATCACTAGAGCGCCAGCTCCGGGGTCATTACGTCACTAGAGCGTCAGCTCCAAAAACATAACATCACTAGAGCGTCAGCTCTGGGGTCATTACGGCACTAGAGCGTCAGCTCCGGGGTCATTACATCACTAGAGCGTCAGCTCCGGGGTCATTACATCACTAGAGCATCAGCTCCGGGGTCATTACATCACTAGAGCGTCAGCTCCGGGGTCATTACATCACTAGAGCGTCAGCTCCGGGGTCATTACATCACTAGAGCGTCAGCTCCGGGGTCATTACATCACTAGAGCGTTAGCTTCGGGGTCACTACATCACTAGAGCGTCAGCTCCGGGGTCACTACATCACTAGAGCGTCAGCTCCGGGGTCATTACATCACTAGAGCGTCAGCTCCGGGGTCATTACATCACTAGAGCGTCAGCTCCGGGGTCATTACATCACTAGAGAGTCAGCTCCGGGGTCATTACATCACTAGAGCGTCAGCTCCGGGTTCGTTACGTCACTAGAGCGTCAGCTCCGGGGACACTACGTCACTAGAGCGTCAGCTCGGGGGTCATTACATCACTAGAGCGTCAGCTCCGGGGTCAAGACATCACTAGAGAGTCAGCTCGGGGGTCACTACCTCACTAAAGCGTCAGCTCCGGGGTCATTACCTCACTAGAGCGTCAGCTCGGGGGTCAAGACATCACTAGAGAGTCAGCTCCGGGGTCATTACGTCACTAAAGCGTCAGCTCCGGGGTCATTACCTCACTAAAGAGTCAGCTCCGGGGTCATTACATCACTAGAGAGTCAGCTCCGGGTTCGTTACATCACTAGAGCGTCAGCTCCGGGGTCATTACGTCACTAGAGCGTCAGCTCGGGGGTCACTACATCACTAGAGCGTCAGCTCGGGGTCAAGACATCACTAGAGAGTCAGCTCGGGGGTCATTACATCACTAGAGCGTCAGCTCCGGGGTCAAGACATCACTAGAGAGTCAGCTCCGGGGTCATTACATCACTAGAGCGTCAGCTCGGGTCAGACATCACTGAGAGTCAGCTCGGGGGTCACTACCTCACTAGAGCGTCAGCTCTGGGGTCAAGACATCACTAGACCGTCAGCTCCGGGGTCATGACATCACTAGACCGTCAGCTCCGGGGTCATTACATCACTAGACCGTCAGCTCCGGGTTCGTTACGTCACTAGAGCGTCAGCTCCGGGGTCAATACATCACTAGAGCGTCAGCTCCGGGGTCATTAGGGTCATTACGTCACTAGAGCGTCAGCTCCAGGGTCATTACGTCACTAGAGCGTCAGTGCGTCTCTATAGCGTCAGTCTCGGGGGTCAGTGCGTCACTATAGCGTCAGTCTCGGGGGTCATTACGTCACTAGAGCGTCAGGTCAGTCACGTGATTAGAGGGTCAGCACCGGCCGTTAGGGTCACATGACGACTGTCGGGCGCCTGGTCCGGCTCCCACTCACTTACCTGCTCCATGGCTGCTGTCCTTACAGTTTCTGTGGCAGGGACTTCCTGCAGTGAGCGAGCAGAACTCCGGTGCATGCTGGGAGATGGAGTCATGCGTCCTCCCTCGTAAAGGGGAGATCCCACAGACTAAACTACAACTCCCGGCGTGCTCCGCGTTATCGACCACAATGCATCGCGGCCTTGACACACGTGACAGGTGCGGCTGTATGGGGCGCGCACTGACGTCAGAGGAGGGCGGGCCGGGTCACGTGGTGGGGGCGGTGCTGGAGTTCTCATTCTGTGTATCGTGAGTTTTCTTGGAATAGATTGGTGTCAGTGTTGACAGAGAAGACGCTCCGCGATCTCCTCCATTTAGGGCTGACACCTGTCCCAACAAAATGTACAGCACAAAGTAGGACACGCCTCAAAGTGGGTCTGGGGCGTGGCTTAACATGGCGCGTTATTGGACTCTAATGGTCAGATAAGATTGCGTTTTTTCGCCCTAAAAATAAAGCAAATTTTTCACCTGTTTTTAAAGTGAATCCATCACCTTATGTTGGACTAAGTAGTCTCGCAGACAAGGAGTCCGGCGGATGAAGAGCAGACGAGGATAAGGAGTCCGGCTGACGAGCAGTCCCGCAGACGAGGATCCAGCTGACGAGTAGTCCGGCTGACGAGCAGTCCCGCAGACGAGGAGTCCGGCTGACGAGCAGTCCCGCAGACGAGGAGTCCGGCTGACAAGCAGTCCCGCAGACGAGGAGTCCGGCTGACGAGCAGTCCCGCAGACGAGGATCCAGGTGACGAGCAGTCCGGCTGACGAGGAGTCCGGCTGACGAGCAGTCCCGCAGACGAGGAGTCCGGCTGACGAGCAGTCCGGCAGAGCGAGTCCGGCTGGCGAGCAGTCCGGCAGACGAGCAGTCCGGCTGACGAGCAGTCCCGCAGACGAGGAGTCCGGGTGGCGAGCAGTCCCGCAGGCGAGAGTCCGGCTGGCGAGCAGTCCCGCAGAGCGAGGAGTCCGGCTGACGAGCAGTCCGCAGGCGAGGAGTCCGGCAGTAGCGAGGAGTCCGGCTGGCGAGCAGTCCCGCAGACGGGAGTCCGGCTGACGAGCAGTCCCGCAGGCGAGGAGTCCGGCTGACGAGCAGTCCCGCAGACGAGGAGTCCGGCTGACGAGCAGTCCCGCAGACGAGGAGTCCGGCTGACGAGCAGTCCCGCAGACGAGGAGTCCGGCTGACGAGCAGTCCCGCAGACGAGGAGTCCGGCTGACGAGCAGTCCCGCAGACGAGGAGTCCGGCTGACGAGCAGTCCCGCAGAGCGAGGAGTCCGGCTGGCGAGCAGTCCCGCAGGCGAGGAGTCCGGCTGGCGAGTCGGCTGGCGAGGTCCGGCTGGCGAGCGGTCGGCTGGCGAGCCGGTCCGGCCAGCGGTCCGGCTGACGAGGGGTCCGGCTGACGAGGGGTCCGGCAGACGAGGGGTCCGGCAGACGAGGGGTCCGTCTGACGGGCAGTCCCGCAGACGAGCAGTCCCGCAGACGAGGAGTCCGGCTGACGAGCAGTCCCGCAGACGAGCAGTCCCGGCAGACGAGCAGTCCGGCTGACGAGCAGTCCCGCAGACGAGGAGTCCGGCTGACGAGCAGTCCCGCAGACGAGTAGTCCAACGAATGAGTAGTCCCGCAGATGAGCAGTCCAGGAGATGAGGAGTCCGCTGTTGAGCAGTCCAGAAGATGAGGAGTCCCGCTGTTGAGCAGTCCAGAAGATGAGGAGTCCCGTGGACGAGCGGTCCTACAGATGAGCAGTCCCACGGATGAGGAGTCCGGCAGATGAGGATGTTATTAATGCCCCCATTAGTGCCTCTCCGTATATCTCACCTCCTCCATTTGATAGAAGCAGCAGGACCTGACATACAGTGAGCAGCGAGTGTTCCCTGTGGTGCCATCAAATGGGGGAGGTGAGTTCTTTTTTTTTTTTTTTTTTAACACAAGCAGAAAAGGGGGAGGGGTAAAAGCTATACTAATGAGCGCGCCACAAAGAAGGGCTCATTAGTAACAGTGGAAAGTGCACATCGGAAAATACCGGCACCGGCTGGGGCACTGAATTACTGAGCGGGTGTCAACCCTACTTCCATTACAGAATGATGAGAGGAGTCCTGAGCTGACCCGGCATGGACGTCACTATGGGTCAGTGTGGCCCTAATTCAGGCATAAACCAGTGCTGGTGGTGGGCGTCGTGCTCTGTGTGCTGGTGGTGGGCGTTGTGCTCTGTGTGCTGGTGGTGGGCGTCGTGCTTTGTGTGCTGGTGGTGGGCGTTGTGCTCTGTGTGCTGGTGGTGGGCGTCGTGCTTTGTGTGCTGGTGGTGGGCGTCGTGCTTTGTGTGCTGGTGGTGGGCGTCGTGCTCTGTGTGCTGGTGGTGGGCGTCGTGCTTTGTGTGCTGGTGGTGGGCGTCGTGCTTTGTGTGCTGGTGGTGGGCGTCGCGCTCTGTGTGCTGGTGGTGGGCGTCGCGCTCTGTGTGCTGGTGGTGGGCGTCGCGCTCTGTGTGCTGGTGGTGGGCGTCGTGCTCTGTGTGCTGCTGGTGGGCATCACGCTCTGTATGCTGCTGGTGGGCGTCGTGCTCTGTGTGCTGGTGGTGGGCGTCGTGCTCTGTGTGCTGGTGGTGGGCGTCGTGCTCTGTGTGCTGGTGGTGGGCGTCGTGCTTTGTGTGCTGCTGGTGGGCGTCGTGCTCTGTGTGCTGCTGGTGGGCGTCGTGCTCTGTGTGCTGCTGGTGGGCGTCGTGCTCTGTGTGCTGCTGGTGGGCGTCGTGCTTTGTGTGCTGGTGGTGGGCGTCGTGCTCTGTGTGCTGCTGGTGGTGGGCGTCGTGCTCTGTGTGCTGGTGGTGGGCGTCGTGCTCTGTGTGCTGGTGGTGGGCGTCGTGCTCTGTGTGCTGGTGGTGGGCGTCGTGCTTTGTGTGCTGGTGGTGGGCGTCGTGCTCTGTGTGCTGGTGGTGGGCGTCGTGCTTTGTGTGCTGGTGGTGGGCGTCGTGCTGTGCTGGTGGGCGTCGTGCTCTGTGTGCTGGTGGTGGGCGTCGTGCTCTGTGTGCTGGTGGTGGGCGTCGTGCTCTGTGTGCTGGTGGTGGGCGTCGTGCTCTGTGTGCTGGTGGTGGGCGTCGTGCTCTGTGTGCTGGTGGTGGGCGTCGTGCTCTGTGTGCTGGTGGTGGGCGTCGTGCTCTGTGTGCTGGTGGTGGGCGTCGTGCTCTGTGTGCTGGTGGTGGGCGTCGTGCTCTGTGTGCTGGTGGTGGGCGTCGTGCTCTGTGTGCTGGTGGTGGGCGTCGTGCTCTGTGTGCTGGTGGTGGGCGTCGTGCTTTGTGTGCTGGTGGTGGGCGTCGTGCTCTGTGTGCTGGTGGTGGGCGTCGTGCTCTGTGTGCTGGTGGTGGGCGTCGTGCTCTGTGTGCTGGTGGTGGGCGTCGTGCTCTGTGTGCTGGTGGTGGGCGTCGTGCTTTGTGTGCTGGTGGTGGGCGTCGTGCTCTGTGTGCTGGTGGTGGGCGTCGTGCTCTGTGTGCTGGTGGTGGGCGTCGTGCTCTGTGTGCTGGTGGTGGGCGTCGTGCTTTGTGTGCTGGTGGTGGGCGTCGTGCTCTGTGTGCTGGTGGTGGGCGTCGTGCTCTGTGTGCTGGTGGTGGGCGTCGTGCTCTGTGTGCTGGTGGTGGGCGTCGTGCTCTGTGTGCTGGTGGTGGGCGTCGTGCTCTGTGTGCTGGTGGTGGGCGTCGTGCTCTGTGTGCTGGTGGTGGGCGTCGTGCTCTGTGTGCTGGTGGTGGGCGTCGTGCTCTGTGTGCTGGTGGTGGGCGTCGTGCTTTGTGTGCTGGTGGTGGGCGTCGTGCTCTGTGTGCTGGTGGTGGGCGTCGTGCTCTGTGTGCTGGTGGTGGGCGTCGTGCTCTGTGTGCTGGTGGTGGGCGTCGTGCTTGTGTGTGCTGGTGGTGGGGCGTCGTGCTGGTGGTGGGCGTCGTGCTTGTGTGCTGGTGGTGGCGTCGTGCTCTGTGTGCTGGTGGTGGGCGTCGTGCTTTGTGTGCTGGTGGTGGGCGTCGTGCTTTGTGCTGGTGGTGGGCGTCGCGCTCTGTGCTGGTGGTGGGCGCGTGCTCTGTGTGCTGGTGGTGGGCGTCGTGCTCTGTGTGCTGCTGGTGGGCATCACGCTCTGTGTGCTGCTGGTGGCGTCGTGCTCTGTGTGCTGGTGGTGGCGTCGTGCTCTGTGTGCTGGTGGTGGGCGTCGTGCTCTGTGTGCTGCTGGTGGGCGTCGTGCTCTGTGTGCTGGTGGTGGGCGTCGCGCTCTGTGTGCTGGTGGTGGGCGTCGTGCTCTGTGTGCTGCTGGTGGGCGTCGCGCTCTGTGTGCTGCTGGTGGGCGTCGTGCTCTGTGTGCTGGTGGTGGGCGTCGTGCTCTGTGTGCTGGTGGTGGGCGTCGTGCTCTGTGTGCTGCTGGTGGGCGTCGTGCTTTGTGTGCTGCTGGTGGGCGTCGTGCTCTGTGTGCTGCTGGTGGGCGTCGTGCTCTGTGCTGCTGGTGGGCGTCGTGCTCTGTGTGCTGCTGGTGGGCGTCGTGCTTTGTGTGCTGGTGGTGGGCGTCGTGCTCTGTGTGCTGCTGGTGGTGGCGTCGTGCTCTGTGTGCTGGTGGTGGGCGTCGTGCTCTGTGTGCTGGTGGTGGGCGTCGTGCTCTGTGTGCTGGTGGTGGGCGTCGTGCTCTGTGTGCTGGTGGTGGGCGTCGTGCTCTGTGTGCTGGTGGTGGGCGTCGTGCTCTGTGTGCTGGTGGTGGGCGTCGTGCTCTGTGTGCTGGTGGTGGGCGTCGTGCTCTGTGTGCTGGTGGTGGGCGTCGTGCTCTGTGTGCTGGTGGTGGGCGTCGTGCTCTGTGTGCTGGTGGTGGGCGTCGTGCTCTGTGTGTGCTGGTGGTGGGCGTCGTGCTTTGTGTGCTGGTGGTGGGCGTCGTGCTCTGTGTGCTGGTGGTGGGCGTCGTGCTCTGTGTGCTGGTGGTGGGCGTCGTGCTCTGTGTGCTGGTGGTGGGCGTCGTGCTTTGTGTGCTGGTGGTGGGCGTCGTGCTTTGTGTGCTGGTGGTGGGCGTCGTGCTTTGTGTGCTGGTGGTGGGCGTCGTGCTCTGTGTGCTGCTGGTGGGCGTCGTGCTCTGTGCTGGTGGTGGGCGTCGCGCTCTGTGTGCTGGTGGTGGGCGTCGTGCTTTGTGTGCTGGTGGTGGGCGTCGTGCTCTGTGTGCTGGTGGTGGGCGTCGTGCTCTGTGTGCTGGTGGTGGGCGTCGTGCTCTGTGTGCTGGTGGTGGGCGTCGTGCTCTGTGTGCTGGTGGTGGGCGTCGTGCTTTGTGTGCTGGTGGTGGGCGTCGTGCTCTGTGTGCTGCTGGTGGGCGTCGTGCTCTGTGTGCTGGTGGTGGGCGTCGTGCTCTGTGTGCTGCTGGTGGGCGTCGTGCTCTGTGTGCTGCTGGTGGCGTCGTGCTCTGTGTGCTGGTGGTGGCGTCGCGCTCTGTGTGCTGGTGGTGGGCGTCGTGCTCTGTGTGCTGCTGGTGGGCGTCGTGCTCTGTGTGCTGGTGGTGGGCGTCGTGCTCTGTGTGCTGGTGGTGGGCGTCGTGCTCTGTGTGCTGGTGGTGGGCGTCGTGCTCTGTGTGCTGGTGGTGGGCGTCGTGCTCTGTGTGCTGGTGGTGGGCGTCGTGCTCTGTGTGCTGGTGGTGGGCGTCGTGCTCTGTGTGCTGCTGGTGGGCGTCGTGCTCTGTGTGCTGGTGGTGGGCGTCGTGCTCTGTGTGCTGGTGGTGGGCGTCGTGCTTTGTGTGCTGGTGGTGGGCGTCGTGCTCTGTGTGCTGCTGGTGGTGGGCGTCGTGCTCTGTGTGCTGGTGGTGGGCGTCGTGCTCTGTGTGCTGGTGGTGGGCGTCGTGCTCTGTGTGCTGGTGGTGGGCGTCGTGCTCTGTGTGCTGGTGGTGGGCGTCGTGCTCTGTGTGCTGGTGGTGGGCGTCGTGCTCTGTGTGCTGCTGGTGGGCGTCGTGCTCTGTGTGCTGGTGGTGGGCGTCGTGCTCTGTGTGCTGGTGGTGGGCGTCGTGCTTTGTGTGCTGGTGGTGGGCGTCGTGCTCTGTGTGTGCTGGTGGTGGGCGTCGTGCTCTGTGTGCTGGTGGTGGGCGTCGTGCTCTGTGTGCTGGTGGTGGGCGTCGTGCTTTGTGTGCTGGTGGTGGGCGTCGTGCTTTGTGTGCTGGTGGTGGGCGTCGTGCTCTGTGTGCTGCTGGTGGCGTCGTGCTCTGTGCTGGTGGTGGGCGTCGTGCTCTGTGTGCTGGTGGTGGGCGTCGTGCTTTGTGTGCTGGTGGTGGGCGTCGTGCTTTGTGTGCTGGTGGTGGGCGTCGTGCTCTGTGTGTGCTGGTGGTGGGCGTCGTGCTCTGTGTGCTGGTGGTGGGCGTCGTGCTTTGTGTGCTGCTGGTGGGCGTCGTGCTCTGTGTGCTGCTGGTGGGCGTCGTGCTCTGTGTGCTGGTGGTGGGCGTCGTGCTCTGTGTGTGCTGGTGGTGGGCGTCGTGCTCTGTGTGCTGCTGGTGGGCGTCGTACTCCAACACCAAGAGATGCTCAAAAAGCAGAGATTCTTCAGTCAGAGGTCCGTCTTTTACTAGACAAAGGAGTAGTATGTCAAGTTCCAATAGGGGAGGAAGGCACAGGATTCTATTCCCCTCTCTTTTTAGTCCGAAAACCAAACGGATCCTTTCGCATGATCCTCAATCTAAAGAGACTAAACAAAAATCTGAGATACAAAGAATTCCGCATGGAGACAATATTATACATATTATACAAGGACTGCTGGATGGAAGCATCGACTTGGAGGATGCGTATTATCGTATTCCAATGCATCCAGACTCCCAGACATTTTTACGAACAGTCCAGATTCAGGGACAAATGTTAAGGTGGCAGCCTTGGGTTACTTCTTTGACTTCCAGTTAGCCTCCCATCCCTGGGTTAAACGTTTTTTAAATGCAGCGGCCAGACTCCATCCCTCTCTTAGGCCTCTCTCCCCACCCTGGGACCTAAACAAGGTCCTAACTGCTCTTACTCAGGAACCTTTTGAGCCTCTTTCGGAAGTCCCTATAGATATCCTTTCTATAAAGATGGCCTTCCTCCTCGCTATCACCTCTGCTAGGAGAATCTCTGAGATACAGGCTTTCTCGGCCTTCCCTCCATATACAGTTATTCAAGAAAGTCAGATTATTATCAGGCCTCTCCCTTCCTTTTTACCTAAAGTGGCATCTGATTTTCACAGAAGCCAAGATCTAGTCTTATGAAACAATGTAGGTTCGCGGTGGCTCACTTAGATGAGAAATGGATAGGTGCTAGAAACCTAATAGGAGGAACACCAACTCTCCTGCAAATAATGGGACAGATTCGACAACAACTAATAAGGTGAGCACTCAACACCTGGCAGAAAATTAGAATCAAAACACATTTAACCCCTTAAGGACCGGGGGTTTTGGGATTTTTGCGTTTTTGTTTTGCGCTCCCTGCCTTCCAAAAGCCATAACATTTTTATATTTCCGCTCACATAGCCATATGACGGCTTATTTTTTGCGGGACAAGTTGTACTTTTTAACGCTACCATTTATTTTTGCATGTGATGTAGTGGGAAACGGGAAAAAAATTCCAAATGGGGTGAAATTGCAAAAAAAAAGCAATTTCACCACAGTTTTACGGGTTTTTAAATTACAACGTTCGATTTGCGATAAAACTGACTGGTTAATTTTATTCTTCAGGTCAGTACGAATCCGGCAATACCTAATATGTATAGTTTTTCTTGCGTTTTGATAGTGAAAAAAAATTAAAAGTGGGAATTTTTTATTTTATTTTTTTGTCGCCATGTTTTGACCCCTATAACTTTTTTGTAATTATGCGTATGGAGCAGTGTAGGGGCTCATTTTTTGTGGGCAATCTGAACTTTTAATTGATACCATTATGGGGTGCGTATGATGTTTTGATCACTTTTTATTCATTTTTTTAGAAATGAAGCGTCCAAAAATGGCGTAATTAGCCATTTGGACGCTTTCTTTCCGTTTTTATGTTTACCGTATGGTGAATATTTTTAATATTATTATAGTATGGGCGTTTTGCACATTGCGACACCCATTATGTGTAATTTTTTTATTTTTTATTTATTTTATTTTCATTTTGGGGAAAGGGGGTGATTTGAATTTTTATATTTTTTTATTTAATTTTTATTTTTTAAACTTTTTTTTTTTTTTTTTTACCACTTTCTTATAGTTCCCATAGGGAACTATAAGATGATGCAATCATCAGATTGCTATTCTCATATATTCCAATGCAATAGCATTGGAATATATGAGAAAATACATATATTTCTATGGAGCCTATTACAGGCTGTAGGCTCCATAGGGAATACTATGTAGTAACCTAGGTTTCATTCACAGAAACCTAGGGTACTACATGCATGCCCGGCTCCCCTTGTGGCCATCAGGAGCCGAGCAAACCGAAAGTGAAACTTTCGGTTTTTGCGCGATCAGATGCCGTGGTCAGGATTGACCACGGCATCTGAGGGGTTAAATGTCCGCGATCGGCATCGCTGCCGGTCGCGGACATGAGCTGCGGGTGTCAGCTTGATGAATCAAGCTTTTACTCGCAGCTCGGGCGCCATCTTTAAAGTGCGGACGAAGGGCGTACATGTACGCCCTTCGTCCTTAAGAGGTTAATAAAACATATGTATCAAAAATCATACATAACCCCTTCCCCATAAAATGCTGTAACCGATCCTGGAGCGACCCGGGTCTCTCAATGTCCACCTGTAGTGTTCAGATGTAATAGTGGGATCCCATTAATTGAATAGACAAGGTGGAAACCAATCACTTCGTCACAAATGTTTAGGTGTCCTGGATATTTCAAGGCTAAGAAGCCCTAGATAGATGTTGCAGCATAGATTGGTATTACAACATAGTTTCACTATTCCAATGTCCGTATTCCTAACGGTTGCCCTATCGCAGCTGTTAGTGTTGGGTCAGCCGCTAGGATCGTATATGTTCAGTGGCTCCTTATGATGGTATCAAGTGCTGGCAAGTTCGTGTCTATGTTGTACACAGTGGCTGGTATCGGCTGGATGGTATTAATATCAATCCAAACAGAACAACAGTGATTTAACCAGTACGTCGTGCACTCTTACCTCTCCCGTTGCTTGCAGAGGCTAAGACTCACGGTATCGGCAATGAGGTCTCAGTCGCGTCTCTCGACGCTCTTACCCGGCAAGCGGTCCCGTAATCTCGCGATGTTTGGTGCGATGACTCGGTCTGATCCAGGTGCCGTCCTGTGTAGCTGTACCCGATGATTTTCAATGGTTCAACTTATTCTTTAGTTGTCGCATGGCCATGCTAAAATTACTTGGAGGTCTTCAACATCATCTGTAAGTTTGTAAGTTGTACCAAACGCGTTTCGGGAAAAATTCCAATCCCTTCCTCAGTGGTATCGTTGTGTCCATCTGCCTCCCTTTTTATACTCTTACAGGGTACCAAAGAAAATCCAGGCAGCTGGCATTTCTCAGAAACGGGTAATATATGGAAAACTGGAATCCTACCAGAAGTCCCATTTATATCTGCTTTCTTTATAGTCTCTCCGATATGTGGTGTTAATCCCATATATTCTCATATCGCTGATGTATACATCCAGACGGAAAATACAAAAGCTATTGCACAAATTTTATATAAAACGCATCTGCGTTTTTAATGCGTTTTCTGTGCGTTTTTCTTCTGTCTATGCGTTTTCTTGTCTGGACAATCCTGGGGTGTCCCTCTTTCATTCTAATAGGTTAGTTTTCTTCTTTCAGTTAAAACATCATACATAATCTATCATTCTCATGGGTCCCTTCTATCCAGTCCTCTCATAAAAAATAATCATAGGAAACAATCATAGAAAACAATCAGAGCATTTTCTATCTTCAATCTTAAATTGATAGTAGTGGGTATCGAGAAAAACGCTTACCGGTAAGCAACGTTGTTTTCTCCTATGGTGACATCACCTGCGCATGCACAGTGAGGAAAGATCAGCGGGAAAGAGCTCAAAGTCTGGGCGCATGCGCAGGATAGTACGGTGGAGTACGAGATTGTGGGGAGAACACACAGGGGGAGGAGAAACAGGGATGAGTGGCGCTACTGGGTCAAATCCCGGACAACTTGACAAATCCTCAGTATGTTACCATTTGTAATTGAGGACGTCATTGGCCAGAGTAATAGCTGATGTCACCATAGGAGAAAATAAAGGACTGTCCCCGGCGGCCGCGCCTCTCTGCCCGGTTCCCCTGAGGATGCCGGTTTTCCGGTGACACATGTCGAGGGGCAGCGTTCAGATAGGGTTTTAATAACAGCAGCACAGTTTGGGAGGCAATCAGCAATACTGGTAATGACGTGAGATCAGAGCTCTGGAGTATGCGCCCAATAATACTACCAGACCGTCAAACTAGAACGAGTAACTACAAATAAAGCGTGGATCTCAGCTCTACCACAAATACGCCGAGAGGACTGTTACCCGTGCTGCAATCCTTTACTGCTCCCATGATTCTAGAGGGATTGAAAATGAAAGATACGTTTTATTATAAATTAGGGGGTGAAAAATAGGGTGATGTTTAATGGTCTAAGAGACTGTAGGAAATTGAGGTCCATTCTCCTTTAGGCCCATACTTTCTAGACACAACATAGCTGTAGCAGAGCTCATACATCCCCTACACCGATCGGACCTCGTTTGTCCTGTACACGATCGGAGCTGTTAAAGGGGATATTAATTATTAATATTTTGTGTTAATATCAATAATTAATATTCATAAATTTGTCTATTGATGACTCCGCCTATTTATAATTTAAATTCTAATACTATCCTCCTCTTTGCACTTACTTTGAACTGAACTACGTGCGAATTACTACTACAATAAATGACTACACGCTGTACTACGAATAATAAAGTATTTATTACACGATTACAAGTTTACACTCAATTATTGCTATAACTATATATATTTATATCACTGGACATGTAAGTATATATATTATAGTCGCACACAGTAATATAATAACACTACAATACACCTAGCTACACTAAACACAGTTCAGTATCTTACACAATTCCACTCCAAACTCTACCTAAAAATACACTTACACACACACATTATTTAGCAGCCCACCATCCTTGCTCTATACACTGTCCCTATGGGGATAACAAGGGGTTAAACACAAATGGTGGCACTGCAAGGGTTAATACATGCAGGCCAGGGATATAGGCAGGGGATATATTACAGGGAGTGGCACTGCAAGGGTTAAAGGGTTAACCCGGGGTTGCAGGGCAGTGCAGTGGTTAATTGTTCAGAGGTAAATGATATATTGGTGGCCGTGGGTATAATATTGCAGGGGTATAAGGGGTTAATGAATGCTGGAATTAGGGGTACAGGCCAATGTAGGGGTGAAGGGTTAATGCTATTGAGGGGTTATAGCAGGGGTTACGGATTGGTGGTTCAGGGGTTATTGCAGGGAGCAGGGGTTAATCGTTGGTGGAATAGGGTACTCAGCCATCCAGGGGTTAATTGCTTGTCGTCCTGGGGATGATTCTCTTCATGGCATGTTCGGCTCAACTTCCCTCTTCCACCCTCCTGCTGTTGGGGTTAACTGCTCCTCATGAGCGCAGCGCTGCCTGCGCTTTCCTTCTGGGGCTGGTCTTCACAATGTACTGCTCGTTCTCCTGGGGATGATTCTCTTGTCCAGACTGCACTGCCAGACTATTTAAATCTGGCGGCGCTCGCTCCGGAGTGCGTGCATGCCACAGGCAAGGACACGTGGGCCGGCGCGGCGATATGACATCGCAGCACCAGCCCATGCAGCCCTGCATGTGCCTTCAGTTGAATGCGCCGTGCGGTTCCAGTCGGGGGAATGCTTTGATCCTCCCGCCTGTGAAGTGCCTGCATACCCCAGGAGCTGTAATTACCGCACCAGAGGTATGTAACAAACAGAGGCAGGGGAACATTTGTTCCCCTATCTCTGTTATGTAAAACATGTGCAGCCCTGATGGAGATGTTTAACAAAAGGATCTTATTGATTCATTTTCCTGTTGAAGTGACCAAAGCTGGACATAATTGTCCAGGCATCTGGTGTCACTTCTCCCCTGAGAGGCCACATCATAAGCACATATATATCTACAGTCATGTGAAAAAATTAGGACACCCTTTGAAAGCATGTGGTTTTTTGTAACATTTTTAATAAATGGTTATTTCATCTCCGTTTCAACAATACAGAGAGATTAAAGTAATCCAACTAAACAAAGAAAACTGAAGAAAAGTCTTTTCAAGATCTTCTGTAAATGTCATTCTACAAAAATGCCTATTCTAACTGAGGAAAAAGATAGGACACCCTCACATGTATTCCCTCTTAAATTGGCTCAGATCTCACACAGGTATATCACACCAGGTGCACATAATTAGTAGATCGTTACTCTGCATGTTGAATGAGGCTTGCCCTATTTAAACCTCAGACATTTAGTTTGGTGTGCTCCTGACTGTTGAAGTGAGAGTGAGCACCATGGTGAGAGCAAAAGAGCTGTCAGAGGACTTCAGAAAAAGATTGTAGCAGCCTATGAGTCTGGGAAGGGATTTAAAAAGATCTCCAAAGATTTTGAAATCAGCCATTCCACTGTCCGGAAGATAGTCTACAAGTGGAGGGCTTTCAAAACAACTGCCAACATGCCCAGGACTGGTCGCCCCAGCAAGTTCACCCCAAGAGCAGACCGCAAGATGCTAAAAGAGGTCTCCAAAAACCCTAAAGTGTCATCTCGAGAACTACAGCAGGCTCTGGCTACTGTTGATGTAGAAGTACATGCCTCTACAATCAGAAAGAGACTGTACAAGTTTAACTTGCATGGGAGGTGTGCAAGGAGGAAACCTTTGCTTTCCAAGAGAAACATCGAGGCCAGACTGACATTTGCCAGAGATAAAGTTGACAAAGACCAGGACTTCTGGAATAATGTTCTTTGGACAGATGAGTCCAAAATTGAATTATTTGGACACAACAGCAGAGGACATGTTTGGCGTAAACCAAACACAGCATTCCAAGAAAAGAACCTCATACCAACTGTGAAGCATGGAGGTGGAAGTGTCATGGTTTGGGGCTGCTTTGCTGCAGCAGGACCTGGTCAGCTCACCATCATAGAATCCACGATGAATTCTACTGTGTATCAGAAGGTGCTTGAAGAACATGTGAGACCATCAGTTAGAAAATTAAAGCTGAAGCGGAACTGGACCATGCAACATGACAATGACCCAAAATATACTAGTAAATCAACCAAAGATTGGCTGAAAAAGAAGAAATGGAGAGTCCTGGAATGGCCAAGTCAAAGTCCAGATTTGAATCCCATTGAGATGCTGTGGGGTGACTTGAAAAGGGCTGTACGTGCAAGAAACCCCTCAAACATCTCACAGCTGAAAAAGTTCTGCATTGAGGAGTGGGGTAAAATTTCCTCAGACCGATGTCGAAGACTGGTAGATGGCTACAAGAACCGTCTCACTGCAGTTATTTCAGCCAAAGGAGGTAACACTCGCTATTAGGGGCAAGGGTGTCCTATCTTTTTCCTCAGTTAGAATAGGCATTTTTGTAGAATGACATTTACAGAAGATCTTGAAAAGACTTTTCTTCAGTTTTCTTTGTTTAGTCGGATTACTTTAATCTCTCTGTATTGTTGAAACGGAGATGAAATAACCATTTATTAAAAATGTTACAAAAAACCACATGCTTTCAAAGGGTGTCCTAATTTTTTCACATGACTGTATATAGATACTTGGGGCACATATACACACTCACCTAAAGAGTTATTAGGAACCCCTGTTCTATTTCTCATTGATGCAATTATCTACTCACCAATCACATGGCGGTTGCTTCAATGCATTTCGGGCTGGGGTCCTGGTCAAGACAATCTCCTGAACTCCAAACTGAATGTCAGAATGGGAAAGAAAGGTGATTTAAGCCATTTTGAGCGTGGCATGGTTGTTGGTGCCAGACGGGCCGGTCTGAGGATTTCACAATCGGCTCAGTTACTGGGATTTTCATGCACAACCATTTCTAGGGTTTACAAAGAAAGGTGTGAAAAGGGAGAAACCTCCAGTATGCGGCCGTCCTGTGGATGCTGGAGGTCCGAGGAGAATGGGCCGACTGATTCCAGCTGATAGAAGAGCAACGTTGACTGAAATAACCACTCGTTACCTCCGAGGTATACAGCAAAGCATTGGTGAAGCCACAACACGCACAACCTTGAGGCGGATGGGCTACAACAGCAGAAGACCCCACCGGGCACCACTCATCTCCACTGCAAATAGGAAAAAGAGGCTACAACAGCAGAAGACCCCACCGGGCACCACTCATCTCCACTACAAATAGGAAAAAGAGGCTACAACAGCAGAAGACCCCACCGGGTACCACTCATCTCCACTGCAAATAGGAAAAAGAGGCTACAACAGCAGAAGACCCCACCGGGCACCACTCATCTCCACTACAAATAGGAAAAAGAGGCTACAGCAGCAGAAGACCCCACCGGGTACCACTCATCTCCACTACAAATAGGAAAAAGAGGCTACAACAGCAGAAGACCCCACCGGGCACCACTCATCTCCACTACTAATAGGAAAAAGAGGCTACAACAGCAGAAGACCCCACCGGGCACCACTCATCTCCACTACAAATAGGAAAAAGAGGCTACAGCAGCAGAAGACCCCACCGGGTACCACTCATCTCCACTGCAAATAGGAAAAAGAGGCTACAACAGCAGAAGACCCCACCGGGCACCACTCATCTCCACTACAAATAGGAAAAGAGGCTACAGCAGCAGAAGACCCCACCGGGTACCACTCATCTCCACTACAAATAGGAAAAAGAGGCTACAACAGCAGAAGACCCCACCGGGTACCACTCATCTCCACTACAAATAGGAAAAAGAGGCTACAACAGCAGAAGACCCCACCGGGCACCACTCATCTCCACTACAAATAGGAAAAAGAGGCTACAACAGCAGAAGACCCCACCGGGCACCACTCATCTCCACTACAAATAGGAAAAGAGGCTACAGCAGCAGAAGACCCCACCGGGTACCACTCATCTCCACTACTAATAGGAAAAAGAGGCTACAACAGCAGAAGACCCCACCGGGCACCACTCATCTCCACTACAAATAGGAAAAAGAGGCTACAACAGCAGAAGACCCCACCGGGTACCACTCATCTCCACTGCAAATAGGAAAAAGAGGCTACAACAGCAGAAGACCCCACCGGGCACCACTCATCTCCACTACAAATAGGAAAAAGAGGCTACAACAGCAGAAGACCCCACCGGGCACCACTCATCTCCACTACAAATAGGAAAAAGAGGCTACAACAGCAGAAGACCCCACCGGGTACCACTCATCTCCACTACAAATAGGAAAAAGAGGCTACAACAGCAGAAGACCCCACCGGGTACCACTCATCACCACTACTAATAGGAAAAAGAGGCTACAACAGCAGAAGACCCCACCGGGTACCACTCATCTCCACTGCAAATAGGAAAAAGAGGCTACAACAGCAGAAGACCCCACCGGGTACCACTCATCTCCACTGCAAATAGGAAAAAGAGGCTACAACAGCAGAAGACCCCACCGGGTACCACTCATCTCCACTGCAAATAGGAAAAAGAGGCTACAATCTGCACGAGCTCACCAAAATTGGACTGTTGAAGACTGGAAAAATGTTGCCTGGTCTGATGAGTCTCGATTTCTGTTAAGACATTCAAATGGTAGAGACCGAATTTGGGGTAAACAGAATGAGAACACGTATCCATCATGCCTTGTTACCACTGTGCAGGCTGGTGGTGGTGGTGTAATGGTGTGGGGGAGGTTTTCTGGGCACACTCGTTTAAATGCCACGGGCTACCTGAGCATTGTTTCTGCCCATGTCCATCCCTTCATGACCACCATGTCCCCATCCTCTGATGGCTACTTCCAGCAGGATAATGAACATGACAATGAGTTCACTGCACTAAGATGGCCCCACAGTCACCGGATCTCACCCCAATAGAGCATCTTTGGGATGTGGTGGAACGGGAGCTCCGTGCCCTGGATGTGCATCCCTCAAATCTCCATCAACTGCAAGATGCCATCCTATCAATATGGGCCAACATTTCTAAAGAATGCGATCAGCACCTTGTGGAATCAATGCCACGTAGAATTAAGGCAGTTCTGAAGGCAAAAGGGGGTCCAACACTGTATTAGTATGGGGGTCCTAATAATTCTTTAGGTGAGTGTATATACATACTGAACCTGGGGCATTACAACCTGGGGGACCTGGATGATATCCCCACTGGCCATACAGGCCTAACATATATATATATGTATATTAACTGCTTGCCGACCGCCGTATGCAGGATTGCGTCCTGCGGGCGGTCGGTTTATTCCTCCTGGACGCATCGGCGCACTCGCATGTAACTGTAGTACAGCCTGCCAGCGCTGATCGTGCGCTGGCGGGCTGTATAAGTTAGAAAAAAATGCATATCAGACGCTGTTTTATGAACAGCGCCTGATATGCCTGCTCCTTCTCTTCTGGTGGTCCCTTTGCTTGGGACCACCAGAAGGAAAAAAAAAAGTGCACCACTCACCCCCCCCCCCCCGTCACTGATTAACCCCTGATTAAACCCTGATCACCCATGTCACCCCCACTGATCACCCATGTCACCCCCCCCCCCGTCACTGATCACCCCCTATAAGGCTCATTCAGATATCCGTATGTGTTTTGCGGATCCGCAAAACACGGACACCGGCAATCTGCTTTTCCCATTTTGCGGATCCGCACATTGCCAGAGCTATATTGAAAATGTGGACAAGAATAGGACATGTTCTATATTTTTGCGGATCCGGAAGTGCGGATCCGCAATTCCGGATCCGAGCAGGACAAAGTCTGTCCCCATAGAATTGAATGTATCCACAATTCCGTTCTACAAAATTTTGCGGAACAGAATTGCGGACGTGTGAATGAGGCCTAAGGGTCCCTTAGCGATCGCAGCTTTCCCCTTTTTTTATTTTTTTTTGCACATTTTTTAGAGATTTTTTCATCCACATTGATCAATGTGAATGAAGAAATCTGTGCCGCTCATTTTTTTCTTTCAGCGCAGAGGCTGAAGGGAAAAAAAAATCTCATTACCCGTATGGTCAATATAAGGAGAATCGCAGAAACTCCTAATTCTGGCCATACGGGTAATGATTGCGGAGACCCTCAGATGCCAGGGCAGTATAAATACCCCACAAGTGACCCCATTTTAGAAAATAGACACCCCAAGGTATTCGCTGAGGGACATAGTGAGTTCATGGAATTTTTTATTTTTTGTCACAAGTTAGCGGAAAATGAAATTTAAAAAAAAATAAAAAAATTCCATTTCCGCTAACTTGTGACAAAAAATAAAAAATTCCATGAACTTACTATGCCCCTTAGTGAATACCTTAGGGTGTCTACTTTCCGAAATGGGGTCATTTATGGGGTGTTTCTACTGTCTGGGCATTGTAGTGCGTCAGGAAACAGGACAGGTGCTCAGAAAATCAAAGTGCGGAAATTCACTTTTTTGCACCATAGTTTGGAAACCCTATAACTTTTACCCAAACCAATAAATATACACTTATTGCATTTTTTTTATTAAAGACATGTAGAACAATACATTTAGAGAAAAATTTAAATTGAAATATAGTGTTATTTGAAAAATTTTACAACAGAAAGCGAAAAATGTCGTTTTTTTACAAAAATTTCATCAAAAAAATTAAAATATCAAAAAAAGTAAAAATGTCAGCAAGAATGAAATCCCACTAAATGAAAGCTCTATTAGTGAGAAGAAAAGGAGGTAAAATTCATTTGGGTGGTAAGTTGTATGACGGAGCAATAAACGGTGAAAGTAGCGCAGTGCAGAATTGTAAAAAGTGGCCTGGTCATTAAGGGGGTTTAAGCCAGGGGGGCTGAGGGGGTTAAGGGGGTTTAAGCTAGGGGGGCTGAGGGGGTTAATGAAGACATACATACATATAAATATATTCAAATATTCCCCTTCCCTCTACAGGAGCTCATACGTCGGCCAACACAACACATATCAAAACTTATAGGTCCCTACACTGATTGGAACTTGTAGGTCCCTACACTGGTCGGAGCTGATACGTCCCCTACACTGATCAGACCTTGTACTTCTCATACACTGATCGGAGCTCATACGTCCTCTACACTGATCAGAGCTCATACGTCCCCTACACTGATCGGTGCTCATAAGTCCCGTACACTGATCAGAGCTCATAAGTCTCGTACACAGATTGGAACTTATATGTCCCCCTACACTGATTGGAGCTCATCAGTCCCGTATGCTGTTCGGAGCTCATATGTCCCCTACACTGATTGGAGCTCATCAGTCCCGTATGCTGTTCGGAGCTCATATGTCCCCTACACTGATTGGAGCTCATGTGTCCACTACACTGATCAGAGCTCTTACATCCCCTACACTGATCAGTGCTCTCATGTCCCCTACACTGATCAGAGCTCGCACGACCTGTACGCTGATCGGAGCTCATAAGTCCCCTACACTGATCAGTGCTCGTACGTCCCCTACACTATTCAGTGCTCTTATGTCCCCTACACTGATCAGTGCTCTTACGTCCCCTACACTGATCAGTGCTCTCATGTCCCCTACACTGATCAGAGCTCGCACGACCTGTACGCTGATCGGAGCTCATAAGTCCCGTACACTGATCAGTGCTCGTACGTCCCCTACACTGATCAGTGCTCTTACGTCCCGTACACTGATCAGAGCTCGTATGTCCCATATGCTGATCGGAGCTTACACATCTCATACACTGATCGGAGCTCATACGTCCCCTACACTGATCGGAGCTTGTAGGTCCCTAAACTAATCAGAGCTCGTATGCCCCCATAGGTGACACCGAAGGTCTAATATGACGTTTTTGTAAACTTTCCTTTAAATATTCCCTCATAGACTTTCCGTTCTGGACTGGAGAAATTATCAATATGACCCTTAGGGTACTTGGATTCTGGAACAAGATCGGTGGCACAGTCATATGGTCTATGACGGGGAAGGAATTCGGTATCGGACATGGAAAAAACATCAGCGAAGTCACTGATGTAGGGGGGAAGAGTTTTTTCGACTCAGTAGTGATTCCAACCTGAATAACCGGTAAACAGCATAAATTACATTTTTGTGCCCATTTCTCTAATTCACCCATGGACCAGTTAATGACTGGGTTATGAGTCTGGAGCCAAGGCATGCCCAAAACTACCTTCACGGGTAAACTCTTTAATATCAAAAAAGAACAAATCTCAGTATGACAAGCCCCCACAGTCAAGGGTACCTCAGAAGGTACAATAGTCCACTGTCCCGCCCACCAAAGGAGTAGAGTTGATGGATGGGATTAGAAAGAGACAATATACGGTAGGTACCCCAATGGAAGTAGGAAAGTTATGGTCAATAAAATTTAGAGGTGGACCCCGAATCAATGAACGCCTTCCCAGAACCTTTACAAGAGCCCAAAAAAATAGCCACTTGTTACAATATTTTCTCTTTAACCACCTCTGGGAGTACCTTATCCCTCTGGGCGTCCGGCCTTGGGGATCTCCGGGAGAGAGGGATCTTAGAGCATTGGTGTACCCAGTAATCTGATTCCCCGCAATAAAAGGTACCCCTTTGACATCTTTGATCTCTCCTGGTCATTCTGGAGGATTCTCTGCCTTGACTCCCATGGGTAAGTAGTCTGGCTTGACCACCACCTGTGGAAATATCAGATGTTCTCGTTGTCTTTCCCTAATACGTCGGTCCAGTCTAACAGCCAACGTCATAGTCTCCTCTAAGGTGTCAGGGCAAGGATAACTGACCAACATGTCGTTAAGATTTTCAGAGAGTCCTGATCTAAACTAACACTTAAGTGCTGGCTCGTTCAAGCCAGAGGGAACACACCACTTCCGGAATTAGGTGTAGTATTCTTCCACTGGTCGGTCCCCCCGAGTGAGAGATTTCAACTGAGATTCTGCTACAGTCGACCTATCGGGTTCATCATACAGTGCAACAATATAGCAATAACAAATAACAGGTGCACACTGCGGTTACTAAGCCCTCAAACTGATGTTATAATTGAGAGATTGGTCAACATGTCCTGCTGTGAAGGACATGTCTAAGACCGAGCACCACGCCAAGGTCTCTCAAGTAGTTTGGGACCTAACACTCACCTACCTGTGCCGTATGGGCAATACCCGGGGCCAGTGGGCAAAATTACAGGAATGTATTAGGCCGACTCGCAGCAGACTCCTCAGTTACCTCCATCATGTAACCATGCCTGCAATGGGAGGAGGGAGAAGGCTGTGAGCCCCACCCAAGACTGGCTGATATGGCCCAGGCCTCACAGGTGCACCTAAATATAGCCTGTGGATGGAAAACAGGCTACATTTACATGGGAGTTTATACACCTCCAAACAATCATATATACGCAAACCAACTGAAAGGCGGCCTGAAGCAGGATGTGCTCAACCCAAAAATGCAGTTGTGCATATATATACAGGGGAGCAGATCCTACACTTGTGGCCCGTTGCTAATGGCGATCCCCAGCAAAAATGCATACGGTGTAGGATGCCTGCAGCAGACCACAAGTACCACAATAGACATCCTACACAAGATGGCAGTTGTGTGGATGTGATAAACAATATAGCAATAACAAATGACAGGACGGGTGCACACTGCGGTCTTACTAAGCCTTCAAACTGATGTTAAAATTGAGAGATTGGTAAACATATCCTACTGTGGAGGACATGTCTAAGCCTGAGCACCACGCCAAGGTTTCTTAAGTAGCTCGGGAGCTAACACTCACCTACCTGTGCCGTATGGGCAATACCAGGGGCCAGCGGGCTAAATTACAGGAGTGTAAAGGCCGACTCGCATCATACAGTGCCCCTAAGGCTTGAAAAAACACTTCCACAGAAGCTAGACAAGGGGAGTCCGTGGGGAGGAAATAGGCCCATTCTTGTGGGTCCCCCTGCAACAAAGAGATAATTATTCCAACTCTGCTATTCGGAACCTGAAGAATGAGGGCGTAAACGAAAATACAACTTAGAGCTTTCCTTAAACGTTAGGAAATACTTCCAATCCCCTGAAAAATAATCAGGCAGTTTAACAAGGAGTTCGAGATTCTGAAAGGAAGAGGCCGCCATAGGTGGAGTCTGGACCGATTCCTGTTGCTGTAACCTCTCTGCCAATTCCTGCACCATTTGGGCAAGCTTATGGACCTGATCAGTAAGAACTCAGATAAGGTCCATAGTATAGGTAAGGCCTGTGATTCTGTCACGGAAAGGAGGGAAGAGTGCAGCCCTGAAATCCACCCGCACCTCTATCCCTACCTACTTGCGCGACCCGTCCTAACTGACGGCGTACAACTTGGCGGCAGTCCCTAGCTTAAATACGTGCAGAGGCCTAACAATGATAAGAGGAAAAAACATGAGCAGAGTCAGGGAAGCAAAAGTCAAAGTAAGGAGGTCATGCAGGTACACAGGGAAAAACACAAAAACAAGGTCAATACAATCCGAAGTCAGAAGCCAAGAGATCATGTAAAATCCAAGGAGGTCACAAGGTCGAGGTCAAAAACAGAGCCAAAGTCAAAACACACAAAGTACAAAATCTAACAATATGCTGGTGAGGGTAGCAAGACTAATCACAGGCAACCTGTGGCCAGCAGGTTACCTGTTTAAATAGCTAGATCTGTGAGTCAAGTGACGTGGCCAGCGTCACGTGACCCAAATCCAGCAAAAATCATCTGAGGGCTGATCCATTGCGATCGGCGCTCAGTTTCCCCTTCTGCTCGTTGTCTAGGAGGACGCCGGCCGCTCTGAGGAGGCGTGCACGGCCGGGTCCTTTCCGCCCCCTGGTCACCAAGGAGAAAGCGCGTCGCCGGCTCCCCGTTACAGTGCTGCTCTGTGGTGGTAGGTACATTCTATGGTCAGTCCCTGGGCTATCGGGGGATGGGATTAAAGTTATCGGGGGGATAGGCTGAGAGTTATCGGGAGATGGGATGAGAGTTATCGGAGGGGTGGGATAAGAGTTATCGGGGGGATGGGATGAGATTTATCGGGGGGATGGGATGAGAGTTATCGGAGGGGTGGGATGAGAGTTATCGGGGGGATGGGATAAGAGTTATCGGAGGGATGGGATAAGAGTTATCGGGGAAATGGGATGAGAGTTATCGGGTGGATGGGATAAGAGTTATCGGAGGGTGGGATGAGAGTTATCGGGTGAAATGGGATGAGAGTTATCGGAGGGGTGGGATGAGAGTTATCGGGGGATGGGATGAGAGTTATCGGAGGGGTGGGATAAGAGTTATCGGAGGGATGGGATAAGAGTTATCGGGGAAATGGGATGAGAGTTATCGGGTGGATGGGATAAGAGTTATCGGGGAAATGGGATGAGAGTTATCGGAGGGATGGGATAAGAGTTATCGGGGGGTGGGATGAGAGTTATCGGGGGGTGGGATGAGAGTTATCGGAGGTATGGGATGAGTTATCGGGGGGGGGGGTGGGATGACAGTTATCGGAGGTATGGGATGAGAGTTATCGGGGGTGGGATGAGAGTTATCGGAGGGGTGGGATGAGAGTTATCGGAGGGATGGGATAAGAGTTATCGGGGGGATGGGATGAGATTTATCGGGGGGATGGGATGAGAGTTATCGGAGGGGTGGGATGAGAGTTATCGGAGGGGTAGGATGAGATTTATCGGGGGGATGGGATGAGAGTTATCGGAGGGGTGGGATGAGAGTTATCAGAGGGGTAGGATGAGAGTTATCGGAGGGGTGGGATGAGAGTTATCGGGTGGATGGGTATGAGAGTTATCGGGGGTGGGATGAGAGTTATCGGGGGATGGGATGAGAGTTATCGGAGGGTGGGATGAGAGTTATCGGAGGGATGGGATGAGAGTTATCGGGGGATGGGATGAGAGTTATCGGAGGGATGGGATGAGAGTTATCGGGGGATGGGATGAGAGTTATCGGAGGGATGGGATGAGAGTTATCGGAGGGGTGGGATGAGAGTTATCGGAGGATGGGATGAGAGTTATCGGAGGGATGGGATGAGAGTTATCGGGGGATGGGATAAGAGTTATCGGAGGTATGGGATGAGAGTTATCGGGTGGATGGGATGAGAGTTATCGGAGGGTGGGATGAGAGTTATCGGGGGATGGGATGAGAGTTATCGGAGGGATGGGATGAGAGTTATCGGGGGATGGGATGAGAGTTATCGGAGGGATGGGATGAGAGTTATCGGGGGATGGGATGAGAGTTATCGGAGGATGGGATGAGAGTTATCGGAGGGATGGGATGAGAGTTATCGGGGGATGGGATGAGAGTTATCGGAGGGATGGGATGAGAGTTATCGGAGGGATGGGATGAGAGTTATCGGAGGGATGGGATGAGAGTTATCGGAGGGTGGGATGAGAGTTATCGGGGGATGGGATGAGAGTTATCGGAGGGTGGGATGAGAGTTATCGGGGGATGGGATGAGAGTTATCGGAGGGATGGGATGAGAGTTATCGGAGGGATGGGATGAGAGTTATCGGGGGATGGGATGAGAGTTATCGGGGGATGGGATGAGAGTTATCGGAGGGATGGGATGAGAGTTATCGGGGGTGGGATGAGAGTTATCGGAGGGGTGGGATGAGAGTTATCGGGGGATGGGATGAGAGTTATCGGGGGATGGGATGAGAGTTATCGGAGGATGGGATGAGAGTTATCGGGGGATGGGATGAGAGTTATCGGAGGGTGGGATGAGAGTTATCGGAGGGATGGGATGAGAGTTATCGGAGGGATGGGATGAGAGTTATCGGAGGATGGGATGAGAGTTATCGAGGGGATGGGATGAGAGTTATCGGGGGATGGGATGAGAGTTATCGGAGGGTGGGATGAGAGTTATCGGGGGGTGGGATGAGAGTTATCGGAGGGTGGGATGAGAGTTATCGGGGGATGGGATGAGAGTTATCGGAGGATGGGATGAGAGTTATCGGGGATGGGATGAGAGTTATCGGGGGGTGGGATGAGAGTTATCGGGGGTGGGATGAGAGTTATCGGAGGGTGGGATGAGAGTTATCGGGGATGGGATGAGAGTTATCGGGGGATGGGATGAGAGTTATCGGGGGTGGGATGAGAGTTATCGGAGGGAGTGGGATGAGAGTTATCGGAGGGTGGGATGAGAGTTATCGGAGGGTGGGATGAGAGTTATCGGAGGGATGGGATGAGAGTTATCGGAGGATGGGATGAGAGTTATCGGGGGATGGGATGAGAGTTATCGGGGGATGGGATGAGAGTTATCGGAGGGTGGGATGAGAGTTATCGGAGGGATGGGATGAGAGTTATCGGGGGATGGGATGAGAGTTATCGGAGGGGTGGGATGAGAGTTATCGGAGGGTGGGATGAGAGTTATCGGGGGATGGGATGAGAGTTATCGGAGGATGGGATGAGAGTTATCGGAGGGATGGGATGAGAGTTATCGGAGGGTGGGATGAGAGTTATCGGAGGGTGGGATGAGAGTTATCGGGGGTGGGATGAGAGTTATCGGAGGGTGGGATGAGAGTTATCGGAGGGTGGGATGAGAGTTATCGGGGGTGGGATGAGAGTTATCGAGGGTGGGATGAGAGTTATCGGAGGATGGGATGAGAGTTATCGGAGGATGGGATGAGAGTTATCGGAGGGATGGGATGAGAGTTATCGGAGGGGTGGGATGAGAGTTATCGGGGGTGGGATGAGAGTTATCGAGGGTGGGATGAGAGTTATCGGGGATGGGATGAGAGTTATCGGAGGATGGGATGAGAGTTATCGGGGATGGGATGAGAGTTATCGGAGTGGATGGGATGAGAGTTATCGGGGATGGGATGAGAGTTATCGGAGGAGTGGATGAGAGTTATCGGGGATGGGATAAGAGTTATCGAGGGATGGGATGAGAGCATCGGGGTGAATGAGAGTTATCGGAGGATGGGATGAGAGTTATCAGGTGGATGGGATGAGAGTTATCGGAGGGATGGGATGAGAGTTATCGAGGGTGGGATGAGAGTTATCGGGTGGATGGGATGAGAGATTATCGGTGGATGGGATGAGAGTTATCGGAGGATGGGATGAGAGTTATCGGGGATGGGATGAGAGTTATCGAGGGATGGGATGAGAGTTATCGAGAGATAGGATGAGAGTTATCGAGGGATGGGATGAGAGTTATCGGAGGTGGGATGAGAGTTATCGGAGGGATGGGATGAGAGTTATCGGAGGTATGGGATGAGAGTTATCGAGAGAGATGGGATGAGAAGTTATCGAGGGTGGGATGAGAGTTATCGGAGGAGTGGGATGAGAGTTATCGGGGGATGGGATGAGCGTTATCGGAGGATGGGATGAGAGCATCGGAGGTATGGGATGAGAGTTATCGGGTGGATGGGATGAGAGTTATCGGAGGATGAGATAAGAGTTATCGAGGGATGGGATGAGAGTTATCAGGTGGATGGGATGAGAGTTATCGGAGGATGGGATGAGAGTTATCGGGAGATGGGATGAGAGTTATCGAGAGATGGACTGAGAGTTATCGAGGATGTGAATGAAGAGTTATCGGAGGTAGATGGGATGAGAGTTATCGGAGAGATAGAACTGAGAGTTACTCAGGTGGATAGGATAAGAGTTATCGGGTAGATGGGATGAGAGTTATCGGGTGGATGGGATGAGAGTTATCGGGTGGATGGGATGAGAGTTATCGGGGGGATAGGCTGAGAGTTATCGGGGGGGGATGGGATGAGAGTTATCGGGGATGGGATGAGAGTTATCGGAGGGGTGGGATGAGAGTTATCGGGGGGATGTCTCAGCTTATCTACAAGCAGACAGGCTTGGGGATTTCTCTCCAGGGTAAGCATGTTCCTGCAGCTCTCAGCAGGGATGCTTTGTGGTGAGCGGGCGTGTGTCCCTGTGGGCCCAGTGCCAGGTCCATGTATTGTGCGGTAGCCAGACTCTGCTTTAGGTTAACCAGTTAGCAGCCAGCTGGCACTCAGCGCGCCCCGGCAGCGGAGAGCTCTAGACCCCCAGCCCTCCCAATGAGTTAACAACGCAGTGTGATTACACATTCAGCCTCCCATCCCCCAGCCTGCCCTCTCCCTCCTCTGGCTGCAGACGCAGCTCATCACTGCGGAGGAGCCGAGAGTGAACCCCTCACTGGTCACCAGTGGTGAGTGTGCCCCTCCACCGATGGCCAGATCTGCTGCGTCCTCACATGACCTGGGCTCTGCACCTGCTCATAGACCTGCACTGGGCTGTCCAGCCAGATCTACAGGGGCCCTCCAGCTTCTGGGGAACTACAAATGCCAGCACGCCCTGGCAGCCAGGCTCACATGATGTGTATGGGGGCTATATATCTGTCGGCGATGTTGGGGTACAGGCTGTCAATCTGTGGTAAATTATCTGCCATTCTGCCCATTAATTTTGGAAACTGTCGTTGGGGGGAGTGCAAGGCGAGGACAGGTCATTAGTCCTCCATAGACAACTGGGGGCGTCATCACTCAGAGATGATGATTGTGGACCCTAGGGGTTTGTCTATTTTATGTGGGGCAGTTGTTGTGGAGTCTACACTCACATGGGGCAGTTGCTGAGCAGTCTACACTCACGTGGGGTAGGTGTGGAGGAGTCTAAACTCAAGTGGGGCAGTTGTTTGGAAGTCTACATTCACATGGGGCAGTTGTTGGGGAGTCTGCACTCACGTGGGGCAGTTGTTGGGAAGTCTACATTCACATGGGGCAGTTGCTGAGGAGTCTGCACTCACGTGGGGCAGTTGTTAGGGAGCCTACACTCATGTGGGGCAGTTGTTGGGGAGTCTGCACTCACATGGGCCAGTTGTGGGAAGTCTTCACTCACATGGGGCAGTTGTTGGGGAGTTTGCACTCACATGGGAAAGTTGTGGGAAGTCTGTACTTACATGGGGCAGTTGTTGGGGAGTTTGCACTCACATGGGGCAGTTGTTGGGGAGTTTGCACTAACATGGGGCAGTTGGGGAGTCTGCACTCACGTGGGGCAGTTGTTGGGGAGTCTGCACTCACATGGGGCAGTTGTTGGGGAGTCTAAACTCAAGTGGGGCAGTTGTTGGGGAGTCTAAACTCAAGTGGGGCAGTTGTTTGGAAGTCCACAATCACATGGGGCAGTTGTTGGGGGGTTTGCACTCACATGGGGCAGTTTTTGGGAAGTCTACATTCACATGGGGCAGTTGCTGAGGAGTCTGCACTCACGTGGGGCAGTTGTTGGGGAGCCTACACTCACATGGGCCAGTTGTGGGGAGTCTTCACTCACATGGGCCAGTTGTGGGGAGTCTGCACTCACATGGGCCAGTTGTGGAGAGTTTGCACTCACATGGGGCAGTTGTTGGAGAGTTTGCACTCACATGGGGCAGTTGGGGAGTCTGAACTCACGTGGGGCAGTTGTTGGGAAGTCTACATTCACATGGGGCAGTTGTGGGGAGTCTTCACTCACATGGGGCAGTTGCTGAGGAGTCTGCACTCACGTGGGGCAGTTGGGGAGTCTGCACTCATGTGGGGCAGTTGTTGTGGAGTCTACACTCACATGGGGCAGTTGCTGAGCATTCTACACTCACGTGGGGCAGGTGTGGAGGAGTCTAAACTCAAGTGGGGCAGTTGTTTAGAAGTCTACATTCACATGGGGCAGTTGTTGGGGAGTCTGCACTCACGTGGGGCAGTTGTTGGGAAGTCTACATTCACATGGGGCAGTTGCTGAGGAGTCTGCACTCACGTGGGGCAATTGTTGGGGAGTCTGCACTCACATGGGCGAGTTGTGGGGAGTCTTCACTCACATGGGGCAGTTGTTGGGGAGTCTGCACTCACATGGGCGAGTTGTGGGGAGTCTGTACTCACATGGGGCAGTTGTTGGGGAGTTTGCACTCACATGGGGCAGTTGTTGGGGAGTCTGCACTCACATGGGCCAGTTGTGGGAAGTCTGTACTCACATGGGGCAGTTGTTGGGGAGTTTGCACTCATGTGGGGCAGTTGTTGGGGAGTCTAAACTCAAGTGGGGCAGTTGTTTGGAAGTCTACATTCACATGGGACAGTTGTTGGGGGGTTTGCACTCATATGGGGCAGATTTTGGGAAGTCTACGTTCACATGGGGCAGTTGCTGAGGAGTCTGCACTCACGTGGGGCAGTTTTTGGGGAGCCTACACTCACATGGGCCAGTTGTGGGGAGTCTTCACTCACATGGGGCAGTTGTTGGGGAGCCTACACTCACATGGGCCAGTTGTGGGGAGTCTGTACTCACATGGGGCAGTTGTTGGAGAGTTTGCACTCACATGGGGCAGTTGGGGAGTCTGAACTCACGTGGGGCAGTTGTTGGGGAGCCTACACTCATGTGGGGCAGTTGTTGGGGAGTCTGCACTCACATGGGCCAGTTGTGGGGAGTCTTCACTCACATGGGGCAGTTGTTGGGGAGTCTGTACTCACATGGGGCAGTTGGGGAGTCTGCACTCACATGGGGCAGTTGGGGAGTCTGCACTCACATGGGGCAGTTAGGGAGTCTGCACTCACATGGGGCAGTTGGGGAGTCTGCACTCACATGGGGCAGTTGGGGAGTCTGCACTCACATGGGGCAGTTGTTATGGAGTCTGTACTCAAATGGGCCAGTTGTGGGGAGTCTGTACTCACGTGGGGCAGTTGTTGGGGAGTCTGCATTCATGTGGGGCAGTTGTTGGGGAGTCTGCACTCACATGGGGCAGTTGTTGGGGAGTCTGCACTCACGTGGGGCAGTTGTTGGGGAGTCTAAACTCAAGTGGGGCAGTTGTTTGGAAGTCTACATTCACATGGGGCAGTTGTTGGGGGGTTTGCACTCACATGGGGCAGTTTTTGGGAAGTCTACGTTCACGTGGGGCAGTTGCTGAGGAGTCTGCACTCACGTGGGGCAGTTGTTGGGGGGCCTACACTCATGTTGGGCAGTTGTTGGGGAGTCTGCACTCACATGGGCCAGTAATGGGGAGTCTTCACTCACATGGGGCAGTTGTTGGGGAGTCTGCACTCACATGGGCCAGTTGTGGGGAGTCTGTACTCACGTGGGGCAGTTGTGGGGAGTCTTCACTCACATGGGCCAGTTGTGGGGAGTCTGTACTCACATGGGGCAGTTTTTGGGAAGTCTACATTCACATGGGGCAGTTGCTGAGGAGTCTGCACTCACGTGGGGCAGTTGTTGGGGAGCCTACACTCATGTTGGGCAGTTGTTGGGGAGTCTGCACTCACATGGGCCAGTAATGGGGAGTCTTCACTCACATGGGCCAATTGTTGGGGAGTCTGCACTCACATGGGCCAGTTGTGGGGAGTCTGCACTCACATGGGCCAGTTGTGGGGAGTCTGTACTCACATGGGGCAGTTGTTGGGGAGATTGCACTCACATGGGGCAGTTGGGGAGTCTGCACTCACGTGGGGCAGTTGTTGGGAAGTCTACATTCACATGGGGCAGTTGCTGAGGAGTCTGCACTCACGTGGGCCAGTTGTGGGGAGTCTTCGCTCACATGGGGCAGTTGTTGGGGAGTTTGCACTCACATGGGGCAGTTGGGGAGTCTGCACTCACATGGGGCAGTTGGGGAGTCTGCACTCACATGGGGCAGTTGGGGAGTCTGCACTCACAGGGGGCAGTTGTTGGGGAGTCTGTACTCACGTGGGGCAGTTGTTGTGGAGTCTGTACTCACGTGGGGCAGTTGTGGGGAGTCTGCACTCATGTGGGGCAGTTGTTGGGGAGTCTGCACTCACGTGGGGCAGTTGTTGGGGAGTCTGCACTCACGTGGGGCAGTTGTTGGGGAGTCTGCATTCATGTGGGGCAGTTGTTGGGGAGTCTGCATTCATGTGGGGCAGTTGTTGGGAGTCTGCACTCACATGGGCCAGTTGTGGGGAGTCTTTACTCACGTGGGGCAGTTGTTGGGGAGTCTGCACTCACGTGGGGCAGTTGTGGGGAGTCTGCACTCACGTGGGGCAGTTGTTGGGGAGTCTGCACTCACGTGGGGCAGTTGTGGGGAGTCTGCACTCACATGGGGCAGTTGTGGGGAGTCTGCATTCATGTGGGGCAGTTGTTGGGAGTCTGCACTAACGTGGGGCAGTTGTTGGGGAGTCTGCACTCACGTGGGCCAATTATTGGGGAGTCTGCTGCTGCACTCACATGGGGCAATTATTGGGCAGTCTGCTGCTGCTCTCCGGGCGTACTGGGCATGTCTAGTTCAACCTTTACATTACCTAGAAGGTTGCTTTCATTACATACCTGCTATGTGTAGATGCCACAGGATATATACAATACCAAAAAGGGAGAAAAGAAAAGCTGGAGAATGTAACGTGTCTGAGCGGAGACTGACAGTATAAACTGCTCGTGGGGCTCAGTCACTGATCACACAAGGTGGGGCCCCCTTTATTTTGGGTTCTGCAGTAGGGTAAATGCAGCGGTCACATTAATACTCAGTGGTATCTCCCCTTACTGCCATACAGGCTGCCCCTATGGCATGGTGGTGGTCATACAGACATGTTGGATATCCTCATATGGTCATGCAGATGCTGGATATCCTCCTGTGGTAGTAGTCATACAGATGATGGATATCCTCCTGTTGTAGCGGTCATACATCCGCTGGAGGATCGGTAATACAGATGCTGGATATCCTGTGGTGGTGGTCCTACAGATGCTGGATATCCTCCTGTGGTGGAGGTCATACAGATGCTGGATATCCTCCTGTGGTGGCGGTCATACAGATGCTGGATATCCTCCTGTGGTGGCAGTAATACAGATGCTGGATATCCTCCTGTGGTGGCAGTAATACAGATGCTGGATATCCTCCTGTGGTGGCAGTAATACAGATGCTGGATATCCTCCTGTGGTGGCAGTAATACAGATGCTGGATATAATCCTGAGACAGCGATCATACAGATGCTGGATATCCTCTGTGATAACAGATGCTGGATATCCTCCTGTAGTGGCAACGATGCTGGATATAATCCTGAGATCTTATACAATGCTGGATATCCTCTGTGGTGGCATACAGATGCTGGATATCCTGGGCATCATACAGATGCTGGATATCTTCCTGTGGTGGAGGTCATACAGATGCTGGATATTCTCCTGTGGTGGCGGTCATACATCTGCTGTAGGATCGGTAAAACAGATTCTGGATATCCTGTAGTGACAGTCATACAGATGCTGGATATCTTGTGGTGGCAGTCATACAGATGCTGGATATCCTCCTGTTGTGACGGTCATACAAATGCTGGATTTCCTCTTGCAGTGGCGGTCATACAGTACTGGATATCCTCCTGTGGTGGCGGTCACACAGATGCTAGATATCTTCCTGTGGTGGTGGTCATACATCTGCTGGATATCCTCTCGTGGTGGCAGTCATACAGATGCTGGATATCCTCTTTTGGTGGCAGTCATACAGATGCTGGATATCCTCCTGTGGTGGCAGTCATACAGATGCTGGATATCCTCCTGTGGTCATAAAGATGCTGGATATCCTCCTGTAATGGCGGTCACACAGATGCTAGATATCTTACTGTGGTCATACAAATGCTGGATATCCTCCTGTGGTGGAGGTCATACATCTGCTGGATATCCACCTGTGGTGGCGGTCATACAGATGCTGGATATCCTCCTGTGGTGGCACTCATACATCTGCTGGATATCCTCCTGTGGTGGCGGTCGTACCTGATGCTGGATATCCTCTTGTTGTGATACAGATGCTGGATATCCTCCTATGGTGGCGGTCATGCATCTGCTGGATATCCTTCTATGGTGGTGGTCACACAGATGCTGAATATCCTGCGGTGGCAGTCATACAGATGCTGGATATCCTCCTGTGGTGGAGGTCATACATCTGCTGGATATTCACCTGTGGTGGCGGTCATACAGATGCTGGATATCCTCCTGTGGTGGCGGTCATACAGATGCTGGATATCCTTCTGTGGTCATACAGATGCTGGATATTCTCCTGTGGTGGCGGTCATACATCTGCTGTAGGATCGGTAATACAGATGCTGGATATCCTGTAGTGACAGTCATACAGATGCTGGATATCCTCCTGTGGTGGTGGTCATACAGATGCTGGATATCCTCCTGTGGTGGTGGTCATACAGATGCTGGATATCCTCCTGTGGTGGTGGTCATACAGATGCAGGATATCCTCCTGTGTTGGCGGTCATACAGATGCTGGATATCCTCCTGTGGTGGCGGTCATACAGATGCTGGATATCTCCTGTGGTGGCGGTCATACAGATGCTGGATATCCTCCTGTGGTGGAAGTCTTACAAATGCCGTATATCCTCCTGTGGTCATATAGATGCTGGATATCCTCCTGTGGTGGTGGTCATACAGATGCTGGATATCCTCCTGTGGTGACGGTCATACAGATGCTGGATATCTCCTGTGGTGGCGGTCATACAGATGCTGGATATCCTCCTGTGGTGGTCGTTCATACAGATGCTGGATATCCTCCTGTGGTGCATACAGATGCTGGATATCCTCCTGTGGTGGTGGTCATACAGATGCTGGATATCCTCCTGTGGTGACGGTCATACAGATGCTGGATATCTCCTGTGGTGGCGGTCATACAGATGCTGGATATCCTCCTGTGGTGGTGGTCATACAGATGCTGGATATCCTCCTGTGGTGGCGGTCATACAGATGCTGGATATCCTCCTGTGGTGGCGGTCATACAGATGCTGGATATCCTCCTGTGGTGACGGTCATACAGATGCTGGATATCCTCCTGTAGTGGTGGTCATACAGATGCTAAATATCCCCCTGTGGTGGCGGTCATACAGATGCTGGATATCCTCCTGTGGTAGTGGTCACAAAGAGGCTGGATATCCTCCTGTGGTGGCGGTCATACAGATGCTGGATATCATATTTTGGTAGTGGTCATACAGGTACTGGATATCCTCCTGTGGTGATGGTTATACAGATGCTGGATATCCTTCTCTGGTGGCGGTCTTACAGATGCTGGATATCTTCTTTTGGTAGTGGTCATACATAGGCTGGATATCCTCCTGTGGTAGTGGTCATTCAGATGCTGGATATCATATTTTGGTAGTGGTCATACAGGTACTGGATATCCTCCTATGGTGGCGGTCATACAGATGCTGGATATCCTTCTCTGGTGGCGGTCTTACAGATGCTGGATATCCTCCTGTAGTGGTCATACAGATGCTGGATATCCTCCTGTGGTAGTGGTCATTCAGATGCTGGATATCCTCCTGTGGTGGAAGTCTTACAAATGCCGGATATCCTCCTGTGGTCATATAGATGCTGGATATCCTCCTGTGGTGGTGGTCATACAGATGCTGGATATCTCCTGTGGTGGCAGTCATAAATATACTGGATATCCTCTTGTGGTGGCGGTCATACAGATGCTGGATATCCTCCTGTGGTGGCGTTCATACAGATGCTGGATATCCTCCTGTGGTGGTGGTCATACAGATGCTGGATATCCTCCTGTGGTGGCGGTCACACAGATGCTGGATATCCTCCTGTGGTGGCGGTCATACAGATGCTGGATATCCTCCTGTGGTGGCGGTCATACAGATGCTGGATATCCTCCTGTGGTGGTGGTCATACAGATGCTGGATATCCTCCTGTGGTGACGGTCATACAGATGCTGGATATCCTCCTGTAGTGGTGGTCATACAGATGCTAAATATCCTCCTGTGGTGGCGATCATACAGATGCTGGATATCCTCCTGTGGTGGCGGTCATACAGAGGCTGGATATTCTCCTGTGGTGGCGCTCATACAGATGCTGGATATCTTCTTTTGGTAGTGGTCACAAAGAGACTGGATATCCTCCTGTGGTGGCATTCATCCAGATGCTGGATATCATATTTTGGTAGTGGTCATACAGGTACTGGATATCCTCCTGTGGTGATGGTTATACAGATGCTGGATATCCTCCTGTGGTGGTGGTCATACAGATGCTGGATATCATATTTTGGTAGGGTCATACAGGTACTGGATCTTCTCCTATGGTGGCGGTCATACAGATGCTGGATATCCTCCTGTGGTGGCGGTCTTACAGATGCTGGATATCCTCCTGTGGTGGTGGTGGTGGTTATACAGATGCTGGATATCCTCCTGTGGTGGCGGTGGTGATACAGATGCTGGATATCCCCCTGTGGTGGCTGTCATACAAATGTTTGATATCCTCCTGTGATAAAGATGCTGGATATCCTCCTGTGATACAGATGCTGGATATCCTCCTGTGCTGGCGGTCATACAGATGCTGGATATACTCCTGTGGTGGCGTTCATACAGATGCTGGATATCCTCCTGTGGTGGTCATACAGATGCTGGATACCCTTCTGTGGTGGCGCTCATACAGATGCTGGATATTCTCCTGTGGTCATACAGATGCTGGATATCCTCCTGTAGTGGCAGTCATACAGATGCTGGATATCCTCCTGTAGTGGCAGTCATACAGATGCTGGATATCCTCTTGTGGTGGCAGTCATACAGATGCTGGATATCCTCCTGTGGTAGCGTTCATACAGATGCTGGATATCCTCCTGAGGTGGCGGTCATACAGATGCTGGATATCATATTTTAGTAGTGGTCATACAGGTACTGTATCTTCTCCTATGGTGGCGGTCATACAGATGTGGATATCCTCTTGTGGTGGCGGTCTTACAGATGCTGGATATCCTCCTGTGGTGACGGTCATACAGATGCTGGATATCCTCCTGTAGTGGTGGTCATACAGATGCTAAATATCCTCCTGTGGTGGTGATCATACAGAGGCTGGTTATTCTCCTGTGGTGGCGGTCATACAGATGCTGGATATCTTCTTTTGGTAGTGGTCACAAAGAGGCTGGATATCCTCCTGTGGTGGCGGTCATACAGATGCTGGATATCATATTTTGGTAGTGGTCATACAGGTACTGGATATCCTCCTGTGGTGATGGTTATCCAGATGCTGGATATCCTTCTCTGGTGGCGGTCATACAGATGCTGGATATCTTCTTTTGGTAGTGGTCATACATAGGCTGGATATCCTCCTGTGGTAGTGGTCATACAGATGCTGGATATCCTCCTGTGGTGGTGGTCATACAGATGCTGGATATCCTCCTGTGGTGGTGGTCATACAGATGCTGGATATCCTCCTGTGGTAGCGTTCATACAGATGCTGGATATCCTCCTGAGGTGGCGGTCATACAGATGCTGGATATCCTCCTGTGGTGGCGGTCATACAGATGCTGGATATCCTCCTGTAGTCATATAGATGCTGGATATCCTTCTGTGGTGGCTATACAGATGATGGATATCTCCTGTGGTCCTACATATGCTGGATATCCTCCTGGGGTGGCGGTCTACAGATGCTGGATATCCTCCTGTGGTCATACAGATGCTGGATATCCTCCTGTGGTGGCGGCTATACAGATGATGGATATCTCCTGTGGTCATACAGATGCTGGATATCCTCCTGGGGTGGCGGTCCTACAGATGCTGGATATCCTCCTGTGGTCATACAGATGCTGGATATCCTCCTGTCGTGGCGGCTATACAGATGCTGGATATCCTCCTGTGGTGGAAGTCTTACAAATGCCGGATATCCTCCTGTGGTCATATAAATGCTGGATATCCTCCTGTGGTGGTGGTCATACAGATGCTGGATATCTCCAAGCCCTTGGAGCTATGGTTGAGACAAGGTGGTTGTCGGCTTCTGTACAAAGGAGATTCATTGTCCCAGAAATTCCAGTCAAAATAGGTAGTTGGACTGGAACTCCAATGTCCTGGACATCCTAAAAGCTGGACAAAGTTCTCTCTATGAACACCAGATGGGAACGTCCATGGTAGATAATGGTGTCGCCCTCAGTGACACCTGGTGCTGGTGCCGTGTGTCTCCGCACTATATGTGATGGCAGCAGGACTGGATCCATAATGTCCTGGACATACTGAAGGCTCGTTAATGTTCCCTCCATCAATACCACATGGGAACAGCCATTGTGGATAGTGGGGGCCCCCCAGCACCTCGATACCTGGTGCTGGCCCTGTGAGCCTCCACACTATACATGATGGCAATAGGACTGGATCCATGATGTCTTGGACATACTGAAGGCTCGTCAATGTTCCCTCCATCAATACCACATGGGAACAGCCATTGTAGATAGTGGGGCCCCCCAGCACCTTGGCACCTGATGCTGGCCCTGTGAGCCTCCACACTATACATGATGGCAGTAGGACTGGATCCATGATGTCTTGGACATACTCAAGGCTGGTCAATGTTCCCTCCATCAATACCACATGGGAACAGCCATTGTACATAGTGGGGGCCCCCAGCACCTCGATACCTGGTGCTGGCCCTGTGAGCCTCCACACTATACATGATGGCAGTAGATCCTCTCCAACCTCCTGCAATCTCTGATGCGGCCATCATCAGTACCAAGAAGGAACCTGCCATCATCACTGAACACTACTGTTTGCCATTCATGCCTCCAGTGAGCTCTCTCATGCCTCCAGTGAGCTCTCTCATGCCTCCAGTGAGCTCTCTCATGCCTCCAGTGAGCTCTCTCATGGCTCCAGAGCAGGTCCTCTTAGTGATGATGAGAGGTCAATGAGCTAGTGGACTGTGTGAATGCAATCCTGCTTCAAGTAGACGGTTTCTTATGGTCTTGGTGGTCACTGCATGGGCTTCTCCTGAACCAACTGGTTATGCCGTGGCTGTCCCTTGAGATCTTACAGCTCTTCTTATAAAGTGATCTCGGTGTGCATCTGTCTGTCTTGACCGTCCAGCACTCTCTCTACATGTTTGAGTCTACTCCTCTGACCACACCACTAATGCAATACAGAAATTTCTCAACCAACTCTTTCCGAGATTTCATGGATGGACCATCCAGCTTTTTGAAGTCTCTCTATTCGGCCCATTTCAAAGTCCGTTAATTGCAGAAATGAGGCAAACACGTCACCAACAGCCAAACAACAGTCCTGTAAGAGAGAAGGCCTAAACCAACAAAAGTGCTGCCAGACCAAAAACAGCAGCGACGCCAGACAGAAAAAGAGCCTTTGTGTAAAGTAAGGATGTTGGAGCTTTGATCAGTACATGTTCCATCCTTCAGCCTCGCCGGGTTTTTATCTTGAAGGGAACCGGTCGCCATGTTGTCACATATAAAACTGAATGTATCTCTAGTTTGTCTACCTTGACAGCTACCAGCGATCCGTCCGTCGCCTTCTCAGGACTAACCTGTCCCATTATATCACCTCTAAAGCTTTCCCGCCGTTCCGCTCATTTGCATAAATAATTCCTTCCCCTCACACATCGGAGCCTATTTCCCTCCCCCTAGACTTTGATTGACAGCGAATCTGCTGGATTGTATCTATGGGGGCGTTTCTGAGGCGGAGCTGAGGAGCCGGACTCTTCTCTGGTCACACAAGTAAGATATGACTCTTTTATGTTAATTTGCATAAAAGGCGGGAAGTACTAAATGCATCAAACGTATTTAATTTGGCTGCAGATGAAATTAAAAGTGTCATTGATATGTTTAGGGCGACACGATGAACACTTAGAAATGCTCAGTGAGGGCCGTAGAGGCACAGTGGAGGGGCCAGGTTCCCTTCAACCCCTTCTCGTGTGCTTTCCTGGTAGTGTACATCTATATAAGTGACATTGATATGTTTAGGGCGACACGATGAACACTTAGAAATGCTCAGTGAGGGCCGTAGAGGCGCAGTAGAGGGGCCAGGTTCCCTTCAACCCCTTCTCGTGTGCTTTCCTGGTGGTGTACATCTATATAAGTGACATTGATTACATACAATGCTCTATGTTTTGACAGAGTTACAGTAAGGAACACGTTCTACGGTTACGTGAAACGCGAGGTCGCTCAGAAATGTCAGGAAAAAATGACAGTGTCAAGATGATTGTTCAAGTAAGTGACTCTGAGGGAAAAGCTCTGCCAAGGTTTACAATGTTCAGCTCTAGTTACAGCTGATCGACATACACAACCTTCTAATCAACAGACATGACCTTCTGATTGACATACATGACCCGCTGATCGACATACACGACCTTCTAATCAACATACATGACCTTCTGATTGACATACACAACCTTCTAATCAACATACATGACCCGCTGATCGACATACACAACCTTCTAATCAACATACATGACCCGCTGATCGACATACACAACCTTCTAATCAACATACATGACCCGCTGATCGACATACATGACCCGCTGATCGACATACACAACCTTCTAATCAACATACATGACCTTCTGATTGACATACATGACCCGCTGATCGACATACACGACCTTCTAATCAACATACATGACCCGCTGATCGACATACACGACCTTCTAATCAACATACATGACCCGCTGATTGACATACACAACCTTCTAATCAACAGACATGACCTTCTAATCAACAGACATGACCTTCTAATCAACATACATGACCCGCTGATCGACATACACAACCTTCTAATCAACAGACATGACCTTCTGATTGACATACATGACCCGCTGATCGACATACACGACCTTCTAATCAACATACATGACCCGCTGATCGACATACACAACCTTCTAATCAACATACATGACCCGCTGATCGACATACACAACCTTCTAATCAACAGACATGACCTTCTAATCAACATACATGACCTTCTAATCAACATACATGACCCGCTGATCGACATACACAACCTTCTAATCAACAGACATGACCTTCTAATCAACAGACATGACCTTCTAATCAACATACATGACCCGCTGATCGACATACACAACCTTCTAATCAACATACATGACCTTCTGATTGACATACATGACCCGCTGATCGACATACACGACCTTCTAATCAACATACATGACCCGCTGATCGACATACACAACCTTCTAATCAACATACATGACCCGCTGATCGACATACACAACCTTCTAATCAACATACATGACCCGCTGATCGACATACATGACCTTCTAATCAACATACATGACATTCTAATCAACATACATGACCTTCTAATCAACATACATGACCTTCTGATTGACATACACAACCTTCTAATCAACATACATGACCGTCTGATTGACATACACGACCTTCTAATCAACATACATGACCCGCTGATCGACATACATGACCTTCTAATCAACATACATGACCTTCTGATTGACATACATGACCTTCTAATCAACATACATGACCTTCTAATCAACATACATGACCTTCTGATTGACATACACAACCTTCTAATCAACATACATGACCCGCTGATCGACATACACGACCTTCTAATCAACATACATGACCCGCTGATCAACATACACAACCTTCTAATCAACATACATGACCTTCTGATTGACATACACAACCTTCTAATCAACATACATGACCTTCTAATCAACAGACATGACCTTCTAATCAACATACATGACCTTCTAATCAACAGACATGACCTTCTAATCAACATACATGACCCGCTGATCGACATACATGACCTTCTGATTGACATACACAACCTTCTAATCAACAGACCTGACCCGCTGATCGACATACACGACCTTCTAATCAACATACATGACCCGCTGATCGACATACACAACCTTCTAATCAACATACATGACCTTCTGATTGACATACACAACCTTCTAATCAACATACATGACCTTCTAATCAACATACATGACCCGCTGATCGACATACATGACCTTCTGATTGACATACACAACCTTCTAATCAACATACATGACCTTCTAATCAACAGACATGACCTTCTAATCAACATACATGACCCGCTGATCGACATACATGACCTTCTGATTGACATACACAACCTTCTAATCAACAGACCTGACCCGCTGATCGACATACACGACCTTCTAATCAACATACATGACCCGCTGATCGACATACACAACCTTCTAATCAACATACATGACCTTCTCATTGACATACACAACCTTCTAATCAACATACATGACCTTCTAATCAACATACATGACCCGCTGATTGACATACATGACCTTCTGATTGACATACACAACCTTCTAATCAACAGACCTGACCCGCTGATCGACATACACGACCTTCTAATCAACATACATGACCTTCTGATTGACATACACGACCTTCTAATCAACATACATGACCTTCTGATTGACATACACAACCTTCTAATCAACATACATGACCTTCTAATCAACATACATGACCTTCTAATCAACATACATGACCCGCTGATTGACATACACAACCTTCTAATCAACATACATGACCTTCTAATCAACATATATGACCCGCTGATCGACATACATGACCCGCTGATCGACATACACGACCTTCTAATCAACAGACCTGACCCGCTGATCGACATATACAACCTACTAATCAACATACATGACCCGCTGATCGACATACACGACCTTCTAATCAACATACATGACCTTCTCATTGACATACACAACCTTCTAATCAACATACATGACCTTCTAATCAACATACATGACCCGCTGATCGACATACATGACCTTCTGATTGACATACACAACCTTCTAATCAACATACATGACCTTCTAATCAACAGACATGACCTTCTAATCAACATACATGACCCGCTGATCGACATACATGACCTTCTGATTGACATACACAACCTTCTAATCAACAGACCTGACCCGCTGATCGACATACACGACCTTCTAATCAACATACATGACCCGCTGATCGACATACACAACCTTCTAATCAACATACATGACCTTCTCATTGACATACACAACCTTCTAATCAACATACATGACCTTCTAATCAACATACATGACCCGCTGATTGACATACATGACCTTCTGATTGACATACACAACCTTCTAATCAACAGACCTGACCCGCTGATCGACATACACGACCTTCTAATCAACATACATGACCTTCTGATTGACATACACGACCTTCTAATCAACATACATGACCTTCTAATCAACATACATGACCTTCTGATTGACATACACGACCTTCTAATCAACATACATGACCTTCTAATCAACATACATGACCTTCTAATCAACATACATGACCTTCTGATTGACATACACAACCTTCTAATCAACATACATGACCTTCTAATCAACATACATGACCCGCTGATCGACATACATGACCTTCTGATTGACATACACAACCTTCTAATCAACAGACCTGACCCGCTGATCGACATATACAACCTACTTATCAACATACATGACCCGCTGATCGACATACACGACCTTCTAATCAACATACATGACCTTCTGATTGACATACACAACCTTCTAATCAACATACATGACCCGCTGATCGACATACATGACCTTCTGATTGACATACACGACCTTCTAATCAACAGACCTGACCCGCTGACTCGACATATACGACCTTCTAATCAACATACATGACCCGCTGATCGACATACATGACCTTCTGATTGACATACACAACCTTCTGTTTGATGTACATGGTCACCTGATTGACATACAGTACATGACCGCTTGATCGCCATACAGGATCACCTGAGCTACGTACAATACCGCCTGATATTATGGTGAAATACCAGAGGTGGGGATTCTCCAAGTCATAATCTATTGGAGTCTAGGCCGGGGTGCGGAGTCTAAAGGATCCCCTGGTCTTCACCTTTAAACCCTCCAAGGGTCCAGACTTTGCCACGGGAGGGTCCCTAGGTTTCGATAGCTATGATCAGTAGAAGTGAAGTCAATATCCATATCAAACACCTCACTTTATAAGCAGGCTGCCTGGCCTGACAGCATCTTGGAGTGCCAGTTGCCTTACTAACCTGATGACACAACTAGAACAGGAGAGCCAAGGACCAGTCCCATAGGGCCGTGACAGAAGATGGAAGCATCGGGCTGCCTAGTAGGACACCGCTTGAGGGGGTAATTCAAGTGGAATTTCTTGATGGACAGTGGAGCATGAACATCTTTCTTAAGAACCCAACTTCTCTTAAGAAGACTTTATCAGTTATACTAAAATAAGGGTTTTCTACAGTCTAGAATTTGTTCATTCCTGAGGTTTTCTGACCTTCAAAGAAAACCCGTTCATGACCAGAGACCACAGAAGGGATATCTGGAACGTATAGGGGACACTAAGCACCTGAGATGGCTGAATGAAATGTGGAGCAAGCTAGGAGGACATAAATGGACTCTATCTCCTGCAGGAACCTTTGTAGCAGCTAAATCCTGTGAACATCTGCCCAGACGTCTTGAATACTGTATTTTGAGAAACATCTACAAAAGCAGGCACTAGAGGCAACGTACAGATCAGGCTTCATCCATAGTCTCGAATGGTGATTTAACCGAGAGTTTAGAGAAGTGGTTGTTGTGGACAAACTGTGCTCAGAGTTACAGCATAGACCTATTATCCTGATTGGCACTGAAAAAGGTGCAAAGATATCGCTCAAAGTTGAGCCTCTCTGTGTGACCCATTACTCTCAGGGAATTATCCAGAGGAAAAGTCCAGGGCATCTTCGAAGTCTTACTAAGCGTCGCCCCCCCCCCCCCCCCTTTTAGGAGCAACATTAATCAGGCAAGAAAACAATTTGGGACAATTACTTGTGCAAGTTCTGTGGGCGGACTGGACATATATTCCAGATTCTTCTTGTTGGTGTAGGTGATCACTCGCCAATATTATAATTCTCGTCAGTACCTACATTTAATGTATTCGCTCTTTCCGGACCCCAACCCCAATAGCCTAACTCCAATTGAGGTGACGTTGACATCCAGAAAAACGTTTCGAGGGATCCGGATTATGGAGAACTGGAACAGAGGAAAAGCAGGACTTTAGATGATAAAGGAAGGAAGTCAGGGAAAACACAAACAGGTCACTTCTATCCCAAATTGGCGATGCCAGGCCATGGCTTCAAATGTGACCAGGAAAATTGTATAGGGTTAGGCTCAGTCAAAGCGAAAGTGCGGGGGCACAGTTCAAAGTGTATGGTACACTGTTTGATGAACCTTCACTAGGCCTTAGGATCCCGATCAAATGGTGGACGTGCCAGAAGAAGAAGCGGAGTTCCGGTGTTAAAGACGTGGGTCAAGTGTTAACAGTGGAGGTCTGCTGAGCCACGGAAGCGGGGGTTGGAGAAGCAGATGGTGGCATGACATCCAGGTGACAGATGAATGATCACTGGCTGGCAGGAGCCTTGCTGGGTTCTTGTTCAGCTAGTATGTCTACAGGCAGGGGGTAGACATAGCAGCACTTGGTAATACATGGCCTGCTGACTTAAAATCGCCTTCCTGAGACCCCTCCCATACAGCAGCACAGCTCTGCTCTCTCAGCTGGACTGTAGCCATGACTATGTTTTGGCTGCAGTGGTGACTCCTGTATACTACTGCAGCCAGTAACTGGCAGCAGTGGTGTACAGCACGAGAAAGCTGAGGCCAGGAACTGTAAATGCTATAAATAAATAAAAAACACTACCTACCGCCTATTCCCTGTCTCCAGCGCTGATGCTCCAGTGCGCACTCCTAGCCTTGTTTACGAGAGGCTGGTACATGGCAATTGCAGCCAGTTGGTGACCTTCAGCTGTCATGTGCCATACTACTGACATCATGGCTCGGTGACGGGAGGCAGGATGTCTGTAGTATAGCATATCACCACTGATGCCATTTGTGACGAGACCAATCTCGCCACATTGCATTGGAGAAACCTGGTTGCTCGCCTGCTGCCTTTGGACTATGGCCCCCTGTTAAAAGACATCTTTTTTACCTGCAGAAAAGCTTAATTCGTGCTTTTCTGCCTGGGGTTCGGTAGTTTTGGTTGAATGTGTTATACCCCAGATAGGAATCCCATGGAGCCCATTCGTGTGAAACTGACTGTAAAGACTTTGGCTCCATGGCGATTAAACTGTAGTTCGTGTGGTCTGAGCGCCATTCACTTAATAATGTGCGCCAGACCTGAGCTATCTGGGGATATGTTAAATGTATAGTTTTAATGTAATGTGTCTTACCTGGTGTATTTTAACAGTAATGCTTGTTCTGTGTCCCCATGTGCATAATGGAGTCTTGTCTCTGACATGTCTGTGTGTATTGTAAAGGGTGGGACATTGTGTATTGAATAGTGATGTCTGTCCTATTGTCCCCACGTGTGATTGGCGATTTCCTTTGTCCTGAGAGATAATTGAATGACTCTCAATTGTCTCCAGGACAGAAGACATTGTGTATCTGTCTGCCTGTGATGATTGCATTACCCATGTAGGGTGATGGTATCACAGGCAGAGGGGAGGATATGCTGGGGGTGTCTGTATTGTCCCAATGTGTGTGATTGGCTGCTGTATCCCGTGTCGCAGTCTTCCTTCTGGTCCTCTAGGGAGTGTCCACCAGGTGGGAGACCGGATAAATACCAGGCAGGTAGCCGTTAATAAAATATAGAATTCCTGTTTACCATCAATACGGAGCCTCGTCTCGCTCTTTGGGGATTCTACTGTATGCTGTTAGAGACTGATTGCCAGGAGTGTAAGCTGATTGTCTGCTTTTCCTGTTCGTCTGCTAGCAGCTATTTGGGAGGTTCCAGTACGGGAGTTGGAGTGCTATTTTGTATCCAGTTCGGGAGTTTGGTGTCCTGCAGTAGCTGTGCCTATATCTCTGTAAGGGGGCCGATCGCCTAAACGGTTTTTACCCCTTGTCTGCAGAAGCGGTCCGTACAATTGGTGGCGAGCAGCGGATCGTTCTTACAGCCAGAAGGACAGCTACAGGAGACACCATTTCCTTGATTTACAAGTGGGGCAACGCATGTCCCAGTACAGCGAATCCTAAAAGCACCAGAATGGAACCAGCAGTGTCATATGAGGAGGAGGACCTGGATGGCCGGGATGCATTAAGGAAAGGCATCTGGTACCAGGCCCTGACAATGTACAATACCAGCGGGGTGAGAGTCTCCCCAGTGAAGAGCAGCGGTGGCAGAAGCAAGTGGCCCTGCGGCTGCCCTTTCTGGGAGAGCAGCCCCTGGATGAATGGGTGAAGGAACTAGAGCACCGGGTATGGCAGGAGCTATGGCTGGAGGATGCCTACCAGGCGCTCTGGTGGTATATGGCACAGTATATACCCTGGACAGCCGAGCATGACAAGCCAGAGGGAGAGGAGTTTGATGGTTCTGGCTTGTTATGGGAGTCCTTTGCAGAGCCTGACTTTGGGAGTCCTGCGCAGAACAGACTTCAGGACATTTTCTACGAGAGGGAGGCTAGGCATGACGGGGATGACCCCCATGAGGTAGAGCAAGACCTGGCTCACCTAGCAACCCTGGAGTGGGAACTGAGCAGGACTACCGAGATCTCTTCCACTCCATTGGGAAGGCTCAGCAGGACAGCAAGGTGACAGATCCAGTTCCAGACCCATTCCGCTGGGAAGATATTATTGAAATTTACTGGGAGGAACCTCAGGCGGCAGGTGGAGATGGGACCGAGGTCCTCCACCGGTATTGCAGGGAATTGGGAGCCTGAGCTCCATTCCCAGCGGGAGATATTGCAGGGAATTGGGAGCCTGAGCTCCATTCCCCAGCGGGAGATATTGCAGGGAATTGGGAGCCTGAGCTCCATTCCCCAGCGGGAGATATTGCAGGGAATTGGGAGCCTGAGCTCCATTCCCAGCGGGAGATATTGCAGGGAATTGGGAGCCTGAGCTCCATTCCCCAGCGGCAGGCTGAGCTACAGGGGGCAGAGGTAGTTGTTCCTGCCCCACAGCAGCAGCAAGATTTTTCGGGAATTGGGAGCCCGGTCTCCATTCCCCAGCGGCAGTATTATTTGTTGGGAATTGGGAGCCCGGTCTCCAGTCCCCAGCGGCAGAGTAACCAGCAGGGAACAGAGAGCCCAGTCTCCTTTCTCCAGCAGCAGGACTCTGTATTGGGAGAGAGATAGTCGGTCTCCCTCCACTGAGGAGGAAGGAATGTATGGGAGAGGAGCTTACTACCACCTCTCCCCAGCGGCGGATCACTAATGGACAGGGAATAGAGAGCTCAGTCTCCTTTCCCCAGCAGCAGAGCTGTGTAACCAAAGGGGAGACAGTCGGTCTCCAGCAGCAGGACTGTATATCTAAAGGGGAGACAGTCGGTCTCCTCCAACAACCAGGCTTCAACCAGGCTACCCTCCCAGTAGCGCTGGCAACAGGGCAGAGTGACGCGGTCTCTGCCCATGCAGCACCCCCACCAAGTCAGCGCACTCGCACTCCAGCACAGCCGTGGTGAGGCACCTGGACATGGACAAGCTTCTCCTCTACCCAGTTGCAGTAACTATTTATTGTGGGTGGGCTGTGCTGTTGATTGTGTTTTTGTGGGTGGCTGTTGGACTCAACAAGGGCACTGACCGGCAGGAGGTCAGATACCCTGTTAGTCTGTTTGGAAAGGGAGAGATGTGACGAGACCAATCTCGCCACATTGCATTGGAGAAACCTGGTTGCTCGCCTGCTGCCTTTGGACTATGGCCCCCTGTTAAAAGACATCTTTTACCTGCAGAAAAGCTTAATTCGTGCTTTTCTGCCTGGGGTTCGGTAGTTTTGGTTGAATGTGTTATACCCCAGATAGGAATCCCATGGAGCCCATTCGTATGAAACTGACTGTAAAGACTTTGGCTCCATGGCGATTAAACTGAGTCCGTGTGGTCTGAGCGCCATTCACTTAATAATGTGCGCTCAGACCTGAGCTATCTGGGGATATGTTAAATGTATAGTTTTAATGTAATGTGTCTTACCTGGTGTATTTTAACAGTAATGCTTGTTCTGTGTCCCCATGTGCATAATGGAGTCTTGTCTCTGACATGTCTGTGTGTATTGTAAAGGGTGGGACATTGTGTATTGAATAGTGATGTCTGTCCTATTGTCCCCACATGTGTATTGGCGATTTCCCTTGTCCTGAGAGATAATTGAATGACTCCTCAATTGTCTCCAGGACAGAAGACATTGTGGATTCGTCTGCCTGTGATGATTGCATTACCCATGTAGGGTGATGGTATCACAGGCAGAGGGGAGGGATATGCTGGGGGTGTCTGTATTGTCCCAATGTGTGTGATTGGCTGCTGTATCCCGTGTCGCAGTCTTCCTTCTGGTCCTCTAGGGAGTGTCCACCAGGTGGGAGACCTGGATAAATACCAGGCAGGTAGCCGCTAATAAAATATAGAATTCCTGTTTACCGTCAATACGGAGCCTCGTCTCGTTCTTGGGGGGATTCACTGTATGCTGTTAGAGACTGATTGCCAGGAGTGTAAGCTGATTGTCTGCTTTTCCTGTTCGTCTGCTAGCAGCTATTTGGGAGGTTCCAGTACGGGAGTTGGAGTGCTATTTTGTATCCAGTTCGGGAGTTTGGTGTTCTGCAGTAGCTGTGCCTATATCTCTGTAAAGGGGGCCGATCGCCTAAACGGTTTTTACCCCTTGTCTGCAGAAGCGGTCCGTTACACCATTGGCAATAGACCAGAGGACAAGACAAAAACAATCTCAGGGACAAGGCAAAGGCGATATCCAGGAACAAGGCCAAGGTCAGGTACAAGGTCAACCAGGAACAGCAAGCAGTGAGTAGCAGGAGAGGGTATGAACCTCAATCAGCAGGCAACGCAGAATGACTCTTTGCTAAAGAGGCGCAAAGCCTGACCTTAGCAACCTGACACTGCCATGCAGCCAGAGCAGGAGAGCTGCAGCTCGATACAGCAGGGCCATCGCAAAAGACAGGAGCAGCACATGAAGTATCCGTTTGCCTAACAACCAGGTGCAGCCACTTCCCAGCTAACGGTGCTCGAACCAGTCGAGGTGAGTAAAAGACCAACCTCCTGATCTACATACACCGCCTCCTGATCTACATACACCGCCTCCTGATCTACATACACCGCCTCCTGATCTATGTACACCGCCTCCTGATCTACATACACCGCCTCCTCTATCTACGTACACCGCCTCCTGATCTACATACACCGCCTCCTCTATCTACGTACACCGCCTCCTCTATCCATGTACACCGCCTTCTGTATCTATGTACACCGCCTCCTCTATCTACGTACACTGCCTCCTGATCTATGTACACCGCCTCCTGATCTACATACACCGCCTCCTGATCTATGTACACCGCCTCCTCTATCTACGTACACCGCCTCCTGATCTACATACACCGCCTCCTGATCTATGTACACCGCCTCCTCTATCTACGTACACCGCCTCCTCTATCTACGTACACTGCCTCCTGATCTATGTACACCGCCTCCTGATCTACATACACCGCCTCCTCTATCTACGTACACCGCCTCCTGATCTACATACACCGCCTCCTCTATCTACGTACACCGCCTCCTCTATCCATGTACACCGCCTTCTGTATCTACGTACACCGCCTCCTGATCTACATACACCGCCTCCTCTATCTACATACACCGCCTCCTGATCTACATACACCGCCTCCTGATCTATGTACACCGCCTCCTGATCTACATACACCGCCTCCTCTATCTACATACACCGCCTCCTGATCTACGTACACCGCCTCCTCTATCTACATACACCGCCTCCTCTATCTACATACACCGCCTCCTGATCTACATACACCGCCTCCTGATCTACATACACCGCCTCCTCTATCTACATACACCGCCTCCTGATCTACATACACCGCCTCCTGATCTACATACACCGCCTCCTCTATCTACGTACACCGCCTCCTCTATCTACGTACACCGCCTCCTCTATCTACGTACATCGCCTCCTGATCTACATACACCGCCTCCTCTATCTACGTACATCGCCTCCTGATCTACATACACCGCCTCCTCTATATACGTACACCGCCTCCTGATCTACATACACCGCCTCCTCTATCTACGTACACCGCCTCCTCTATCTACGTACACCGCCTCCTCTATCTACGTACATCGCCTCCTGATCTACATACACCGCCTCCTCTATCTACATACACCGCCTTCTCTATCTACATACACCGCCTCCTCTATCTACGTACACCGCCTCCTGATCTACATACACCGCCTCCTGATCTACATACACCGCCTCCTGATCTATGTACACGGCCTCCTGATCTACATACACCGCCTCCTGATCTACATACACCGCCTCCTCTATCTACGTACACCGCCTCCTCTATCCATGTACACCGCCTTCTCTATCTACATACACCGCCTCCTCTATCTACATACACCGCCTCCTCTATCTACGTACATCGCCTCCTGATCTACATACACCGCCTCCTCGATCTATGTACACCGCCTCCTGATCTATGTACACCGCCTCCTCTATCTACGTACACCGCCTCCTGATCTACGTACACCGCCTCCTCTATCTACATACACCGCCTCCTCTATCTACATACACCGCCTCCTCTATCTACGTACACCGCCTCCTGATCTACATACACCGCCTCCTGATCTACATACACCGCCTCCTCTATCTACGTACACCGCCTCCTGATCTACATACACCGCCTCCTATATCTACGTACACCGCCTCCTCTATCTACGTACACCGCCTCCTCTATCTACGTACATCGCCTCCTGATCTACATACACCGCCTCCTCTATCTACGTACATCGCCTCCTGATCTACATACACCGCCTCCTCTATCTACGTACACCGCCTCCTGATCTACATACACCACCTCCTCTATCTCATGTACACCGCCTCCTCATCTACGTACACCGCCTCCTCTATCTACGTACATCGCCTCCTGATCTACATACACCGCCTCCTCTATCTACGTACACCGCCTCCTCATCTACGTACACCGCCTCCTCTATCTACGTACATCGCCTCCTGATCTACATACACCGCCTCCTCTATCTACGTACATCGCCTCCTGATCTATGTACACCGCCTCCTGATCTACATACACCGCCTCCTCTATCTACGTACATCGCCTCCTGATCTACATACACCGCCTCCTCTATCTACGTACACCGCCTCCTCTATCTACGTACACCGCCTCCTCTATCTACGTACATCGCCTCCTGATCTACATACACCGCCTCCTCTATCTACGTACACCGCCTCCTGATCTATGTACACCGCCTCCTGATCTACATACACCGCCTCCTCTATCTACGTACACCGCCTCCTGATCTATGTACACCGCCTCCTCTATCTACGTACACCGCCTCCTGATCTACATACACCGCCTCCTCTATCTACGTACACCGCCTCCTCTATCTACGTACACCGCCTCCTCTATCTACGTACATCGCCTCCTGATCTACATACACCGCCTCCTCTATCTACGTACACCGCCTCCTGATCTATGTACACCGCCTCCTGATCTACATACACCGCCTCCTCTATCTACGTACACCGCCTCCTGATCTATGTACACCGCCTCCTGATCTACATACACCGCCTCCTGATCTACATACACCGCCTCCTGATCTACATATACCGCCTACTCTATCTACGTACACCGCCTCCTGATCTACATACACCGCCTCCTCTATCTACGTACACCGCCTCCTGATCTATGTACACCGCCTCCTCTATCTACGTACACCGCCTCCTGATCTACATACACTGCCTCCTGATCTACGTACACCGCCTCCTGATCTACATACACCGCCTCCTCTATCTACGTACGCCGCCTCCTGATCTACATACACCACCTCCTCTATCTACGTACACCGCCTCCTGATCTACATACACCGACTCCTCTATCTACGTACACCGCCTCCTGATCTACAGACACCACCTCCTGATCTATGTACACCGCCTCCTGATCTATGTACACCGCCTCCTGATCTATGTACACCGCCTCCTGATCTACGTACACCGCCTCCTGAACTATGTACACTGCCTCCTGATCTACGTGCACTGCCTCCTGATCTATGTACACTGCCTCCTGATCTACAGACACCGCCTCCTGATCTATGTACACTGCCTCCTGATCTACAGACACCGCCTCCTGATCTACGTACACTGCCTCCTGATCTACATACACCGCCTCCTGATCTATGTACACTGCCTCCTGAACTACGTGCACCGCCTCCTGATCTATGTACACTGCCTCCTGAACTACGTGCACCGCCTCTGATCTATGTACATCGCCTCCTCTATCTACGTACACCGCCTCCTGAACTATGTACACCACCTCCTGATCTACATAAACCGCCTCCTGATCTATGTATACCGCCTCCTGATCTATGTATACCGCCTCCTCTATGTACGTACACCGCCTCCTGAACTATGTACACTGGATCTACGCCTCCTGATCTATGTACACTGCCTTCTGATCTAGAGACACCGTCTCCTGATCTACAGACACCGCCTCCTGATCTACAGACACCGCCTCCTGATCTACAGACACCGCCTCCTGATCTATGTACACCGCCTCCTGATCTATGTACACCGCCTCCTGATCTAGGTACACCGCCTCCTGATCTAGAGACACCGCCTCCTGATCTAGAGACACCGCCTCCTGATCTATAGACACCGCCTCCTGATCTACGTACACCACCTCCTGATCTACATTCACCGCCTCCTGATACATGTACACTACCTCATGATATATGTACTCCACCTGCTTATTTGCCTCCTGATGTACGTACTCCGCCTGCTGATACATGTACTCCTCCTCCTGATACATGTACTCCCCCTCCTGATACATGTACTCCTCCTCCTGATACATGTACTCCCCCTCCTGATACATGTACTCCTCCTCCTGATACATGTACACCACCTCCTGATACATGTACTCCCCCTCCTGATACATGTACTCCCCCTCCTGATACATGTACTCCTCCTCCTGACCTATGTGCACCATCTCCTGATATATGTACTCCCCCTCCTGATACATGTACTCCCCCTCCTGACCCATGTACACCACCACCTGATATACTGTATGTACTCTGCCTGCTGATACATGAACTCCCCCTCCTGATACATGTACTCCCTCCTGATACATGCACTCCCCTCCTGATACATGTACTCCCTCCTGATACATGTACTCCTCCTCCTGATACATGTACTCCTCCTCCTGATACATGTGCTCCCTCCTGATACATGTACTCCTCCTCCTGATACATGTACTCCCCTCCTGATACATGTACTCCCCTCCTGATACATGTACTCCCCCTCCTGATACATGTACTCCCCTCCTGATGTACGTACTCCCCTCCTGATACATGTACTCCTCCTCCTGATACATGTACTCCCTCCTGATACATGTACTCCCCTCCTGATACATGTACTCCCCTCCTGATGTACGTACTCCTCTCCTGATACATGAACTCCTCCTCCTGATACATGTACTCCCCTCCTGATACATGTACTCCCCTCCTGATACATGTACTCCCTCCTGATACATGTACTCCTCCTCCTGATACATGTACTCCCCTCCTGATACATGTACTCCCCTCCTGATACATGTACTCCTCCTCCTGATACATGTACTCCCTCCTGATACATGTACTCCCTCCTGATACATGTACTCCTCCTCCTGATATATGTACTCCTCCTCCTGATACATGTATTCCTCCTCCTGATACATGTACACCACCTCCTGATACATGTACTCCCCCTCCTGATACATGTACACCACCTCCTGATACATGTACTCCTCCTCCTGATACATGTACTCCTCCTCCTGATACATGTACTCCTCCTCCTGACCCATGTACACCACCTCCTGATACATGTACTCGGACTCCTGATCTATGTACACCACCTCCTGATACATGTACTCCCCCTCCTGATACATGTACACCACCTCCTGATACATGTACTCCTCCTCCTGATACATGTACTCCTCCTCCTGATACATGTACTCCTCCTCCTGACCCATGTACACCACCTCCTGATACATGTACTCCTCCTCCTGACCCATGTACACCACCTCCTGATACATGTACTCCCCCTCCTGATACATGTACTCCTCCTCCTGACCCATGTACACCACCTCCTGATACATGTACTCCTCCTCCTGATATATGTACTCCCCCTCCTGATACATGTACTCCTCCTCCTGATACATGTACTCCCCCTCCTGATACATGTACTCCCCCTCCTGATACATGTACTCCCCCTCCTGATACATGTACTCCTCCTCCTGATACATGTACTCCCCCTCCTGATACATGTACTCCTCCTCCTGACCCATGTACACCACCTCCTGATACATGTACTCCCCCTCCTGATACATGTACTCCCCCTCCTGATACATGTACTCCTCCTCCTGATACATGTACTCGGACTCCTGATCTATGTACACCACCTCCTGATACATGTACTCCCCCTCCTGATACATGTACTCCCCCTCCTGATACATGTACTCCCCCTCCTGATACATGTACTCCTCCTCCTGATACATGTACTCCCCCTCCTGATACATGTACACCACCTCCTGATACATGTACTCCCCCTCCTGATATATGTACTCCTCCTCCTGATACATGTACTCCTCCTCCTGATACATGTAGTCCCCCTCCTGATACATGTACTCCTCCTCCTGATACATGTACTCCCCCTCCTGATATATGTACTCCCCCTCCTGATACATGTACTCCCTCCTGATATATGTACTCCCCTCCTGATACATGTACTCCCCTCCTGATATATGTACTCCTCCTCCTGATACATGTACTCCTCCTCCTGATACATGTACTCCTCCTCCTGATGTACGTACTCCCCTCCTGATACATGCACTCCCCCTCCTGATACATGTACTCCTCCTCCTGATACATGTACTCCTCCTCCTGATACATGTACTCCTCCTCCTGATACATGTACTCCCCCTCCTGATACATGTACTCCTCCTCCTGATACATGTACTCCCCCTCCTGATACATGTACTCCCCCTCCTGATACATGTACTCCCCCTCCTGATGTACGTACTCCCCCTCCTGATACATGTACTCCTCCTCCTGATACATGTACTCCTCCTCCTGATACATGTACTCCCCCTCCTGACCCATGTACACCACCACCTGATATACTGTATGTACTCTGCCTGCTGATACATGTACTCCCCCTCCTGATACATGTACTCCTCCTCCTGATACATGTACTCCCCCTCCTGATACATGTACTCCCCCTCCTGACCTATGTACACCATCTCCTGATATATGTACTCCTCCTCCTGATACATGTACTCCGCCTGCTGATACATGTACTCCTCCTCCTGATACATGTACTCCCCCTCCTGATACATGTACTCCCCCTCCTGATACATGTACTCCTCCTCCTGATACATGTACTCCCCCTCCTGATATATGTACTCCCCCTCCTGATATATGTACTCCCCCTCCTGATATATGTACTCCTCCTCCTGATACATGTACTCCTCCTCCTGATACATGTACTCCCCCTCCTGATGTACGTACTCCCCCTCCTGATACATGTACTCCTCCTCCTGATACATGTACTCCCCCTCCTGATACATGTACTCCCCCTCCTGATACATGTACTCCTCCTCCTGATACATGTACTCCTCCTCCTGATACATGTACTCCCCTCCTGATACATGTACTCCTCCTCCTGATACATGTACTCCCCTCCTGATACATGTACTCCCCTCCTGATACATGTACTCCCCTCCTGATGTACGTACTCCCCTCCTGATACATGTACTCCTCCTCCTGATACATGTACTCCTCCTCCTGATACATGTACTCCCTCCTGACCCATGTACACCACCACCTGATATACTGTATGTACTCTGCCTGCTGATACATGTACTCCTCCTCCTGATACATGTACTCCTCCTCCTGATACATGTACTCCCCTCCTGATACATGTACTCCCCTCCTGACCTATGTACACCATCTCCTGATATATGTACTCCTCCTCCTGATACATGTACTCCGCCTGCTGATACATGTACTCCTCCTCCTGATACATGTACTCCCCTCCTGATACATGTACTCCCCTCCTGATACATGTACTCCTCCTCCTGATACATGTACTCCCCTCCTGATACATGTACTCCTCCTCCTGATACATGTACTCCCCTCCTGATATATGTACCTCCTCCTGATACATGTACTCCTCCTCCTGATACATGTACTCCCCCTCCTGATACATGTACTCCTCCTCCTGATACATGTACTCCCCTCCTGATATATGTACTCCCCTCCTGATACATGTACTCCTCTCCTGATATATGTACTCCTCCTCCTGATACATGTACTCCTCCTCCTGATACATGTACTCCCCTCCTGATATATGTACTCCTCCTCCTGATACATGTACTCCGCCTGCTGATACATGTACTCCCTCCTGATACATGTACTCCCTCCTGATACATGTACTCCTCCTCCTGATACATGTACTCCTCCTCCTGATACATGTACTCCCCTCCTGATACATGTACTCCTCCTCCTGATACATGTACTCCTCCTCCTGATACATGTACTCCCCTCCTGATACATGTACTCCCCTCCTGATGTATGTACTCCCCCTCCTGATACATGTACTCCTCCTCCTGATACATGTACTCCTCCTCCTGATACATGTACTCCCCCTCCTGACCCATGTACACCACCACCTGATATACTGTATGTACTCTGCCTGCTGATACATGTACTCCCCTCCTGATACATGTACTCCTCCTCCTGATACATGTACTCCCCTCCTGATACATGTACTCCCCCTCCTGACCTATGTACACCATCTCCTGATATATGTACTCCTCCTCCTGATATATGTACTCCGCCTGCTGATACATGTACTCCTCCTCCTGATACATGTACTCCCCCTCCTGATACATGTACTCCCCCTCCTGATACATGTACTCCTCCTCCTTATACATGTACTCCCCCTCCTGATATATGTACTCCCCTCCTGATACATGTACTCCTCCTCCTGATACATGTACTCCCCCTCCTGACCTATGTACACTATCTCCTGATATATGTACTCCCTGCTGATACATGTACTCCTCCTCCTGACCCATGTACACCACCACCTGATCTACTGTATGTACTCCGCCTGCTGATACATGTACTCGGACTCCTGACCTATGTACACCACCACCTGATCTACTGTATGTACTCCGCCTGCTGATACATGTACTCGGACTCCTGACCTATGTACACCACCTCCTGATACATGTACTCCTCCTCCTGATATATGTACTCCCCCTCCTGATACATGTACTCCCCCTCCTGACCTATGTACACCATCTCCTGATATATGTACTCCGCCTGCTGATACATGTACTCCTCCTCCTGACCTATGTACACCCCCTCCTGATACATGTACTCCCCTCCTGATACATGTAATCCTCCTCCTGATACATGTACTCCCCCTCCTGATACATGTACTCCCCCTCCTGATACATGTACACCCCCTCCTGATACATGTACTCCCCCTCCTGATACATGTACTCCCCCTCCTGATACATGTACACCACCTCCTGATACATGTACTCCTCCTCCTGATACATGTACTCCCCCTCCTGATACATGTACACCATCTCCTGATATATGTACTCCCCCTCCTGATGTACGTACTCCCCCTCCTGATACATGTACACCACCTCCTGATACATGTACACCACCTCCTGATACATGTACTCCTCCTCCTGATACATGTACTCCTCCTCCTGATACATGTACTCCTCCTCCTGATACATGTACTCCCCCTCCTGATACATGTACTCCCCCTCCTGATCTATGTACTCCCCCTCCTGATATATGTACTCCCCCTCCTGATATATGTACTCCCCCTCCTGATATATGTACTCCCCCTCCTGATATATGTACTCCGCCTGCTGATATATGTACTCCGCCTGCTGATACATGTACTCCCCCTCCTGATACATGTACTCCCCCTCCTGATACATGTACTCCTCCTCCTGATACATGTACTCCTCCTCCTGATATATGTACTCCCCCTCCTGATACATGTACTCCTCCTCCTGATACATGTACTCCTCCTCCTGATACATGTACTCCCCCTCCTGATACATGTACTCCTTCTCCTGATCTATGTACTCCCCCTCCTGATATATGTACTCCTCCTCCTGATATATGTACTCCGCCTGCTGATACTTGTACTCCGCCTGCTGATATATGTACTCCTCCTCCTGATATATGTACTCCGCCTGCTGATACATGTACTCCCCCTCCTGATATATGTACTCCCCCTCCTGATATATGTACTCCGCCTGCTGATACTTGTACTCCGCCTGCTGATATATGTACTCCTCCTCCTGATATATGTACTCCGCCTGCTGATATATGTACTCCGCCTGCTGATACATGTACTCCGCCTGCTGATATATGTACTCCCCCTCCTGATATATGTACTCCCCCTCCTGATATATGTACTCCGCCTGCTGATATATGTACTCCGCCTGCTGATATATGTACTCCTCCTCCTGATATATGTACTCCGCCGGCTGATACATGTACTCCGCCTGCTGATACATGTACTCCGCCTGCTGATATATGTACTCCTCCTCCTGATATATGTACTCCGCCTGCTGATACATGTACTCCGCCTGCTGATACATGTACTCCGCCTGCTGATATATGTACTCCTCCTCCTGATATATGTACTCCGCCTGCTGATACATGTACTCCGCCTGCTGATATATGTACTCCTCCTCCTGATATATGTACTCCTCCTCCTGATCCATGTACTCCCCCTCCTGATACATGTACTCCCCCTCCTGATACATGTACTCCCCCTCCTGATACATGTACTCCCCCTCCTGATACATGTACTCCGCCTGCTGATATATGTACTCCGCCTGCTGATACATGTACTCCGCCTGCTGATATATGTACTCCGCCTGCTGATATATGTACTCCCCCTCCTGATATATGTACTCCGCCTGCTGATATATGTACTCCGCCTGCTGATATATGTACTCCGCCTGCTGATACATGTACTCCGCCTGCTGATACATGTACTCCGCCTGCTGATATATGTACTCCCCCTCCTGATATATGTACTCCGCCTGCTGATATATGTACTCCGCCTGCTGATACATGTACTCCTCCTCCTGATACATGTACTCCTCCTCCTGATACATGTTCTCCTCCTCCTGATACATGTACTCCCCCTCCTGATGTACGTACTCTGCCTCCTGATATATGTACTCCGCCTGCTGATCTATGTACTCCTCCTCCTGATACATGTACTCCCCCTCCTGATACATGTACTCCTCCTCCTGATACATGTACTCCCCCTCCTGATACATGTATTCCTCCTCCTGATGTACGTACTCTGCCTCCTGATATATGTACCCCTCCTGATCTATGTACTCCCCCTCCTTATATATGTACTCCGCCTGCTGATATATGTACTCCCCCTCCTGATACATGTACTCCTCCTCCTGATACATGTACTCCCCCTCCTGATACATGTACTCCCCCTCCTGATATATGTACTCCCCCTCCTGATACATGTACTCCGCCTGCTGATACATGTACTCTCCCTCCTGATACATGTACTCCCCCTCCTGATACATGTACTCCTTCTCCTGATCTATGTACTCCCCCTCCTGATATATGTACTCCTCCTCCTGATACATGTACTCCCCCTCCTGATATATGTACTCCCCCTCCTGATACATGTACTCCCCTCCTGATGTACGTACTCCCCCTCCTGATACATGTACTCCGCCTGCTGATATATGTACTCCACCTCCTGATATATATACTCCGCCTGCTGATACATGTACTCCGCCTGCTGATACATGTACTCCCCCTCCTGATATATGTACTCCCCCTCCTGATACATGTACTCCGCCTGCTGATACATGTACTCCCCCTCCTGATACATGTACTCCCCCTCCTGATGTACGTACTCCTCCTCCTGATACATGTACTCCGCCTGCTGATATATGTACTCCACCTCCTGATATATATACTCCGCCTGCTGATACATGTACTCCCCCTCCTGATATATGTACTCCCCTCCTGATACATGTACTCCCCTCCTGATACATGTACTCCCCCTCCTGATATATGTACTCCCCCTCCTGATACATGTACTCCCCCTCCTGATCTATGTACTCCTCCTCCTGATACATGTACTCCTCCTCCTGATACATGTACTCCCCCTCCTGATACATGTACTCCCCCTCCTGATACATGTACTCCCCCTCCTGATACATGTACTCCCCCTCCTGATATATGTACTCCGCCTGCTGATATATGTACTCCCCCTCCTGATATATGTACTCCCCTCCTGATATATGTACTCCCCTCCTGATACATGTACTCCCCTCCTGATACATGTACTCCCCTCCTGATATATGTACTCCCCTCCTGATATATGTACTCCCCCTCCTGATACATGTACTCCCCCTCCTGATATATGTACTCCGCCTCCTGATACATGTACTCCGCCTCCTGATACATGTACTCCCCCTCCTGATATATGTACTCCCCCTCCTGATATATGTACTCCGCCTGCTGATATATGTACTCCCCCTCCTGATATATGTACTCCCCCTCCTGATATATGTACTCCTCCTCCTGATATATGTACTCCGCCTGCTGATATATGTACTCCCCCTCCTGATACATGTACTCCCCTCCTGATATATGTACTCCCCTCCTGATATATGTACTCCCCTCCTGATATATATACTCCGCCTGCTGATACATGTACTCCCCTCCTGATACATGTACTCCCTCCTGATACATGTACTCCCCTCCTGATATATGTACTCCCCTCCTGATACATGTACTCCCCTCCTGATACATGTACTCCCCTCCTGATATCTGTACTCCCTCCTGATATATGTACTCCCCTCCTGATACATGTACTCCCCCTCCTGATACATGTACTCCCCCTCCTGATACATGTACTCCCCCTCCTGATATATGTACTCCGCCTGCTGATATATGTACTCCCCCTCCTGATATATGTACTCCCCCTCCTGATATATGTACTCCGCCTGCTGATATGCCTCCTGATGTACGTACACAACCACATGAACCAGGTACAAATCTGGCTAGATCTACAGGTAGATCTCTGGGGATCAGCCTGAACCTCTCTGGGTACACGTCATGTGTCCGCCACAATCTACATACATCAAACCTTTCAGTTCTAAAAGCTGGCAGCATGGCCAAAAACGTGGCAGAGGAGTTTAATGTTGATAAGAGTAATCGTATAAGTTCACATACATTACATGGAGTAAAGAGAAGGACAAGTACACTAAGCAGAAATACTCAATGTCAGGCAGCAGACAAAAAGCAAATAAGAAAAGGGAGATAAAACCTGTGGTCCGAAAGTAGCCTTACCCCTTTATAAAACCCTCCTAAACCCACATCTGAAATACGGGCTTCAGTTTTGGGGTTCTACATGCTATAAAGGATATAGGAGAGCTAGGAAGGGTTCTGAGATGGGCGACCAGATTTTTAAATGGGATGGAAGGTCTCTTATGAGAGGTTGGATAAATCATGCTTGATAAGATACGTGATAGAGAGGATAAAGGAAAGGGTTCTTTACAGTCAGAGCAGTCAGAATACGGGATGTCCTACCCCAATGGCAGATACAGCAGGACCAGATCTAATAGCAAATGGCATTGAGGCTTATAATGAATCTAACGATTAATATTGTGTAATTGATCTGAGAAGGTTGGACTGAAACTGAACTGAAATAAAGCCGGTGTCCTCATTAGGGCCACACTACTTACAGGTCAATTCCACTAAACCTAATCTGACTCTTCTAGTGTCCAGTTACTGACCAGTAGGACGCTGACCTCCAGACCCTCTTTGAGCAAAATTTTTTACCCTCTTCCCGTCTTTAATTTTGGATCAGCAATAAACATAACAATGGTGAAGAGTCCGTCACTTTATCGCAGTGGTATGGACAGACGGTAACCCAGTCTGGTGGCCCCAGGGTAGGTAGAGTCCTGGACCTGGCCTCCACCACCAATCACACCAATGTCTAACAAAAGATTACAGAGTAGGACCTTTGTGGAAGAGGCACTATCATTATTCGGAAATGTGAGGGAGGTGGCGGTGGTTGGCCAGGCGCTATCTCAGCTGTGACTCTGTTTTCTCACAGAACCCTGAGGAGTCTTCACCGTCATCACTACGACTCGCTATTCCAAAAGTGCCTCTGACCAAGAAAAGGTGAGCGCTCTCATCTGCCATCCGATTCTACCACAGCTGAGCCCATCATACGTCACGGTTCATATTCAGAACAGCAAATATCATGGGAGATTCCGAATAAGATGTCAGGGCGGCCATTCTAGAGTGCAGGCGCAGCACAGGAGGAGCGCATTATGCTGAGAGATTGTAATTATGGTGGATATTAATTGTAGGTCACCATTCGATCAGGCATCATGGTTGGTAGGAAGTGATAAGATACAGTAAGGCGCAGCATGGTGGACAGCTTTGTACAATAGTTAGCGTGACCACTAGATAGTGAGATCTCCCTGGGTGAGGCCGACTTAGTTAACAGTATTTGTGAGTTATATTGACATCCATCCCACCCTCAGTATACAGCTCCTCCTGGCACCCCACCACTTGGCCGGACCTGTAAGGAGAAGCTTATTTACCTGCTTCCCGGCCCTGGCTCCTGATACTTGTCCTCCAGGCCTGGGATGTTCACTGGGCTCCCTCAATGTAAACATCCAGTTTGACATTGCTGCAGCCAATGATTGGCCGCGGGGGTGACCAGCTCCCCTTACGTCATGACAAATGGTCCTATGACACAAGGGGATCCAGTCTCCGCCGAGGCCAGTGTTTGGCTGCGGTGATGACAAACCGTATGTTTACAGCGAGGGAGCTCAGCAGTACAGGCCTGGAGGAGAAGTAGCAGGGAGCCAGCGGCAGGATGGAGGTGAATACGCTTCCTTTTACCAGTCTGGCCAAGGGGGGCGGGGGTGCCAACATTATTCCCATTATTGCACAACCCCTTTAAATCTCCCATCTGTGTCTGCTGAGAACACACGCACTGATCCCACCACTCTAAGTCTAATCATTTGTACAATTGTTTTCTAGCAAACACAAGGCTAAACGGACACTGATATGGCGAAAGATGCTGGCAAAGAACCAGGTAATAAGAGGTACCAAGAAAATAACATTAGTGTGACATACCACTAGACGATGACACTAGAATGACATAACACCAGG